>ONZH01017579.1:0-709737 GCA_900303285.1 Rhinella marina
TGGAGATGTCTTGTAACAAATTTTCAGATTAGTATTTCAGGTGTTTTCGCTGAGATTCAAATGCAATCTATCCTCTGGATGGTAAAGAAATGTTGTACAATGTTTTGCTTCTTCTCCCCACAAAGAATAAACTTTATTTCTGTTAAAAAGAAAGGTTCTTGTAGGTAACCGCTTTTGAGGTTCTGCAGCAGCTGCAGCTATGTTATAAGGCAGTGGAAGGCACTGCCAGGCACACCCAGCCTCAGATCCTCAATTTTCACTCTCTGGCTCAAAGTTTTCCCTGACTTTCCCTATTCTATACAATTCTTCCTCTTTCTAGCCTTTCATTTTACTGTCCCTAACACTAGAATAAAAGAATTTATTGTTACTGTACACTGTCCTTAAGATCGTTTTCTGTCAGAAACTGCATAGACCCATTCACCCTCATTCACAGCCCAACACAGAATGACAGCCTGCTCGTTCTGCAAGGAGACTTCCTTGCCTGCTGCAGCACTAATTGGCTCATCCAAGCTGTCTGTAAGCCTGTGGGCCAATCAGGACAAGCCCTCCCCCCACTTCCTCTTAGGGTCATGTGAACATCCTTCTTCTTCCTCCGTCGTGCTGTTTCCTGACAACATGTGCAGTAAAATGGAGGTGTGCGCTGTTTTACTGGACTCATCCAAAACAAATCTGAAAAGCTTTGGGTTTACCCAGCCGGTCATCATTTTTGAAAAGGTCATAACGTATCCGGTTTGTCATGATCTGATTTCTTTCATCTCTAAATTTATATACAGTATATACAGTATATATATACACTCACCGGCCACTTTATTAGGTACACCATGCTAGTAACGGGTTGGACCCCCTTTTGCCTTCAGAACTGCCTCAATTCTTCGTGGCATAGATTCAACAAGGTGCTGGAAGCATTCCTCAGAGATTTTGGTCCATATTGACATGATGGCATCACACAGTTGCCGCAGATTTGTCGGCTGCACATCCATGATGCGAATCTCCCGTTCCACCACATCCCAAAGATGCTCTTTTGGATTGAGATCTGGTGACTGTGGAGGCCATTTGAGTACAGTGAACTCATTGTCATGTTCAAGAAACCAGTCTGAGATGATTCCAGCTTTATGACATGGCGCATTATCCTGCTGAAAGTAGCCATCAGATGTTGGGTACATTGTGGTCATAAAGGGATGGACATGGTCAGCAACAATACTCAGGTAGGCTGTGGCGTTGCAACGATGCTCAATTGGTACCAAGGGGCCCAAAGAGTGCCAAGAAAATATTCCCCACACCATGACACCACCACCACCAGCTTGAACCGTTGATACAAGGCAGGATGGATCCATGCTTTCATGTTGTTGACGCCAAATTCTGACCCTACCATCCGAATGTCGCAGCAGAAATCGAGACTCATCAGACCAGGCAACGTTTTTCCAATCTTCTACTGTCCAATTTCGATGAGCTTGTGCAAATTGTAGCCTCAGTTTCCTGTTCTTAGCTGAAAGGAGTGGCACCCGGTGTGGTCTTCTGCTGCTGTAGCCCATCTGCCTCAAAGTTCGACGTACTGTGCGTTCAGAGATGCTCTTCTGCCTACCTTGGTTGTAACGGGTGGCAATTTGAGTCACTGTTGCCTTTCTATCAGCTCGAACCAGTCTGCCCATTCTCCTCTGACCTCTGGCATCAACAAGGCATTTCCGCCCACAGAACTGCCGCTCACTGGATGTTTTTTCTTTTTCGGACCATTCTCTGTAAACCCTAGAGATGGTTGTGCGTGAAAATCCCAGTAGATCAGCAGTTTCTGAAATACTCAGACCAGCCCTTCTGGCACCAACAACCATGCCACGTTCAAAGGCACTCAAATCACCTTTCTTCCCCATACTGATGCTCGGTTTGAACTGCAGGAGATTGTCTTGACCATGTCTACATGCCTAAATGCACTGAGTTGCCGCCATGTGATTGGCTGATTAGAAATTAAGTGTTAACGAGCAGTTGGACAGGTGTACCTAATAAAGTGGCCGGTGAGTGTATATATATATATATATATATATATATATATATACATATTATATATATATATATATATATATATATATACAGTACAGACCAAAAGTTTGGACACACCTTCTCATTCAAAGAGTTTTCTATATTTTCATGACTATGAAAATTGTAGATTCACATTGAAGGCATCAAAACTATGAATTAACACATGTGGAATTATATACTTAACAAAAAAGTGTGAAATAACTGAAAATATGTCTTATATTCTAGGTTCTTCAAAGTAGCCACCTTTTGCTTTGATTACTACTTTGCACACTCTTGGCATTTTCTTGATGAGCTTCAAGAGGTAGTCACCTGAAATGGTATTCCAACAGTCTATATGGTGGTGGTTTTTGCGACTGCACTTGGGGACACTTTCAAAGTTTTCCCAATTTTTCGAACTGACTGACCTTCATTTCTTAAAGTAATGATGGCCACTAGTTTTTCTTTACTTAGCTGATTTTTTCTTGCCATAATACAAATTCTAACAGTCTATTCAGTAGGACTATCAGCTGTGTATCCACCTGACTTCTGCCCAACTCAACTCATGGTCCCAACCCCATTTATAAGGCAAGAAATCCCACTTATTAAACCTGACGGCGCACCTGTGAAGTGAAAACCATTTCAGGTGACTGACGCCCCTCAGTTGGTATAAAATAAATTACAGGGTAATATTAAAGTGATTGTGACATAGGAATATGCAGATTTAGCCCAACGCTGTTTCATTATTCCCACATACATGTAAAAATGAACAGGAGTATTTGAGGAAGTTCTTGGAATATAGTGGGTGATACAATTTGCCCTATAATGCGACTGAGATACTATTTGATTTGACATGCTAGCCATGTAATGCTTTAGTAGCAGATTTCACAATTTGTATACTTTATATTTGTACAAAGCAAATATCTAGAATAACACAGTATGCGCTCACCTTCCAAGCTCCCTCTACTGGTGACTGCAGACATCCAGAATTTTTTGGCAATGTAGTGTAGAAATTTTAAGAAATCAGCCCAGAGCTTTGGATCAAAAAATGGCATAATGTTTAAAGGTGGACATTCACCCTCACCCATGACTTATGTGGCTTTATTAAGAAGCTATTCCCTATATTGTGTTATATGAAACTATTATATATGCTGCATTTCATTTAGGAACAAAATATTCTTTCATATTTAAGCAGTCATGTTTATATCATTTAGAGCTTCCACATACTTCCTTCCACATACATTTAATTTGACAGTCCATCCTTCCACATACATTTAATTTGACAGTCCATTTATTACATTAGTTACCTTGTGCTACCACGTTTTAATTTGCTCAGCAGTTTTTCACTTTAGAGTGACAATACTTCCTACAAAATGCCCGGGACCATTAAATACTGAGTCCCTCATGGCCCAAGTGTTTACTTTCAAAGTAGCAAGAAAGAATCAAATTATTTTTTAAATTTGGGCTTTGTTCCATCCTCACATCTTCCTGAAATATCAGAAAGCTGTTTTCAGATGGTTGTAATGTGGGTTTTGTATTATTATTACATTTCATTCAGTAGAACCAAGGGTAGTCCATAGACCCTCAATGGGGGTCCAATTCCTGGCAGCACTGTTAAACAGGGACAAAGTTGCAATACTCTGCACTGCCGCTAACATATTTAAAGGTTTCAGTCACGGCCTCCCTTTCTTTCTTTTTCACATTAAGTTTTTTAAATGGGTCACAATTACGAAATATATGGTACATCAATTGGATAGTCCACAAATGTCCAGGTTTCCAGGTACCACTGGAACCTGCACCTATCTCAAAAAATGAGGCCCCAAAGTAAATGCAGAGCAAGCCACATATGTGTGGCCACCTCCTTTCGTCACTATGGGACTTCCAAAAATAGCCAAGTACTGGCTCCCATGGCAGTCAATGGAGAACATGCCCCACTTGTTCTCTATTCCTTGCTATCAAGCTTCCAAAAATAGTTGAGCAAATTCAAAGGGTGTGGTGTCTAGTGGAAAAATCATGCTCATCTGGTCCCTACCATGTCAGTGCCCCTGGCTCCATTCGGCGACCTTGCGGCCCTGTCCTGTTTTGGTACAAAGAGGATTATGTGTGCCACTGCAGCCAATGACTAGCCTAATAAATGATGTAAACCCAAGTGGCACTGGACCCAGCAATGATGTGAGGAAACATCACTGCTGAGACCAGTCACTGGCTTCTGTGCAGGTGACCCCATCCATACCTCAGCTGTAAGTAAAGAGGCCGGAGACTAGAAGATCACTCAACGTAGCCAGGGAACCAGACCAGACTGGCAAGGAGCAGGTGAGGATAATTTTTTCATTAGTTACCACATGCTCTAGGGGTTAGCTAAAAATGGCCATAATCCTGCAAAACTCTTTTAAGACCTCAATTTTTATCATTAGTTGACATGAAATAACACAAGTTTTCATTTACAAATAGTGATGTGTTTATTTTTAACCATTTCAGTACCGGGCCACTTTTCACCTCAAATCCCAGGCCGTTTTTTTGCAAATCTAACATGTGTCACTTTATGTGGTAATAACTTTGGAACGCTTTTACTTATCCAGGCCATTCTAAGATTGTTTTCTCATCACATATTGTGCTTCACGATAGTAGTAAATTTGTGGCAAAATATTTCATTTTTATTTATAAAAAATACCGAAATTAGCAAAAATTTGGAAAAATTAGCAAATTTCAAAATTTCAGTTTATCTACTTTCAAAATACATAGTAATACCTCCAAAAATAGTTATTATGTTACATTCCCATATGTATACTTTATGTTGGCATCATTTTATAAATGTCATTTTACTTTTTTGGGACGTTAGAGGGCTTAGAAGTTTAGAAGCCATTTTCAAATTTTCAACAAAATTTCCAAAACCATTTTTTTAAGCACCAATTCAGATATAAAGTGATTTTGAGGGGCTTACATAATGGAAACCACCCATAAATGACCCCATTTTAGAAACTACACCCCTCAAATTATAAAAAAAACTGCTGTTACAAACTTTGTTAACCCTTGAGGTGTTCCACAAGAATTAATGGAAAATGGAGGTGAAATTTCAAAATTTCACTTTTTTGGTAGATTATTCATGTTAATAATTTTTTTCTTGCAAAACAGCAAGGGTGAACAGCAAACTAAACCTCAATATACATTACTCTGATTCTGCAGTTTACAGAAATACCCCATATGTGGTGGTAAACGTCTCTATGGGTTTGTGGCAGTGGTCAGAAGGAAAGGAGCGCCATACGGATTTTGGAGGCAGATTTTGCTAGACTGGTTTTTAGGCACCATTTTGTAATTGAGAGACCCTGACGTACCCCTACAGTGGAAACCCTCAAAAAGTGACCCCATTTTGGAAACTACACCCTTCAAAGAATATATTAAGGGGGTACTGGCCACTTTGACCCCCTAAGAATTTTATGGAATTTGGAAACACTTGGCTGTGAAAATGAAAAGTTTCATTTCTTCCAATAAAAATGTTGCTTTAGCCCCAAATTTTTCATATTCACAAGGGGTAACAGGAGAAAAGCACACCATAATTTGTTCCCCATTTTCTCCTGAATACAGCAACACCCCATATGTGGTTGTAAACTGCTGTGGGGGTACATGGCAGGACTCAGAACAGAAGGAGCGCCATATGGATTTTGCAGCACAGATTTTGATGGATTGGTTTGCGGGAGCCATTGATTTTTATTTTTTTGAGTTATTGTCTTATGTGGGGGCTCATGTTTTGCGGGACGAGGTGACGTTTTCATTGGTACCATTTTGGGGTACATAAGACTTTTTGTTCGCCTGCTATTACACTTTTTGTGAGGCAAGGTGAAATAAAATGGCTGTTATGGCATAGTTTTTTTTAAATTTTTTTTACAGCATTCACCTGGGGGGCCATCTCATGTAATATTTTTATAGAGCAGGTTGTTACGGACGCGGAGATACCCAATATGTCAAACATTTATTTTTTTGGAAAGTTTTACACATTAGATTTCTTTTTGAACAGAATAAAATCTGTTTTTTGTGTTGCCATTTTCAGAGAGCCATATTTTTTTTATTTTTCGGGCGATTGTCTCAAGTAGAGTATCATTTTTGCGGGACAAGATGATGGTTTGATTGGTACCATTTTGGGATAAATATGCCTTTTTGATCGCCCGCTATTACACTTTTTGTGAGGGAAGAGGGGAAAAAATGGTTGTTTTGGCATAGTTTTTTTTTTTTTTTTTGCAGCATTCACCCGGGGGGCCATCTCATGTAATATTTTTATAGAGCAGGTTGTTACGGACGCGTCAATACCCAATATGTCAAACATTTTTATTTTTGGAAAGTTTTACACATTAGATTTCTTTTTGAACAGAATAAAATCTGTTTTTTGTGTTGCCATTTTCAAAGAGCCATATTTTTTTAAGTTTTCAGGCGATTGTCTCAGGTAGGGTATCGTTTTTGCAGGACAAGATGACAGTTTGATTGGTACCATTTTGGGGTAAATACGCCTGTTTGATCGCCTGCTATTACACTTTTTGTAAGGGAAGGTGACCAAAAAATGTCTGTTTTGGCACCTTTTTTTTTTCTTTTGGAGCATTCGCCTGGGGGGCCATCTCATGTAATAATTTTATAGAGCAGGTTGTTACGGATGCGGCGGTACCCAATATGTGTAACTTTTTTATTTTTGGAAAGTTTTACACATTAGATTTCTTTTTGAACAGAATAAAATCTGTTTTTTGTGTTGCCATTTTCAGAGAGCCATATTTTTTTTATTTTTCAGGCGATTGTCTCAGGTAGGGTATCATTTTTGTGGGACAAGATGACGGTTTGATTGGCACCATTTTGGGATAAATATGCCTTTTTGATCGCCTGCTATTACACTTTATGTAAGAGAAGGGGACCAAAAAATGTCTGTTTTGGCACTTTTTTTTTTTTTTACTGCGTTCACCTGGCGGGGTGGATGATGTGATATTTTTATAGAGCCGGTCGATACGGACGCGACAATACCTAATATGTTTATCTTTTTCTTTTTTTACCTTTTTTTTTTACAATTTTTTTTAAACTTTTTTTTGGAAAATGGCTTTTTTTTTTTTTTACTTGAACTTTTATTATATTTTTTTTTACAATGCATTACAATACTTTTGTAATGCATATTACTCAATGTAATACACTTACAGCCTGCTTCCTGTGCAGGAACGCAGGGATAGCAGCCACGATGCCTAAGGAAGGCATCGGGCTGCTATCCGAGCCATCGGGTCCCCATCACAGCAGCGCGGGGACCCGATGGCCCCCCCCGCTCGCCATCCTGAAGTCCTTTCACTCCCGCTGACCGCGGCACATGAAGGGTTAATGCGCCGGCATAGGTGTTTTCACCAACGCTGGCGCATTCAGCAGGGGTCCGGCACTTGGACACAGCCGGACCCCCGCCGCTGATCGGGCGGGCGCAGCTCCTGCGGCCGCCCGATCACAGCGCCGTACATGTACGGCGCTGGGACTTGCGGCAGTGATTTTTGCGCCGTACATGTACGGCGCTGGGAGTGTAAGGGTTAATGTCCTATTTTCCTGCACTCCATCATGGTCATGTGACATTTTCAGCTGTGTTGGTTCACTATCCTGATGACCTCAAGTTGACATCGGAGATGTGGCAAGGCTCTGCCCTGTTAACACAACAACATCAATGACCTTGCCTCTGAAGGCAGTGTTCTGCTCATTCTCCTGGGCCCTACCCTGCAAAACATGATGTCAGCAATGATGCCGGGCAAACTTTTTTCAGCATGGTTTCAAGCAGGCTTGGATCTGTGATGTTCGAGCTGGGTGGGGATGGAGAGGCAGAGACCTCATGCTACAGACACTCCCCGTGACTCTTGCACTGGGAGGTAAACACATTGGCGGTTGTTTATTATACTGAACTATGCCTATATTAGGAGTATTTCAGGTGCAGATGGTGGCACAACAGTTAGTTGTGCCACCATCTGCGACTTCTCCCCGCTCATGCCAGGTCTAAAAAAAGTAGGTGTTTTAAATGTATAAAATGGTCTAAATTTAAACCAGCTAATAACCTGTCTTACATTTAGACTGGCGCTGGACGGTGAAGTTATGTAGAGGCCAGTGCCTCTTCATGACTCCGGTGGATCCACCGCCACATATAGGGGTTATTAAGACGGGCACCTAATAAATGACCCCCATTGTGTGGGTCACAGATCACAATTCATACTCGAGGAGTCCAAACACACCCAGAACTTCTTCATCCGACTTATATAATGCAGTAAGGTTAAATACTTGTGTTATTTTTTTGTGTGTCACTGGAAAACACCTCTAAGAGTAAATGTAAATACAGTATATGACAAGTCTTCAGGTTTCCTTGTGCAATAAGAAAAAAGATTGTAACTTTTTAAAGAAAGTTCTGGAACAGTTATGAATATAGTTACTACTCATGAAGTTGGGGTAACAGAAGTTATCATCCAGCAGAACACAGATTTACAGATGTGTTGAATGTCTCATCTACAGTAAGAACATGCAACCAATAAAATATAGGAGACTCGACAGGGCCGGGCACTAACAAGGCTGGAGGATTACCTAAAGCGATGAACACACAACATAAACCACGACAGCTGCTTTACTGCCCAGCAATACTATTGTGAGCCATCCAGGGGTACGGTAAAAAATGTACTAAAATATCTTCTATACAACAGCGTACAGTGTTTGCCGAGAAGGCAGAAACATTTTGATCAAATTAGTATGCAACATAAGGCAGCTGTATATTCAAATGGGTTTTCTAGCAATTTGGTTGTTTTCCTTATAATAACAGGAAAGAACATTTTGATTTTGAAGGTGACAGAGGCAATATTACTAGAATTAAACAATCTGAATTAGCTTTTTCATGAAATGTAATATGTTTTATGCTTTTAGATTGGATGCTCCAGTGCTTTCAGATGAGCCTTTTCACTGTCACAGTCAATGACCAGGAACAGAATAAGCTCTGGAGGTAGGATTATCCTCAAATTTAATTTTTTTTTCTTATAGAAAAAGAAGTTAATAGCAAATGTTCCCAGCTAACTGTAGGTTCATCTATGCTATAACTAGAGAAACAAGAAATAATATTGGATGGAAAGAAAAGTAGAACATTAGTAAACAAAGGGGGTGTTACGAAGATTGCAATCTTGCCTCAGCTAGAAGCAATTCTTATCATCAAGAAAGACGGAGAAGATAAGGATGCCGAGTTTCTAAATGATCCCTAAGGATTAGGTTTAATGTCATTTAACATGAGCAGAGATATTGTAAAATATAAGTGTAGGCTTCCATAAAGGGGGCGCAAGCAAGGAGGAGTTAGAGTTTTCACTATTATTACAGAGTTACCACCATTGACTCATTAGTGTTATTGAGCTATTTGGAATGGTCTTTTGTATACAGATCACTAGAGGGAACCCTACAGATGCTAGCCTTAAAGAAGGGAAAGTTTCTGATGTGCAACTTTATGTAAAAATGCATATATGTGAAAGTATACAATTATAGGGAGCAAATTATACAATACATATATTTAGTTTTGTGCCCTGTTAAAAAATAAAAAATAGGAGAAAAAGGAAAAACTTAAAGTTTACCTCGACTATGAAAAATATTTTAATGTGTCCAGGGGCGGATTGGGAAATTAAAGTGGCCCTGGAAAAAAAACCCTAAAAGTGGCCCCATGTTGTAGGCGGGTCCAAATTGACAGAAGACAGGCCAAAACAAGAAGGCAGGGCCTGTAATACCGAATACAGAATACTGCCCCAGCAGAACCAAATACCACAGGGCAGCTCCTGCCACCCCAACCACACTATGCAACTGTATCACCATCACAGGAGGGCACCTGTGGCCATTGAGCATCAGATCATTTATGTACCTGGCCTGTGTGGCCCCCTGGGCATCGGCCCACAGGGAAATTTCCCTGTAGGTTATATGGTCAATACGCCTCTAGATGTGTCATAGCGCATAAATATGGTTTTGATCGGAGTGCTAAGACCACCACCAATCACTAGAACGAGGAGTTAGAAGCATTCACATAGAGTGCTCTGTCTCCTCACTGCAGGAGACAGACTCAATAGAAAGTCCATCTCAAGTCTACGTTCTGCGCTGAAGAGAGAGCGCTCTGTTTGAGCACTTTTCTCTCCTTGTTGTAGTGATGAGTGGGGTCTCGAACTTGGACCCCCATCATTCAAAACCTTGTATAATACTTTATAATACTGCTGACAGCCCCTGGCAGTGACTGGGATCGGTGACTATTCAGATCCGGACATTTATCCCTCAGATGCCGCAATCAATAGTGACTGCAGCATCTGAGAGGTTAGATAGAGGGCTCCAAAATCATGGGGCTCTGACCTGTTGCTATCAGTTGCTATGTTTCCTGCAGCTGGGGAAACAAAGACCGTTAGGACCACCAGAGCAGTGGAAGACTGAGTAGATGAGTAAGGCTTATCTTTTTTTAATTTCACATCATTCCTGGCCATTTTGGGGTCAGAAAGCGGTTATTACTATATTACTTGTAGATTACAGTAGTATAGGTTACTAAGGTGCATAGATATATTATCTATGTATGATGAAACAAACACATCAGAAAATAACAGCCCTTTCCAAACATATATTTTATTCCAAAAATAATTGAGAATAATAAAAAAAAAAATTGGGGCAAAGCCAGGCTATTACAAGGTTACAAAACATATATCAAGTCATGATATGTGTTGTTTTTGCCAAAAAAGTGGTATACAGTACCTGTATTACTGTCTAGATATATTTCTGAAATTCTGCATATACTTCTAAATATATCACCGATTAGGCAGCTTGGTTACGAAAATTATCTGTCGCTACCTAGTGATTTCCATTACATGAGAGATTGGAGTCTAGAAGAGGAACTGTATCTCTTTAAGAGATTAATATCATCTCTACATTTCTGCATTCTTCTGCGTGATAGACTAATTAGGATCCTATGTTGCACATATTATACAGTAGTTCTTATTGTTTATGCTTCAGCACACAGTAATTATGCTTCACAATACTCGTTCAGAGTCAGTATAGTTTACAGCTTTGTAAACACTTCCTTGTGAAGACACCCCAATGATTCTTCTACAACTGGTCAATATAGGAGAAAAAGTGAGATCTTGGCCTTGACATCCATCGCACACCCAAACATCTCTGTGTAGCAGTACATCTTTTGAACTGAATGGGGTCTCAGAGTGATGTGTAAGTTGGCACAAACCCAGAATTGCAAAAAAATCCAGCAGTGTTGTGGTAACTGGCACACTGTGCTGTAACCCCATTCAGTTCAGTGGCTGCACTGCTACATGCCGATGATTTGTGCAACGGGTGTTTAGACAAAGATTGCCTTGTAGGCCCTGCCTTAGTCTTAGAATCTGTATATCACCTCAGTGTATACCAAAGCTCTTTTTTGAAGACCCCCTGCTTCCCTGGTAAAGGTTAGAGATGAGCGAATCATTCAAAAAATTATTCGCCGAACATTTGCCAAACTTTTGCTAAAATTCGTATATTCGAATAGATTCGAATAGATTCGTTGTATTTGCGTACAAAATATACGTTATTATGTGCTATTAGCGAACATTCGCTCACTAATAACGAACGTTCATTTACAAAATGTACGCAACTTCTTAGAAGACGTACGCATGAGCGTACAAATAGCTTACGAATCTCAGCGTACTATTGTCTAAGCGATTACGTAATACACAGGCACGTACGAGGAGAGGCCACGGCGTGCACTCCTCAGAGGCAGAGCGAATATTCGAGACATATATATGGTAAAGTGCAAATACATTATTATAGGTATAATATAAAAATTTTAAATATCACCTACCTAGTATGCTCACGGACACGTTTAAGTCTATTTTCTTCTGACGCTTGTCATAGAACTGGAACAGAGTCCCAAACTCAGTCGCAATTTGTAATCCACATAGGTAAAATTGTAATCCAAATGGGAAAAAAAAGCAGCAAAGGTTCCTTAAAAAACCCTCTTTCAAGGGGCTCCCCAAATAACCTGAAAAGGGGGAAAAAGGGATGAGGCGCACGAATGCGCAACTTAATTTCCTGAGTTGCCTCGTCATCCTCCTGCGCTGGAGAAAGGGGAGGAACTACCAGGGAGGAGTCTGCATCGCTGAATTGAATTCGTACGCAACAGCGTATAGGGTAACTAAATTATACGTAGAATAGCGTATAATTTATAGGACACTACGTACCTAATATTCGGATTCGCTTCGCAGCTGAAAAATCCCAAGATTCGATACGAATCTACGAAGCGCGAATAGATTCGCTCATCTCTAGTAAAGGTCCTCATTTTAAAGCAAAGAAATCCTTACTGATTTCAATCAGGCAATTAAAATAACTCCCTGGATCAACTTCTCCTCTCTAGGAATTTAATAAATATGACCAGTGTGACACTGTGTATCATAAAGTACTTGAGGGAATGTATAGCTCACACAGAACACTCAGATGGGTCAGGTAAAAAGAATCCAGAATGCAGTCTTGTTTCAGAAAAGCATAGCTTGCTGAGGCATTTTGTTTAAGTTATTTAATGGGCTGGATTTTATAGGAATGAAATGTACAGTAGGTTGGTAGTGGGACATGTCATTCCCTCCCACACTCCAGTACAAGGTATTCCCCTAGCCTAAGAGGAACCCAGTTGTATCTGCTTGGCTCATTACTGTTACAATAAATACTGGGCTGAAAGCCTCATTTAGAGTCACTGACTGGAAGCTGCATGACCTGCTGGCTGAGGAGAGCCTGATCGTGCGTTTACCAAGTACCCAGGTAAAGTGATGATTCTGTTTAGTTAGAGCCCAGGCGTGCAAGTTTATGTTTTATTTGGTCGTGGACTCATAGAAGTGATGAAATAACTTGGATGCCCTGTCTTATTTTGGATGCAAACTTTAAAACTGCTGAATCCCATGAAATGGCATCTCCGAACCCGCCCCACAAGGGCCCATAACACTTGTAATATTATTACACTCCATAAATACATTCAGGCCCTTCTTAATCCCTTTTAAGTGAGCTCAAAATTGCAACCTCCTCTGGCAGAGAATTCCTTAGTCTCACTGCTCTTACAGTAAAGAATCCCCATCTATGTTAAATAGATTTCAATCTTTCTTTTCAGTATGCAAGGAAACTGGTGTAATTGTTCAGAGCCAGTGTAATTACCTGGGGCTGATGGCCCTGCCTCTGTCACCCTTCTCCCCACCCCTCCTCTAAATTTAGGCGCATGGGCATTCAAAAAGTCAAACTAAGGACATGTGACTTTTTTATGCCATTTTATGGCATGGGGGGTGGAGTCATGATAAATGGTCCTAAATATCTTTTAGCAAGTAGCATACTACCTACCAGCCCTTGATTCTGAGTAGCAGTCTTTTAATTTGTTAAATCATTTGAAAAGTGAAAAAACCCCTGCTGTTGCTCTACCAGGGGGACATTTCAGACGGAAAGGTCTACAGACAGGCTATCCATTCTCAGCTTATAATGAGATACTGTGGACAGCATACCCCACCCTCTAATCAACATCATCTGCTAGTTTATTAGAAGCAGAACTGTGGGATTTAAATCATGTTGCAGTACATCTGAGTATGGGAGAACATCACAGCAAGTATTACCCATCATTTCTGGAACTTAATGCTCCTTAAACTTAAAGCTGAGAGATAGAGATGGAGCCTGCAGAGGGGAAAATGCTGAAAATACATCATAGAGGTAACAAAGTGATAATTCACCTACAATGGTAAGTACACTTTAATACCTTGGGACTAATGAACATTGAGTATTTGAGCAATATTGAACATTTGTCACTTTGAATGGTTTTTGATGTTTCACCAATAGTTATTAGATCTTTTACCAAACTGATGATTCATTTCCTGAAAAATTCTCTTGAATACCAAGGTATCAATAAATATGGATACAAAGGCAAAATTTGGGACCTTTAGAGCAGTGACAGCCTGAAGATTACCACAAGAATACTTGCCATTAAAGCCCTCCATAACAGTGCCTGCCCCATAGCCCGCATAACGGTAAAGGCCACAGGACCCCTATGACAGTGACAGCTGCAGTGCCCTCACAACAGACATACTCTCAAAAAATGATAGCCAACCCTCCCTCAAAAAGATCACTGCAGCCTACAATTTATCACTTTTTGTGTCCTGTCAGACTAAGCATTTTAGGTCTCTGTGTATAAAATGCTTAGTAAAACATTCTGGCAGGACAGTTCTCAGTGTTTTTGTATGCATCGGATTTAATTATTTTATTGAGGCCTGCTTTCTATCCTGTTAGTAAAAAAGTTTTGTTGCACATGAGTAGCAACTTCTAAAAGAAAATGCATCTCTGAATCAAATTATTCCAGCCAAAATAATACAGAATTCCTACAGCATTCTCGACGCCTCTTTTATCATATTATGGCCTGACATATTATTTCAGTTTAACATATGTGGGGTCAATTTATGCTGAATAGTTATTAGAAGCCATGATAACAAAAGTCATTACACTGCAGTTCCGTTTTGACAGTAAAAATTTCTGCAACATTATCACAAATCCTCCTGCATTAGTGCAATGATCCTTACTATAGTTTCGTATTAGAATGAAAAGGCCGCTCTAGCATACTTGATAAAAACTTCTTCCTGGCTCGTATTTTATACTTTTGTCACATTTTAAAAGGGTTTGTTTTCAAAGAAAAAAATTATTAAATAAACATTAACCCATTCCTGTTTGCACCATGTAAATTAAAATGCTAATGGATGGCTCCTTGTGCCATTGAATTCACAGCACTAAAGGCACCTGACTCTCCCCAACAGATGATGTGGGAACAGGAAGGAACAGGCAAACTAAACTTTTTTGACTAAACCTTTTGTTCTCCCAGGGGATAAGCAGCAGCCAGAGGTGTCTGCTGAACAATCATTTGGCTGCCAGCTACTGAATGTGTATGGCCAGCTTAAGGGCTGCTGTGCATTTGACATACAGTGGGTAAAAAAAGTATTTAGTCAGCCACCAATTGTGCAAGTTCTCCCACCTAAAAAGATGAGAGAGGCCTGTAATTGACATCATAGGTAGACCTCAACTATGAGAGACAAAATGAGAAAACAAATCCAGAAAATCACATTGTCTGATTTTTAACGAATTTATTTGCAAATTATGGTGGAAAATAAGTATTTGGTCAACAACAAAAGTTCATCTCAATACTTTGGACACGTCTGGCACTGCAGGATCTGAGTCCCTGGCAGCATAGTGTGTTACTGACTGTAGCCTTTGTTATGTTGGTCCCAGCTTTCTGCAGGTCATTCACTAGGTCTCCCCGTGTGGTTCTCGGATTTTTGCTCACAGTTCTTCAGTGAGCATTTTGACCCCACGGGGTGAGATCTTGCGTGGAGCCCCTGATCGAGGGAGATTATCAGTGGTCTTGTATGTCTTCCATTTTCTAATTATTGCTCCCACAGTTGATTTCTTCACACCAAGCAGCTTGCCTATTACAGGTTCAGTCTTCCTAGCCTGGTGCAGGTCTACAATTTTGTTTCTGGTGTCCTTCGACAGCTCTTTGGTCTTCACCATAGTGGAGTTTGGAGTGTGACTGTTTGAGGTTGTGGACAGGTGTCTTTTATACTGATAACAAGTTCAAGCAGGTGCCATTACTACAGGTAATGAGTGGAGGACAGAGGAGCCTTTTAAAGAAGTTACAGGTCTGTGAGAGCCAGAAATCTTGTTTGTTTGTAGGTGACCAAATACTTATTTTCCACCATAATTTGCAAATAAATTCTTTAAAAATCAGACAATGTGATTTTCTGGATTTGTTTTCTCATTTTGTCTCTCATAGGTGAGGTCTACCTATGATGTCAATTACAGGCCTCTCTCATATTTTTAAGTGGGAGAACTTGCACAATTGGTGGCTGACTAAATACGTTTTTTGCCCACTGCAACTAGATTTATTTTGTCAAATGCAGGCAGAACACGTGCTGAAAAGGCACACATCCTCATTTATTAATAAAGGCATTTTTAATAGCAAGTAATGGTACACAGCACTTGCAAATGTGGCACATTAGGAAAACCTTTTAAGGATGCTCACACATGGGTGTTTTTTGCTTTTGCACTTTTGTGTTTCTTTGTGGCCTTTTTTTGTGGTAAAACACTAGCTGAAGGTCTATGGGAAATAAGAATTGCAGGTCACAGATGAATTTTTTTGCTCCTGGGTTTTTTGGTTCATTAGGTGGGGTTTTTTGTTGATCTAGCTTCTCTTTAAAAAAATGCAGTGTGATTTTCACATCACCTTCTATATAGGGGCTACTGTATAGAACCATAAATAATTGTCTGTTCCACTTCCACCCTATTTCTGTACACAAATTATTTTCACCCATGAATAGAAGGGGACAGGGGCACATACATGTACTGTATAACTAAAATAGGATGTGTGTTCTATGTGCTACAGTGACGTCATACACTGAACAATGTACAATGCATTGGAAAGTCTTCAGACCCTTCCATTTTTTCACATTTTGTTATTTTGCGTGCTTGTGCTAAAATTTAAAAAAAAAATCAAGTTTTCCCCATCGTTATGAACTCAAAACCCCACGACATGAAAAAAGTGAAAACACAATGTTCGAAAACGTTGCTAAGTTATTGAAAACGAGAAACTAAAATATTGTATTGCCATAAACATTCAGGACCTTTACCCAGTATTCAACTGAAGCACCTTTGGCAGCGATTACAGCCTCCAGTCTTCTTGGGTATGATGTTACACGGTTTGCACACCTGGATTTGGGGATTTTCTGCCATTCTTCTCTGCAGATCCTCTCAAGCTCTGTCAGGGTGGATGGGGACCGACGGTGGGCAGCCATTTTCGGGTCTTTCCAGAGATATTTGATTTGGTTCAAGTCAGAGCTCTCACTGGCTCACTCATGGAAATTCACAGAGTTGCCCCTAAACTACTCCTATGTTGTCTTGGCTGTGTATTTAGGATCATTGTTTGAGTTCTAGACACTTTGGATCATGTTTTCATTAAGAATATCACTGTACTTTGCTCCATTAAACCTGACCTTTCTCCCTGTCCCAGCCACTAAAAAACATCCTGAAAGCATGATGATGCCACCACCACGTTTCACTGTAGGGGTGGTATTGGGCAGGTGATAAGCAGTGCTGTGTTTCCTACAGAAATGACATTTAGAATTGAGGCCAAAAAGTTCAATCTTGGTCTCATCAGACCAGGGAATCTTGTTTCTCAGAGTCTGAGAGTCCTTTAGGTACTATATTACAAACTCAGAAAGGCTTTCATGTGTATTTTACTGAGGAGTGGCTTTTGTGTGGCCACATTGCCATAAAGCCCCCATAGGTGGAGTGCTGCAGTGATGGTTGACCTTCTGGAAGTTTCTCACATCTGCACACAGGATCTTTGGAGCTCAGCCAGAGTGACCATTAAGTTCTTGGTCACCTACCTTACCAAGGTCCTTCTCCCCAATTACTTAGTTTGGTCAGGAGGCTAGATCTAGGGAGAGTTGTGAAACATCATGTAGATTGGGTTTGTGTTTTCAAAGTATGCCCCATCAACTGAATTTACAACAGGTAGACTCCAATCAAGGTGGAGAAACATCTTAAAGATTATCAAGACAAATGGGAGCCCATCAGACCTGAATTTCAAGTGTCACAGCAAAGGGTCCAAATACTTATGCCCATATGTAATTTTGTTCTCTTTCCTTTTTAATACATTTGCAAAAATGACAAATTCTGTTTTCACTTTGTTATTATGGGGTATTGAGTGCAGATTGATGGGAGGAATTATTTTTTTATTTTAACACAAGGACGCAAGAGAACAAAATGTGCAAAAAGTGAAAGGGTCTGAAGACTTTGTGAATGCACGCTTGAGAGCTCCAGCAGGCTGTTCCTGCAGGGAACATCCTGCCGGAGTTCTATGGATCTGGCATTGCCGGAAGCTGCCTGAATGCCTGCCGGCCCATTACCTGTGATGTACACAGGAGGAGATACGTCAAATATGCCAAAAATCGGTTGGACAAATACCTCTGTGCACATCGGTTTTGGTCTGGTCGATTCTCTGCATATTTGCTGGGTTACGGCTGGAATTCTACCATATGTCAATGTCACAAATTAAAGACTGTCTTTTGCCGTGGCCTCTAATTTGGGTTCCTATCGATAGGGTGCATATATGTTGTTTGACACAAACAGCTTTACAAGTATTACCAACTACCACATCTGACAATCACCAAAACATCCAATACGTCAGATAAGATTGCAGTTATCATGATGGATTTGTACAAATGATCATCTGTGTAATTGTTTGCTTATGCCCTTTTAATAAGTTAATACTATTGTTTTTCAACACATTTCCTCAATCAGAGGATGTCCTAGTGACAAACAATAATTTTATGTGATCAATGGCAAGCAAGCGCTTTATTGTTTGTCATTCGATCACTGGCCATGTTTATACTTTGCAATAATCAGGAAAAAATATTCTTACAAACATTCTGGTGATCATCTTCCCATGTAAAAAAAATCCTTTAACCCTGTCTTTCATGTAAAATAGAAAGGGTGACTGGAGGCAATAAGTGGTCAAAATCAGTCAGTATTGATGATAAAAAATGCTAGTATATAGTCATCTTTAGTTCAATTAATATGACTCACTGGGGACCTTTCTTTTCATTTCTGTCATCAAGAGATGCCTTAATCCCTTCCTAACATTCAACATTCATGTACATCACATGTCGTAGGGGAATGCATGGAGCGGACATAGCATACAAAGCAGGTGCCATAAGTTTTTTTTTTAAGTTTAAGACTCTTTTTTTTAATTAAACAAAACATATTAAAAGGTCAAAAACTCCTATTCCCCAATTATCCTGTAAAAAAAATTAAACCAATTTAACCAACAAAAATAATAAAATTGTTATCACCACATCTCTAAAATTGTGGCTTTTTGTCATATCATGTTACTTATCCAGCATGGTGGATGCTGTAAAAAAAATATACAATTCCTGAGTCACAGTTTTTTGGCTCCCAAAAAGAGAATAAAAATGATCTAAAATATATAGGCCCCAAAATGGTATAAATAAAAATTATAGCTTGCCCCACAAAAAACAAGCACTCGCACATCTCCATCAACAGAAAAATAAGTAAAGTTCTGGTTCCCAGAATATGGTGTCATAAAGGAATTTAAAAAAAGGGGGGGGGGGTTATTTTTTTTTAAATAGTAAAAAAAATCTACATCTAACTGTAATTGCACTTACACAGAGAATAACCAAAAAAGAATAATAATACAAAAAGAAGCCCACTCCTTGTAACAATGCAATAAATATTTTTAGTCATAATGTCCCCAGTGAAGTAAATTGTCCAGCAGTCAGTGGTTTGTTGCTCTATGTTTCAAGTCTTTACACTTGTCAACTTCAAGTGGCTTTTTATCATTATTTCATTATACATAATGGCGAAACATTTTTGTGGTTAAAACATGTAACTGATATATAACCAGCTGTTATTTTGTCCATGCATGAATAATACCTCAGGAGATATGGTTGACGAATTTTTAAAGGCATCTGGGATTAACCTTAATCCAAATTATCTAAGCGTAAGGCTAGCCAGTATATACTAATAAAATAATTCCTTACTTTATAATACGCACTTTTTGAGTCCTCATGGTAAACAATTTCATGAACATAACCCAATGGGAAAAAAAAGCTTCCTAAAAAATATAAAATGCAATGACCCCCTCCCCATTAATCCAGCACATTTCTTAAATTTTGCCTGATCAAAACGAAAAGCCTGGGAAGAGAGACTCAAATAAGAGGCTAAATAGATTCATTAGCAAAATGCTGTAATTTGCTGTCGATTTTTGGTGCAGAATCCTTACCAATAACGTTTTCTTTTGAGCTGCCTTCCTCATTGCCTTCTACCATTACAAGTTAAATTTGTCCAATAAGTAAACATTTGTTTATCTAGCACCCATTAAAAGAAATGTGTCACCAAAAATGTTATCTGCCCATTAAAACCAGATAGTGAAATATATCCTTTTTATCTAATCTTTTTTTATTTTCTGATTGTAGATTTTTTTTTATTCTAGTTCCTGAACATGATTATGGGGTCTGCCATCTTGTCTGAGCTGTTCTTAACAGCATTTACACAGCATAAAAAAAATGCTTTACAGCAGCCCTATGGGCCATAGGCACAATGGACAGAGGGCACCTCATTGACTTCTATGGGAGGGTTTTCTAAACGTCTTCTGTGACCTGTGGAGAGGTCACTGTACAAGGAAAGAATAGATAAGGTCTGACAGTCACCTATTGTGAATGGTGGATCCTGTCTTATCTATACCCAGAGGTGATATCATTACAGGCAGGATTAGAATAATATATAACTGCAGTAAAGTGATCTTTACAGACCAAGAAGTGGCACCTATTATTAGACTTAGTGGCCAATGCGAAACCTGCAGGATTTTATGGTTTTTGTTTAAAGATAGATATCGATAAGGAAAATTAAAAATAGCATCCTCAAAAATTCTTTAAAAATATGTTAAACATAAAAACGTGATTTAAACAATAGGTCATTTTCTGATGACACATTCCCTTTAACAATGAATTGGAGGAATTGCATGGTATAGCAACATAATTTGGATACAGAATGGTGGTATTTGGGTACAAGCTTAAAGTGTACCTGTCATTTCAGTTTATTTTTAATATAGTGTAGGGGCAGGGATGTTAAAAATTTTTGTAATATACTTTATTAGGGAAAGATGTTTCTTTGTACTAGAAAACAGGGTGTAAAGAGTTTTCTTAGCAAAGCTCTAACAAAGCGTTGCTAATGAGTCTGTCTTCCGCTTCAGCATTCTACTGAGCACTGAAGATGCCTGTGTGTAACCAGTCAGATAGGCAGGGTGATGGTAAGACTCATGTACATAGACAAGGACTGGGGTGGTGATAAGAGACAGGCTGGGAACCTCTGCATGTTAAACACAGACATCTTCAGTGCTCAGTAGAACTGAAGACTGAAGACACTCTCTCTTTAGCAATGCTGTTAGGGCTTTGCTAAGAAGACTCTTTACACCCTGTTTTCTAGTACAAAGAAATACCTTTCCCTTATAAAATCTATTACAAAATGTTTAACATCCTGTCCCTACACTATATTAGAAATAAACCGAAAAGACAGTTACACAATAAAGATGATCTGTCAGGATGAACTCTATTAAACCAGACATAATGCCTAGTAGGATTTATCCTGCTGAGTAGAAGAATACCTTTGTAGTGTATATCAGTTGAGCTGTTCATAAGTAATCCAGCTTTCCATGATTATTGGTACATAAGCAGTACATCAGTCTGGGCTTCTCTTGGTGATGACATTCACTGCAGCAGGGAGGATGGACACTGCTACTGAGCATCTCCTCTTTTGAGGAGCATCTGCAGTACTTCTCCTCATCTGAGGAGTATTGGAACATCTGCAGGTACTCAATTATGCTGAATGGAATGGCAGATGCACCCATAGGCACTAGATATCACAGAGCATTCTAGAGTGTCATTCCATCATACACTTTACATAACTTACATAATGCTGTGTTAGGAAGCTGTTCCCTTACCTGTAAATAATCTCTCATTGTCGCTTCCAGGTTTATCCTGCTCTCGTACTTGACCATTAACTTGTCTTTTTCATCCAAATAGCTGGTTTGCAGGGTTTGATACTCCTTGGCCAAGGCAACATTCTCCTCAAGTGCTGTCTCCAAGGCCTTCTGCATTGGAAAACAAACAGGATTTACTACAGAGCATTTACATTGGTCACAGATTTTCTTATATTCTAAAAATTCTAAATTGAATTCTCACTCTAAAAGTTAAAGGGGTTGGCCACTTCATGGTTATTGTTGACCAGTGTCTATAAGATGATTATATGGCACTTACTAATGTAGTCTTTGTTGAAATTCTGTGGTATTTTCTGCATTTCATAAGGTATGGCCCCTTGTTTACAAAATATTTTGTCCTGTCCACACAGAGGTCCTGTCCATAAAATGGATGCTGATGGAGGGTCATGTGACCAGGCAAATCACCTCTATGCAATGTATCCTCCATTCAAATACACTGCATCTGCCATCTACACTTGTTTTGTTGGGAGTTTAGTGCACGTCTAGTAATCTCATTATTGCCAGTGCAGAAAAGAGAAGATATTGTGCAGCCTGCCCTGTCTAATAGCACCCCTGTCCCACAGCACTGCTGCAGATTGAGATGTATCAAATTAAACAGTGTAACTATTTGTTTAGAGCATATCTGACATCAAACTGCACTTCTTCATCTTTCAACTAGTTGGGGATCACTAGGATCCTCACTGATCCTGCAGACTCCAGTGGTGAATTAGCGCTGCTGCACCTTCATTCTCAAGATCAGTGGGCATCCCAAATGTCAGACCCCCACCCCCACATTTATACTTTAAATTGAGAGTATATCCTATATATACAATCACTTTATGAGATGGGAATAGCCCTCTAACAAAACGATAGCCGAGAATGTTCATCAGGGGTCCTGACCTTGTCCATCTCCCTTAGAATACTTGAAAATTGGCATCTGGATGATCATCTGTCATGACATGACAAGCTCTAATCTGAACCAGAACCTTCACTCAGAAACAAGCAAAAGTTACTGAAAAATGCATGCTAGCCTGGAAAATGTCTCTTGCTATTTTCCCCGCATTAGCTTTTATGTCTTGTTTCTACCTTATTAATCTTGCACAAAATAAAGAACCCATATGAACTATATGCCAAAATATGACATAATTCCCAAAATAATGTTTCAATATGCTTACAGAGATCTCACATTTTCTTTTCATAGAAAGCTGGGGAAAAATGTATTTTCCAAGTATGGAGCATTGAGTTGTACCATGAACCAGTTAAAAAAAGCTGTCTTTAATGTGCCCAATTAGTTCAAAAAGGAGGTCCTCTGAGGGGGAAAATTAGTAGAAAAAAAATAATAATGCATTAACAAAATAGATGTAAGCATTATATATAGACTCAGCCCTCATTCTGATATAATAAAATCTGAGACTCTTAGACAATATATTTTGATCAAAACACATCTGTATCCACCTACCCCCACCAAGGTGGTCTCAGTCAGGCAGGTCCTACTCTAAACCTACCTATGTCGTTGGGCATCTATGGTTAGGAGCACAGACTCTGCACGTATAGTGTGTTGCTCCTAGTCACCTCTATGTGCATCTGCAACCAATGAGAGAAGATGCAAGCACACCTATATACGAAGGGCAAAAGTGGAAAGAAATGCTACTCAAGATAAACTAGAAGCGCATTCAGACTTGCCACTCTCTCAAGCATATACTACAAACTAAACAAAAATCACAGAAAAAGATAATAAACAAAGATAAAAACACCCTGCATGATAGGACAAATAAATATGCAGATGTCCATGGCTACATTTATTTTTTTTAAAAATCACAGAAAAAAATACTGCACTAATAAAATAGATGCAAGCATTATATATAGACTAAGACGGTTGCTGGATGCACATAGAGGTGACTAGGAGCAGCACACTATATGTGCAGGGTCTGCTCTCCTGAATGAAGATGCCCAACAGCATAGGTAGGTTTAGCGTAGGACTTTGAGTTTCAAATCCTTTTTATGATTTTTGTATATTATTTCATTTTTATGTGTTTTATGTGTCTTATGTTTTCTTTATAGGATTGCTGTATATAACATCTCCTCTCAGATCCACCTTTCGATATCTTTCTGGCTCTTTGTGAACCTCAGATATATAATCTTCAAGGAACAGTGAAGACATAGGATTTGTGTTTCACAGATGTTTTTTTTTTTTTTTTTACACAAATTTTAAGTTTATGGAGTATACACAGGTTTTTCATGTCACAATATTTTTATTTTTTGTTGTTACAAGTATGTTTGTCTTTCACATCATCATTTTTTCACTTTATTAATTATCACATGATTTGCGTCACAATTGTAGTGATTTGTACTTTTTAGACACTTTTATTGAGACCTAATGGTCATTTAGTCCGCATGTATATTCCCTAATTGGGTCTTATTTAATTTCACAAATAGCATTATTACCACGACAATGTGTTGGGTTGTCTTTTTATGTTTCCTTGGTGATGACATACACACCGTGGTGACGTGTGCGCGTCGGGAGGATGCGCTGCGTTCCGGCGGTCACGAGGTGGCGTCAGGTGGGACCTTCGGGAGAGGACTGTCCTGCATGTGAGCGGTTCACTCCTCCCCCTTACGTCTCTGACGCCGCAGCGTGTCTCTCTGGCCGCATCATCCTCTGGTGACGCGCCGATTTTGCGCCGCTAACAGGTGTGTATGCTTCTGGGCCTATTGTAGAGCTATTTAAAGGGGTTGGATTCTGGGAGGTGTCTCCTCCTGACGAAGCTTTCATAGCGAAACGCGCGTAGAGGTTTGGTGGTTACTCGGGTCAGCCGCTGTACATTTCTCCCCATCATGTCCATGGGTAAGCTGTTTGGTGGTTTTTTGTTTATTTTACTAGAGTTATTATACTCTGGGGCCCTTTTCTTTCTTCTAGGTTATTTTTCCTATGTGGCCAAGCACTTATTATATATATAGCCACTATTTATTGGAGGTCACACTTAGTGTGACAGGTACATATTGTGATAATGCTTGCCCTCTTTTTAAGACATGTGTAACATCTAATGGGGAGATGCGGTATTTTCCCGTTTAGCTTATGATTCTAGCCAGCATCTGGGTTTCTTTTTGTATGCCTTAATTTTCTTTTTGTTATTATTTTTTGATATATATAAACTGTTTTTGTATTATACCAATAAACTGCTATTTTGTATATTTTTATAATACTGTTGTGTTGAGTACTTTTTCTGGTCTTTCAGGCGAGAGACTGGGGTAGTAGGTTATTTGATGTTTATCTGTACTCTTTAGGAATGTTTTGAGGCATTTTTTTCTGTGTTAGCGTAGGACCTGCCTGAGTGAGACCACCTTGGCGCTGGTAGGCGGGCACAGATGTGTTCTGAACAAAATATATTGGCTGAGAGTCTCCAATTTTATTATATCAGAATGAGGGCTTAGTCCATATATAATGCTTGCATCTATTTTGTTAGTGCATTATTATTTTTTTCTGTGATTTTTTTCATAAATGTAGCCATGGACATCCAAAAATTTAGTAGACGTCCAACGACATGAAAAAATTGGAACACAATGCAGAATGCTATCTGCAACTGCCTTTCTGATACAAGTCCTTTCTATTACGGTTGTTAAACGTTATCCCCTATTCATAGGATAGGGGATAGCTATTAGATGAGTGTGGGTCCTACTGCTGGGACCCCAATGATCATGAGAATGGGTACCTCATTTTGGTCAGTAATGCAAACTGCCTCTCCATTCATAGGTGTTCTGGAAATAACAGAGCACTGTGCTCGGCTGTCTCCGGAAGATGAAAGGAATGGCAGTATACATGCTCGACCTGCCACTCCCTTCATTTTGGGAGGCTCTGAGGGGTACAGGGTACTCGTGACTGGAGGGTGTCCTAGCAGTAAGACCCAACCAATCATATCCTGTGGATGTGGGATAAGTTTTAAAAACTGGAATACCCCTTGAAAGGATAAGATCACATGCTACCAAGATGGTAATATGGAAGTAAAGGTGAAAAGGTGACTGATATGATAACTAAAATCTCAGACACCTAAATATTTGTAATGTCATAGAACCGTATTGTTTTCCCTAAGTACCAACTTACAATTGTTCTTGTGAAATTAATCTTCACTTGGAAATACTGACTGGGAAGAAGAAGCCTTGGCATTCAATTCCAACTACCTTCCAATCAGGCATGACTAATCAATAGTGCCTCCTCTGGACCATGAGCAATCAACAAGAGGGATGATGCACTGGACTTTCCATACACCATTCCTCTCAAAAACACACCCTTAAAAGGACTTTTCAGGCAAATTACTATCCACATATCTCTTGGCAGATAACTTTAAAGATAATAAGTTTCATCATACTTCCAAAAACATTACCTTACAAACTCATACATACCTCACAGCCAACCTGCCTTTTGTTATTTATCAACTATATAGAGCAGCCTAATATTCACTGCACCCTTTAATTAAATGGGTTGTCCAGCACTAAAAGAAAATATTTCTTCAAAAGTATGTCCCAGATTGCCAGATTTGCCAGGTCCTTGATCAGTGGGCCGGGGTGTCTCAAAAGTGTGGCAGATCCTCCAGGTTGCAGTCACACTGTAGGAATAAAAGATGGAGCTCCCATGCTTAATGCCAGCGTGTCACAACCACTCTTAAAGAGGACCTTTTACCATTCCTGACATGCCTGTTTTAATAGCTTCATACATTTCCCATGTAATAACAATTCTGGAATATCTATTCTTATGACTCTGTGTTGTGCCATTCCTTTATTATTTCTACTAGAAGTTATGAATGAATTGCTAGCAGTCTGCAGTAAGGGTACAGAGGGGAGGTAATCAGTTGGGGGTGTGTACCTGCACAGTCTCATTCTATCCAATCAGTGCTGCCATTGTCAGTCTGTGCAGGTACACACCCCCAGCTGGTTACCTCCCCTCTGTACCCTTACTGCAAACTGCTAGCAATTCATTCATAACGTCTTGTAGAAATAGTAAAGGAATGGCACAACATAAAGCCATAAGAACAGATGCTCCCGAATTGCTATTGCATTGGGAATGCATGAAGCTATTAAAACAGGAATGTCAGGAGTGGTGAAAGGTCCTCTTTGCGCATGACGTTATGATGCCACGTCTGACATCATGGCGCAGGACCAATAAGGGGAAATAGTTGGTTATGGTAGAGTGGCTGGGATCTGTGAACTGCATCTTCAGCAGCTACTAGGTAGCACTGACTGATGTTGCAGCGATCAGGATACTACAAAATTGAAAGGGGCCTTAACCTCTTACCGCAAGCTTAGGCTTTCAGAAACACTCTGGGGGGCCAATCAAAGCCCTCCCCCACCCACGATCGCTGTGATTGGTCAGTCTGCAGAGACTGACCAATCGCAGAGTGCAGTAGCGCAGCTCCGATGTCGTTGAGGTGCTATGTTTTAATTTTTCAGGATGGCCGAGCTGCCTGGGCCCTCCTCATGGCCAGTAGAAGTTGGCCTCCGAAAGACCCACCCACCCTCCGGTAAGTATAAAAATCCCCCCCTTCAATCACCCCCCCCCCATTTTCAGGATGGCCGAGCGGAATTAGATTGTCAGCTGTAACATACAGCTGACAATCTAATGTAACAGCCGACATGGCTACTGGCAGCGATGTCAGCTGTTTAACCCCCTTCCATGCCGCGGTCCGTAGGGACTACGGCATGGAAGGGGTTAACAGGGAGGAAGCTCCCCCCCCCCATCGGGCGCTGCGGTGCGTTGGCAGCGCACCGATGGTGTGGCCAGAAGACAGGGAGGGAGCTTCCTCCCCCCTCCCATCGGGACGCTGCTCTGCTGTGGCAGCGTCCCGATGGTTACCATGGCAACCGGACGCCATCTGGCTTGCCATGGTATATGAAGCCTGATCAGGCTTAGTATAAAGTAAAAATACACTGTAGTACACTACATAGTGTACTGCAGTGTATTATATAGACATCAGATCCACTGGATCTTCAAGAACCAAGTGGGTCTGAGTCAAAAAAGTGTAAAAAAAAAAAAAAGTGTAAAAAAAATGAAAAACGTAAAAAAAAATAATATTTTCCCCATATACGCACATTTATAATTGAGTAAAAATAAATAAAATAATAAAATACCCTAGACATGTTAGGTATCGCCGCATCCGTAACAACCTGCTCTACAAAAATCTCACCTGACATAACCCCTCAGATGAACACAGAAAAAAATAAAAACTATGTCAAAAAAGCCATTTTTTGTCACCTTACATCACAAAAAGTGTATTACCAAGCGATCAAAAAGGCGTATGCCCCCCAAAATAGTACCAATCTAACCGTCATCTCATCCCGCAAAAAAGTAGCCCCTACCTGAGACAATCGCCCCAAAAATATAAAAACTACAGCTCTCACACTATGAAGACACTAAAACATGATTTTTTTTGTTTCAAAAATGATATTATCGTGTAAACCTTAAATAAATAAAAAAAAATTAAACATGTTAGGTATCGCCACGTCCATAACCACCTGCTCTACAAAAATCTCACCTGATATAACCCCTCAGGTGAACGCAGTAAAAATGAATAAATAAAAGCTGTGCCAAAATTACCAATTTTTGGGTCACCTTGCCCCAAAAAGTGTAATAATGAATAATCAAAAAATCATATGTACCCAAAAATGGTACCAATAAAAATTTCAACTCTTCCTGCAAAAAATAAGCCCCTACACAAAACGATCGGAAGAAAAATAAAAAAGATATGGCTTTCAGAAAATGGAGACACAAACACATATTTTTTTCTCAAAAATGCTTTATTATGTAAAACTGAAACAAAGAAAGTAGTGTCTGTAACAACCTGCTCTATAAAAATACCACATGATCTAACCTGTGAGATGAACATGATAAAAAACAAAAAATAAATACAATGCCAAAACATTCATTCTTCGGTTACCTTGCCTCCCCAAAAAAATAATATAGAGCGATTAAAAATCATATGTACTCCAAAATAGTACCAATAAAACTGTCATCTTATCCCATAGTTTACAAAATGGGGTTACTTTTTGAAGTGGGGGGGCTTCAAATGGGACATGGTGTCTAAAAACCAGTCCAGTAAAATCTGCCTTCCAAAAACCATACGGCGCTCCTTTCCTTCTGCGCCCTGCCATGCGCCCATACAGCAGTTTACCACCACATGTGGGGTGTTTCTGTAAACCGCAGAATCAGGGTAATATATATTTGAGTTTTGTTTGGCAGTTAACCTTAGATGTGTTAAAGAAAAAATGGACTAAAATGGAAAATCTGCCAAAAAAGTGAAATTTAGAAATTTAATCTCAATTTTCCTTTTAATTCTTGTGGAATAACTAAAGGGTTAACAAAGTTTATAAAATCAGTGTTAAGTAACTTGAGGGGTGTAGTTTCCAAAATGGGATCATTTATGGGGGGTTCTACTATGTAAGCCCCACAAAGTGAATTCAGACCTGAACTGGTCCTTAAAAAGTGGGTTTTGGAAATTTTCTTAAAAATTTTAAGAATTGCCTCTAAAATTGTAAGCCTTCTAATGTCCCCAAAAAAATAAAATGACATTTACAAAATGATGCAAACATAAAGTAGACATATGGGGAATGTTAAATAACAAATATTTTATGAGGTATCACTTTCAATTTTAAAAGCAGAGAAATTAAAATCTTGAAAATTGTGAATTTTTCAAAATTTTTGGTAAAGTTGGGATTTTTTCATAAATAAAGGTGACATATATGGACTCAAATTTATGACTGTCGTGAAGTACAATGTGTCACGAGAAAACAATCTCAGAATGGCTTGGATAAGTAAAAGTGTTCCAAAGTTATTACCACAGAGTGACACATGTCAGATTTTCAAAAATAAGCCTGGTCACGAAGGTTCAAAATGGCCCAGTCATTAAGGGGTTAATAGCAGTTAGATGAAAAACAACCCTAAAGATGGAGATCATCAACACAAACAGACAAAAATAATATCCCAGGATTACGTGATAACATTAACCATTTCCTGACAGAACAATTTTCCATTTTTGCATTTTTGTTTTTTGCTCCCTACCTTCCCATAACTTTTTTATCTTTCCGTTCACACAGCTGTATGAGGTCTTTTGCAGAAAAAAAATTGCACTGTCTAATAGCACTTAAATTTTACATTACATTTAAATTTAACATTTAATATGTCATAGGATGTAGCTGGAAGCTGGAAAAAAATCCAAATGGGGTGGAATTGAAAATAAAACGCAATTTCACCAGTTTTATGGGTTTTGTTTTTACAGTGTTCATTGAGTGGTAAAACTCACTTGTGCCCTTCCTTCTTCAGGTCAGTACGATTAATGCAATACCACATTTGTATAATTTTTCTTGCATTTTAATACTGAAAAAAAAAACTTTAGAAAAAGTTAATTTGTTCTTTTCATCGCCATACGACCGATGTCAGAAAGGGTTAATTACTTAACATTTAAAGGGGTTGTCCAAGTTATTTTTTTGTTCTTTGTATGTTTCTAACTAGTCAAATATAACAGCTTTTCCATGCACTTTGTGCTTCTACAGCTGCTGGTTTCTCAGATTTCACTCAGGGTCACATGACTTGTGATGTCAGCTTCTCTCCCTGCTCTGCTGATGTTTTGTGCACACGCAGATAACAGTCTATACAGGAGACATTACTTTGCTGGCCACGCCCCCCCCCCTGCACTGGCTGAGCACTCTCCCTAGATTCTGTCAGATAAAACATTAACCCCTTCAGCCAGCACCGACTCAGGGCTGAAGGCTTAACTACAGTAGCTGCAGGCAGTAAGGAGACAAATGCTGGGCACAGGAGCTGACAAGCTAGAGCAGTTCTGCAGAGTATTGCACAAGAAAGGTAGGGGGAAGTTCTTGTGTGTATGAGCAGTGTCATTGTACAGCTGGGACTTGTAGTTCTACACATACAACATGCTGCTGAGTATCCCAGAAGGCAGACATGTCACTCAGGCAGCACTCCTTCTGCAGAGCAGGGGGAGGGGCAGAGATTGTTGTTATTGCAGGTAAACAAAGGGCCAGAAGAGAACCAGGGAAATTTTATTTGCCCAAAACTTGCTTAACTTAGTTATATATTGCTGCCCATCAGATTTACAGTGATATATATATATTTTTCATAACTCAGGCAACCCCTTTAATTAAATTTAAAAAAGAGAATATTGACCTTGGAGCAGCAAATTGTTTGTAGGTGGAGATATTTCAGGAGAAGGGGAAGAAAACAAATGGAGGGGGGAAGGGGGTATAAAATAATGGAGAAAATATGAGCATATTGCAAGGCAGGGAGCCAACATAAAGGCAAAGACACATGAAACAACTGAATTCAATTGCTCATGTAGGCCATAGAGAGATACAGTCTTCATCTTACAAATTCATCGAGCTTCGTACTGGAGTAGAAAAAAATGTCTAGATTACCAGAGGAGAGGAAACATGGAGAGGATCAGATCATTTGAATCCATATGAACTTTAAGCAAGATCACTGTTGTGTTCAATCAATACATGTTTAGCCACTGGGGTATTTCATTTATTGTAAATGTCTCCCAGGTGTTTCCCTTGTCCGTAATTCCCAGATAATCTTCCTGACATACCGCTTTCTGCATCTACATGTGATCTTAAAGATAACCCCTCTGGATTTGCAGTTGACAAAGTCCAAGATGCTGTATTCTTTACCTGTCACTTGACTAGTGAACTTCTTCCCTGTTTCCAAAAATTTTGCAAGCCACACAGCCACTACACGTTTAGCAACCCACTACAGCTCTATTCAGCCATGTAGCCTGAATGGGAGGCGACCTAAAAAGTGACTATGTACTGATCTGTCATGTAGACTGCGACCCCTCCTGTAAGTAATCTGCAGTTATTCACTGATAATCTCTTTGATATCGAAATACATTTTTAATTTCTCCCAATTTTTGGAAACTATCACCATAACCTTCCTGCTGCTCCATCAAAGGTTGCAATTATTCAGGTTAGGGGTGTATCTGATTCTCTAGTTTTAAGGGTTGGAAGATCAGTCCTGTTAGTGTTTAAAGGGGTTGGCCACCCCAAGTATCAAAAATCCAAAGTTCCCCCAGACAATAGCCAACACTATGAAGTATTTCTCAGGTGACATGTACTGGCTGTACGTCATTTATCTAACCTGTTCACCATGACACACTTCCCTGGAGGAGCTCCCTCAGACAGGCTGTGTGGGAGGAGCAGCTGCAAAGTGAAAGTAACAATCCCAGTATGCACTGCAGTAAGCATGTCTAGAGGAGCAGTCACATGACCTCCCCGCCCACCTGTGTTCCCATAAAGACAAGAGCCCCTTAGGTAATATCAATGTTATCAGTGAATAACTGCTGTAAAGACATAGCAATAGAAAGAATGCCCCAGTCCCAACAGTAAAGGAGAGGGGGGGTTACCCTTTTCATAAATTTACTGTGGGGCCCAGTCATTTCTAGTTGTGCCACTGGATGTAAGCCAAAAACAGAATGAGGGGGGGAGTTATCATTTCCCTTGTTCCTAAAAAGTGGCCTTAAAAAGTTGCAAACTATGGGACAGATTTATCTAAATTGGTGTAAAGGAAAACTGGCTTGGTTGCCTATAACAACCAATCAGATTCCACCTTTCATTTTTCAAAGCTCCTTTGGAAAATGAGAGGTGGAATTTGATTGTTTGCTATGGGCAACTAAGCCAGTTTTCCTTTACAGCAGTTTTAATAAATTTCCCTCTATGTGTTTGCAAATTTTTAACTACGCTTTTTTTTTTTTTTTAAAGGGCGTGACAATGGCAGAGACAGGGCGTGACCAGTCACCCCAACAAATTTATGTTCATTTTCACCAGTTTTATGACTCAAATGAAGCCAGAAATCTATGGCAGCTCTGACCTGTCATAGATTTCTGTTTAGGTGCACGGACTGCACAAATCGATCTGCTGACATACAGAGGAGCCTCCTGTCTATCATCATACGACCTGCTCCCAGCTGACAGCCCATCAATCATCTATGAATATATGACTACCCTTCATCTGGGAAAAAAGGGAAAATGAGTGTAGTCAAATAGCTATATATAACGTACAGGGGGGTCACAAGTCACTATATATAAAGTACAGGGGGTCACACATCACTACATATAATGCACAGGGGGTCACATGGCACTATATATAATGTACAAGGGGTCACACATCACTATATATAATGTACAGGGGGGTCACACATCACTATATATAATGTACAGGGGGTCACACATCACTACATATAATGTACAGGGGGTCACATGGCACTATATATAATGTACAGGGGTCACACACTATAATGTACAGGGTCACACTCTCTATATATAATGTACAGGGGGTCACACATCACTATATATAATGTACAGGGGGTCACACATCACTATATACAGTGTACAGGGGGTCACACATCACTATATATAATGTACAGGGGGGTCACACAACACTATATAATGTACAGGGGGTCACACATCTGTATATACAGTATAAAGGAGGTCACTGTACAGGGGTTCACAGATCTCTGTATGCAGTGGTGGGGGGTCACACATCAGTATATACAGTGTGTGGTGGTGGGGTCAACTATTACTGTATACAGGGGGTCACACATCACTATATACAGTATAAAGTGGTGATCATATATCACTGTATTGGGGGCATCATATATCACTGTATACAGTGTGCAGGAAGGAGAGGGCACATATTTACAGATGACATCAGTGACTGCTGCTATCACTGACCTCAGCCATACTGACAGCTCAGAAGGGGTTAAAGCTCCTGACCTGTTGGTCTGGCTGGAATAAACATGTCTGTGATAAGACCACATTTCAGAGTGGTCATAGACAGGACAGACACTATGATTGCTCACACTTTGTTGTCCACAGCACCTTCCTGGCTCTGCTACATCACTGCAGTCAGTGAGATTTATCCCAGCTTCTCCTCAGTCTCTCTTCCTCTTGCAAAGTTTCTTTATTTCAGCTTCTAACAAGTTTCTCTGCTAAGCCCCTTCAGCCCTGTATAGTCAGGATTGCAGTCACAGCAGAAGGAAACTTCTCTGACACAAGCAGGGTGCCTTTAGGACCCAGGAGCAGCACACTCCTTCCATGGACTAGTGCACATGCAGGCATGGACGAGACAAGCAGTTATGAGTGCAGGACAGGAGGGGGTGTGGCTTCCAATAACAAGTTAACCAGGCAAATTTGCTGCAGAAGATATATGAGGAAGTTTATTGTCTCCCTGCTTTCTTTACAGTTTTAATAAGTGCTAACAAAGTGGCCAACCCCTTTAAGGTCAATTGATATGCCGATCTTAAAACAGCATCTGGATTTCTTCCACCTCTAAACCATGATTGTAATTAATGTGCCTTGATGTGAAATTTAGTATTATTTGAACAGTTCCATCTTAATCTAAGGTAGTGAGCCCTTGGAATCCCTTTCCTAAGGGGAACAAGGTGACTGGATTCCCATCTCAATAGAGAGTTAATTAATCTTGGTTTCTGAAAGACTGTTGTGGACAATTCACCTGTCTGGGTCTTCTGAATAGTCACATCTAAGAATAGTAGTGTATTCAAATGGATTTCAAAGGTAGATTTAAGACCAATGGAGTTACAATTAAGATGATTCACAAACTCCCCAAACTCCTTCCAAATGCCAATCCAAGGTCACTTTTATCAGGGTGGGTGTTCTGTGTTTAGGCTGTGAGTGACCTCTTAACCTCTTACCCTGTTTAGTAGGGAATTATTAGGGACAGTAACCAACAGATCAGATCATCTGAAACATTGGATTACCGTGATCACCTTTACCTCTGCAGTATCTGAGGTACTTGTAACAGAAGAGCCAGTATAATCAAAAGTGACCATTGGTTATTAAAGTACCATTTTTCATTATTTTTCATAGTCACTGTATTATCGGCAGTGGTTTATCAAGTGGTCTTGTATATGGTCCTGCTTTGTAGGCCAGCGCTTTTCTGAGCTGGTATATGATTGAATAGGACATTGGCTGCATTGTTTTGCACCATTTCTCAAGCCCAGAATGTTTTTGATTTGTTTCTATTATGTTTTATGACCTCTTTTATCATATTCCTTAAAAGTTAAAGGGGTTGTCCGGGTTCAGAGAAGAACCCGGACATACCTGCAATTTCACCCAGGCAGCCCGCCTGAAGAGGGCATCGGAGCATCCTATGCTCCGATGCCCTCCTTTGCCCTGCGCTAATTAGCGCAGGGCAAAGGAATTTCGCCGGGTTCCGGTGACGTACCGGTCCCTGCCGGGCAGAGGCTTCCGCCCGGCAGTGAGTCGGTGACGTCATCGGCGCTGATGGACAGGCTTCAGCGCTGCCCTAGCCAGTAAAACGGCTAGGGCAGCGCTAAAGCCGGCCCATTAAGGCCGGTGACGTCACCGAACTCACTGCCGGGCGGAAGTACCCGCCCGGCAGCGAGTATTTACAAAACAAGAGACCTTGCCCTGCGCGATCTAGCGCAGGGCAAGGGGGGGGCATCGGAGCATGAGATGCTCCGATGTCCTCTTCAGGCAGGCTGCCTGGGTGAAATTGCAGGTATGTCCGGGTTCTTCTCTGAACCCGGACAACCCCTTTAAGTTTTATACGCCTCTATTTTGTGTACATGGGTATACTATAAATTACAAAGACCTTGTAATGTGCGCAAAACAAAGAATGGTGACAAGTGCTATATCTATGCTAGCCCCACAGACAGACCTGTTCTATAGCTTATGGCGAGTTTAGATATACTTTTTGGAGGAGGGAACTAGAAACTGTGATGTTATTTCTAGGAACTACACCAACTGTCAAACATTTCCAACTCTCCTCCTTACATTGATCCCTTGATTTCTCCTCTACTCACACCATTTTGAAATGTAAGTGAATATAATATTTGAAAACTACAATCTTATACTACATAAAGCAATCTGTAATGATAATCTGGGTTATTTGAAGAAACTGGTAAAAAGAAACATGTCTGTAAGCACGAAGATACTAATTTTCATAGCTAAAATTAAACAAGAGACTTTGAATGTGATGTATAATGAGATAATAAGACCCGAATGCAGCTTGAAGTATCAACAATTTGTTTTTCATTCCTCTTGTTACACTTAATGCTGCACATGATTCATTAGTAAGCTACACCGATCCACTTGGTTACTCAAGTCATTTTGCCCAGCACAGGACATAACAACAGCAAACAAAAGCCATTTAAGAAGTCCTTAACCCAATAAGTGTGATAGACAATGAGTGGGATTTATCTTCTTATTTTAGAGTGATCGAAAGATTTGTGGAAAATAAAAAAATACGACAAGCTACTGTAACATGTATAGCTAACTATCCAAACTTACTACAATTACAACAATGTTTATATTCTCTGAGCTATGCAACAGAACAAAATAACAGACCCTCAAATTTTTGGACAACTTGAAGACAACTCCTTTCCATATGTTGTCCAGTTGGGAAATGCTGCCCTCTACTTCTTTCTATGCAGCATTATAAAAGGAAGGTCCATAACTTTTATTCGGCCCAGCTCAGAGCAAATGTGCATTCTGTTATTGAGTACCCAACACAACGTGCATAGCACATTGATCTTTTCTTACAATACTGGATCAAACTTAGGGTAAGACCGAGTAATATATGAGAAATGCCAGAGGCATGTAAATTCTCTATTGTGCCTTTTGGTCAGGAAATCATTGGTGTAACTGTTCTTTCTTTTTTTAAAGGGGTTGTCCAAGTTTTTTTTGTCCTTTGTATGTTTCTAACTAGTCAAATACAACAGCTTTTCCATACACTTTCTGCTTCTAAAACTGCTGGTTTATCAGATTTCACTCAGGGTCACATAACCTGTGATGTCACCTTCCCTGCCTGCTAATCTTGTATTCGTGCACCAAGAGATAACAGCCTGTACACGAGACGTCACTGGCCAAACCCCCGTGCCCTGCCGGGATTCTGCTATCTGCTCTCTCCCTGGATTTTTTCAGATAAAACATTAACCCCTTCAGCCAAAACACACTGAAGGCTTTACAACAGCAGCTGCAGATGTAAAGAGACACAGGATCTGCCCTCCTCACCCTACAGACACTGAGCTGACACTGGAGCTGACCTGGAGAGTATTGTATTGTACAAGAAAGGTAGGGGGAAGATCCTGTGTGTATCAGCAGTGTCATTGTACAGCTGGGACTTGTAGTCCTACACATACAACATGCTGCTGAGTATTCCTGCAGACATGTCACTCAGGGCAGCTCTTGTATTCACTCCCTTTGCAGAGCAGGAAGGGGGAGGGGCAGAGATTGTTATTACTGCAGGTAAACAAAGGCCAGAAGAGAACCAGGGAAATTAGGAAATATAGATTTTTTTTTGCCTAAAACTTGCTTACCTTAGTTATATATTGCTGCCCATCAGATTTATAGTACTATATTTTTTTTTCATAACTCGGACAACCACTTTAAGTGTTACTAAGGAGAGCCTGTTTTTAATGCCTACTGTATGCTAAAGAAAGCTGTTTGTAAATACAGAGGAAGGCTTCTCAGCATGCCTCTGATCTCATTACTCCAGCATCTGCCTCTCTACATATTTGTGACTTGTCCCTGCCTATCTGACTTGCTAGCAGCGCTGATCACTACCAGCTCTACTAATTACTGATCCTGTACTTCTACTCTAAGATTTTGCTGTACTTTTGAAGGGTCCCATACTTGCTGCCAGCATTGATTATTGGCAGCTCTGTACATTTCCCTCTTCCCTGTACTTCTCTGATAGATATATTATATGGAGAAAAGTATTGGGGCACACCTATTAATCATTGATTTCAGGTGTGTCATTCAGCCCCATTGCCACAGGTATATAAAAGCAAGCCCCTTTCCATGGCTGGGCATCTGTATGCAAGCCTCACCAAGTACAGTGACAACCATTGGATGAAGTGATGTAAAGCACGCTGCCACTTACATATATCATCATTACATTCACACATATAAAGTTTCATTCAATTCCAACAGCTCCTTCTTGGTCCATTACATATTAATTTTTTTGACAATGAGACAGTGTATATTTGTCTTTCAAAAGCTTGCCAGATCCACACAAAAAAAAAGATTTTTTTTCCAATAATAAAGGACCGGACAAGGGAAACATTTTACTTGAAATTTTTATATTTTTATTAATTTTTTTTTTGTTTTACTTTTTTAAAGTCCCATTAGGAGACTTCAACTTCCGTAACTCTCAACTCTGGTAAAATACATTATAATACTTTTGCATTGTCATGTTTTTCGTTTTTTTTCTTTAACTACAAAAGGAATCCCATGCCTCTAAAAACAACTTAGATGCCGTAGCATCTAAGGAGCAAATGTGGTGAAGACCTGAGAATCCTTGATCTTTGTCATTAGAGCGTGTGTGTGGATGTAAATTATTCGTAGATGTAAGCTGTCATGAACAGAGCCTTCACTCCTTTTCTTTTGATCACTGACTTTTAGTGATGTATGATTTTGTTTGCACATGTTCCCCCCGATTGTAAAGCGCTGCGGAATATGATGGTGCTATATAAATAAAGATTATGGGTCATTCACGGTCAGATATACGCCACCTTTGTGGTGTATGTCTGGCGCAGATTCTGTTGCACACCATGTTGCGGAGGTCTGCGACTTTTTCCCAGCTCATGCCAGGTCTAAAAAAGGTGGCTTGGTGTAGGCGGGGAAGGGTTTTAGGTGTAGAAAATGGTCTAAATGTAAGATAGCAAGGAAGTTGTCTTACATTTAGAATCAGTGGTGGATACGCTGAAGTTGAGGCCAGCACCTCTACATAACTTTGACGATCCACCGCTATTGCGAAGAGGCTTATTAAGACAAGCATGTAAAACACTGGTCTTACTAAATGAACCCCTATATTATTATTATATGAGGATAGCAGTTTCCACATTTCATCGTACATTTTCTGTGCCAGCACGATCAGCAGGAAGGGTATGTTCATCTTAAAGTGGCAACCAAATATACTCGTCTTGCGTGGTCAAAAGGTTAAAATGGAACAAAAATTGATGCCGTCTACATTTTAGAAGAGATTAGTAAATTCACCCCATTGTCTTAAAAATACGCTGCACAGCACAGTGTGATATGTAAACTGTACATAATCTGCTTAGTTGGTTTAAAGAATTAGGACAAACTTCTATCATTTAGACCATTCTTCAAGGGCTCAATAGACTAAGAACAAACTAAACAAGCAGCTTGTAGGATAAAATATAGACTGAAGGACAGGCAGCAGTCTGTGTCCTCCGCTCACCTTCAAGTAGTCTAGAGTCGAGCATGGGAATATATTAAGTAGGAGCATTAATATTTTGAAGAGTAGGAGGGAAGAAAAATACAAACTGAACTCCAGAGAATGTAAGGAATAAATTAAATAAAAATGTTCATTTTTCTTGCCCCTTTTAATCTTACTGACGTATTCAAACTATTGGACATGTACTGTAACTGAATATCTCAACTGTACCTGAAGAAATAATGGAGCGTGTCCCAGCAGTAAAACAGAACTGCACTAAACTGATGAGTTTAACCCAGCAGAAAGAGCGGCTGTAAACATGACAAATGCCTGCTATTGATTTCAGGTTTAATTACTCTGTGCAGCACTGACAAAGCCCATCAGATGTTGTTGTGAAGTGTAAATGGAACAGACCACACTTCACTGACCAGAGGAAACTGATGGTGTCTGCAGTTTGCATTGTTTACTTTATCCTCGGTAAACTTCAGCCTTGATCAAATTAACAAGTGCTACTAACCTCCAACAAACTACTGTGCTCCCTGGTTTTATAGCAGGAGCTGGAGATTACCACCATCCAGACTAAAATGAAGGGAGGGGAATCCATTCCAGGGTTCCATAATCAGTATTGGGTTGTATCGAGATTGGGGCTTGGGGACCAAATTGTAACACGTCTAAGGCTACTTTCAAACTAGCCTTTACTACGGATCCAGCGGGTGAAGGGGCCCGCCGGATCCGTAGTGATAATACAACCTTGTGGATCCGTAATGAACGGATCCGGTTGTATTATCTTTAACATCTTTTAAACGGATCCGGAATTAACTCCATTGAAAGGCAATGGAGGACGGATCCGTTTACCATTGTGTCACACGAAACGGATCCGTCCCCATTGACTTGCATTGGGAGTCATTCTGGATCCGTCTTGGTGCGGATGCCCAGACCGGAGAGCAAACCGCAGCATGTTGTGGTTTGCTCTCCGGTCTGAAGACGGAACGGAATGCTTTTAGGAGCATTCCGTTGTCTTCAGTTCAGTTTTGCCCCCATTGACAATGAATGGGGACAAAACTGAAGCGTTTTATTCCGGTATTGAGCCCCTATGACGGAACTCAATACCGGAATTCCATAACGCTAATGTGAAAGTAGCCTTAAAGTGCTGTTAATGCAGACTTTGACTCTTAGGAAGCCACTTCCACCAGGTGGTGCTAGTGAGATGGTCCTGTTTCCTTGGGAGATACCTCTTTGGAGTATTGCCAAAAAGACTCAATATCATGGAGCACTTCCAATAAGTCTCCATGCCTGCCCAGCTGGTCTCTTTAAGGAGACCCAGTGCTCTGCCTAAGATGCTTTTAACTGATAACATTTTCATGTTTTTATAATTTTGCTAAGGTCACATGCACACGACCATCAGTGAATACAGTACAATAGACCCTCAGTCAGATAGGTACTCACTGCATCATAAATCACTCAGGGAGTTTGGTTCAGATTACCTCCCCTCGGTCCGGGAGTTGAGGCTGACACATAGGATGTCCTTCCTGGACTGTGCATACAACCTGAGTGCAAATTTGTAATTGATAGGTAATTGAAATTTGCAATTGATAGCTCATCAGTATCATAAAACCAGATAACTACTTGAAGCTAAATTTTAGCCATACAAAAGTGGAGCTCATACACGACCGGTCAGACCTGCTGCCGAGCTGGTGCTCACTTTACAAAAGTCTTCAGCGCAATAGACCTGACATCAAAACTTGTATCAGTCAGATATCGCTCATATTTACAACCTGTCCCTGTGACACTACAGTTTAATATACTCTTATTCTAAAAACCAACCTCCTATCACAAGTTCCACAACATAAATGAAACCAGAATTGTTATACTAATGTATCAACATTACTTGAAATGAAACTTATGTAAGAAGTAGTACTGGATGATACTTACCTGCTATTTATGTTATTGCTGCCACAGAGGCCGCAGCATAGTGGCATCGTGTAAAGGGAGGCAGGGACGCAAATATAGTGAAAACTCTCTAAAAAGACCACACCTTTATGTAGGCCAGGGTTCTTGTGACAGATGTTCAGTTCTACCATATCTTATGTATACTGGCCATCCTTCTAGAAGATGGCCATGCTCTAAAAAACGACTTATCAATAAAATTTAGGGTGGACTTCTCGAAGAGTTGTTATTGTACATAGGGCCCATTTTTTAGTGAGCCCCTGAATATTAAAACCCCAGGAACAAACTAGAATGGTATGGTTATGGTATTATGTAGGAATTGACTATTAGCAACCATATGGTAGCATTAATGGTATTAGGCTCTGTTCACATCTGTGTCATTTTAGTGGATCTTTTGCCCCACATTGATGTGTGTCAGACCATTTTGATGGGAAAAATTGAGCTGAATGCAGTGCTATTTTTTCTGTCAGACAAATGTGATGGAGGCTCCACTATGCAAATGTGAACATAGCCGTAGGCCACTTTCATACAGTCGGTGTTTTGTCAGTGTTTGATCTGTGATTTTCTTCAGTGATTGTGAGCCAAAACAAGATGCCGGTCAAAAATCTTACCATTACATCTTACCTCTGTGTAGGCTCCACTCCTGGTTTTCTTATTTACAATTAGTCAAAAGACTATTAGATGCCTTATTTCTATATACCCAACTAAATATTAAAATGTCACTTTTGTTACTTTTTTGGTATAAAACAATGTTATAAGTAGGGATAGATTTACAACGATCAGTTGTGGCACATTGTATCTAACTCTTAGTTACTAATTGATACACTGTTGCTATTCATTCACAGTGTTTCTATAGTAGTGTATCACTGCTGAGGGCCAACAACTATGCACCGCAGCCACCAGCACTTCTTCTCATTTGGTCTCACTACCTACGTATATTTCTCTGTTTGATAATTCCCTATGTCCACATCCTGTTCTAAAAATGCTCAAATACTGCCCCTGACATGTTTCGCCAGACAAGCGTCCTCAGGAGATTGGGACAGTGTTTGAGCATTTTTAGAACAGTATGTGGACATAGGGAATTATCAAATAGAGAAAAAGATACCTAGGTAGTGTGAACGAATAAGGAGAAGTGCTGGCGGCGGCGCTCAACTGTTGGCCCTCAGCAGTGATACACTACTATAGAAACACTGTGAATGAATAGCAACAGTGTATCAATAGTAACTAAGAGTTAGATACTGTGTACCACTACTGATAGTTGTAAATCTATCCCTACGTATAACATTGTTTTATACCAAAAAGTAATAAACCAGCGTTTTTGCAGGATCCGTCATGGATCTGCAAAAACGCTTTCAAGACTGATCAGTTTTTCCCTAATGCATTCTGAATGGAAAAGGATCCGTTCAGAATGCATCAGTTTTGCTTCAGTTCAGTCAGCATTCCGCTTTGGAGGCGGACACTAAAATGCTGCTTGCTGCGTTTTGGTGTCCACATGACAAAGCGGAGCCAAAAGGATCCGTAATGACTCACAATGTAAGTCAATGGGGACGGATCCATTTTCTTAGACACAATAGAAAACAGATCCGTCCCCCATTGACTTTCCGTTGTGTTCATGACAGATTCGTCTTGGCTATTAAAAAGATAATATAACCAGATCCGTTCATAACGCATGCAGACGGTTGTATTATCATGACTGAAGCGTTTTTGCTGATCTAAGACGGATCCAGCAAAAACGCTAGTGTGAAAGTAGCCTAAGGCGTCTAATAGTCTAACTGTAAATAATAATTATTGATAAATACACCTACACATATACCAAGGGTCAGTATGATTACACTCTCCTGGTTTTGTCTCATAATCACTGACCAAACACTGTCCGAACACTGACTGTGTGAAAACAGCCTTTTTAGATATTGTATATTATTTGGGTACTATATGGTGGCGTTATGTGGGCTGTGTATGGCAGTATTACACAGCCCAGTGCTGATTTCCTTTACAGCAGGGATGATTCTAGAAGAAGGATTATAAACCACTAATGTGAAAAATAGGATTGTAAAGTAAGTCTGTCACCTATGCTGAGACAAAGGAGCTGCTAAAATGGGGGGATCCACTTTTGTACATCCTAGCATATCTGATTGTCCCATTATAATATGAACACAATCTCCATTAACAAAAATGGCCCGGGGAAGAAATACAACGTTCTGTTGTTGCAAATGGATAATAATGAGGAAATCCTGGATCTTTGATAATAATTGTGGCTAAAATTGATAATAAGCCAATTTGCAAAAAGAAGTTATAAAACAAGTGTAATATCTATAAGGATGCAACGTTTGCCTGTGTGAATGGAGAACAGCTGTAGCGCAAGTGTTTAATCCTGTCTCCTTCATTAGGAGTAAAACTGTTTAGTTGCAAGCACAGGCAGCCTAAAAGCGATTTCTTCAACAGCAGAAGCGTCTCGAACACTAATTTAATATAATAGGTGTACAGGATGCAAATGATGAACCACAAGTGGCCGACTCATATATTAATACACAATTTTGCGAAGCAAACATGGAACTGGAATGAAAGAATTAAGATCACATGAAACTTTTGAGTTAATGAACAGGGTCCTTAAGTGCTCATTTAATTCAAACAGCTGTTTGTTAATGCCGTAAGCGGTGTCATAAACTGCGAAAATACAGTTAAGTGCAAGACACTAGTTAATGCTATAAAGCAACACATGCTCTAATATTAAAGGAGTTTAATGGGATTAATACAGAATAAAGCATTAACTCCCTGTTATAATAGCTCAGAGCTGCGGGGCAAATTCTGCCTCAAAAGAACTTTGTAGACAAATCTATAGAAAGTAAAGTCACACTGTACAGCAAATCATGACATTTTTTAATCCTTGCCAAGAAGTGGAACCCTGATACGTTCACATCTGTTCCAATCACACGTTGGATAAAATCACAGTTTTCTAAAGTCCTAAATAACTAAAAATGTGGATCCCCTACAAGTTACCATCTGTTGACACTATATCTTAAAGGCTATACCCCAAAGTAAAATATATCTACACAGAAGAAAAACCAAAACATTTCGTGTCTGTACTGTTTAATATGTCTGCTGTCTATAAGAAACTTAATATGATAATTAAATGAGAAGGGTTCTATTACATAAGAAAAAAAAGCTACTTTCTAACAAAAATAGCGCCACTCTACTCCTTAGATGCTGTCTGGTTTTACAGCTCATCCCATTCACTTGAAATGAGACTGAGCTACAATACAAACAAAGCCAATAGACTATAGTGCAGCTATTGAACACAAATAGCTTGGAGAGGGGCTCACACTGGGCCTATGGAAAATAATTGGTGCAAAAACCCGTCCTGGAACACCTACTCCCAGGAAGTAAAAAAACAGAAAGCAAAGTCGGAATGCACTCAATTAATCCGGAACTTGTGGAAATAAAGGATGTATTTATTACTTGATCACATAATTATGCACATAAAACCTAAAATAATATATATAGGCGTCTGTAATAAAAAAAAGAGTAGTCCTCTTGGAGGTACAGGTACCCAACAGGTATAATCTGCAGACACCCCCAGGTAACTGTGAACAAGCTCCACAGACACCTACACTAGGTCAGTGTAATAAGGCTCTGCAGATACCTGTTACCTATAAGGGGTTGTACCTATATGAGCATATATGAGCATGTGAACCCGTTGCCACAAGTGGGTGTAATCGTGAAGCGCACCAGCTCATAAGATTAAAACCGTAATAAGATGACAATTGGCATCAGCAAAAATGTATAAAACAAAAATGTATAAAACACCACTGCATCTATAAACCAAATCCTAAATTGGATACTGTAGTAGACCTTAGTAAATGTATGTATTGATTAGGACAAGTCCAGTGAGGCACAATTATGATAGGATCGTGTTTATACTCGATAGTACAGAATGATATGGGTTCCACAGTGTTCTCCAAGATGTATGGAATCCTCCAAAAGTGTATATAATCTCAATATCTGGGTATTGGCCAAGTTAGCAAAGTTAATGCAATAAATGTATATAACCTCTAATGGGTCACTGGTTGCTGCCCAGATAGTTCAAAGCGCAGATCGACCACTGTGCGACCACTAGTTCTACATCTATATGGCTACTTGTGTTATTTGTGCTATTTTTGACTATATATAACCTCCATTCACAACCAGCATGTGCTTACATCTGACTATATATATATATTTCTGATTATAATTTTGGTTATATGTTAGATTTTACAGCGCTATAGAAGCACATAATTTTTAAAGGTTCAACATCAAGCACAGTTGAAACCTGACTACAAAAAGTAGAGTAAAAAGGATTGCCATTAGAAGACAACATGTATAACTTTTATTTTATTTTTTATTTTATTTTTATTCTATTTTCATTTTATGTGATATATTATCATCCTTTTCTACCATGTATGTTTTATATTCAGTATGAGTATGAATTGATTGACCTTTAGCAAACCTGACCTGCCATTTAGGAGTTCTGAAACAGACTCCAGTCCAGAGATTACACATATCTTTGATAAGATATAAAAGACATGAAATCGGTCTCCTTCCCATTACTACTGAAGAAGGAGATAGTATCTCCGAAACGCGTCTAGTGTTACTATTGTGGGGTCCGGACCCACAATTCATAGATTTTGAATGCTACCTGGGAAGTGAGACTGCTAGATTTGTCTCCTATCTATAGCTGCTTGTCTCCCCCACATGCGGAGAACAGACAGGGAGTACGACACAAGGAGCTCTGATTCCCGATCACGTGACTCCGATCCTTGACCACGTGACTGGGATCACGTGAGCTCCAGCCTACGGAGCCTTGCCGACGAGACTTCCACGCCGAGCGGGAGAACTAAGAGCCACTACACGGCACAAGCAGCACCACTAGGAGCACAATTGGAGCCCGCACAGTGAAACCTTGGGGGCTCTACGCCGCTCCCGGAGCTTCGTGACATTGGGGCGGTAAGAGCCCATGTGGGCAGATTCCTGACATTAAGCTGGTGTGCAGACAAGTGTATAGCAACCTAACTCTACTCTACGCTTTGAACTATCTGGGCAGAAACCAGTGACCCATTAGAGGTTATATACATTTATTGCATTAACTTTGCTAACTTGGCCAATACCCAGATATTGAGATTGTATACACTTTTGGAGGATTCCATACATCTTGGAGAACACTGATGTAATTGTGCCTCACTGGACTTGTCCTAATCAATACATACATTTACTGAGGTCTACTACAGTATCCAATTTAGGATTTGGTTTATAGATGCAGTGGTGTTTTATACATTTTTGTTTTATACATTTTTGCTGACGCCAATTGTCATCTTATTACGGTTTTAATCTTATGAGCTGGTGCGCTTCACGATTACACCCACTTGTGGCAACGGGTTCACATGCTCATATATGCTCATATAGGTACAACCCCTTATAGGTAACAGGTATCTGCAGAGCCTTATTACACTGACCTAGTGTAGGTGTCTGTGGAGCTTGTTCACAGTTATCTGGGGGTGTCTGCAGATTATACCTGTTGGGTACCTGTACCTCCAAGAGGACTACTCTTTTTTTATTACAGACGCCTATATATATTATTTTAGGTTTTATGTGCATAATTATGTGATCAAGTAATAAATACATCCTTTATTTCCACAAGTTCCGGATTAACTGAGTGCATACCGACTTTGCTTTCTATAGTGCAGCTATTCCCCAGCCACTTCTTCTAACAGCACCCCCACGCAGCTCTGCAACAGGAAGCACTCTTACATTCTAGGAAGAGTAGTGGGTAGCCATGTTCAAAATCCTAATCCCCAGGCCTCCTCATGTTCAATAATTCCCATTCCTTGCCAAGAATTAAAGGGGTTGTCCCACAAAATATATTCTACAGTTTTCAAACCAGCACCTGGATCTGAATATTTTTGTAACTGCATGTAGCTTTGTATAGCTACCGAGTTACTCAATAAAATGTATCTGTATAGTGCCACTTAGTTTCTCATTTCTTTGACTGGCTCATTAAGAAGGCCACACATTCTCAGTTTCATCTTTCAACTACCTCCTGAGCTGTGATAGGAACAGCATGGACACGCCTTGGCAGTAGAAAAGACACCCCCCTTGAGCTGCCAGCTTGATATAAATCTAGCAGAGCAATGAATGGGAAGATCTCTGGATCCATGTGAGGTACGGGGCTGGTTCTAGCTTTGTTAGAAAGAGGTTGTCATGTTCTATATGATGTCCGATCTTGAATTTTTACATAATTCATGGGATAACCCCTTTGAGTGTATCCTCTGGGAGGCTGTGCACCTAGATTTACATCTATGCCAGCTTAGTCAATCATCATTTATGCCACAAAACTGACAAATGATGATAAATGAGTTCGAGCCAATGGCCCAGGACATACTCCGCTCGCTTTTTGGAAAACGGTGACGTTTTTGGGGACCTGATAGTTAATAAAAATACACACTTTACTCTCCAGCATTCAAATGGTTAAACACTCTTTGAAAGGTTATGGATTCTTTTAACATACACAAGCAATAAACATATCTAAGTTGTAATAGGGAAAGGTGCAATGCCTACAAAAGATAAAAAACAGGGCAAAATAAAGCAAATAGTTATAAAATAAAAGGGAGAAAATAACAGAAGCTGTAGTCTCTTCTGCTTCCTCGAGGGTAAGATAATAGCACAACACATCTCAGTCTTGACCAACCATCAAAAATGTGAACCAATTTTTATTGTACCAGTCATGTTTTATCATTTTAGTTCTTGGCTTGAGTTTCAGAGCTATACTCACTCACTCACTATACAAATCCCTTTTATGTGGCAGGACAGTAAGTTAATAACTGGGCAAGTACCATTGTATAGAATGGGATGTGTTCAGTGGGGATAGACAGATGTCAGGGCAAACTAGACCTAAGTTATCAAAAGGCTCACTCTTATTTCCTGGACAGTTCATTGGGGCCTATTCTCATGCTGTATATATGTATATATATATAAATATATATATATACACACACAGTACAGACCAAAAGTTTGGACACACCTTCTCATTCAAAGAGTTTTCTGTATTTTCATGACCATGAAAATTGTAGATTCACACTGAAGGCATCAAAACTATGAATTAACACATGTGGAATTATATACTTAACAAAAAAGTGTGAAACAACTGAAAATATGTCTTATATTCTAGGTTCTTCAAAGTAGCCACCTTTTGCTTTGATTACTGCTTTGCACACTCTTGACATTCTCTTGATGAGCTTCAAGAGGTAGTCACCTGAAATGGTTTTCACTTCACAGGTGTGCCCTGTCAGGTTTAATAAGTGGGATTTCTTGCCTTATAAATGGGGTTGGGACCATGAGTTGTGTTGGGCAGAAGTCAGGTGGATACACAGCTGATAGTCCTACTGAATAGACTGTTAGAATTTGTATTATGGCAAGAAAAAAGCAGCTAAGTAAAGAAAAACGAGTGGCCATCATTACTTTAAGAAATGAAGGTCAGTCAGTCCGAAAAATTGGGAAAACTTTGAAAGTGTCCCCAAGTGCAGTCACAAAAACCATCAAGCGCTACAAAGAAACTGGCTCACATGAGGACCGCCCCAGGAAAGGAAGACCAAGAGTCACCTCTGCTGCGGAGGATAAGTCTTCAGTCTCAGAAATCGCAGGTTAACAGCAGCTCAGATTAGAGACCAGGTCAATGCCACACAGAGTTCTAGCAGCAGACACATCTCTACAACAACTGTTAAGAGGAGACTGTGTGCAGCAGGCCTTCATGGTAAAATAACTGCTAGGAAACTCCTGCTAAGGACAGGCAACAAGCAGAAGAGACTTGTTTGGGCTAAAGAACACAAGGAATGGACATTAGACCAGTGGAAATCTGTGCTTTGGTCTGATGAGTCCAAATTTGAGATCTTTGGTTCCAACCATCGTGTTTTTGTGCGACGCAGAAAAGGTGAACGGATGGACTCTACATGCCTGGTTCCCACCGTGAAGCATGGAGGAGGAGGTGTGATGGTGTGGGGGTGCTTTGCTGGTGACACTGTTGGGGATTTATTCAAAATTGAAGGCATACTGAACCAGCATGGCTAACACAGCATCTTGCAGCGGCATGCTATTCCATCCGGTTTGCGTTTAGTTGGACCATGTCTTTTATTTATCAACAGGACAATGACCCCAAACACACCTTCAGGCTGTGTAAGGGCTATTTGACCAAGAAGGAGAGTGATGGGGTGCTACGCCAGATGACCTGGCCTCCACAGTCACCAGACCTGAACCCAATCGAGATGGTTTGGGGTGAGCTGGACCGCAGAGTGAAGGCAAAAGGGCCAACAAGTGCTAAGCATCTCTGGGAACTCCTTCAAGACTGTTGGAATACCATTTCAGGTGACTACCTCTTGAATCTCATCAAGAGAATGCCAAGAGTGTGCAAAGCAGTAATCAAAGCAAAAGGTGGCTACTTTGAAGAACCTAGAATATAAGACATATTTTCAGTTATTTCACACTTTTTTGTTAAGTATATAATTCCACATGTGTTAATTCATAGTTTTGATGCCTTCAGTGTGAATCTACAATTTTCATAGTCATGAAAATACAGAAAACTCTTTGAATGAGAAGGTGTCTCCAAACATTTGGTCTGTACTGTATATATATATATATATATATATATATATATATATATACATACACACACTAGAGAATAACAAATGTCTTAAAATTTGTTTTGTGTCCAATTTGGCACATTTTAAAACAAAATGCTTTGGTATATTATCTTATTATTTATATTTTTATACACACACACAGGAAACAGTGGCTTGTTCTGCACAAGCATCAGGCCTGCCCATATTTATACATTCACAAGTGTTAAATGTCATAAAAAGCAATGGCTTTTTCTTAATGAGCCTGGGCAATTTCTCCCTTTTAACTGGGTGCAGCAGCAGCAGTACAGTTTAGGGGTGGTAGTAGTAGTAATGACGGCTGTGTAGAGGTAATGGTAGTGGCAGTAGGGAGATTAGCAGAAGGGAGTAGCAGCTTCTGCAGTGGCCGCAGCAGCCATACAATACAGAACATGATGGATGACAGGTTGTTACCAGTAGTGGCACGTTGGCGGCAGCAGCCTAATTGTACGGAACATGATGGTAGGCAGGCAGACAGTGGCATAATGGAGAACATCAAATCTATTTATCGACCTCAGTCAGAGGAATGTGATTAAGGCTTAACAGCTACTCCAGGTGCCCACCTTGGCATGCACTTTGCTGCACTGCAAGAATTGAAAGGTTTGGCTCACATTCTCCGCCACGTGAGAGTACAAAGCAGGGATAGCTTTTTTGAAGAAAAAATGCCAGCTAGGCATCACCCGGCAAGGCTGAGAACTCTCTTTCAGCTCCCTAAAGTTAGCAGAATCCACTAAGTTATACGACAGTGACTGCGCCGCCAGCAGATTGGCCAACTGGGACTTAAGGTTGCGAACTAGCGGACTGCTGGGCCTGTAGAGTTGTTTCCTGGTCACACATTCTGTTATCAATGGCTGATAACGGAGTACAATAAGAGGAGGAGGATAAGAAGACACCTGAACAGTAGAAGCATTGACTCATAATGACAATGACTCTGTACTGACTGCATGTGGATGTGGACTTGCTACCGGAAAGGACACCGAGAGAAAGAGAATGTTCTTGTTGCGCTAACTGGCAACCACCTCTATTTTCCCACAGTGATGGGGAACTGGTGATGCCACTTCATGTGCTGTGATAGACCTGTGGATGCCTATGTTTGTGTTTGAACACCCATGGCTTATTTTAATCCTGCAGATCTTGCACACAGCAATGCTTTGGTCTTCTGGCACTGTGGAGAAAGACTGCCAGATACTTGCACGCTCCACACAGAGCTAGCGGCAGCCAAGCTTGGCTTAGGTCTGGTCCATTTTAAGCCTGCACCCACAGTATCAACTGCATCATCAGTTCCTGAGCTGATGATAATAGAAGCAGATCTGGCCCTGGCAGTTTTTTGGGAGGTTCTGTCTGTACGTTGCCTCTGCTTTTTTTTGTTGCCACCACTCTCCTCCTCCTCTAATTTGACCTCCCCTTCAGCAACCTGATCCGGCCTCCAGGTCCAACATACAATCCTTGTGATCGTCATCCTCAACCCCCAGGCCACTTTTATTGGACTGTGATATGTCACTGTTGGCCCCCCCTTTCTGATTCCATGCTCTGTATTTGTAACGAGTGCCACTGTCATTACCACTGCCCCTGCTGCCAACACCATGACTCCAGGTGCCACCACTACAACCACCACCATGCATGGGGTCCTCCACCTCCCCCTGACTTTCCTCCTTATGGCAGACCAAACTTTTACTGTTCTCACACAAGTCATCAACAGGGATACTAACTTGGGTATCTTCTATGGCATGTATTGTGGGGTTTTGTTGCCTTTTCTTAGGAAAAAAGAAGGCACCACATGAGGGAGGGGCAGGGGAGACAGAGAAGATGCATGTGAAAAATTTTTATGGGGCCACATGGAGGAAGAGCAGGAGGAATTCTGTGATCCTTGGCTCCTTGAGATGGTGTCACACTCAGAAGTTACAGCCACATCATCCCGCTGTAAATTAGAGGAGTGAGGCATCCAGTCCACAATATCATCCTCTTTGTCCTCAATAATAATGGGGCACCTATCAGAAGCCAGGGAGAACTGTGGACTACTACAACACTACTTCTGGCAAGATGGCTGGTGCTGCTGCACTCTTCTATTTTCTAGACATTTTATTATGAGGCCTATAAATGAAAAGTCACAGATTTACTATAAATAAAAAAGTTACAGGTTTGGTACATCGATTATTAAACAATACTAGCAAAGTTGCAAGTGTGTTTTCTGTGTTTTCTCCCTCATAGCTTTCCTTGATCAAATTCCCTAAAATGTACACAATTAAATCTCTGTATTCTCTCCCTAGTGTCCCGATCACACTACATGAGTGACTTGTGTCTGCAATTCCTTTTTGTCAAATACTGCCAGACACATCCTTCCAAGTAAGAAGCGAAACACGGTATGGTGATTCTTCTTGTTCAGCACAAGGATCCCCCTGCCTCCTATCACCTGATTGGCTGATGAGGCTATCTTCTAGCTTCTGTCAATCAAGGCAAGCCCTCCCCCCACTTCCTCCTAGTGTCATGTGATCCTCCAAATCTTCCTCCCTTGTGGTTTTCCCCACGAGATTCACAATAAAATGGTGAAATGTAAGCTTTTATTTTGTTCTTTACCAATATAGTGTAACATTTCACTATTCTATCTAGAAAAACAAACACATGGAAGCTTGATTCATCTATTACAAGTCAATGGAATCCTACACCATCCATCACAAATCTGTTACAATATGGATCATAACAGATCTGTCATAGTTTTCTAGACTACAGGTGTAAAAAGGGGCAGCTACATTATAACTATTATTTTACTATTATTATGCTCATCATTAAATTGTTTCGGGTCACACTAGATGCTGTTTTCTGTTGGAGATAAGTGTTTTTAATGCTGATTGATGCACTGTAAAAGAAACATCATCAACCCTTCATGGCCTTTGCATTGTGGTTCTCATTTACCTTGCTAATTAAAAGAAATACTGATAGGAAGATATTCTTACAAAGAATGAAGTAATGCCTATTGCAACCACCGACAAGACAAGATTAAAAGCATGCAAAATGTTATGGGATCTGATAATCCAATTATATTGTAGTGCTTTCACTGAAGAAATGAGGGGTGTATGCAGTAGTAATACTGAATGTACAGTGGTTATTATTTTGTGCAGTATATTATGACTAAAGACAGTATCTGCTATATAAATATATGAAACCATATATGAAGTGCAGCATCACTTTAGGCATAGTCTGAAAAAATACAAAGAATTCCAGAAGAATTAAAGGGGTTGTCTCACGAAAAATATTCTACACTTGTTAAACCAGCACCTGGATCTGAATACTTTTGTAATTGCATGTAATCATAAATTTAGCATAGCCAGTGAGTTATTCAATAAAATGTATAGCGCCACCTGTTTTTTTCCTTATTTCTTTGACATGCTCACTGAGAAGGCCACACATGTTCAGTTTCATCCTTCAACTGCCTCCTGAGTTATTATTAGGAAAGCATGGAGACGCCCCCTTACTTACAGCAGAAAAGACAGTCCCCTTAAGCTGTCAACCTGATATATACAGTACAGACCAAAAGTTTGGACACACCTTCTCATTCAAAGAGTTTTCTGTATTTTCATGACTATGAAAATTGTAGATTCACACTGAAGGCATCAAAACTATGAATTAACACATGTGGAATTATATACTTAACAAAAAAGTGTGAAACAACTGAAAATATGTCTTATATTCTAGGTTCTTCAAAGTAGCCACCTTTTGCTTTGATTACTGCTTTGCACACTCTTGGCATTTTCTTGATGAGCTTCAAGAGGTAGTCACCTGAAATGGTTTTCACTTCACAGGTGTTCCCTGTCAGGTTTAATAAGTGGGATTTCTGGCCTTATAAATGGGGTTGGGACCATGAGTTGTGTTGGGCAGAAGTCAGGTGGATACACAGCTGATAGTCCTACTGAATAGACTGTTAGAATGTGTATTATGGCAAGAAAAAAGCAGCTAAGTAAAGAAAAATGAGTGGCCATCATTACTTTAAGAAATGAAGGTCAGTCAGTCCAAAAAATTGGGAAAACTTTGAAAGTGTCCCCAAGTGCAGTCGCAAAAACCATCAAGCGCTACAAAGAAACTGGCTGACACGAAGACCGCCCCAGGAAAGGAAGACCAAGAGTCACCTCTGCTGCGGAGGATAAGTTCATCCGAGTCACCAGCCTCAGAAATCGCAGGTTAACAGCAGCTCAGATTAGAGACCAGGTCAATGCCACACAGAGTTCTAGCAGCAGACACATCTCTACAACAACTGTTAAGAGGAGACTGTGTGCAGCAGGCCTTCATGGTAAAATAGCTGCTAGGAAACCACTGCTAAGGACAGGCAACAAGCAGAAGAGACTTGTTTGGGCTAAAGAACACAAGGAATGGACATTAGACCAGTGGAAATCTGTGCTTTGGTCTGATGAGTCCAAATTTGAGATCTTTGGTTCCAACCACCGTGTCTTTGTGCGACACAGAAAAGGTGAACGGATGGACTCTACATGCCTGGTTCCCACCGTGAAGCATGGAGGAGGAGGTGTGATGGTGTGGGGGTGCTTTGCTGGTGACACTGTTGGGGATTTATTCAAAATTGAAGGCATACTGAACCAGCATGGCTACCACAGCATCTTGCAGCGGCATGCTATTCCATCCGGTTTGCGTTTAGTTGGACCATTTATTTATGGACAGGACAATGACCCCAAACACACCTCCAGGCTGTGTAAGGGCTATTTGACCAAGAAAGAGAGTGATGGGGTGCTACGCCAGATGACCTGGCCTCCACAGTCACCAGACCTGAACCCAATCGAGATGGTTTGGGGTGAGCTGGACCGCAGAGTGAAGGCAAAAGGGCCAAAAAGTGCTAAGCATCTCTGGGAACTCCTTCAAGACTGTTGGAATACCATTTCAGGTGACTACCTTTTGAAGCTCATTAAGAAAATGCCAAGAGTGTGCAAAGCAGTAATCAAAGCAAAAGGTGGCTACTTTGAAGAACCTAGAATATAAGACATATTTTCAGTTGCTTCCTACTTTTTTGTTAAGTATATAATTCCATATGTGTTAATTCATAGTTTTGATGCCTTCAGTGTGAATCTACAATTTTCATAGTCATGAAAATACAGAAAACTCTTTGAATGAGAAGGTGTGTCCAAACTTTTGGTCTGTACTGTAAATCTAGCAGACTAATGAATGGGGAGATCTCTGGACCTGGGACCTGGGCTGGTTCTAGCTTTGTTAGAAAGAGATTGTCATGTACTATATGATGTCTGATTTTCATTTTTACATTAGTCAATGGATAACCGCTTTAATTTTCTAAGGTTATGTTAAATCGGATTTTATCTTCTTGCCTGCCAATATGGTCCTAATGTATTGCAAGGGAAATTGAAATGCTCTGTGGTTTCTCTGTCTATGTAAGAGATACAATTATAAAAGAGCTATAGCCAGTAACATACATAGAAGAAAGAGAGAGAGCCCCATAGAAAATATCAAAAAAGGATCCCAAAATAGTGCCAGGTTTTACCGCTTTGGGACAAAAGTGGATGTTTTCCCCCACCATACTCCTTGTACCAATGCAGTAGATTTTCTTGCAGGTAACAGGACACATTCAAATAAATAAGAGAATACATATTCTGACATTTTTAACATTACTTACTGTATAAGAACTGATTGGATCAAATCTGATTGTTGAACCATGTGGAACAGTAAACTTCTCAATGGGCAGACCCATGAGGTACTCTTTATATAGACAGACTGGACAATGGTGACCCACAGTAAAATCTCACAAGGGAAACTGCTTTACAAATTCTTTGAATAAGGCCTTAACATGCAGTATGCACTTAAAGGGACTTTCCAGGTGTTTCGTATTAATGACCTATCCTCAGTATAGGTCATCAATATCAGATGAGCACCATGGCCTTCTCGTGGTTTACCAAGCACATCACCATCCACTGGATAGTGTCTGTGCCTAGTATTAAAGCTCAGCCCCATTCAGTTAAATGGAACGGAGCTGCACCTAAGCCATTTTACCCATGAACATGACATTACTGACCTAGGAATTGACCCCCACGCTCACCAGAGTGCCGGGCCCTCTTTAAACAACTGATTGGCAGGAGTACCAGAAACTGGACCTCCATCAATCTGATATTGATGAACAGTTCTGAGGATTTCCAGCCGGAAAGAGCCACTGGAAGGTCAACAATCCTTTTCTATGTGGAGGACAGTAGCTTCATCACGGTTCTGTACAGTATACAAAGTGTACAGTAAACTTAACAGTAAAACTACAGCCCCCTGTACCTAGTGTTCAAGGATCAGCTCATCCTGGCACAGGTAGAAAGAAGTACAGCATAAGTAGCATTGTACTGTTCCACAGAGAGGTGCTACTGGACAGCCAATCAGTGCATGCACTAGTAAGTAAAAATGTGGATGCCGATTGGATCTACATGCCTCCAATGAGATGTGCTGATTTACCGGACCTTTTCCAGTGAAATGCACACATTGGCACTGTATGTGGCATTGTAAGATGAATGTGGTTTCAAGTTGATAATGGCCAAAGAAAACACTTTGAAAGCTGAAGACACTCCACTGTGAAGCCACTGAGGAACCACTGTATTAAGAGGATGCTCTTGGCACTGGTAGACTGATAGCATTTCACAGTAAACAACATTGTTTCACTATAAATGGTCATACACATTAAACATATTTCCCCCAAACCATAGTATCAATGAGAAGAATAAGCTGCTGCCAGACCTGCATCGTGGTGGTATATCTCCATGGGAACAAAGGTCTGGACATCAACCGATGCCCAATTCTTCTTCCCCCAATGTCTGCCATTTGTCAAGCTGGTGGACCCCCATACACATATAGGATCTTTGGCTGAGCCTGCCAAAGTCTGCAGTTTGGCCAAAATTTGTGCAATCTGTAAATCTCTTTTAATAATTTTGACATCAGGGTGCAGCAAGATGACATTGCCAATAATTACTCAGTACCAAACGTGCTGTGGACATTAATATTCAGGCTGACATTCAAGTTAGCCGTTTAAGCCATGCATGTCTGCAGCCAGGAAAATAGATTTCAACCAATTTCTTTCAATATTTATCTCAATCTACCCAATAACAGCAGATTCAAAAATTGTGGTCAACATAATAGATGCTAGGGCAGAAGATCTGAGTAACTGATCTAATATATTCACCTCCTATCAACCTTGTTGGAAATATATCAGTACAGATATTCAGTGACATCAAACACAATAAAAACTAGTAGACATTATCATACATATATACTGTTATAAACACTGAAAACCATTTACATAATTAGAACATATACTTACATGTTGGTGCTCACCGGGTTTTCAGAAATCTCTTGGCCTTAACATAAACCAGCAACTACCTGGGGCCTTGATTTGTTCCGGGTATGGTAGCAAGTTCATCCTGCCTCAGCAGATATGGCTCCACGCCATAGTGTGACAGAGATGGAGATTAATTCCAGCCAAGACATATCAATCTTAAATTATCCTGCATTGTAATAGGACCTCTTGATATTCAGGTGTCAATGTAACATAGGATTCACACTTCTCGAGGCCGGGAAGAAAGGCAAGAAGATGTGAAGTAATGCTAAAGCTGATCGACTCTTTGCCATCGACCTTGTGTTTTTCCTTTTATACAGCGGAGATGACTTTTTTGTAAGATTAATCTAAGATTTGCAAGTTTCCATTCTTTTCTAGTGTCTCATTCACAAATCTAGTCTGTAATATTAGTATCTCCACTTTCCGGTATAATAATAGACTTAAAAGCTTGTTAGCTAGTCAAGAAACAAGCAAGCCAGGATTTCAGCAAATTATCTTAGCTTTAATATAAACACATCAGAATTTGTAATTGTGGGTTCTCCCCATGCGATAAATGGATTCCTTAGTCTGTGGCTGCAATTAGGCTTCGTTAAGATCTCCCCAAAACCTGCTTTTTTTCAGAGATGTAGATCTGCTAATAGCTATTACGTTCATCGTCTCCTTGAAGCAACAGATTTCTAATGCTGTCAGATCTGCGTTCACTTACTTAAAGCCATTGGACTCTGTGTGACCTTTCTTTGATGACACAATACTATCTTAATTCTCACATTTGTATTTCCTAAGCTGAGTTAATGAATTGTTTTTTCTTACGCGTCGTTCTAAAGTCCAAATTAAGTGTGAGATTGCATGCAGTGTGCAGCTGGTTACACTGCAACTCGGTAGTAAAGTAACATGAAAATGTGCCGTGCCAGGCTATGTTCATTTAGTCATGTATTATCACTAGATTTAATAAGCCTTTAGTAATTACAGTACTTTAAGACAGTGAGGTTGGAAGATGGCGCAAGGATATCAAGTCAGGCATCCTGATGAAAGAGACTGCCACCAAATACGAAAATACTAATATTTGCAAATGCTCTTCGTCCAGTTTCTGCCTGAAATAAAGAATCAAGCTATACTTACGTAGCAGACCAGCTCCAGTTCTGTCGACATCACATTGACAAAATGTGACCGCTGCAGCCAATCTCTGACCTCAACAGCATTGATTGGCTGCAGTGGTCATGTGTTATCAACAGGTTAAAGCAATTCTGGTAAGAAGAACTACAGCGCTGGATCTGCTAGGTAGGTTCTACTTATCTCAGGCATTGTCCTGTTTGTTTTGGAACACACACTGCAGCCAGTAGATGACCTTGACCAACCAGGCCAGGCATCCCTGTAAATTGCAGGACTGGGAGAAATAGCTGTTCAATCAACAGTTATCTCATATGTGGTAGGCTTTAGAGTGATATTGTGTCTGTTCGGTGATTTCATTAAAGACATTGTCCCATCTGGACAACCGCTAACGTTGTCCAGATGGGGCGTGATTCTTGAAAGAAGGACCCCAGGCACGCCTCCTGCTAGTGCCCAAGCCCACCCTCATGCTGGGAGCAGTGAAAAGGGGGCAGAGTTATGGCTTGAATGTGATGTAGGAAGTGTGGGTGGACACATTGTGGCAGGAGGCGTGCCTGGGCACCTAACTGCCTTGAGCTCACCAGAGGAAATAATTGTGGGGTCCACCCTAAATTTTTATGGAACATTGTCCACTTTTAATTATATTACGTTGTTCATTTAGGCTATTATTGTGCACACAGGTCGTATCTATAAATTGTAATATGTTATTTGTGAATTAATCCAAAACTATTTTCCATAACTGAAAATCAGTCTCAAATTGGGATGGCTTTTGCTCTAGCTTTGGGGCCTATTATTGTGTCAAAATGTGGGCCCACCTAGGAGTCTCTATCATTTGGATGAGCCAGAACAAACCTGCATGTGAAACCTACCTACCTGATGCATAAACTTTGTGCACCATTTCAGACCAGTTATTAGACCATAAAAAATAAAGCAATGAAGACAACTAGGAAAAATTTGTTCTGGACGAAATGCTCATTTTCCAGAGGATGAAATGTTAGCAAAATGTAAGAATTATTTTTCACTTGTAGTTCCTATAATAAAAAAAATCATCCTGGTTGCAGCTGTGTCCAGGGTATACGGCATGTAAATATGATCTCGTTGGTGCAGTGGTACTGGAAGCAGCAGGGTATGAAATAGGTTAGTATGCTTTCCTTTATTTTTTACCACAATTGCTGCCTTCAGAACTTTTTCCAGTAAGTCAAATGACCCCTTTAAATTGGTTGTTTGCAGTGCACCATTCCACCACAGGATGTCTAAGGTTTCACTGTTTTATATATATTTAGTAACATATGTAAAACTCACAACTGCAGTGTATATGTGGCATAGAAATTTTGATTTTATTGAAGTAGTTCTAGGAACATCTCCATGATTGGTTTCATTAAAGGGGTTGAGAGTAAAAAGTAATTTCCTAGGAGCCAGACATAGAGTAAAATGAAAAAAATAATAAAAAATCACGCACCTGTTCCAGGTCCAGCTTTGAGCTCCTATCTCTGCTGTTTCTGATACCCATTGATGAAGAAGTGTGTCAACAAGCACATAACAGCTGTGGGCCAACCAATAGGCTCACCGATCATGTGCCATTCCTGGCACATCGAAGCTGAGGCCATTAATTGGCCCACAGTGGTGACATGCAGGTTGATGGGAAATCACACTTCTGGTCCAGTGTCGATCAGAAGCATTGGAGACAGGATCTCAGTAGTGGACCTGGAACAGTTTGAAAAACCACAGCATTTAATAACATATGTAAAACTAACAACTGCAGTACATGTGTGGTGTAGCAATTTTGGTTTTCTTGAAGGGGTTCTAGGAACATTTACAAGAATGGTTTTAATGATTGAAGGGGTGAAAAGTCATTTCCAAGTGACCTGGTACAGTGTAAAATAAACTTAAAAAACCCCACCTGTTCCAGGTCCAGTTCTGACTTTCCACCTGTGCCGCTTCTGGTCCCCACTGAACCAGAATTGTGACATCCGGTCAACACACATATCACTGCTATGGTCCAATCAACAGTCCCAATGGTCTTGTGCCGTTCCTGACCCATCACAGCTTAGGTCATTGCTGGTTATGTTGTTGGGAAGTCACACTTCAGTCTAGCGGGGATCAGAAGCAGTAGAGACAGGAGCTTGGCAGGACCTGGAGTGATTTTTATTATTTTTAATTTCACATTGTATGGCCCCATCAAAATTAATTTCCACTCTGACAACCCCTTTAAGAAAACACAGTAAAACTGTATGTTCGTACACGTTGTATACTGAAATGTCTCCTCCATGCCTAAAAAAAGGGTTGAAACAAATTTACACTTGTTAAGATTGCCTAAGGCAATACTAACTAGTGCATAGGCTTAGCTCTGTGATTCAACTGAAATGTACAAGTAATTTGAGTTTTGTACATGGTACAACTGTTATGTATAGCATCCCACAAGTCATAAGAAGACACAAATTATCTCATTCAATATATTTGTGGATAATTTGGGGCAAACCCAGCATGCTAATTTCCTGCTTAATCCCATCAATGAACATGTCTGCAGCCTTTTTCTGATTGGTGAAGCATGAATATGTTATACTAAAAGCAGAATTATATCTGCAGAGACAGAACTTTCAGAGGTAACAAATTTTACAAGGACCGTGAAATTGACTACAGTCTGTGAAGGGCAAATAGATCACAGCGAATGAAATGTATTTGTTTCTTGAGTAAAACTTACGTTTTTTCTTCAGTGTCTCTGATCTAACAAGGAACTAGAGCTGAATGCCACCCGTACAATAGCAAATTCCCACATTTTTTATAATTTTCTATACAAGGGGTCATTTATCAAAGACCAGAGTGTTTTACTCCAGTGTTCAATAGCCCCTACGCTGCTGAATGGTGCATTAATCTATGACGAGACACGTTTTGCTGGGCCCCTGCCACTCCCCAGTGGTGAGGATGGTGTAAAAATGCCAAACTAAAAATTTTATTGCATGGGCATTTAAAAAGTCGGCAAAATGGGGTCTTTTCATGGCAAAAACTGTCATCCAAAAATGAAAAGTAATTAGGTAAAGAACATCTTGAGGATTTTAATGTTCTGTCTTAGCAGTGTGGTGTGAGCTTCATTTAGGAAGTAAAGCAAAAGCTGACATTATAGGGAATCAAATCAGATACAATAAGATATTTTGATTTTGTTTAATGAAATGACGTTAGTGGGTGCATCTATCAATTTTGAAAGCTGTAAGGATCCATCCAGTAAGTGGCCAGGCTCAGATATATTATATTAGCTATAGGGGGTGCAGAGGTAGCAGTCGCTACCGGGCCCAGGAGCCTGAGGGGGCCCAAAGACCCTTCTGCTGCATAAGAAGACACACAAAGTACTGAGGGAAGGGGGGCCCAAGCTGAACTCTTGCATCAGGGCCCATGAACCGTTAGCTGCGCCCCTGATTTGAGCCCTTGGGCGAGAGTCACAGTTTGGCTTCACAAGTACAGAACATGTTTACCCAGATCACCCTAAGCCCCTCAAGCTCAGTTGGTCTTGGCATCTGACCAAAGGGGCCGTTCAGACGGCCGTGTTATTGCGCATCCGCAAAAATGAACGGGCCCTAACTGTCATTCTTTTTTTATTTTTGTAATGTAGAGGGGCAGTAATGCTGGTCATTTTTGTAATATACTTTAATTACTGAAATCGTACATTATTATTAGAAAAATAGCTCAAAAGTGGCCCATTTTAAGCCTTAGCAATGCTCCTCTGTCTTCTCTTTACATAACAGTCAGTGTTCAGCAAGTCTCCACTGTTATGTAAAGAGAAGTCAGAGGAGCGTTGCTAAGGCTCAAAATGGGCAACTTTAGAGCTATTTTTCTAATAGAAATGTACGATTTCAATAATTAAAGTATATTACAAAAATGGTCAGCATCACTGTCCCTATACATTACACAAATAAAAAAAAGAATGACAGTTACACTTTAAAGAAAACCTTTGGCTCCAACTAAAATTAAGAATTAGAGCAGTGTAGGTTTAGTCTGTAAAAGTACAGTCCAAACGTTTTATAAGGTATCAGCATAGTTTGGTTCTGAACATTAATGTCCTTTCTATAGTGATGATAACACCTCATTCCGATATGAGTAAGTACCGCAATAACAGACATAGGTGATGGACGACAGTGGTGCTGCTTTAGAACAAATTCCTTATTCTTTATGTATTTTTCCAGACAACAATTGACATAGAAGACTGATGATAGAAAATGATGATGTGGTCCATCTAGCCTGCCCTTATATTATTTCCTTTTTCTTCTAGGGTAGATATATGTATACCCCAGGACTGTTTAGAGGGAACCTGTCACCTGTACTGTGCTGCCCTCACTAATGGCAGCATAGTATAGTGACAGACCCACTGATTTCAGCAGTTTGTCACTTTTTACCTGACAGTCAGTACTTTTATAGCACTGATAAGCCAAACCAGTGCTGCAAGGGAGATGAGTCTGATGAGGCTCGCTGCTCCTCCCTCCCCCGCCTCCAGACCTTAACTGGCAGATTTCTTTCTGGTCACGCATAGGAAAGAGACCTCCCAGTAATGGTCAGGAGGCGGGGGAGAGGAAGCGAGCGAGTCTCATCGGGCTCACCTTACTTACAGCTCTGACACACATTGTTCAGTTTGTCAATACTATAAAAGTACTGACTGCAAGCTCAAATGCAGGGGCGGTTTGCTGCACAGGGGCCCAGGGCCGGAGGGGGGCCCTTTCTTACCGGCAGCAGGGCAGGGAGAGATGAGCGCTTCCATTGTGGAAGCGCTCATCTCTATATTCATCTGTATCGCCATCCTTAGGACAGCGATACAGATGGATACTGCGGGGCAAGAGAGGAGAGGCCTGTAGCCTATCAGAGGCCGGCACAGACGGCGCGATGACGTCATTGCGCCGCCTGAGCCATACAGCACGGGACACAGGCCGGAAGAGGCCTGCATTGCATCGCTGAAAGAGGCAAGGAGGTAAGTATAAAAGTGTTTATTTTTTTCATTTCAGCTTTGCTAAATGAACACAGTGGGGCACTATGGGGAGGAGCACTATGGGGGCCACTATGGAGGAGAGCACTAAGGGGGCCACTAGAGGAGGAGCACTAAGGGGGCACTATGGAGGAGGAGCACTATGGGGGCCACTAGAGCCAGCAGGCACAGTATTGGGGAGTAGCAGGATGGGGAGTTCAAGAAGGTGGGAGAATGATGGAAAAGTAGGAAACTTAGATGTCTATTTGTCAAACTCCACAGAGAGAAGAAATGGCTGTTAGAAATCGTCATGGCGGTGTGGTCTGAAAGGAGAAGATGAGGAAAGAGAACATCTATATCCAAGAAGAGGTCACTGGATGTAAGAGGTATGTGGAGCTGTATTAGGCTACTTTCACATCTGAGTTAGTGATTCTGGCAGGCTGGTCCAGCAGAGAACAGCCTGCTGGAATTCACCAGCTTTGGCACTGCTGGATGCAGAATGCCCCCCGGCCCCATTAACTACAATGGGGTATAGCAGAGATCCGGCCACAATCTGGCAAAAATGCAGAGAATCAGAGGGCACACAAACTGCTGCATTTCTGAGTTTGTGTCCGGCCAATTTCTTGCATTCTCTGTCAAATCAGGTGGCTGGAGCTTAGTGCTGCATGTGTGAAAGTAGCCTTACTCTGTGTGTTTTGTATTGCTGTATGTAATGTTAGGACACCATAGGCTAGGTTGAGAATTTGGTTTGGGAAAGGCGGCGGGGGAGGGGTGGGGGGTGGTCCAGACACATTCCTTGGACAGGGGCCCTCTGCTGTCTGTGTCCGCCCCTGCTCAAATGTGACAGACCGCTGAAATCTTACTATACTATGCTGCACTCAGTGAGGGTAGCAGAGTACAGGTGACAGGTTCCCTTTAACTTCATTTTCTGTTGATTTTCCAAACACATCTGCTGAAAGGTTATTCAAAGCATCTACTACTCTTTCAGTAAAATAATAATTTCTGACATTGCTTCTGAAGTTCTGATCTTTCCCCACTATTTTCAGACTGGACTATAAAAACCACTAAAGTACTTCAATATGTTAATCTGTACACAGAGCAGAATTTACTAAGAGCACCGAGAGAATAGTCCCTTAAATTTTCTTTCACTTGGACTCTGAAAATTTGAATTAAAAATGAAGAGCTTCCGAAACAGAAGTAAATTATGAAATTATCTAGGCATGATACAGATGAAAATCAGTAAAAAAAAAAATGGGCTACATCCCCTTGAAGTTACAGCCCAACTCTCAATGTACATTTGGTATGCATATAAATTCAATTACTATAGAATTATTTGTAGCATTTGATATAATATAAAAATGGTACATATGTCAGATATGAATATATTTGTTTAAAGGGGTTGTCCCACGAAAAAATATTCTACAGTTTTCAAACCAGCACCTGGGTGTAATTTATTTTCTAAATCATGTCATTAGAATTTAGCATAGCCACTGAGTTATTCAATAAAATGTATCTGTATAGCGCCATCTGCTGTTTGTTTGTTTTTTTCTTATTTCTTTGACCTGCTCACTGAGAAGGCCGCACATGCTCAGTTTCATCCTTCAACTGTCTCCTGAGCTGTGATAGGGAGAACTGAGACACGACCCCTTAGCTGCAGCAGAGAAGACACTCCCCTTGAGCTGTCAGCTTGATATAAATCTAGCAGAGCCATGAATGAGGAGATCTCTGGATCCATGTGAGGTACAGGGCAGGTTCTAGCTTTGTTAGAAAGAGATTCTCATGTACTACATGATGTCTGATTTTAATTTTTTACATTAGTCCTAAGATATCCCCTTAAAGGTCTTTTGGCACTGCATTTTTAAAGGGCATCTGTCAGTAGATTTCTACCTATAAAATTGGCTGACCTGTTGCATGTGTGCTTAGCAGCTGAAGGCATCTGTGTTGGTCCCATGTTCATATGTGTCCGCATGGCTGAGAAAATGATGTTATATTATATGTAAATGAGCCTCTAGGAGCAATGGGAGCAGGGGCGGATTGGCCATAGACCTTATAGGGAAATTTCCCCGTTGGCTGATGCCCAGGGCTGCCCATGCCTCCATCTCTGCCGCTGGCTGGGAACATAATAAGCTATCAGTGGTAATTAACTTGTTAGAATCGGGTACTGATGTACCCGGCCAGTGATATGCCCTCCATATCATAATCAGAGACAACTGGAAGAGGAGAAGAGAAAATGGCCTCCATTGATGGCCAACTCAGAGGAATGGCTTTTGGGGCACTGTGGTATGTGATATTTTGCGATATGGTAGTGCTGACCCCTCTACTTCTGTTGCCCTGTCTCCTGTCAATTTAGACCCTCCTACTATATGGGGACACTTTTAAAAAAAAATTTCCAGGGCCACTTTAGGTTCCCAATCCGCCTCTAAATGGGAGCCGTTACCATTAGACCCTTCTACTATATGGGGACACTTTAAAAAAAAAATTTCCAGGGCCACTTTAGGTTCCCAAACCACTTCTAAATGGGAGCGTTACCATTACTCCTAGAGACTCTGCTCTCTCTGCAACTGCCGCGCCCTCTCCATTTTGATTGACAGGGTCAGGTAGTATAAACATAATCACCCCTGCCTGACCCTGTCAATCAAAGTGGAGAGGGTGAGGCATTTGCAGAGAGAGCAGAACCTCTAGGTGTAAATAATGGCAACGCCCCCGTTGCTCCTAGAGGCTCATTTGCATATATTAAAACATCATTTTTCTCAGCCATGCAGACACATGAACATGGAACCAACACAGATGTCTTCAGCTGCCAAGTGCACATGTAACAGGTCAGCCAGTGTCATAGGTACAAATCTGCTGACAGATGCCCTTTAAAAACAGTTCTCAGCTTGCAGAATCCAATTTTAATATCATTGCACCATGTGAAGCCATATATAATTGGTGTGGTGAAGGCCGAGACAAGCACTAAATACTAATATACATGCAGTATATACCAAATAAATATAATGCATTTTGCTAATGCTTCATTAGTTCTGGAAAAATTACATGAAAGCAGATCTGTCATTTCACTGACACACAGTCTGCTACTAAAATCACTGTATGGCTGGTTTTACACACAAGTTTTTTTCTGCCATTTTGACGGTTTTTGTGGTATTTGATACAGTTTCTTGCCATGTTTTTCAAATTGCAGCATGCTCTGGGTCTGGCCATTTTTCTCCTACCTAGATCTACCCATTCTGTCTGCGTTAACTATCTGTTGCCCATACATGGATTTGCGTATAACACATAAGGAAATAAGTAGTTTGGAAATAAATCCCAACATTTCACTCAAACGTTTTGGTAGTAATTCACCCTTTTGCAGTTGTTCTCTGGGGAACTGCTGTTTCTACAATACTGCAATTGGGATTTATTCAGATTATGAGTCGGGAAGGTTTTTTTTACTTCATTCTTTTACTTCCTTCACATGGGTTTTTACCTTCCTGTGAATAAGCACTGGAGGAGAATAGGTTTAATTCTCTGGAGGAGAATAGGTTATAATTTATGATTTATATATTTTTTTCAGCCTTACTATGTGGGACATTTATCAGAACTGGTGGAAAACTGGCTTAGAGTCCATCTTTCAGAATCCACCTTTCATTTTCCAAAACAGCTCTGAAAAATGAAGATGAAATTTGATTGATTGCCATGGGCAACTAAGCCCGTTTTCGTTTCCACCAGTTTTTCTAAATCTTCCCCTTTGTTGCTATGCTGTGTACTTGAAGGGGTTGTGTCACAAAAAAGTACTTTACTTCGGGGTGATAGGAGCAGAAATAAGAGGGAAGATAGACCCGTATGTTGTCCTTTTTATTTTAAATATAGCCCCATGGCCAATAAGATTAAGAGAGTAATAAAGGAGAATTGGGAGAACTTATTAAGGGATGAGACCTTAAAGGGACTCATTAATGAACAACCATAGGAAAACTTGCACACTGAGAGACAAGTTGGTACACAGTAGGTTTATGGAAGAAGAGAACCGAACGTGGCTCAATTTGTACCCAGAGGCAATAGAAGATGTGGTAATTGCACGTATTGTGCTTACAATAGTCAACGTACTTACCTTAAGGTGGGAGGAGTTGACCATAAGGGGAGGAGTTTAATCACATGCAAGAGTAGATATGTGGTTTATATGGTTTATTGTAGCTGTGGTAGATTCTACATAGGTAAAACCATAAGGTATTTAAGTGAACGGTTCAGAGAACATTTCAATTCCATTATTACAGGTAAGGGCTGCCCTCGATTGATTGACCATGTTAGGTTGGCACACGAAGGTAACCCGAGGGTACACCGGGCGTTACTGAGGAGGGAAGTGAAGTGGATAATTAAGACAGAAGCAATGGGTCCTTTGGGACTCAATGATAAAAATGATTTGAGCATCTTTTTATGAAGAGGCATAGGAGTAATGTATTATTTTATATACACTCTCATGTTGTTATGTTTTAACTTGGTCACTTTTGTATTTGCGCATGCGCAGAGGGTGGCTGAGTTGTACATAGGAGGCCGCCAGCCTGGGATGGACTACGCTCATCCGCCCTCTGCAATGCTTTTGCACAATGTCTCCCTTGATGAATAAAGAAATTACAAGTTTGTGGTGAGTGCCGCCTTTTTCTACTCTTTGAGGACTGTCACAAAACATATTGTACATTTTTCAAACCAGCACCTGGATCTGAGTAGTTTTGTAATTGCATGTAATTAAAAATTTAGTATAGCCAGTGAGCTATTTAATAAAATATATCTGCATAGCACCACCTGCTGTTTGTTCTTTTCATTATATTTTTGTCCACCTCAGTGAGCTTGGTTGAACGTGCTCAGTTAAAATCTATAACTGCCTCCAGCCATATGTTCTGTTAGAAGCTGTGGCAGTTATAGGGAGAGAGCTGTGCAGCAGAAAGCACACGCCCCCTGAGCTGCTAGGTTGAAGATAATCTAGAAGAGCAATTGGAGAAGTGAATGTGGAGATCTCTGGACCCATGTGAGGTACAGGGCTGGTTCTAGCTTTCTTTGAACGGTATTGTCATGTACTATATATTGTCTGATTTTCGTTTTTTACATCAATCGTGACATAACCCCTTTAACAGCCAGATCTAGCTTTAGATGTCATTTTAATGAGCTAGCATCTATGCTTAAACAGCAATTCTTTCTATACCTCCCATTTTCTGTCATTATAGGTCAGGAATAATACACTAATTAATACTCAGCAATAATTAAGAGGTATTTCATGAGCCAATGTTGATTATTTTCATATCATGAGGCTGATTAACAAACGCAAGCCTTAATAAGATTAGACTATGGTTTATTCATTAGGATTAGATGAAGATCACGGACTGACTGATGCATTCATTTATAAAAATATAGTGCAATGAAAATCCATGAAGTTGCTTGTGATAGTCAAAGAGTTCTGGTTAATATTTGAAAAGCAATGCTAAGATAAAGACTAAAAATGACTGCGGAAGTTCTGTATACTTAAAAGCTGTTTTTGTTACTCCATATTCAAAAGATGTGCACATGGCTACTCAGAGGCTTTAGAGCTCTGTACTATGGAGCTATGGTACATCCATATAGGGTCCGTCTGAACAGATCTGTAATGAACAGATATTCTCCCTTACAGAGGTCGCTGGGAAAAGAACTCTAAGACATCAAATGCAGTACCCCAGAGCAGAGGTATCTGCAAATTATTAATTTCACTGTTATGTAATGTAATGTTATTTTGTGCTATTTATTGCACCCAGTATAACCAGGTATAGGATGCCACAGCCAGGGTTAACCATCCTGACTTAGCCCTTGTAGGAAGTTAGGTGTGGTTTGGTATCGTCCCTAATTTTAGGTCAGTCTAGAAGAGAGTAGAAGCGGTGACTTTTTCTCCCTCTTCTTAGGTGCAAAAAGCTACAGAGACTCACCGATCTCTGTATGATCTACAGAAGGAGAGAACTAGAGAACCTAGAGTCAGTAGGTAACCTGACACCTAAAGCTGTTAAAACGTTACTGCAGTGAGGGACACAGTTGACACCCGTCACACCTGGACACAAACTGGCCAGTTGCATCTCTGAAACTCTGTATCCTTCAGTGGACACCATAGAAAGAGTACTATTGGCCACCATAGATTCTACTAGCAGAGATTTGAGATAGAAAGGGAAAAGGGCCATAACTCCCACCCGTGATTTAATCCATACAGCATTATATAGAAGAATTGCACTGCGTACGGCTGGAACTGTATTTTGCTATCGTTGAATGTACTACAACTTTTGTACTTCTGTAAAGAGACACTTTAACCCTCTAGCCTGGTTACTGACTCCTGCACCAGAAGCCGGCCACTGAACTCCACATGCCTTGTCTTGCACCCATAAAAACAATTGACATCACTAGTACCCCTACTAGCATCATGCAGGGGCCCCACAACTAGGATATGCCCTTGGGAAGAAAGTATATGCCCTGATTTCACCGCATGGCCCTAGATAGCAAGGGTGTCAGGAATGCCACTGTGATACTTTCTGCAGCTAGAGCCACTACCATTCCTATCCTTCATTGCATAACCAACCAACCAAATGATTATAGCTCCATAAACCTTTGATTTGTATGGAGCTGTAACACAGCAACCAAGACTATTCTACCCATACTTACCAACACCGTTGTAGGTAAATTTGGGGAATTTAAAACCCATCCCTGGGAATGCCTAAATTCTAATCAGGACTACCCACTTGTGGGTGGGGTTTGCATGAGCTCCATCCATTTTCACCCCCAACAGCCCAAATTTGTCCTTGCAAATTCAAGATTGTTGGCAACTGCCAAAACCTTTGTAGATCACAGATAAAATCAGACTCTGTATGAATCCCAAGGAAATAGAATATGCCATATCCCATTGTCTATGTAAAATATATGTTCAATAAAGGTCCTATAGTTTATAACCACATTGGTTGTTGGTTTGCACCTGCCAGCTATCACTTCAAAGTGACGTTCAATCAGTCCACTTGTTTCCGCTCTACAGGTTGTGGGTAAAATTGCAGCTCAGCAACATTCATTTCAATAGAGCTGCAATAGCAGAGGTGATTTTTTGCAAGAAAGCAGCCAATTTTCTAATTCCGTACAATCCCTTTAAATAAAAACGTGTAAAATATCCTATTGATGGTGTGCACTTGCTAATTACTTTTATAGAAAAGTATCTGCATTCCATCTACCTCTAATGAATGGATTATTTATTTAGTGTTTATGTTAAGTTACCTCCAAGTCCAGGTCACAGAACAACATAAAACGTCAAATATTTAATTAAGGAACCTGCAATCTGAAATAAATTTCATTAATCTGCATTCATCATCAAATTTGGGTCAGTGACTACAGGTCTTTCAGTGGATGAATATAAATTACAGTAATGGTTAAATTATAACTGACATTTATAAATCAATGCCAGCTATTTAAATGATTTAAGCAATCTGCAATATGGTTTATGTAAGTGACTGTCATTTGTCTATATACAGCTTGAGCTTCGTTATTTTTCTTTCTAGTGCAGGTTGGGAAAATTGTGCAAAATGCTACAGTGAAAAATCAGTTTGGACCAGTTGTGTCTCTGGCTGCACAAGCGATCCTTGCATGAGTATTCAGACGATGGAGGAGGCACAGGGCAACATGTTCTCTGAATACAGAGAAAGTGCCATGGACCCTACTATTAGAGATATACTTGTAGTTCATTTATATAGAAATGAAGGTGGATTTTGAATCTCCACTTACTGAGTTTTGAAGATTATAATTAGCCATTGTAACATGGGAGAAAGTCCAAAAATATGTTTACACTTAAAGGGGTTGTGCAACAGGTAGATATTGACCTATCCAACTCCCAACACCCCGCTGATCAAGTATAATTTTGAATTAGAAACAGCACTCGTGGTGCTATTGGTACTGGGACGAGCAGCTGTAATTACAAGCAAGACGATGTGCAGGCAATCTTGGAGAGGAAGGAGCACTTGCATAATTACCCCCTCCTCTTCAAATAGCTCATTGGCAGGAGTGCTAGAAGTTAGACCCCGCCGATCTGATACCTATCCTGAGGATATGTCATCAGTATTAACCCATTGCCCAACCCCTTTAAAGAGGTTATCCAATGATTAATGAATGATGAAATTTAAAATCAGACATCATATAGTACATGACAAACTATTTCTAACAAAGCTAGAACCAGCCCTGTACCTCACACGGATCCAGAGTTCTCCCCATTCATTGCTAGGCTAGATTTATATCAATCTGCGAAGGGGAGTGTCTTTTCTGCTGCAGTTAAAGGGTGTGTCTCGGCTCTCCCTATCACAGCTCGGGGGCGTGTCCATGCTCTCCTTATCACAGCTCAGGAGGCAGTTGAAAGATGAAACTGAGCATGTGCGGCCACCTCAGTGAGCGGGACAAAGAAATAAGTAAACAGCAGGTGGCGCTATACAGATAGATTTCCATGAATAATTCAGTGGCTATGCTACATTTTTAATTACATGCAATTACAAAAGTATTCAGATACAGGTGCTGGTTTGAAAACTGTAGAATATGACCAATTTCAAGGGGATCCGCTTGCAATCTAATGTCTTTGGAGCCTGGGGGACCCTGAGTAATTGTTGACACTGGGGCAGACAAAAAGGTTAACAGAAACATAGTTTTCCTGACCAGTCTTCTTATTTTCCCAGAGATAAGCGTCACCAAAGGTGTTTCTTAGCCATTTATTTCTGCTGAGAACAACTGATTAGTGGGGGAGCCTGACAGGACTCCAAGGAGAGACAGTGAGAGTCCTGATTACCCCACCCACACAGGATGATTGACAGCTTTTCTTATATCAGTGTGTGTACATAGAAGACCATCAATTACCCTGTATAAGCAGGGCCATTAGGACTCTTAGAGCTTCTCCCAAGAGTCCTATCAAGATTTAATCTACTTCCTGCTCCACATCAAATAAACCTATATACAGAGCTCAGCTTCTATCCCTCTATCACATACTGCTGTCAGATAGGGCAAAGGTAAACTGATAGGTTTGCGTAAAAAATAAATAGATATATATATTAGTATATTAGTTGAAGAAAATTCTCTTTAGACAGTTTTGTTAATGTTTCACAGAACAGTAAAATATCAGCCATACTGTTCTGAATATATCTGTCCATTGCATTACTAAGCAGTATTTAATATCAAGATAGAAATTGATTTCACTAGCAAAACAGTCAATCACAAAAAAATAATTTTTATGTCTCTCATTTAAACTTAATTCCAAAATGCTTTATGTAATGTAAAAATAAAATATAAGTCAGCAGACAGTTTATGATAATAATTATTGAAAAAGAGTGGTGTGTGAGCGCAAGAAATTAAAGCATTCAATCAGTCAAGGGGCCAATAACAGAGGAAAAGAGAAATTAAGAACCATAGGCAAGCGAGAAAAGATGTGTTTTAGGATGAGATGTGAAAAGAGATGAAGACTCAATGAGGCAGAGAGATACAGGAAGTCTGTTCCAAATGGCAGGATCTGCAGAGGATAAAACTCTTGCACCAAATGTTGATGTAGAAGGAGGAAACAAAGGGCTGTATGCATGGCAGAAATATTGTCGTGCCTTTTATAAGGTCTTCAGAAGGTTAACAAAGTTGCAGTGGTGATGATTTACTGCTATATAAGACTTAACAGAAGCTTAACAGAGAATCTCCATCAAGAGAAATTGAGACAAGACTTGAAAGGTGATAAATAGCTGCACCAAATCAACCCAGATAACACCTCAGAAGGAATACAGTTGCCCATAAAACTTCAATTTCTTTTGGCCTAAAGACTCCTTTATGCCCACAAATGCTTGGTGGAGCTGAGTCTGTATGAGTTTTCAATGGGGAGAGAGAAGAAAGCCATTGCCAGGATGTGTGACAGTGGCTTATCTCCCAGGAGGACAAAGGGATCGGGCAATTAAATTCAACACACCCAATCCTTCACTCCCCAACATCATCAGTCTGGGGAGAATGAAGAGCTTCCCATACACATTACAATGTAATGTTACTCCTTGAGGCTCTGCTCTCACTGCAAATTGCTGCATCCTCTGCACCTTGATTGACAGGGCAAGGCATTATGATGTTTACACTACCTGACCCTGTCAAAGTGCAGAGGATGCAGCAGTTTGCAGTGAGAGCAGAGCCTCAAGGAGTAACAGTAACACCCCCATTGCTCCTAGAGACTCATTTGCATATATTAAACATAATTTTTCTCAGCAATGTGGGCACATATGAACATGGGACTTGGGACACATGTAACAGGTCAGCCCTTTAAGAGCCATCTCAGAATTTTTGTTGCATAATCAGAGACTTTTGAAAGCCTTAAAAGTGTTGTCCAATATTAGGGTCTGCTTGTTATACAGATACTACACCACAACTGCTTATAAGCTTCATTTACTGTAATGCTAGACAAGTGGGAGGCAATGTAAAGGATCTCAGCGGTGGCAAGCAGGTAAGTATGAATCTTCTGTTTACGAAGGCAGGCTGGGGATACTTGCAAAAAATCATTATTCCTGGACAGCCCTTTTAAGGTTATAAGAAGTTATCCTATATTCATAGGATAGGGGATAACTATTAGATTGGTGGAGGGCAAGAGAGTCCTTTGGCCTTTTAAGTTTTTGATGCAGTTTTTTTGAGCCAAATCCAGAAGTAGATCCAGCAAGTAGGAGATATACTGTATACAGTAAGTAAATAATTCCTTTATACCTGGGGCCTAAAAGGCTCTCCTGCATCTCTACTGATATTAAGGGGCCGTTCAGACAGCCATAGTATTGCGGATCCGCAATACCACGGATGATCCCCCGGCTGTTGCGGACAAGAATAGGACATGTTCTATAATTTAATCTATAATTTATTGTAGATTATAGAGCTGTGGCTGCCCGCTCTAATAGAAGTGAATTGCGGAATAGGTGCGGACCCATTCACATGGTCGTGTGAATGGGCCCTAAGGGTTTGATTGCTGTGGCATCCTCAGGCCCTCTAAAGGATCCAAAGCCAGCCACAGTGATGTCCCTATAGAACCCTGCTCCCTATTTATACTGGGGGAACAAAGGGGGTCATTCTTTATGGTAGGGGACAAATGGCCAGAAATTGAATGTGCAAATGGTTGCAAAATGGCCGTGAAAAACTGACAGTGTGTCCATTTTTAATGGTCATTTTTTTTTCACTGAATGTAGCCATAATGAGGTATCACTATAATCGTACTGATCCCGAGAATGAAGGTAAGGGTACGTTCACATATGCAGTTGCCAGATTCAGAAGATTGTTCCAGCAGGGAACAGCTTGCCAGAGTTTACCGAATCCATTCACTGGCAGTGATGCGGCCGCTTTCCGGCATAAAGGGCAGGTTTCAGACGGAGAAATACAGCTGCATGCTACAGTTTTTGTCAGGCTCAAAGCCATGATTTATGGCAGAACAGGCTACCAGAAGAACCTACAGGATTTGGAAGCGCAACTGTGAATGTACCCTAACAGGTCAGTTTTACTGCATAGGCGATGCCATTAAGGGCGAAATCCACAAAGCTATGGCGGAGTTGCATTTTGTTTCCAATTCCACCCTATTTAGATTTTTTTCCAGCTTCCCATTACATCATATGCAATATAAAATGGAATTCATTGGGATCCTAGGTTTAGATCTGACCAAAGACATCATCTGCATGGAGTTTGTATGTTCTTCCTGTGTTTGCATGCTTTTCCTCTGGGTTCTCTGGTTCCCTCCCACACTCCAAAAACATAAAGTTAGGGAACTTAGATTGTGAGCTCCACTGGAGACAGCGAGTGATGATAATGTCTGTTAGTGCTTTATAAGTGAGCAAAATAAATAAAATAAAAGTACAATTTGTCCAGCAAACAAAAAGCCCTGATTCGGCTATGTGAACAGAAACATAAAAAAGTTGAGGCTCTGGGAAGGCAAGAAGTAAAAAAGCAAAAACAGAAAAATGGAAAACCGCAGGGCCCTGGTTAGGTTAAATGTCTTAACCTCATTTCCCACCGCAGCCACAATGTGTCAATTCCACCAAGGTAGATGGACTTCACATAAATAAGTCGTAGCTGCACGCTATATCCAATAGCAAAGCACACCAATTTAGCCTTTGCCATTTTCGTTCGGAAGGCAGTTTTACACGTTTGACCAAAATTGGAAAACATCCTCATAAAGTCCTTGAAAGATTGGAGGTAAAATACAATTGACTGCATGGCCAAATTTCTTTTCATGCCTGCTTACAGAGTTTTGTTCATTTCACAAATAAACAAGGCATGAATACATCAATCTACAAACCATAAACAATAAAGAACTTCATCCCGCAAGTTTGCTACGGCCAGCAGTTTGTGGCTGCATCTCCTATTTGTCATAAGATAAATGAAAAAGTGATTGCCATTTGTCACTGAATACACAGGAGAAGTGTTCAGCTGTGAACCGTTCAATGCAGACAACAGTAAATACTGCTCTTCCTATTACAATGTTTCGTAACATAAGCTTCTAAGAATTATAAAAGATAAAAATGTAATAACATTTTTCATTACAATGTGTGCTAATTTCTGTACTTGTGTGCATTAAAGAGATAAAACTATAAATTTCAAATCACTGCTGGAAATCTGGAATTTAATAGACTATATTATAAATACAGGCAAAGGCCATCTTTTACAAAGAAAGGTGCTTTGCAAAGTTGGGTGTAGAATTTAATTTATGTGTATTGTTCACATTTTTGTGCTGTTCAGTGATTTTTAATACAAACTTTTTTATGTTTCTGGGAGCTACTGGTGCTTGACGGCTTTCAACTATATTAATAGAGTTTATAACTGCACCCATACATTAATATATTCTGCGTTTTATCTAAACTCTGATTGAATTTAAGCTTTGCCTATGTTTTCGGTTGCTATACTTTTCCATATCCAGTAAACGGAATGAACTTTATGAATTTGGATTAAAGGCAATAAAACAACAAAATGTAAAAATGCAAATATCTTTAGAGCCATACAAGTCTGAGATCACATAGCTGGTAGTGCCTGAGGTCACACATGGTAGAAACTGGGAGTTTGATTTTAACTAAAAGTTACATTGAAAAAGTCTTATTTTTGCTAATTATTTTTAGAAATCATAAATGTCTCTACTTGGGTTAAAAATGATATTCCAGCCATAAAAACGTACAGTTACACTACCGTTCAAAAGTTTGGGGTCACCCAGACAATTTTGTGTTTTCCATGAAAACTCACACTTTTATTTATCAAATGAGCTGCAAAATGAATAGAAAATATAGTCAAGACATTGACAAGGTTAGAAATAATGATTTTTTATATTTATAATATTTGAAATAATAATTTTCTCCTTCAAATTTTGCTTTCGTCAAAGAATGCTCCATTTGCAGCAATTGCAGCTTTGCAGACCTTTGGCATTCTAGCTGTTAATTTGCTGAGGTAATCTGGAGAAATTTTACCCCATGCTTCCAGAAGCCCCTCCCACAAGTTAGATTGGCTTGATGGGCACTTTTTGCGTACCATACGGTCAAGCTGCTCCCACAACAGCTCAATGGGGTTGAGATCTGGTGACTTCGCTGGCCACTCCATTACAGATAGAATACCAGCTGCCTGCTTCTTCCCTAAATAGTTCTTGCATAATTTGGAGGTGTGCTTTGGGTCATTGTCCTGTTGTAGGAGGAAATTGGCTCCAATCAAGCGCTGTCCACAGGGTTGGGCATGGCATTGTAAAATGGAGTGATAGCCTTCCTTATTCAAAATCCCTTTTACCTTGTACAAATCTCCTACTTTACCAGCACCAAAGCAACCCCAGACCATCACATTACCTCCACCATGCTTGACAGATGGCGTCAGGCACTCTTTCAGCATCTTTTCAGTTGTTCTGCGTCTCACAAATGTTCTTCTCTGAGATCCAAACACCTCAAACTTCGATTCGTCTGTCCATAACACTTTTTTCCAATCTTCCTCTGTCCAATGTCTGTGTTCTTTTGCCCATATTAATCTTTTCCTTTTATTAGCCAGTCTCAGATATGGCTTTTTCTTTGCCACTCTGCCCTGAAGGCCAGCATCCCGGAGTCTCCTCTTCACTGTAGACGTTGACACTGGCGTTTTGCGGGTACTATTTAATGAAGCTGCCAGTTGAGGACCTATGAGGCGTCTATTTCTCAAACTACAGACTTTAATGTACTTGTCTTGTTTCTCAGTTGTGCAGCGGGGCCTCCTACTTCTCTTTCTACTCTGGTTAGAGCCTGTTTCTGCTGTCCTCTGAAGGGAGTAGCACACACCTTTGTAGGAAATCTTCAGTTTCTTGGCAATTTCTCGCATGGAATAGCCTTAATTTCTAAGAACAAGAATAGACTGTCGAGTTTTACACGAAAGTTCTCTTTTTCTGGCCATTTTGAGAGTTTAATCGAACCCACAAATGTAATGCTCCAGATTCTCAACTAGCTCCAAGGAAGGTCAGTTTTATAGCTTCTCTAACCAGAAAAACTGTTTTCAGCATCCATTAGCCTTCTTACACAGTTAGCAAACACAATTTACCATTAGAACACTGGAGTGATGATTGCTGGAAATGGGCCTCTACACACCTATGTAGATATTGCATTAAAAACCAGACGTTTGCAGCTAGAATAGTCATTTACCACATTAACAATGTATAGAGTGTATTTCTGATTAATTTAATGTTATCTTCATTGAAAAAAAAAGTGCTTTTCTTTCAATAATATGGAAATTTCTAAGTGACCCTAAACTTTTGAAAGGTCTATCAGATACAAAGGGGACAACTGCATGTCACAGGATCTAAAACATGCCCATTACGTTCTACAAGCAAAATACATGCCAAAATATTCACATACATTTCTATGCATTACATCAGGCATACTTTTTTCTCCATAAAAAATAGCATGTAAATATAGTATGGAAAACGTATTGAATTTGTATAACTTGAATATTTTACCATATGTCTACCATATGTTTTCAACCCTTACTCAACCCATACTTTAATGTTATGGTAAGTCAGGCTCCTGACATGCCTGTTTTAATAGATTACATGTTGTAATTTTAGTTAAAATGTTTGTCGTGCTGCGGCCGGAACTCCAGCCTGCCCCCATTATAGTGAATGGGGACGAAGTGTAGTTCCGGCCGCAGACGTGCAGTAGTAGCATCACGGATCCAGCAGGCTGTTCACCTGCCGGAAGAGCCTACTTGACACCTGTGCCGCCAATGTGAAAGTAGCCTGATAACAATTCTGAAGCATCTGTTCTTATGACTCTATGTTGTGCAATTCTTTGGTTATCTCTACAAGACGTTATGAATAATTTGCCCGCAACTTGCAGTAAAGGTACAGATGGGTGTTACCAGTCAGGGATGTGTCTCTGCACAGTCTGACAAGAGCAGCACTGATTGGACAGAGTCAGAGACACCCACTACTGGTAACACCCAGCAGCACCTTTACTGCAGAGTTCTGGCAATTTATTTGTAAACTTCTAGCAGGAATAATACAGGAATGGCATAATATTGATCATAAGAATAGATGCTCCAGAACTGATATTACATGTAGAACGTAAGTAGTTACTAAAACTGATATGTAAGAAGAGGTGACAGGTCCTCTTTAAAGCACCCTAACACTTTGTAAGTGTATTGTAAGAAAAATAAAAGCTAAAGGGGTTAAAGGGGTTATCCCATCTTGGACAATGGGGGCATATCGCTAGGATATGCCCCCATTGTCTAATAGGTGCGCATCCCACCGCTGGGACCCGCACCTATATCGAGAACGAAGCGGGGGAGCTCTGAGCTTGGAGGACCCCGGGTTTCCCGGGGTCCTACCACCACCAGGCGCAGCTCCGCGCTGCACTCATAGAAATGAATGGGTGCACACCGCGCTTTTTGGCTATTTTCGGCGGCCCCATAGAAATGAATGGAGGGCGGCTGCGCATGCGCAGTGCGCCCTCCTTCTCTTTTGGGGCTCCATTCTCGATATGGGTGCAGGTCCCAGCAGTGGGACCCGCACCTATAAGACAACGGGGGCATAGCCTAGCGATATGCCCCCATTGTCCAAGATGGGATAACCCCTTTAAATATGTCATTACTTACTGATTGATGGATGTTCGCTGCTGGAATCCTTAGAATCAAGGCTGTGTTCACATCACCATTTGATCCATCAGAAGAGCAGAACATAAGAAAAAGATACAGATCCTGTATTTTGGGCATTCGTTATTATGCACATTTTGCATCCGGTTGAGCCAATTTTGTCTGCAATCCATTATTTTAGATTTTTTTAAAAAATTATTGCATCTAAAATAATGGATTTCAGATGGAAATGGCTAACAGATGCAAGATGTGCATAATGGATGCCTAAAATACAGGATCTTTTTTTTTCTTCTCTTCTGATGGAACAACAGAAAATGAAAAGGTGATGAGAACCCAGCCTAAGGGGCTACAGTATTTCCTTGCATAGCAATGCTCAAAGCCCCCCTTTTTGCTGGGAAGAAAGGGATAGCTCCTAGATGGGACAAACCCAGGCACTCAGGATATACACAAATATAATACAAAAATATATATTCAAAAATATAACTTTACTAAAATCCAGAAAACAAATAAATAGATGCATAAATGGGCAAAGACAAACACAACCACATGGAGAGTGCACAAAACACGTCGGGACATCAGGTTATAGCATTACAAGTAGTGGAAAAGATGAGATGGAAAAACAAGTATGAATAAATACAAAATCAAACCATGTGGCTCCGCCACCTAGATAAAAAAAGACTATGATTCACAATATATACACAATACAGAACCGGCTAGTGGCACCTCCAAGAGACCCCGACACCTGTTTCTCGTCAGCTTCCTCATCTGCAGCCATGCCGATTAAGGTGCTCTCTCTCCAAGAAGAGATAGTACCCCCCAAATCCTGACAGGTCTTTCACTCAGTTAAGCCGGTACTCTCTGCTCTGCACTGATGAGAGGCAATCACCCCGAAACAGCTGTCTGCAGATGAGATGCTGCCTTAGTTATTATCCAAGTCATGTCTCAAGGCTTATTAAAGAGCTGAACATTGACTTATAGGATAGCTTACAGGCCGAGCTTGTTAAGAGCCAATTTGTATCCCTTTCTTCCCAGAATTCCAGAGGAGCATATATGGCCTATAATTCTCCTCACACCGATTAAGGTACTCTCTCCCCAAGGAGATATAGTACCTTTTTTGCTGGGAATTTTAATGCAGCTCATTCATGCATGGGGCTGTGTTGCAATTACTTGTCGTACCTCGTATCTTTGTTCTATGGATCAGTTAGGATCCCATGGTAGGACACCTCTGATCACAATGCTATTTCATATCCTAATGGTGTCCAATAACATTATATCACAGAAATACTAGTCTTTTGTAAAGTAAAAAAATGTTAAAAAAACACCCAAAAATCCAAACATGTTTTTTTAGAGAAACCATATTAAATTAAATGGTATCCCCATAACTGTAGCTAAATGAACTATAAATACATAATGAATAATAGCAAGTTAGTCACGAAGAGCATTATAAAAACATTTTAAATTGTCATATTTTATTGTCATTTTAGAATTCATTACTTTTATATACTGTATATATTTTTTTAATGTAAATTTTCTTAGCTTTTTCTAAAGTGTCTAAATGAATGACAAGATCAGGGGAACCCACAAAAAGGAGTGGACTTGTCTGTATCTTGTAATATGAAGGCCATTAGTGACATCTGTGCCTAAACAAACAGGTCACAATAGAATGTCAGAAGCAATTGTTATCAACCTGAATCAGTCAAGTCAGAAGTATGCTACGTACTAAATAAGCCCAAGTCACTGGGTGGTTTGACACAGAAGTCTACTTAGATAGGATATGAGTTCAGGTGAGGGTATGAATAGCTGCTACACCATGCTGAAGAATGTTGTGGACACAAAGATGCTTCACTAGTACAACTTTTTATCCAAATCCTTCTCCCTTGTGGGAGGCACAGACACTTGGTGGTTTCAACAATTCAATTTAGACAACTGGTCCAGGCAACAATTCTTGGAACAACAATAACACTCCCTTTAACAGACAACAGTTGTGCTACCTGGACAACGGTTCCTTGGCTAGCTCATGACTGTCCTGGTTCTAATCCAAAGTTTATGGCAAAGGAAGGGAGTAAAACCTCTCTAGGAATACTGCTTGACTTATTTTCAGCAAACAGTCCCTGTAATAGGGATCACACTTGTGATAGGTGCACCTTGAAGCCTCTGCTCTCTCGCTGTGTTTGCAGGAAATGAGGGAAAGCTGCCTGGTACCCCTACACTGGATTCAAATAGCAAAATTGTGGTAATAATGCTCTACTACCATTATTCACAATTCACTGTCTGTTTTTCTTAGGGACTCACTTGGCAACTCAGCTCTTCTGAGTTCCTGTCTCTACAACAGCCCAGCCTGAGCCCCTCATTACAGATCGTTACCACTCTTCCATCCAGCAGGTGTCAACTCATCATTGCCTTACTTTCCACTAGAACTCTCCCCTCAGTGGCTGTCAGGACTCTCTCATCTCTGCATCTCCTGCCACCTCAGTGTGGACCTCACTTCACTGTCAACTGCAACATCTACTGCTATTAGATAGCTATATAATACTGTATATCAGTCACATATTTCAACAGTTTAACCCGGTTGCAATGGCCACCCATGTTAACAGAGACAAACTTAAAAGGTACAACTTTTTTGTTAAAAAAAATTGAGTGTTGATCTCATCTAGCCCTCTAACATACATTGTAAAAGTTTGCAACTCTTTTAGGTATAGTTCACACAGCACAGATTTGGTGCAGTTCTTTTTTTTCTATTTCTTTTTTTAATTCAGTTGCCAAAAACAGGCAACTCCTAAACCGAGGAAATCCATATAATATATATCTCCTGATTTTGGATCAAGTGCTGTTTTAGGCTGAGAGATGCATGAAGAAATGTACATAACTGCTTTTTATATTTTAAAGCCACATCCTTTAGCTGTTCTGCAGTGGGGGAAGGGATAGCAAGAAGGCAAGTAATCTGTTTTAACCCTAATGTCCCATGGTGCCTTTCCATGAATATAATGGATCACTGATACTGAGTGCAGCATATTTGACTGTGTAATACATTGGAAATTCAATTTAATGTATAAATGCTCTCATACATTAACCAGTGCTGTGTAAAATATAACACAGAAACAAAGTACCAGTTTCACGCTGTCTCCTGCACACTCTCTGACCCAGAGTATCCAGAGACATGAACTCCAGCCTCAGGCAGCACAAAGCTATTGAGTACTCAGGAGGATGCCCCTTCCCATTAAAATGATGCACGTAGCCACAAAACCCAACCAGCATTGAATGGAGTTTTTGGTTTTAAATGTATAATAAAAAGAAGCACCGAAGACAAACACTGATATACTAACCTGGGTTAAAAATTAAACCAGGAGAAAAAATCTTAAAAAAAAAAACACAACAGAACAGCATGTATCTCAAATATGGGATTTCTATGGTTTAAGGTATCCATTTACATGGTATTAATCAATTATTCCTCTGAATCCACCCATGTAAATTAAAGGGGTTGCTCCATCTCACACATTGGTGGCTTATCATTAGGAAATGTCATCAATGTCAGTTAGGTGCAGGTCCCAGGCTCATTGATTAACTTGGGGAGTGAAGGCTATCTACTTTGGTCTGATCCTATAGATGAACAATTGTAGAATAAATTGCTTTAAAGGTTAATGATGGTTAGAATGGTGTTAGAGCATATAGTGCACCACAGCTTGATGTGTATGGGGCTGTGTATCTTCAGAGTAGTTTGAGAGTCTTTACTGACCAATAACCACCACTGACAGTGCCAATAATGGGCTTTTGCACAAAAGAACTGGACCTTGGGGACATTGAAGGAAAGTGGTCTGATCTGATAGATCAAGTTTTAATCTTCATCATGTGGAGAGTTGTATGAGCATGTATCACTTACCTGGAGCAGATTTAGCACTAAGGTGCACTATGGGAAGAAGGCAACGTTTTGCTGGGAATTCTTGATGTGGATGCTACTTTTTGCAAATGACCCCCCTTCATGGCAACGGTATTCCCTAATGGTTGTGGCCTCTTTCAGCGGGGTAACGCACCCTGCCACAGGGCAAATTGTTTTAAGAACACGCCAAAGAGTATAATATGATGACTTGGCCTCCACATTCCCCAGATCTCAATCTGATTGAGCCTCTGAGGGATGTCCTCTGAAAATATGTCTTATCCATCAAGGTCCCACCTCACCTCATTAGCGACCCCCTACCCTTTGTACTTCATGTCTCCTTATGAGCTTTATTCCTACAGAGATTTAGCTGAAGATCTTCTTTGCTGTATTCAGTACCATAATCACTCACCAGTAAAGCAGAGAGGAGGATGAGTTACCTCTATAGCTCAGTGTTCTGAAGTAACCCGTCCTGCTGTGTTAGGAGAGGTTTTGTGTGGACTAATAGGACACCGCCCATTTTATTTCTCCTAATGGTTGCTTCCCAGACAAAACAAGTCATTGTAACTAATGAAATGCATTTGGGAATATATTTATAATGAAGTAATATTTAAGTATCTTCAGAAATTTTATTTTCTTAATTCCCAGGGAACTCCTTTAAAGGGGTATTCCCATCTCATAAATGTAGTTTGTATAGTTATATATAGCCATACCAATATTATTACTAATAGAATGTATTTATATAAGATTAAAAAGATTTAGAAGATTTGCCTATTTGTATTTCCATTGTCCCACACATCAGGCCGTTGCCCCTAGTTACGGCCACCGTGGCCATGTAGTAGTGGTGGTCGGCGTGCTCTTGTTCAAACCCGCTCTGAGGTAACTGCTGTATTGTGAACGCACATGGCATGAGCATGCGCAGACACATCTTAGAGTTGTAGCATTTTTGTCTGCGCTTCCAAAACACAGAGAAACGGATCCTGTTCCAAGATCAGTTCATCTCTATGGAGCAGGATCCGTTTATAAAGTCTGCGTTTTGGACAGATCCTGACCATTACGTTTTGGATGGGTAGCGTCCAAAACGCCGATGTGAAAGTACCCTAAGATGTGTCTCCGCATGCTGATGCAATGTGCGTTCACAATACAGCAATTACCTCAGAGCGGGTTTGAAAAGGAGCAAGCTGACCACCACTACTACATGGCCGCGGTGGTCGTAACTAGGGGCAACAGCCTGACTGATGTGTGTGGGACAATGGATATACAAATAGGAAAATCTTCTAAACGGTACATTTTATATAAATACATTCTATTAGTAATATTATTGGTATGGCTATATCTAACTACATTTGTGAGATGGGAATACCCCTTTAAAGGATATGTGGATAACATTCTGGTTTCAGATACTGCAGGGCATCATTAGAGCTCTCGGAGAGTCCTAGCTTTGATGCATTAGAGCTATTGGTGGTGCAAGGGGGGGGGGTACACAATATTAGCAACGCTTTGGTTGTTGATTTGAGGTCAGATGCCTACATACTTTTGGCCACAAGCAGTAGTCAGACATATATACATTATTACAGAGCTGCCCTTATCTCCTTTCTCAAGTCCTGTCAAATTGGTTGGTCCTTTGTAGTACGGGTAATAGGTAAATTAGGGGATAAAACCTACAACACATTAATCAAGCAACTTTGTTTGTTGCCCTGACAAACTCATAATTGCTGTTAATTAAAGGGGTTGTCCAAGTTATTTTTTTGTTCTTTATATGTTTCTAACTTGTCAGGTATAACAACTTTCCCATATACTTTGTGTTTCCAAAGCTGCTGGTTTCTCAGAGTTGACTGAGGGTCACATGACCTGTGATGTCACCCTTATCTCTCTGCTCTGTGATGTTTTGTGTACAAGCCTCAGAGTTCAGATAACAGTCTGTACACGAGACGTCACTGGCCACGCCCCCTTCCTTTGCCGGGCTCCTGCTCTCTGCTCCCTGGTTTCCTTCAGATAAAACATTAACCCCTTCAGCCAGAACACACTGAGGGCTGAAGGCTTTACAACAAACAGTAGCTGCAGCAGTGAGAGGAGACAAATGCTGGGCAAGGAGCTGTAGAGGAATTGTATTGTACAAGAACAGGTAGGAGAATTTCCTGTATGTATCAGCAGTGTCATTGTACAGCTGGGATTGTAGTCCTGCACATACAACTGCTGCCTGAGTATTCCAGCAGGCAGACATGTCACTCAGCACTTGTATTCATTCCCTTTTAGACAATAATTAATAGAGCTACTGTTATACATGGTTGTATAAATGTGTATAAGTCTCAATTAACAGTGTATACTTTGTTACTTGTTCTAGCTTATGATACCTGACTGCACATGGAGATTTGCTGGTAGTCAAAAAATACATTTCTGGAATGAGGATCACGGGTGATCATATCAGTGGTTTGCACTGAGTATTATATTCAAATAAGTGGTCACTATGTGTTGGTTTCTACTATTAAAACTGTTATTATAGAATACAATTCTCAGATTGTGAATGATTTAAAGGGGACCTGTCACCATGAAAATGCAGTGTAATCTGCAGGAGGAGCTGAGCAGATTGATAGGTGGTTTTATGGGAAAAGATTCATTATAGGTTGTATTTTATTCATTTAATTCTCTGAATAATTCTGGGCTTTGAAGTTAAGGAGACGGTCTTATCAGTAATTGACAGCCTGCCCTCTATGACTGTATACAGAGATAGCTGTTGATCACTGATAGGACCGCCTCCTGGACTTCAAAGACCAGAATGAGCAGGAATTTAAATGAATGAAATACAAGTTTTACTGAATCTTTTCCCATAAAACTATACATCAATCTGCTCAGCTCCTTCTGCTCTGTAACATGGCACCTGCAGCTCAGACACCATGCTCAGTGTGACAGGTTTTTTTTTAACTCTTGAAAAATCACTACTTGAATGGGTCTGAATCTTTTGATTCAACGATCAGGATAAGTAGAAGATAGTTGATGATACACCCAAGGCAGTGAGTATGTGTGGCATACTGTTTGGCAGACAACAGCTCTCCTCCAATCAGTGGTGACATTTGTTCTAAATTGTCCTAACTACCAATAGGTATGTGCATAACATGCTTGTATTTAAAGGGATTCTGTCACCACCATTTTGCATATTAAGTTATTTATACCACTGGATTTCTCTTATCATAAGGATCCCCAAATGGTTATTGTTATAGGGCCCAGATGAAGATTTGTGGTGTAAAAATCCTTTTTTATCTACTGTCAATCACTTACATTAAGGGGCCCAAGGGGAGTTGACCATGGTTGCTGGAGCCCGGGCTCGGCGATTCCGTTGGAGCCCCGGACCGCCCACCTAATTAATATTCACTTCACTGAGTGAAGCTCCAACGCGGCAATTGATGTACTGCGCCTGCGCAGCCCCGGACGGCACACCTAATTAATATTCACTTCACTGAGTCAGTCAAGCTCCGGCGGCGGCTGTAATCCCGCGCAGGCGCAGTGCCGCGTCGGAGCTTCACTGACTCAGTGAAGTGAATATTAATTAGGTGTGCCGTCCGGGGCTGCGCAGGCGCAGTACATCAATTGCCGCGTCGGAGCTTCACTCAGTGAAGTGAATATTAATTAGGTGGGCGGTCCGGGGCTCCAACGGAATCGCCGAGCCCGGGCTCCAGCAACGATGGTCAACTCCCCTTGGGCTCCTTAATGTAAGTGATTGACAGTAGATAAAAAAGGATTTTTACACCACAAATCTTCATCTGGGCCCTATAACAATAACCATTTGGGGATCCTTATGATAAGAGAAATCCAGTGGTATAAATAACTTAATATGCAAAATGGTGGTGACAGAATCCCTTTAAGACAATATTCACATGACAGATTTTGAAAATCTACCGACAAAATTCTGCATGGAATCCATGTGTTTTTTTCAGCTCGTTTGTTTGTGCGTTTTTGATGCTGTTTTTTAATGTGTTATTTTTTTTAACCCCAGTGGGTGTTTACTTCAAAACAAACTGCATTTTCAGCTTGTCGTCCCTGGCAGAAATAACGTGCAGAAAGTGTGTAAAAATGGACACATACAGAAGATTTTTTTAATGCTTCTAATTCATTTCAATGGGAGATATGTGGATCAGTGTGGATGCTGCCCCAAGATAGTGCATGCAGCTTCCCATTGAACTGAATGGGAAGCTGTTTTTGGAGCTGATTTTGAGGCAAAAATGCCAAATTCAGTGTAAAAAAGAACTCCATGTCAACTGGCTGTAAAAATCTTGCTGGAATCTTATAATGCAAGATACCATGGCAACCAGGCATACTCAGAAGGATAATAGGGTGCAGATTAAAAAGACCTAAGAAATGTATCTCTCTCAACATTAGTGCACAATTTATACTGTATACAGATATATTGTTTTCATGGATTAGTATAATTTACAAAATTCATGTTCAAATGACAATTTACCAGGAATCCCACAATGGTAACTTACTTAAATTAGGCTAATTTTACACTAGCGCTTGTCAGATCCAGCAGGCTGTTCTGGCCGGGAACAGCCTTCCCGGATCTCCACTGGTCCCCATTATAGTTAATGGGCAGGACGGCCTCCCTGTAGCTTCTAGCAATGCCAGATACAGAGAGGTCCGGTAGGCTGTTCGCGTCTGGAACAACCTGCTGTATCTGACAAGCGCTAGTGTGCATCTAGCCTTAGTCAATACAGACAGCAGTTATAAAGAGTGTCTCTCTGGAGGTTTCAGCATATCTGTGCATTGATTTTAACGGCCACCTAATAAAGCTTCCAGGGGCTAGCCAATGGACAACAATTATCACCCAGTCCATGGACCAACCCCGGTTGAATTTGCTGCAAGGGTCCCCTCCTTGCAGATTATAACTGATTGGCAATGGTCCTTGAACTGGCATACCTTGTGATTCAGGGCACCTTCTAACAAAAAAGGGGTTGTCCAAAGTTGAACATATACTGTACAGACCAAAAGTTTGGACACACCTTCTCATTCAAAGAGTTTTCTGTATTTTCATGACTATGAAAATTGTAGATTCATACTGAAGGCATCAAAACTATGAATTAACACATGTGGAATTATATACTTAACAAAAAAGTGTGAAACAACTGAAAATATGTCTTATATTCTAGGTTCTTCAAAGTAGCCACCTTTTGCTTTGATTACTGCTTTGCACACTCTTGGCATTGTAAGGCGCGTGCATCGACGTTGTGCACGCGGTCGCTTGCCCTCCCGGGCTGCGGGTGTTGGTGAAGGGTCACGGGAAAATCTCAGTGCGGTATCCTTGCTCCCACAGTCTTACTATAGTGAACAAGGTCCGGCACAGGAAGTGGTCATGCGCCAGCTCCTTGAGACCTCTGGTGATGTCACTTCCGCCAGGCGTTCACAGGAAGTATGTCAGGCACCACGCCCTGCCCATGAGACCACTGGTGATGTCACTTCCGCCAGGCGTTCACAGGAAGTATGTCAGTAACCACGCCTCTGCCAATTAGCTCGCTGCTATTTAAACCCTGAGCTTCTACTGGGCAGGGCCGGTGCCTTGTTGTTCATGTGTGACTGCTATACGGTCCGGTCCATTTGCTATCTGACACTGAATGGTGTATTGTGTGTTTGAGTGCTTTCTTGCACTGGTGCGTGGTTCCACGTACCTGCTTCACTGTCTGTCTTTTCGTGTAGTGTGTATCACTCTGAGTGTTTGAAGGCCATGCTTGCGGCCGTGCCGTAGCCCCCTCCTGGAGCACGGGTTCACGGTGGGCGTCGCCCGTCTGGAGGACTGTGTAGCCAAAGCTCTGGCTGCAGTCCCAAGCGCGGTTGCGCAGCACGTGTTGGTGTGAACTGTTACTTATTATTTGTGTTTTGCCCTCTGTATTATTTCGCCCTTCGGAAGCGGTCATTATTGTCCGGCTTCCCAGGGTTGGGTCCAGTGATTCCCAGTGACTCTGCCAAGCAGCAGAGTCACTTAATTATTTTATTTGTGCCTCAGTGGCCTAACAGGCATTCTCTTGATGAGCTTCAAGAGGTAGTCACCTGAAATGGTATTCCAACAGTCTTGAAGGAGTTCCCAGAGATGCTTAGCACTTGTTGGCCCTTTTGCCTTCACTCTGTGGTCCAGCTCAACCCAAACCATCTTGATTGGGTTCAGGTCTGGTGACTGTGGAGGCCAGGTCATCTGGCGTAGCACCCCATCACTCTCCTTCTTGGTCAAATAGCCCTTACACAGCCTGGAGGTGTGTTTGAGGTCATTGTCCTGTTGATAAATAAATGATGGTCCAACTAAACAGAAACCGGATGGAATAGCATGCCGCTGCAAGATGCTGTGGTAGCCATGCTAGTTCAGTATGCCTTCAATTTTGAATAAATCCCCAACAGTGTCACCAGCAAAGCATCCCCACACCATCACACCTCCTCCTCCATGCTTTATGGTGGGAACCAGGCATGTAGAGTCCATCCGTTCACCTTTTCTGCGTCGCACAAAGACACGGTGGTTGGAACCAAAGATCTCAAATTTGGACTCATCAGACCAAAGCACAGATTTCCACTGGTCTAATGTCCATTCCTTGAGTTCTTTAGCCTAAACAAGTCTCTTCTGCTTGTTGCCTGTCCTTAGCAGTGGTTTCCTAGCACCTATTTTACCATGAAGGCCTGCTGCACACTCCTCTTAACAGTTGTTGTAGAGATGTGTCTGCTGCTAGAACTCTGTGTGGCATTGACCTGGTCTCTAATCTGAGCTGATGTTAACCTGCGATTTCTGAGGCTGGTGACTCGGATGAACTTATCCTCCGCAGCAGAGGTGACTCTTGGTCTTCCTTTCCTGGGGCGGTCCTTATGTGAGCCAGTTTCTTTGTAGAGCTTGATGGTTTTTGCGACTGCACTTGGGGACACTTTCAAAGTTTTCCCAATTTTTCGGACTGACTGACCTTCATTTCTTAAAGTAATGATGGCCACTAGTTTTTCATTACTTAGCTGCTTTTTTATTGTCATAATACAAATTCTAACAGTCTATTCAGTAGGACTATCAGCTGTGTAACCACCTGACTTCTGCCTAACACAACTCATGGTCCCAACCCCATTTATAAGGCAAGAAATCCCACTTATTAAACCTGACAGGGCACACCTGTGAAGTGAACACCATTTCAGGTGACTACCTCTTGAAGCTCATCAAGAGAATGCCAAGAGTGTGCAAAGCAGTAATCAAAGCAAAAGGTGGCTACTTTGAAGAACCTAGAATATAAGACATATTTACAGTTGTTTCACACTTTTTTGTTAAGCATATAATTCCACATGTGTTAATTCATAGTTTTGATGCCTTCAGTGTGAATCTACAATTTTATAGTCATGAAAATACAGAAAACTCTTTGAATGAGAAGGTGTGTCCAAACTTTTGGTCTGTACTGTATATTTACGTTTAAGACTAAAATTAAAAGCTAACAACTTACAAGTTAAAGAGGACCTTTCACCTCTCCTGACATGCCTGTTTTTAGCTTCATGCATTCCCCATGTAATAACAATTCTGGAGCATCTATTCTTATGGCTCTATGTTGAGCCATTTTTTTTATTATTCCTGCTAGAAGTTATGAATGAATTGCTAGCAGTCTGCAGTAAGAGTACAGAGGGTGGTAACCAGTTGGGGGGGGGGGTACCTGCACAGCTTGAAAATTGCAAAGTGCAAACCAGGTCATCATGGTGAATAGAATGAGCCCTATTACCAGTGCAGAGAAATTCTTATCTTTACCTACTTGCAAATGAGATGATGCTACCTGCACCTCCGCCTTTGACCGTTGACACTCCCCCTCCCAGTGAGATGGATGAGGTTCTAGGCCCAGGCATCAAAGCAATGGGGATGTCTGACCCTAAAATCTTGCGCATGTGCTGGGACAGTGAAGTTCTCAGAGCGGTCATCCCCGCTCTGAGATCATCATTGCATGTTCATCGATGGTACTGCCACTGGCGCATGAGTGAGATTTAATAGGGTTGATCATTGTGACAGATGTTCTACGGAGACTGCATATAAAATTAGAATTGCTGTTAGATGTCTAAGCTTCAAGAATAATATAAATCAACAATCAGGACAAGAAATGGCTATTTTTCTAGCGACAATAACAGTCATATATCTTGCTTTCTCCTGTCTTGTACATCAGCACAGCAGAATCATTTTGTGTTTGTGTTTTTCTATCACAAATAGGAAGAGGGAAATGTGACTTTTAAGCTTTTGACAGGAGTCTTGTATAAGTGGAAGACTTTTAATTCTCAAATTGTTTCACTTCAATAATTCTTTTAAAGTTGTTGCGCCAAGATGCCTGGCGGATTAAGCTCCATTGCCTTTTCTTGTTTTGAACTAATGTATTCTTGATCACCGTTTAATGAAACTATATACCACATGGAGATTTCACATTAGATAAACCATGTGAAACCCTCATCAGACAAGTAGCTCTGGCTGGTGGTAATCCTTCAGATGAAAATTTCAGACTAGCAGGTTTTCCAATTTAAATGAGCCCCTTTAACTATAAAAAATTGGCACGCTTTGATTGCTAAAAATTATTTTGAAATTTTTATGCTGCCACCGTGCCCTGGTGGCTGCAAGAATGAGAAAAAAAACAAGAATCCTGCCGTAAATACAGAAAACATTAACTGGTCACTGAGGGGATCCAATTTACAACCCATAGAGACAACTCACATGGCTCAGTGGCACCGGTAATATTGGGTTTTAGGAGGACATTCAATGCTGCTTACATGAGAGTAAAGCCAAGATTTTTAATAAAATGAAATAGATTTAGGATGCAACATAACGTAATACACATATTGATTTCTGTAAAAGGATCATAGACTTCCGGATGAAGGGATATAATAACCGCATCTAGGAGTGTGACGCAGGCACAGTATACAGTCTATATGGTACATTATGCATATTCATAGGCGTACTGATCTACATATGTAGAGTCTGTCATATGGCACAACACAGTAATATTACAGTTTTCTCTGTCATTGCATAAGACCACAGATTGACCTACAGAGTTATACCCATCTCAGACCATCGTGGCATTTAGTTACTATATGCATGTTCGTTGTGCTCTCAATTCATTTCTATGAGAGCTTTGAGAACAGCAGTGAATGAAGAGTGGGCAGTAGCCATAGAGAGGGCAACCCCTTTAAATTCTCTACATAGGGCATTTCATGTATATACTACATATATTTTATATACTCTAGGCACCAAGATCTAGCCTTAGAATTCAATTTACTAATAAAACCTCATCCATGTTCCCTTCCAAAGGCCAGGTCAGGAGATTGTAGCCATAAAATCAGTAAGACGGAACACAGAGACCAGAGACCCCTATCATAAAACTTGAAGTAAGCTGTGGTTCATATACACGCTTTACACAGACCAGAACCATCAGAGGGATCAGGAAAAGACTAGTGTCCTTTCCAGCCGAGGTCACACATGAAACCCCTATTTTGCTATATACATCCAAGGAATAAGTGGCCTAATCCATATTTAGTCCACGTGCTTCCTCCTGAGAACTCAGGCCATGTATATGCTTCCATGGTATCAAAATCAAATAGATCCCAGCTCAGTAACAGGGGGCAATTAGATAACTCCAACCATCCTGCCATTACCTCCGTCATGTTTGGTATGCACGTGTGCGGGAGATTAAGACGGAGTGGATGGAGGTAATATGAAAACGCTAGGATGCATGTCCGAAAACACATTCAATACAAAGATTTTGAGGCAGACCTGATGAGCAACAGAGGTTGTAAAAACTGTCATTAAAGGCCATTACCATAGTCCCTGGCCTCCTCTTACATCTCAGGTCGGGGGGTTATGGGGGAACCTACAGACCCTTTTAACACATGCATAGAGAAAAGCAAACGGTCATTTCTTGGGGATCAACTAGCTTGATGGACTGACCAAGGTGTCTTGTCAACCTGATATGACGAGTGGTGGCAGCCAAGATTGATTATTTTCGAATGATGGAGTGCTGAGAGAGGGAGGCCCTGCGTGACCCTGCAGACTCCCATCCTAAATCTAAGTCCCTGATCCTGACAGTTATTATTTTTGTCTGTAGTTTTCTTGTTGTTGAGGTTAGTATTTCAGATTAGAGTTGTTTATAGAGATATCTTCAGGGAAAGTGTGGGTCAGTGTGTTTGGTTTGGGGATAAGTGTTCTGTAATACAGTAGATCTAGGTAAGATCCAGGGAAAGCTAGAGTAGGGGGCAGTTATTGTCTGTCATCTCTGGTTATTTTCATCCATCTGCTTTCTTTCTTCCTGTCATCATCATCTGCTTGATTACCTAACTGACATTGCCATCTTCCCTTTGTGCCACCATCTCTTTACCATCAGCATTCAGTTCCTGTCATCTATCTGTGAGCTTCTACTTACTGATAATACAGCCATCTGCATCCGTTATGAACAGATCCAGTCGTATTATCTTTAACATAGCCAAGACAGATCCGTCTCTAAAATCATTATAAGTCAATACCATAAGTCAATGGGGGAAGGATCAGTTTTCTTTTGTGTCACCATTTACTTACATTGTGAGTCATGACGGATCAGTCTTGCTCCATATTCCAGGATGCACTCAAAAACGCTGCTTGCAGTGCTTTTGTGTGCATCATGGGAACGTAATGAAATGGAACAGAATACATTCTGGTGCACTCCCTTCCCTTCAGTTCAGTTTTGTCCCGAATGACAATGAATGGGGACAAAACAGAAGCATTTTCCTCCGCTATTGAGACCCTATGACGGATCGCAATAGTGGAAAGGGAAAACGCTGGTGTGAAAGTAGCCTTACCTGTCACGGTTGATACAGGTTTCATAATATTAGTCTTGAGACCGCTTGCTATACAATTTAGCCATACTGTAAGTCCTTGGAGTATTTGAGTACCAGGAGACACTGTTAGCACCCAAGGAAGAAGACTGCTATAAGCCCAGTTTTGCACTTTGTTAACAACTGGTGTCATTACAGTTCATTGTAGGTCAGTAAAAGTTTTTCCATTTTTCTTTTACCTGTGACAACCAACCTCTATGTATGAACAGGAAGTTATCCCCCTTTATACTCATGTGCAATAACTCATGAAGAAAGCATTTAGGAAGGAGATGTAACAGGGTCTTATGTTACCTTTCAATATTCTACAATTATAAAGTTCTAATGTGTATGGGTAAACATTAGCGTACATAGAGAAGTAAGGGCCCCATAGCAAGGATCAAACCAGGCCCCCCACACATGACAGAAGAGTTTCCTCCTAAACCCTTTTCATTGACCCTTGGGCCATTTTTCTATTGCCTAATTTGCTAAAAATTTGTTCCTTTAGAGGGTAGAGTCCTGACCAAGTTTTCACCTCCAGTAGACGAGGGGATGATCCCAACTTAGACTGGGCCCCCTCTTGCCCTGAGCCCCATAGCAGTCGCCTGGTCTGCCGCTATGGTAGTTACGCCCCTGACCGCAACCTTTTTGACCATTTATTTTTTCCCTGCCGCTAACCTAAAGCTTAGCCCAACATACCCTCCATCCCACTACTAATTCCAAGTTTTGACCCATCATGAGACGTTATGACATATATAACTATGCTTAGTGCCAAAAGGTTCTGAGTTCGTCTTGTGATGAATCTGCACATCTGAATGAAGGAGTAGTAAATCAGAATTTTATTTCATTATATTGGTATAATGCTTACAAGTAGCATCAGCAAAAGAACCCTGTTTCCTAGTTCCTCAAAATGATTACGGCAATTGTCATGTATAAACAACTTGCATTAGGAAAAAAAAACTAAGTAAACTCAAATGATGTTTTATAACGTCCAAGAGACGCCTGACCCAATTAGGTCATGTCTAGGTTTTACTTTATTAGATCCCTGTACACTTTACAGCCATGCCAATAATAATCACCATTGGTTACAACAGGATTATCATAACGTAGCGTACATGCCTACAGGAAAACCCAGGCAGTGCTGACAGAGCACAGCATGATGGCTCAATGATCCAAAATGGTAGTAATTGCTTTCCTTGTCTTTATTTCTTCTCAAGCATACCGAGAAAGGAATCCTTGTCCAAGGAAATAAAATAAAAATGAAGCATATCTTGCACAAAATATATTTTCAAAGCATTGCAGATAGAACCAACCATAAGTAAAATAACGGTTACATAGTATAGTGTGCGGAAAGCATACCTCCGAAATCAACCCACAAGCCCCAAACAAAGCCACTGTAGCCTAATAAAGAGATCATCGTAATCCAACTGTAAGGCGCAGACATTTTGTCTGTGCTAGCTCAGTACCTCTGTAGTTGCCTGTGTACCTACAGCTGTAAGGCTGGAAGCTCACTAGGAGATGATAGCACTTTAATGAATACAAATAGGCCACCTCATTCTTTGTGTTTCGCTTTTGCGGAGATTACAGCAAAATGAAAACTTGAAAGGGGTGTACTGAGAGCACACAGCCCACGGGGTAGAAGATACTGATGTGCCTGGTATGTTTTCAAGACATTTCTTTTATTTCCTTCTTCATTTTAAGTTCAGTGCGTGCGTGCAGAGGCTTCATTGCCATGATATTGTAGATGTGGCATCATTTGTCCAACAATTTTTAATATGTAATGACAGTTGACCGAAAATAAAATGAGGATTGACATATCATGATCCACATTACTGGTGCACACATTATTCCTCTGGATATTATATAATGATCCAACAAAAGTTCAGGTGAGATCAGTTGATCAATAGGTAATAAATAGAGATGAGCGAGTACGCTCGGCCGAGCATGCTCGCTCATCTCTAGTATTAAACCTACTTTTCCCTAAGTTCCATTAACATGAGCCAATAATCGTTCCCGACAATCTGCCCGCGTAATGCTCCTTCATCAGGTGATCCTGTCGTTCACGCAGGCACCACTGATTATGGCTTCTGGGCAGCAGATCGTGTGGTTTTAAATAGCAATCTGCTGCTCAGAAACCATGATTCTATATGAGGATGAGGGATCGCAATAGCACATGCATTGCTGAGAAATGGGTGTATCATAGATAGCCTGTTGGAAAAATTTACACTAAACGCAGCAACAGTGTGTAAAAGAAGAGAAAATGCTAACTTATTCATTTCACTGATTCTATAGCTGCGGCTCCTGCCTTTTCTAGTCTCTCCAGACCAGAAATGATGATGTGCCGTATATATACACATGACCGCTGAGGTTCAGTGGTCACATGCTGTTCATGCACATCTCAACCCTAAGGCAAAGGACTGGATGGCAGTGGTCATGTGCGTGTATGCAGCACATCATCTCTTCAGGTCCAGCAGGGACTGGAAACAGTGGGGATGGGAGAAAGCTGCAAAATGTTATTCAGAGTTAACTCCATCAGAAGAGCTCTCTGACCTATCCCGAAGTTAATCAATATGATGTAAATTAAGTGGAATTAGTAATTTCCTCAATACGTTTCTTGGTTCCACCGAGCTACCGCTCTTAACCCTATTTAAGTATAGAGGCTCCTGCAGATGTTCTGCTAAATTTGATGTTGTAAAATGGGAAAGGTGGTTGCACAGAGAGTTACCCCCCCCCCACCCACACACACACACACACACACACACACACCAGTTCTCTTGGGGACAACATGGTCCAGAGACACTAAAATTAGCCTATGTACCACATATAAAGAGAATAGAAAATCCTGTTGCCATTCTCCAGAATTGTCCTATTAGCCCAACCCTACAGTGTCTGGACATTGCCAACACTGCATAACTCATGCAGCGACACTATAATACATTTTTTAGAACAGGTATGTATATTGATGTCTGATGTTCGTGGCCATTTCATTGAAATATCTTGTGTATTTTTTTTTTAGAAATGTTTTCCCTTTCAACTTTACTTATACTAGTACCAGGTGGCTCTTCCATATCCTCACAGGTGCAAAGTGCTTTATAACATTATTTTGGAAGGGAACTGCACCCTTTACATTTGTGGACATCTACATCTGTATCAAGGATGTTTATTTCATGGAGAACTACCAAGGGTGTACTGGCCATAGACCCTACAGGAAAATTATCCAGTGGGTCAATGTCCAGGGGGCTGCCTAAGCCCTCCTCTCTGCGGCTGGCCAGGTACATAATAAGCTCTTGGCCGCACATGGCCTGATGAGTCGTCCACCTCTCACCTCCTAAGCCTCTGCTCCATATCTAAACCTAGACTGGAGGAGGACAGGAAATGGCAGCTAGAGGGCAGTATATTGTGCTGCAATGTGGTATTCGGTTCTGCTGGGATAGTATTTTGTACTGTGGTATTGCTGATCCCATCTATTTGCGTTGTCCCACCTTCTGTTAATTTGGAACCGCCTACAACATGGGGCCACTTTTTTTCCCCCAGAGCCACTTTAAGTTCCCAGAGGACCACTGCAAAGGGTTAACATTTGGTAATTGGGTTTTCCTGTGCTCTAATGTGATTCCAAGAGCTGAAAATGGTAGTACCTCTATTTAGTTTACTTTGCCCTACTCAGAAAGAGGGAGGCTGGACCTGCCCTTTCTGAGGGAGAAACAAGAGTATGCAGCTCAAGAAGCCAGAGAGTAAGGAGCTGCATATTGTCTGTGCAGTGTGAGGCCTACTCAAAAGACCCTCCATCCTTGCATGCTGAGGAAAAGTTGCCATTCTTCCCTGGTGGAGGTTCTACACCCCACTGTGGGAATTGCAGTACATATCGTGAATAATTGTGTACCCCTTTGGTTGACTAGGAAAACTGTTTGGAGTTAATAGAGAGACTCTATTACCACTTCAGTAAAGAACAACGGATTTGATACCCCCACCTTGGCCTCATCATTGCCCTTCAGGCAGGGACCTCAATACCAGGGTGTGCCCCAAAGGAAGAAAGAATGCCCCCTCCATTTCCTGTGGCACAACCCTAGGGAGCACCAGTGTGAAGGCAGCCATTATGAACCACTAATCCTATCAGGGCCACAACTACCACACCCCTCCTGGCTCTCCCCCTGCGGGTCGCTGCATATATTTTTTCTTTCCACTGCTACAGTGTTTTGTTCACATTTGATATCCCTGAGCTTTACTGTAGTACTGAGTCTCCTTGTTTTTCATTGTATTTTGTGTACTTTTATGAAAACTATTGCTTTTTTTAGGTTTTGGGGCAAAGTACAGGGAGGCTGATAAAATAATAAAAAGCACAGTCACTCTTTCTCAGTCACTTCTTTAGCCATCAACCTGCCCTTTACTACCCCCTGTGCTGATCATTCTTTCTCAATTCAATGGCAAAATCCATCTTGCTCGAGACAGAGACAAGGCAGATCATCAGCTCACTTAGGATTCAAGTTGCTGCTCAAAGAAATCTATGGAAAGTGGGGTTAGGAGGAGAGGGAACTGCAGTGGTAGGGTGAGATACACAGTCACAAACACTGGTGGTTTCAGTACATGTGTTACTGGATCACCCATGCTGGATTCACTGCAAAACTGCTTAATATTTATAATGTTCTCCAATGTCACAAACGAGAAAACTGGACTGCTATGGACTGGAACTTTACTGTGTTTGGCGACGCATTCAGGTTCTGTTTGGGATCTCACAAAGGTCGGGTTTGAGTATGGAGGCCCAATGGTGAGTGCTTCAATCCTGCCTTTGCTGCGGAGCAAAACATTGCCTCAATTAATGATGTGATCATCTGGGAAGTCGGTCACCTCTACTAGTGATAGGAGGGACACGGCTAAGAGATATTTGCAGGACATCCTGTGGTCACACGTGTTGCCTCCCATATGGTAGAGCTTCCAACTGGAATTTTTCAGCAGGTTAATGCTCACAGCAAGGGTTTCCCAGGAATGTCCCAACCACATTGCAACACCTTGGCCTGCACGATTGCCAAATGTATCACCAATCGAACTTTCCCCAATGAACATCCTTTCACTCTAATATTGTAATCACTTACATATATCATCATTACATTCACACATATAACATTTCATGTGATTCCAACATCTCCTTCTTGCTGCATTATTTTTTTTTTTATTTGTGTGTTTTACTGGCCACTGATATTACTTATCAATTTCAATACTCATATACAGATACAAGAGTAGTAACTAACATGGGCTCATTATAAAACATATGCTTTTAAACGTATGTAATGACTCAATGCTGTTCACTATCATTTATAACAAATAATACAACAAAATATAACTATTCTATGATTTCAGTTTCAAGAAGAAATAGATCAGGGTACACAAAATGTATGTCACGTGACTCAGGGTGTCCCTGTAATAGCAACTGATGGGAGACAAAAAAATCTGTGTGGCCATATCCTATACTGTATATTGTTTCTAATATTTCATACAAGCATGTCATGATCTGCTTTAATGTAAAACTGCACTACTGTTCACCTGCAAAATTAAAAGCTAACCTGTAACATACATAATATTAAGAAAATGAAGACAAAATAATAGCATGGAGAGAATGGGAATAATAGCATGGAGAGGATGGAAAATAATAGCATTAAAACAGTTCCACCTCATTTAAATTGCATGGTCAGAAAATAAATAGAAGGCATAATTATGAATAAATTGCTGAAGGTTAACATGTGCATGGCCATATGCTAATAAATCAGCAGATGCCAAAGTGGTGGTATACTGAAATTCCTATGTTCCAATTTTAAAGGGAATTTGTCATCACAAAATGACCTATTGTCTAAATCATTTTTTTATGTTAAATACATTTTTCAAGAATTTTGGTAATGTAATTTGTAAATTTCAATGCTCATATCTATGTTTAAAAAATTCTGCAGGTTTCACACTGGCCACTAGGCCTAATGGGCTGACAATCCCTATGCTGCAGAGATCACTTTGCAGTAATTACTCATTATCATCACAAGCAGGACAACAAGGATAGATAATAATTCTGTATTTATAACATAGGGTTCATCATTACCACATATAATGATCAAAGCTTATCTACTCCCCCTCCCTCTACAGTGACCTCTGACAAGTCATGCCTAAAAAACTCTCCCATAGAAGTCAATGAACATCTCCTGTTTATGGTCTCGTGGTCTCTGTGGCTGTTTTAAAGTCTCTCTCTAAATGCTGTTAATAACAGCTTAGGCAAGATGGCCGAACCCACAATCATCACAGATAATCTGTCCTTCGCCCAGGTGTCAATGAACATCTATGGACAGTATGAATGTCTGTAATGGCCAAAATAATGTTGTCTAATGTCAAGTTGTTGAATGAGTTCATATGTTTTGTATTTAAACTCCACTGTACATCATATGTGGGTCACTCTGAGAGTTAGAGGGTATACAATAAATTAACATAATACTTTACTACTTACTGAACTTTGTTTCTGTATCTTTTGTCTTATACGCATCTGCACATCATTATCCTCATCTTCTGTCTTCATACGTTGGTCATACAGCTCTATTTGTTGTATGACATGTTCAGACGTATCCTTTAAATCCTTCAGCTTCAGCTCCAACAGATTATAATTCTGCCTTTTTAAAATGAAGATGCAATATTATAAATATTCCCATCAATAGAAAGTTTATAATTCTGCAGGAGGTGTTTTTTTCTGATTTTTCGGTCACATGTCTATTGCCCAGTAATTATTAAAACTGTTCCATAGCTTTATACAATCGTGGATTGAATTTATATTCTAGTAATTTACCTTTGTGGCATATTGATAGAGTTTGCCATAAATTTATGATTGATGGAGGGTCCACCTGCTGGGACTGAGTACTAAAACAAAGGTTCTTCTAGGTGCTGTAACCTTTCAGCTCCTATTTGCTGTGGTTGTCATTACACAAGACACCTGGTCTTTTCATTATAATCTCTCGGCGTCTCTCTGTGCAGCTCAATCACTTTAGTGTTCACTGGGGGTCCCAGCAGTTGGACCCTCCATCAATCATAAAGCTAGCCACTTTCCGGCTACTTGTGACCAATGTGTAGGTAAGATGACTGATATACCTTTTGTGGATATCCTATGCCATTTGCTATATTTCATAAGCCATGTCCCCTTGTTGGGCAAATCTTCTGAGCTGTTTGCATACATTTCCTGTCCATAAAATGGCCGCTGATGAAGGGTCATGTGACCAGACATCACTCAGCCTCCTCCATTCAAACACAATGCACCTGCACTAAACACCCAACAGCGCAAGTGCAGATCACAGGCCCAGTGTTTTTGAATGGTGGGAACATCACATGAAGGCCATTTGCCTGGTCCATCAGCAGCCATTTTATGGACAGGACCTCTGTGTCGACAGCACACAAAACTTGCCAAACAAGGTGGCATCCGTAATGAAATATAGAAAATGGCACAGAATTTCAAGAAAGACTATATTAGTAAATGCCATATAATCATTTTACAAGTCACCAGAAATTGGCCAACCCCTTTAAGACAAATGGTAGAATATAGTAAAATTTGGACTGTAAGTATTGACCCCAAGGACAGAGCTTAAAAGCAGGCCCACCTAAACCATAGGGCAAATGGTGGAAATGCACTGGGCCCAGTGGAGGCAGCACCATTTTGAACAATGTTTATATCCTCTCGACACAAACAGAGTCAAAATTTGGAGAAAAGGAGTATCTTTTACCTCTTCTTGTAAATTACGGGCAGTGTTGGGAAGGACTAGACACCCACCAGCCAATCCCAAGTTCCTTCCCTGAGAATAGGTGTCTAAGTCCAGCAGAAAGCCAGGAACACAGGGAAGAGGAGGCAGGAAGAGGGACCAATTTGGTGGGAGGACACATGCTGAAATAAAATGGTTAAGCACTGTCTGGCAGTCAAAGATAGGAAGTCCTATGAGGAGCAGAGCGAGTGGAGAGAGAAGGTAAGTAGCTGCATCCGAAGAGTTGGAGCATACCGGTAAGTGTTTAATATTTTTGGAGGCACAGACAGAGACTTTATCAATGTGAAGGACTGTTGCAGTTGATGGGGCATTCTTCATTTTTTTTTTAAATCTTATTCTGGTGGAAAACAAGCAAGACTGGCAAAAGGGCACAATTGTTACAACTTCTCAGTTATTTTCCTGAAAAGCAGAATGTTTGTCACAAAAGGTGACTGGCTGTTCCCACGGGCTGTTCCCTACTTGCACAGGCATATTAATTGGAAAAATGAAAAACAAAGTTTTTATTGTTTTTTTTTTCTTTTTTTGTCAGAAGCAGTGCCATGACTGCGACATGCAGCGCTGCCCATTCATTCAGGGATGAGCTTACATATCAAACACTGCCTATAGACAATAGTGGAGGTATTTCTGAAAAAGCAGACCCTGTTTTTTTATTCTGACCTTTAATCCCTTTAAAGGGTTTATCCCACGAAAAGTATTGCTATGCAATGAATTGAAAATTGCAAATTAAGTATTTCTGATATAGATATACTTTTTTAGGTGCATAACATAGTCTCTCTGGTAGCGCGCCCTGCTGTTTATCCATCTGTTCCGCCTTTGCAGTTGTGACCTTATTGTGAAGCAGATGAAGTGGTCCTGGCATCTTTCTTTCATTCATTCCTACTTCTAAATTCATACACATATATACCATATTTTTTGCTTTATGGAAGTGCTCACTAGTATGTATTAGGTGCTGGGAGCAAAGCGCTGCAAGCGCTTGTGATACTCACCCTACCCGTCTTCTTGGCCGGTGCTTCACCGTCCTGACCAAGTACAGCGGCAGGATGTAGGGCGCACAGCCAAGTGACAGAGCAGCGTTGTCCGGGAAGACGGGGAGCGTGACTTCTGCCACTGGTGAAGAGGAGCCGCGGCTCAGGACAGGTAAGATGAGGTTTTTTATTTTAATCTGATCTGAGGTCTGATGGGGTCTACCATTGAAGGCTGATTGGTGGTCTGAGTGGGCTGAGGTCTGATGGGGGTCTGAGTGGGCTGATCCTCTTAAACCTGGGGTGCGAAAAATGCGGTACTTATATCTCTCTCTAGATAGTGGAGAAAGAAATAGGAGGAGGGAATTACACACCATGTATATATCTGAGACTATATGTATCTCCTAGGGAAAGAGAACCATATTGCAAGCACCACCTTCAGGTCTTTTTAACAAGACTTGGAACATAGCCAAGGAAAGGAAAATAGCCAAGACAAATATTCATCCATCTTTAAGGAGAGCCAACATGCCACGCTGGATCTTCAAGCAAGATGGGCGCAACGGCCTCTTCGCGCTCAAATGTATGAGGTAATTAAAATTCTTTTTTTTTTTTTTTTTTTATGAACAACCCCTAAAATGCTTTAATAGCGATGCCGCGATCAGCGATGAAGGCGGCATTTGAGGTGTTCAATGATGGGGGGCGGCACAATCGCGGTTGTCTGTCATTGTACCCACTATTTAGAAAAACAGGTGCTTTGTGACTTAGTAATTCATCATAAAACGAATTTTTTTGTCAAATTCGGCAAAGCAACCAAATCGAATTTTTAAGAACTTGGTTCATCTCTAATAACTATATTCCCATATTGTATGGGTTATAATTTTTATTGAGTTTCCCTTTAAATGAAACTTGTTATATTGAACATGATGTCTGATCTGCAAGACGCATGCTATAGAGCAGGAGGAGCTTTACAGATTGATATATAGTTTTATGGGAAACGATTAAGTATAACTTGTATTTTTTTCATTTAAATCTTTGCTTTTTCTATGCTTAGGAGACAGTGGGTGGTCTTGCTTAGTGACTGACAGATAACACTATGCACAGTCATACAGGGAAGCTGTCAATCACTGAGTAGGTCCGTCCACTGGACAACCAAGCATATGACGGACGGGGATTTCAATGAATCAAATACAAGTTATACTGAATCATTTCCTACAAATCTATACTGCTTAGCTCCTCCTGCTCTATAACAGTCTGCTTGCAGCTCAGACACCATGTTCAATGTGAGAGGTTCCCTTTAACATTCATACATAGAAACAAAGGGCGACACTTATCAAGACCAGGGTATTGTATGCCGGTGTTGATTCCCTCTGTGCTGCTGATGGATGGACCAAATTTATGATTCCCTCTGTGCTGCTGATGAATGGACCAAATTTATGCAGAGGCCCACGCCTCTTATATGTTTGGAGCATCTTCTGACCGTGCCAGGCGACACACTTAAATCTATGGCAGCCTCCTATTGCCGTAGATTTAAAGAGGACCTGTCACCACTCCTGACATGCCTGTTTTAATAGTTTCATACATTCCCCATGTAATAACTATTCCGGAACATCTATTCTTATGGCTCTATGTTGTGCCATTCCTTTATTATTTCTACTAGAAGTTATGAGTGAATTGCTAGCAGCTTGCAGTAAGGGTACAGAGGGGTGGTAACCAGTAGGGGGTGTGTACCTGCACAGACTGAATATGGCAGCACTGATTGGATAGAGTGAGTCTGGGCAGGTATACACCCCCAACGGGTTACCACCCCTCTGTACCGTTACTGCAGACTGCTAGCAATTCATTCATAACTTCTAGTAGAAATAATAAAGGAATGGTAATACATAGAGTCATAAGAATAGATGCTCCAGAATTGTTATTACATGGGGAATGCATGAATCTATTAAAATAGGCATGTCAGGAGAGGTGACAGGTCCTCTTTAAGTCTTTCTTCACTCCATAAAACTGTAGCGCCACTTGCTCCCTACCCACAGCACGCCCCTTTTTCTCACCACTTTTGTGGCGTGAAAGGGGAAATTTTGCACATTTTGCGCCAGCAATTGTGTGTGACAAAAGTGGCATAAAGAGGTTTGTAAATATCTTCCAAATTCTTTAAAAGGAGATACAACACAGGCACTTACTGTAACATGGCGTTTGCATTCTCTGTTAATTTGATCGCTTTTTCAATTACATTCCCATTTTGTATGAGGTCTCGAGCTGATTTCTGAAAGTTTTCTGTACGTTCAATGGTATTCTTTAATTGTTCAGAAACCACAGATATTTTAACCTGAAAGATTAACAAGAGAGAGACTATTTATTACGACTTACGGATACGTATGATATGTTCAGTGTGAATATATATTCCCTTTCATCTCTGTAAGTTTTGAGGGTTTTTTTGCTCTTGCATGTAAATGTTTTGTTTTTTTTTTAAAATCAGAATTCATTTACATTTTACTGAAATTTTGTGTGGATTTCTTGTCAAAAATCTGCAAGATCTATAATGTCTGAAAAGTTTTCTGGGGAATATTACTTGCTTTGTGACCTCCATCTATTTTTAGATTTCATCTAAATGGGTGATACTTTACTGGAGATGGATTAACCCCAGAAGTATGAGAGGAATGCACAGATTCTGACACTCAAGTATCCACTACTGGTGGCAATATTGAAAAAGACTCAACTGCTCACACTCATAATTTGTCAGTAGAGATGAGCGAATTATTGAAAAGTTTGATTCGGCTGATTCGCTGAAAATTACTTTGTCACAAAGCGCATTTTTTTTTGGTAGTAGTGGATGCAATGACAGGGAGCTGCGATAGCGCCGCCCCCATAATTGTACCCCTCAGATACATGACCGCGGCATCTGAGTGTAAAAACTGTGTAAAAAAAAAATTAAATCAAACTTACCGCCTCCATTTGCTCGCGACGGGCCGTCCGCCGCTATCTTGCTTGAAGATCTGGCGGCTGGCACGATGACGTCATATGTCACCACGCACAGGATTTCGGCCGAGATCTTCAATTGATATGGTGGCTGGCGGCCCGTCGCGAGCAAATGGAGGAGGTAACTATGAATTTTTATGTTTTTTACACTATTTCAGTTTAAATCGATTCCCTAACACGAAGCACAAGGAAATTTGGCTTGGGGTGAATGGAATTTATCCTGAAATTTGGATCAGATTCCACTTCGTGGGATTCAATTTGCTCATCTCTATTTGTCAGCCACATCCCTTCCCGCATCTACCCTGGCATTTCTGTCTACTCTCCACCCCAAATGTTTCATATACCTTTTTTATGAAAGTATCCAGAAACTGGAAAATAAAACATACATAAAAAGAAATAAAAACATTTTAGATTATTATTACATCATTTACATAGCAAGTGATGCTCTTCTATGTGACATAGCAGGCAACGCCCTCTTATGTGTACGAGGTTTATAGTTTGATATGTAAAGTTATTATGCGGCATCTTATAACTTTAGAACATTTTATTTTTTGCTTGATTTCTATTTCCTGTGCTAAGAGTTGACATTTACTGAGATGTTCCACCCTAAAACATGCTTATGACAGGCAGTAATGATCTGGATTTCAAAATACTGCTTTTTAGATTTTAAGCGAATGGCTTCTCTATGAGAACGGTTTCTTGTATTTTACTGACACATTAATAGCATAGTCTGAAGATGTTACAAATAATTCTGTCTTGCAGCTGATACAATCTTGTAACTAATAGACTGACTGAGATTACCCATCATTTACAAGAAGGTGCCATCTGCTGAGCAAAAGTGTAATAAGCAAGCAATTTCAATTATATGTGAAATCTTTTTCTTTCTTTATTGATTTTCTCTGTCGTTTTCCTAAAGCCCTGAAGCAATCCTCACTAGTTTGGCAAGTGAACAGAACAGCCGTCTCTCCAGTGACCCCAATATCAATTTTGCTTTTTATTTTACCCTCTCTTAAGGCTATGGACCTAATAGACTACGTCAAGCAAGAGAAGGAAAACTACGATATACATCCAAGGCAACTGACTAGAAATGGCAGGTTACTCCTGAGAGTCAAATATAATATCTTAGAATTTGACCTTTGCACTTGAAATCAGGGATGGGCATTCCTCGGCACTGTGACAGTAAATGAACTACAGCTCCCAGGATGCTCAGTTTGGCACTGGGCCATGTAGATGATCCTATGAGAGAGACTTTGCCAATTTTACCGAGTAGGTTGAAGTTTATAAAGCGGCTACACACATGACAATTTTTGGGAAGTGTCACATCAGCTGGCATTATACCGATGTGTATGGTGAAGGAACGTTTGTGAGTGCAGTGAGAATGGAAAATGTCTAAGTTGCCATTGTTCAGTGACCTCCAACCTGTTGCTCTTCAGCTGTAGCAAATTTGCAGCTGTTCGAAGAGGCCACATTGCTCCATCAGCACTTAGGCCTCTTCCTAGGCCAGTGACATCTCCATATATCAGTCACGTGGCCTAGGTGCAGCTAAGTCCCATTTAAGAGAATGAGGCTGAGATGCAATACCAAGCACAGCCATTTGAGGATAGGCCATCAATATGAGAATCCCGGAGAACCCCTGCAGGGGATATGCATTATTACATGGCGACCATTTATCTGAATGTTATACAGTACATTGTTCATATTGAGGATGAGGCAATCACCTGAATGAATTTCACAGATATTCAAGGTCTTACATTTATGATGGTATATTATGAGTTTCTCCACTCTCATCGTTTGCCATTACTTTTTCATAAATTTTGCTCAAGTTGTTCGTGGAGTGTGTACTAAATTTATTATACTGAAATATGCCTAAATTAGGCGTATTTCTGGCGCAGATTGTGGCGCAACAGTTAGTTGCGCCGTTATCTGTGACTTCGACCTGCTTATGCCAGGACTAAAATTGTGACCATGGCGTGGGCAGGGTAGGGCCAGCAGGTCTGTCTCATTTACTATTTTCTATGCCTGTTTTAGGCATAGAAAATGGTCTAAATGTGAGACAGCTAGAGCCTGCGCCTCTTCATAACTTCAGCAGATAATCCGCCAGCACTGGGCCTTTATTAAGACCATAGTCTAAAACACCGCTCTTAATAAATGTGCCCCTGTGTCTCTATAGAACTCTGCATATGGGTTGAATAAGTGTATATGAGATATAGGGAAAATTGGATTGAAAATATAATTTTATAGGATTTTAAAATGCAAAATTGGAGAATATTTTAGAGTCTGCAGTATCCCACTGGTATACAGTGTTCCACTGCTCAAAGGGGTTAAAAAATGTGCTTTTATATGTGATATATGCATTTCATGTCTATGGACTGTCAAGGAGTTAACAGGCCGTTAATGACTGTTGCTAGTTGTGGCTGCTCCACCCTCTCCATGGGGAGGAGTATGGTAAGTTGAGAATAAGCCAGAGAAGTGAGCAGATGCAGTAGAAACCAATCCTGGATAGAGAACTGAGTGAGACGGAGAAGTGTGAGGAAGCAGAAAAAGAATAGCTCTGTGTAGTGAACCTTTCAGTAGAGAAAACGCCTTCAAAACAGCTTCTGAGGGAACATTAAAGAAAGAGATATTTTTGGAGCATTCCAGTGTTAAGAGGAGGTGCATGCAAAATTGAGACTGTGGAGATCACTTATCTGAACAACTTAGTCACTCAATAGATAACTTGTCCAGGAGATAAAAGGCTCCGGGACTACATCCCGCAGGGAGAATTTGTAGTACCATGTTATGAGTATAGAGAAACATTGACAGAAAGTGTGTTAGTGCAGAAGTCTGTAAGAGAAGTGTTACACCCCTATGTTTGGATGTCTGAGCTTAAGATAAATGTGCAATGTTGGACAAATTAGCTCAAAGAAACAACAGCTTGGCCTGTTAACCTCCTTTACAGCCTGTGAAACTGTAAGAACTGTGGAACTGCAAAACTGATATGAGTACTGTCTTGGAACTTTAGTTGTCAGTAAAAGTAGTGTTCTACTGTTATACCGGCCTCATCATTGCCTCACACTTCATGGAAGCCTGCCTTGCACCTCAAAATTCATCTCCACCTAACACCAGACAGGAGCCCCAAAGCCAGGGAGTGCCCCAAAGTGAAGAAAAGGTGCATCTTTCCTATCACTGCACAGCCCCAGGAAGAGCCAGAGTGAGTAAACTCTACCACCATCATTGCTACTAACACTCCCGTCCTCCACTCCTCTCCTAAGCCTGTTACACTTTTCTTTTGTCTTCCTTTTTATACAGTAATTAGCTATTATTATATGAGATAATATAAGCTAATAAGCATTACTTACCTGATAAGCGACACTCCAACAAGAACCCAGATGTATGCAACAAGTCTAAAGGCCCATTTACACAGGTTGATCATCAGCAACAAATTTTCATCCCTGGCCAGAGTAGAGGTGTAGCTGATTACCCATTCATCAGGTGTACTGTTGATGTGAGCGCCAAAATTATTGTTTCTGGGCAGCATATGACTGGTTGATCAGTTGCCCAGAAACAATGCAGTATCAATGGTGATCACTCAGTCCCATACGATTTACATGTACAGCAGATGCAGCTTTCACTTCCTCTGATGAGCAGTAAATCATCGGGAACAAATGGTTCATTCCCAATAATTGCCTGCAAAGTCAACCCAAGTAACGGAGCATAGAGAGTCCACAGTCCCTCCTTTCAGAAAACATCTCATGAATATAGGAGGGAGCTTGACAACAAGAGCATTAGTGTTTCCCACACTCACCTGTGTATCCTCCAACTGTTGATGCAGGTAATCTCTCTGGTATATCAGCTGTTGGTTTGTAAGACTGAAATCTTGATCACACTGCATCTTCTGCTGTCTTATGTTTTTTAAAGTCTAGAAAATAATGATGGGCACAAAAAATACAAAAACAAATTACATAAGAAAATCATACATATAATAATAGACATATATATTAGTTTTTATGCTGATTACATCTATTATGTACGCCATAGAGCTGCCTACATTTTTTCCGAATACATAAAGATATATTGAGTGGGAAACACTTCAAGAAATAGTTATCCCCATTAAATAAAGTGGATGATTTAGAACCGATTTTGATGTCATGGTTAATCAGGTGCTTTTGTTAAAAAGATTTATTTCCATGGTATATTGGCTCAATACAGGTCCTGAAGAGTGTTCCTAACAGGTAGCATTTATAAAATAATGTATATTTGCATATTATCTTGTCTTTAACCTCCTTAAATGCATAGTACTAGCTTTAGAAGAATATTCACTAATTTGAAAAACAAATGAAAGAATAAATAAGATTCAAGGTAGAAGACAGAGATCTATTCCCTGCTCCCCACCCCTTTACTCTACAAGACTAATGATGTGATCTTTGTCACTTTTAACTTCTATATTTCACTGAGGGAAGGGCCTGAAGCATTACTCACTGACACTTCCAGCACCACCACAGACGACAAAATAAAACTAAACTCTATCCATTAAGAGTTTTTGTGCTTACTTGGGTAATTTATGAAGCTCTGGAAAAAAAAACTAGCATTTACATAGTTACCCAGGTAGTGCTCGGCCATGATGACACGTTTATGCCTGAAGACCATGATAATTCTGTGATTTAAGGAGCCTCGTGTAATGAGTGAGTAACCAAGTAGGTGGTTTAACCCCTTAAGCACCAGGCCTATTTTTGTTTTTGTGTTTTCATTTTTTCTTTTCTACCTTACAAAATCCACAACTTTTTTGGAATTGCAAAATGGCAACGAGAATCTTTTTGGGTAAAATAAAAAAAAATAATAATAATTTAGTCACTGTGGGCTAAAAACGACATGATTTCCTTATTCTGCAGGTGGTCTACACTGAACAGGAAAGAGTAGGCTACTGTAAGTGCTCAAGGACAAGTGTGAAAACTGCAAGATTTCAGTGTTTCTTTTAACATATATGATGTGTGATCTATGTGTCTAGGATGTTGCTGTCTTCATTAGTTCTCAAGTATCAACACATCTACAGTATCTGCCTTTCTACAGTTTATGAAGATCGTTTCTTCTTTGTACTATCCAACATCAATGCAGAGGGATACGTGAATTCTCCTTGGTAAGAATTGGATTCTCTCCTCTCTACACAGTCTGTTTTATTACTCCACCCTCTGTACCTTCTTCTATACACTTTGATACAGTTTAGCCTGTATCATTTGCCCTTCCTCCTTATGTAGATGATCCCCCTGATCTGATGTGTAAAACCTCCTCTCCCCGTCTGGGCTGTCTGATCAGAAGCAGCAGAAAAGCCAGCTATGTAAAGGAGCTGCTCAGACTCTACAACAACAAAATGGTAGAGAACTTTTAATGAAGACTATTTAGAAAATTGCAGTAAAGTATGAGACTATCTAACACTTTGAATACTTACGCAATATTTACATAATCATGGATAACCCTTTTATACATTTACATGACTTTAATATGTTATCATTTTGTATTCTAATAATTGTATTATCAGACTATACACATATACTGGTACAGAAAAGCAAATCATTGAATATATCACTATCTACAGAATATAGATGCAAACTCACATGCATGCAAGGATTACTAGCTTCTAGGCAGATCTGCAACTATTCTACAAAATCAATTAATGAATTGTATCTTTATGAAGCTATTTAATGAGATAAGTCTTGCTGCTATTTGAATACAAATTGCTATTAGAAAGAAGTACTTTTTTAAGAAAATACATTTCATACACATTTGATTACTACCGATGGTGAGCAGATAAATGCTGTTGTCCTGGTACGCAGGGACAGCTTAAACTTGGTGGAGGCCACTAGGCAGGGGCGCACCCAGGGCCGGCGTTAGGGGGGGGCAAACAGGGCAATTGCCCAGGGCCCCATCCCTAACTGGGGCCCCCTGCTGAGCTGCCCAAATAGATGTCACTTGTGAAGAAAGACTGCTCCTGAGAAGAGGGCAGAGCACAGCAAGGAGCGCTGTTCCCTGGTCTCCTGTTCACTGTAGCCGGCAGGTTGCTTTTCCTGTAGTGAGGAGCAGAGCTTGGCCCCGCCCCCTTCCTCTCTCTCTCTCCGGAGGCCCTGCACTGTGATGGCCTCCTCTAGCCTGCTCCTGCGGTTCACTGGGTCTCTGGTGAGTTCAGAATGTCACCCTCTCCTCTAATGATCTGTCCTCTGCATCCCCCCTTCCTCCCCACTGTAGCTTTTTTTTAACTATTTACTGGCTGGAACACAGTTGTCTTCATGTAATATTTATGATGCGTAATGTTTGTCTATCTCACAAATATCTTTCTTTCTTCATCCTCTATCTACCCATATATCTTTATCATCTTCATTTCTCCGATCTCATGTCTATCTATTTATCTCTCATATCTATATATTAATCTATCTCATATCTAACTATCTCATATCTATCTATCTATCTATCTATCTATCTATCTATCTATCTGTCTGTCTATCTATCTATCTAATATCTATCTATCTATCTCATATCTATCTGTCTCATATCTATCTATCTATCTATCTATCTCCTATTATCTATCTATCTATCTATCTATCTATCTATCTATCTCATATCTATCTATCTCATATCTATCTATCTATCTCGTATCTATCTATCTATCTCGTATCTATCTATCTATCTATCTATCTATCTCATATCTATCTAATATCTATCTATCTATCTATCTCCTATCATCTATCTATCTATCTATCTATCTATCTCATATCTATCTATCTATCTCATATCTGTCTATCTCTATATCTATCTATCTATCTATCTATCTAAAAGATAATGAAAGCAGCACTGCGTAGTAATAAAAGTAATGGTGTGCCCGCGGCTAGAACTTGGTCCAGTCCAAAAATATAAAATAAAAAATTCCACAGTACCACCGTAAATTGTGCCAAAAAAAGGTGTTTATTACACTAGAGCTCTGGTGTAATAAACACCTTTTTTTGGCACAATTTACGGTGGTGCTGTGGAATTATTTATTTTATCTATCTATCTATCTATCTATCTATCTATCTATCTATCTATCTATCTCATATCTATGTCTCTATCTCTGTATGTACAAAAGAAAATTCCACAGCACTCCCAAAAGTTGTTCAATGCAACGTTACAGTCCTCTTACCAGTAGTATAAAAATACTGCTTGAGAAAAGTCCTGATAAGAGAAGTGAAACATTGCATTGGTGATTAAAGAACACTACTTTTGAACAACTTTTGGGAGCGCCTTGGGATTTTCTTTTCTATTCAGGGCGGGTTCACACCAGCATTATGAATTCCATTATTGCTTATGGTTAGAACAGAAAATAACGGAATTCGTAATACAGAATTAAAAAAAAACCTTTACAGGCATTAAATTTGGATCCTTCATAACAGAGGTCTATGGGCAGCATAACAGATCCATCTGGTTTCCGTTATGCAGGACACAAAAGAAAGTCCTTTTCCCTTGCATCATGTGACCAGGAGCAGGTCATCACTGCGGCATACGACTGGCTGCAGGCAGCGTCAAAATGGATAATGACATCCAGGGTCCCGAGAAGAGCAGCAAGTGCCAGCCTCATTAAAGGGGTTCTGCAGTTTTCTAAAACTGATGATCTATCCTCTGGAATTTCAATTCCATTTGTTCAAAACAATGAAAACTATAGGGGTGATTTATTAACCTGAAATATGCCTATATTAGACGCACTTCAGGTGCAGATTTGTAACCGTTGTGCTGCAATCCCTGTTAGGAAGCTGGCTTACATTTGGAAGTGGCACTGGATGCCGGCGCCTCTACATAATTTTGGCTATCCACTAAAAGAGTGTCTAAAACACAGGTCTTAATAAATGACCCCCTGTGTTTTACATTACTATATTTGTTTTAATTTATGGAAGTGAATAAATGAGTCTGTTCATTCAATACTTAAGAATATGGGGCCCCACTTTTAATTTTGCCCAGGGCCACATTTTGTCTAAAACCGGCCCTGGGCGCATCTAGCCTTTCTGCTGTCTGAGGCAAAAACTGAAACACCCCTCCCCATTCCCCATGCCAAATTCTCAACCTAACCTCTTCCCTCCTAACATTACATACAGAACTACAAAACATATAGGGTAATACAACACCACATATCTCTTACATGCAGTGACATCTCCGCTGATGTAGATATTCTCTTTCCTCATCTTCTCCTTCAGACCAAATGGCTATGATGATTTCTTTCATCTGTATTAATAAAGCTCACCATAATGCTCCCCAGTAGTAATATTTCTCCTTATAATGTGCGCTAGTACAAAAAATACCCCTTTATAATCTAAGCCAGTACTAAATATGCCCCCAAATAATATGCACAAGTACAAACATACCCCCTTATAATATGTGTCAGTATAAAAAATGCCCCCAATAATGTGCACCAGTACCAAAAAATGCCCCTTATAATGTGTGCCAGTGCAAACAATGCCCCTTTATGTGTGCTAGTACAATAAATGCCCCATAATGTGTGCCACTATAAAAAATACCCTCATTGTGCGCCCCTTAGTGCCCCCAGTAGAGCCAATGTCCCTATAGGGCCCTAATAATGTGTGCCAGTTTAAAATACCTCTACATAGTGCGCCATTAGTTGCCCCATAATGTGTGCCAATAAATATTATGCCCCCAGTAGATGCCCCCATAGTGCTCCTCTCCCCCTTCCCCATGGGGCCCCCATAATGTGTGCCAGTATATAATGGCACTATGCAGTTCCCCCATCAGAAGCTTCCATGGTGCAGCTCTTCCCTCTTCCCCACAGTGATCCCTATAATGTGTGCCAGTATATATTGCCCTCAGTAGATGCCCCCATAGTGCTCCTCTCCCCCTTCCCCATAGTGCCCCCCATAATGTGTGCCAGTATATAATGTCCCTATATAGTTCCCCTAGTAGAAGCTCCCATGGTGCTGCTCTTCCGTCTTCCCCACAGTGCTCCCTATAATGTGTGCAGGTATATAATGCCCCTCAGTAGATGCCCTCATAGTGCTCCTCTCCCCTCTATTGGCAAACAGCATGGTATCAAATGAAAAATATAGACACATATACTTACCTCCATGCGACTTTCAGCAATGCGGTCCCGTGCCATGCGCTGCTCGGCTCAGGCGCCTCAATGATGATGACGTCATCATGCCACCTGTGCCAGCCTCTGATAGGCTATAGGCATTAGGCCCGAAGCTTGTCTGCAGCATCCAAATGTATCAACAGTTGAATATAGAGAGATGAGCTGTTCCACAATGGAAGCGCTCATTTCCCTTGCCCCAGCCATCACCTTCACCTCACTTTGCCTAATTGGCGGTGCGGCCCTGGGTTGGGGTTCCAATAAATTTTTAACATAGTTGGGGAAATGAGGGTATCTCTGAGCTGCTTGACTTTCTGCTGCTGCTATACTCCTCTAAAGTGCACCTAATGGACAGTCCATAGTCTAGTGTAAATTCTGCAGTCAATTTATAGTCTAGTATAAATGCTGTGGTCAGTTAGTCCATAGTCTAGCGTCAATGCTGAGATCAGCCAGTCAGCCTAGTCTGGTGTAAATGCAGTGGTCAGTCAGTCCATAAAAGGGGGGCTTAAAAGCTTCAATTTCTGGGGGAGCGGACAGAAGGCACAATAAGGGGCTAAAGTGTGAAGATGAAGTTTCTGATCATTTGAATTCAATTTTGTATCTGTTCAGTTAAAGTGTTGATTTAAGACCTGTGAATGCAGGTGCAAGGGAGTATGGCTATGTGTACATATTTTCTCAAGATTGTTTTGGGATTCTGACTCGCTGCGGACCTGGGAACTGTGGCAGTTTTTGAGCGCATGCGCTGGCTACATTCCACTAGGGAATGGAGCTCTTTGTTTATTGGTATAAAGCTGTAACCCTTCAGGAAAAAAGTCAGAAGCTCATCCTATGGGGGACGTCTCGTGTAGGGACCAGTGTTTTCCCGATCGAGACTCTGACTGCTTTCGCTGAAAGGGCTTTCCAGCTGATGTCGCTGTCAGATGATGATAACTCCATCAGTGATGTATATACCTTCATCCTGGATGTAGTCAGGACTCCATGTGAAGTGTTGATATAATTGCTTATTATGTTCTTTATCCTTTGTATATACATAAGTGAAAAAGAAGGACATTATATTGCTATATGTATATTCTACTTATTATATTTAATAAAATCATATTAGAAACCTTCTTTTGAATTGTAGCTGTAGTTCAGTTAAGAGTCTCTCTTTAAAGAGTATCTAAACCTGAAGTCTTGCTGGGGGCATTGGAAAACACAGCCTTCCTGGGGGAGAAGGGATAAGTGATAAGTTGTTATATTGAGCTAGTTATATTGAGATAGAAGAGTTGGAAAATGTGTACTAAATGATAGGATAGCGATGGGTTGCCCTTTGAGGTATATAAGAAGTTTAGGCAGGAGTTGTTGCTGGAACTGTTGGAGACTCTGTGTTAGGCTAATAGAATAAGTAGACTTCCAATTTACACAAATCCTAGGGCGAGGGTAGCGGTAGATGGGGTAACGTCCATGCCACTTTCACTTACTAGGGGAACTAGGCAGGGATGCCCTCTATCTCCATTCCTCTTGGCATTAGCTATAGAACCACTAGCGAATTTAATAAGAGAAAATAAGAGAATAATAGGTTTCAAGTACGGCAATATTAAAGAGAAAAAAAAATAGCATTTTATGCAGATGATGTGTTCCTTTTTTCAGGAGATCTGGATACTGGTATGGGGGAAATGATAAGCATAATTAGTACTTTTGGGTATTTTTCAGGGTTAAAGATAAACTGGGGTAAGTCATTCTTCATGACTTTGGGAGAGGGTAACGAGAGCATAAATACTGAAGTAAAAGTAGTTGGGAAGTAAGGTAGCATTAAATATTTGGGAGTTTATATCACATTGAATGTAAATTAATATGTCAGATTAAACATCCTTCCATTGATAAGTAAATTAAGGAAAATAATCTAGAATATGGCGTAGCTTATCATTATCTGTGATGGAACGAATTAACTTGCTTAAAATGATCTTTCTCACCCAGATTCTCTTAGTGGTTCAAAATACACCGCTATGGCTCCCAAGGAGTATTTTTAAGATAATTGATAAAATAACTGGGGGTTAGAACAGGGAGAATTAAAAATGAAATATTACAATTACCAGGAAAAGATGGGGGATTTGCATTTCCAAATTGGTTTGTTTATTATTTGGTTGCAAAATTTGCTCACATAAAAAATGTTGTGGTTAATCTAATATATAAAGCTGAGTGTATGTGTGTGTGTGTGTGTGTGTGTGTGTGTATGTCCGCTAAAGGAATCTGCACTGTCGCAGCTACAATCACGAAATTTGGCACACAGGTACATCAGGTGTCCGGGAATGTTTTAGAATGGGTCTCAGCTCTCCATGACGTACCGTTCCTGAGATATTCCCAAAAAATGCATTAGCCAATAGAAGCCTGGTCACATGACCCTTATCAGCCAATAGAAGCTCACATGCAGTTAGTCTCCACACACACCAGGTTTCCATAACAACCTAGCCAGTTCACTGCTGTAGGTCTGCTTTAAAGGGGCAGAGCGCTGTGGATGACACTGTTAAAGGGGGTATTCCGGTTACCATAAATATAACTTATGTGTTAGACTAACTCATCATCAATCATTACCTAATATAATGTAAATTTCACATATTTACCGTTCAGTAGTAATAAAAGATGTTTACTTCCACTGCTACCAATGAGTTTCCTCCTAAATTACTATGGCCACCCTCAAAAGAAGGACTTAAAAGCCCCACCCACTAAGTCACGCCCCCGACTCAGTCATGCCAAGCCCCGTCCACTCCGCATCCGACCGGGATTGAAAAAATAAAGGTAAAAATCAACTTCTGTCAGCTGCAGGGGAGGGAGGGTGAATTTCTCCCTGCAGCTCATGCTCAGACTGCACAGTGCTGCTGTTTGAGAGTGAGCTGTTCAAAAGGACATCCCTGTGTCCATCCAGGCCCTGCGCATGACAGAGGACAGGGAGTCTGAAAGCCAGAATGTCCAGCCTCCCCCCCAACGTTAAGCTGTGCCACCGGTCCCCATGAAGCCACACCCCTAAACATGAGGCCACGTCCCCTAGTTCCATGAAGACACGGAGGAGAAGGTTTCTGAGCGTGAGCTACTGAAAGGGTGGACATCCCTGTGTCTGTCCAGGCCCTGCGCCAGACGGTGGACAGGAAGTCTGAAAGCCAGACTGTCCAGCCTAAAACCGGACCTCTGGCCACCCTAGGCCTAGACGGACGTAGGAATGTCCACCCTTTCAGTAGCTCACGCTCAGACAGCTTCTCCTCCCAGGGGGCGTGGCCTCATGTTTAGTGGTGTGGCTTCATGGGGACCGGGGGCGCTGCTTCATGTTTGGGGGAATGGCCGATGAGGTCCGTCTTTCTGGGCTGAAGACAGTGGCCACCCTAGCTGCTGTGGAGATCACAGTTAAAAGGGGCGGGCACTGTAGAGTTCACTCTCAATATCTTTTAACAACACACACAAACATTAAATGAAATAGATTAAATATACCCGGGAGAAGCTGGGTCCTTCAGCTAGTGATATTATAAAGACTGACACTATAAATGACTAAAATGGGAGATAAAATGGGTGTTGGAAACAGGGTTAATATGTAGAAAAGGGATGGTGAAATCGTGTATTGAGTTTGATAAATAAAATATTTCAAGAGGTTAAAAATATAATGGGAATAAAAAGTCATATAGATTATACACCAATACGGAATAATGTATGCTTACAATAAATACAGATAAAATAAACAATATGTTAATTGGGAGCATAAGGGTATACATGCGTTGAGTCATTTATTTCAAGGAGATGTATTAAAGGAGTTTGCCACATTATTAAGAGAATATGATATTTCACAGAGGGATTTTTACAAGTATTTGCAATTTAGGAGTGTGATAGGTTCATCATCCTCCCCAGTCAGATATAGAAAGGCCGTATGTCAAGATTTTAAGGAACTGACCTTCTCCCTGGCTGTGACGCTCTCCGCTGTGATTGGATCGTGGCACAGCCAGAGAGAAGGAGACGCCCATTGAAGAACCCTGGCGTCTCCTCCTCCCTGTACCGATGCTCAATATTTACATACTGAGCGTGAAAACTACAGGGGGGCGCAGCAGGGCGTAGGAGCGCTATTTAAAAAAAAGGGAGGGTGGCAGCATCAGCGGGGGAACAGGTACCCGCAGGAACAGGTATTTATCTAAACAAAAAAAACATGAAAGGTCCTCTTTAAAAAAAATGGGGTTAAAAGAGACAGATGAATGCCCAAGGTGTAAAGAATAACATGCAGGACTGATACACTTATTATGGACATGCCCAAAATTATTTATATATTAGTTGGAAATAATAATATTAATTAATGAAATCTATGATCTTCAATTAGAGAGGGATACAATTGTATGTATATTGGGGGGATGAGGCACCTGAAAGTACAAAATAAACAGAGAACAATAAAAGGAAAGTTGCTATTTCAAGCACGATTAGTTATATTAAATAATGGAAAGCTATGAAACCTTCTTCATATTCGGAATGTAAAAGAGCAGTGGATAATATGGTGAAAAAGGAGAAATTTATATATCAAAGTAAGGGTAAGAGGGCTGTGTTCGTCCAGCTTTGGAGATCATGGCTTTGGAGGGGGAGAGTGATGGGGGGAAAGTAAATTTATATATTTTTTCCCCTTCACTGAATCCGCTGCCTGTACTTAAAGAGGACCTTTCACCGCTCCTGACATGCCTGTTTTAATAGCTTCATGCATTCTCCCTGTAATAACAAGTCTGGAGCATCTATTCTTATGGCTCTATGTTGTGCCATTCCTTTATTATTTACACTAGAAGTTATGAATGAATTGCTATTTGCCTTCAGTAAGGGAACAGAGGGGAGGTAACCAGTTGGGGTGTGTACATGCACAGTGTGAAAATGGCAGCACTGATTGGATAGAGTCAGTCTGTGCAGGGACACACCCCCAACTTGTTACCTCCCCTTTGTTCCCTTACTGAAGGCAAATAGCAATTCATTCATAACTTCTAGAGCTAATAATAAAGGAATGGCACAACATACAGACATAAGGATAGATGTTCCAGGCTTGTTATTACAGGGGGAATGCATGAAGCTATTAAAATAGGCATGTCAGGAGTGGTGAAAGGTCCTCTTTAACACAAGCAGGCAGCAGCTTTATGGAAACACTGACCTTCCTCCCACAGTCACTCATGAAATATGAAGCACATAGGAAGCTTTCATGAATCCAGTTCTGGAGGAGGAATTGTGGAATGCTGCATGCTTCCCCTCATTCTCCCATCTATTCTTTTTGATAACAGCAGGGATATCTTGGGCTCAGCTCCTGGGATACCCCATTGCCACCAGAAGGCAGGATAACTGTATAGTGCTGCCACCAACTGGCCAAAGTAATTATCTGAGGCCAGTGCTGTGCCTCTCATTTCTTGCCCTTGTACAGCGCTCGGAGTGAGCAGACTGCAGGTATGGCAGTGGTTCACTCTTATTTGGTTCTTAGTTTAGCCTCTACTGACATGTGCAGGTTCAGGGTCAATCCTTCAGATTTAGTGGAGCCCCTACTTCCTCTATAATTGTGGAGACTCCAGGGCATGCAACCCAAGGGCCCTTCCTTTAAACCAGCCCTACTGGTAAGTGACAACATTCTGTGGGCACTAATGATTAGTGGACACTTTGACATTATGTGTTCACCGTTTTAATGCACTGATTGGACACTGTAGGGACATACTCCATTGACTAGATGAAAAGTAATACTAAGTTGTCAACTTATCTCCAGGGGGAATAACAGTGGAACAGCGCAATAAGAAAATATGCTCTAGAATTTTTATTTTATGGCGAATGCAAGTATTTATTGAAAGAGAGGTTTCCTCTAAATGCTAACATTTCAACTGCCTGCAGCTATCACTTGGGGGAGCTTCAAAAGTTTCTGAAGACTGGGAGCTGTATAGACCTGTCATGAGTTAACTAAATTTTATTTTTTAACTAGCAGGGAATTGAGAGAACTGAAAAAAAATGATCTTCAACCCCTATAAAGATTTAGTAGAGATAATCACTGCCAAACGTTCAAAAGTTTTGAACGAAATGCTTACAAAGCTAATTTGTAAGCATCTCCTTTGATAGGGACCACAGTAACCCATGCATTGGCATATAGGGTGAATGCACACAGTATTGTCAGGTACCGATAACGTGTAGAAATCTGAGTCTCATTTTCTACTGGAATTCGTGTCCTTACCTATCCCTTGGTTGAACTTGATGGACTTATGTCTTTTTTCAACCGTATTAACCATATAACTATGTAACCAATACACCAAACGTCTGGGCCAAGCATGTAACATATTTTTCGCTTTATAAGATGCACCTGATGATAAGACGCACCCCAGATTTTAGAAAAATTAAATTTAAAAAAAAAAAAATTAAATTAAAAAAAAATATTTTTCATCAGACCTCATATCAGATCCTCAGATCAGACCCCCATAAATATCAGGACATCATACCAGACCCCCATATCAGCCCTTCATGTCAGAACCCCATCAGCCCTCTATGTCACAACCCCATCAGACTTCAGATCAGCCCTTTATTTCTAACTCCCATCAGACCTCAAATCAGCCCTTTATTTCTGACCCCCATCAGACCTCAAATCAGCCCTTAATGTCATACCTCATCAGACCTCAGATCAGCCCTTAATGTCATACCCCATCACACCTCAGATCAGCCCTTAACGTCATACCCCCATCAGACATCAGATCAGCCCTTAACATCATACTCCCATCAGACCTCAGATCAGCCCTTAACATCATACCCCCATCAGACCTCAGATCAGCCCTTAACATCATACCCCCATCAGACCTCAGATCAGCCCTTAACATCATACCCCCATCAGACCTCAGATCAGCCCTTAACATCATACCCCCATCATCCCCTGTCTTCTCCGGCTCGTGCTGCACTGTCACCTGACAGCATGCAGAATCAGCTCATAGTGCGCACACTACATCCTGACGCTGTACGGGGTCAGGACAGTGCAGCGCCTGCCCCAGCAAAGAAGACCAGGGCAGGGGAGTACCAGAAGCGTTGCAGCACTTCATTCCCTGCTCCCGGCACCTAATGCATACTAGTAAGCGCTTCCATAATGGAAGCGCTCACTAGTATTCACTTTATAAGACACACGGCCATTTTCTCCCCACTTTGGGGGGAAAAAGTGCATCTTATAAAGTGAAAAATACGGTATGTTTTCAATGGAGAGAGGAGAAAGCCACTGTCAGACACTCAGGAGGAACAAAAGGAATGGTAAGTCAGGAGCTTCCCATACACTTTAGATCAGCATCCAGATGGGCCAAAAATGATGGTTTCAGTCAACAATACTCTAATATATATTGGGACCATTACCAGTAGGAATATTATGATTGATTTGCCAAAAGCTTTTACAAATGTTACAACAGCTTATCAGCTACAATGTCTTAAACCACTTGTAGAGTCAGCCAAATCTTATTGGAAAAACCTATGAAGATTCTCCAGTAAAGGCAAGCTGGGCATGGGATTTTACCAATAAAGTTAATGGTGGATAATTACATCTGTGATAGCCACACAAGTATTCCCTACACTAAACCGCAATGACTTTAACTAGGTGCACATGGGACTATTGAGAGTCTCCAAACTTTTTTGGACATGCTTTTTGGACTATTGTGGGCAGTTGTTGGTGCACTCATTGAGAAATTTTAAAACATTGAATATTCAGTAAATGTAATCTCCAATACAAAAAAAACATGGTTAGGAGAAAAAGACTTGAAAGTGAAATGTAGTTCTTAGGACAAATACACAGTGGTCTTCAATCATTGCTTATTGAAATGCATTGATAATCACTGAACACTGTTCCCTATACAAGTATGATCATCGTAGCTGTATGATTGTTCTTAGTATACAGCTTGTATACTACTACATTCTTCTATATTGTTACAATTCCTACATGCTACAGTTTATGGTATAATATGACATGCAGTTGACATGTGGCCATTAATCCTACAGTCTGTCTTTTGATTTTTCTTATTCAAGTGCACAGTTTTGCCCCTTTTTCATTGAACTGCAATTTCTACACCTCTGTCCATTCTGTCACTTCAGCAACTTGACTAGTTGTGAACTGTTAACTCTGTCATGACTTTAATCCTTAGATGTGAAGCTTACTGCAGTTTTCTCTGTCATATAACCATTTACATATCTCATATCTATTTAGTCACAACTGAAAATATGTAACTATTTTTTCTAGAAAATCTAAATCTATGAAACTTTCCTGTAATATCAGTTTATGAAAAGAGAAAAACAATCATATCAGACTTTTCTTATTCAGACAGAAGACTTTCCACTTAGAAGATCATATTTCACAAAATGATAACTGATCCTCCCAGCTACATAGGCAATGAATGAAGGTAAGACACCCCAGTGATCAGCTATGGGTCCAGCTGCTGAAACCACAGACACTGAAGGAAAAAAAGTAGTATTACATAAAGCCTCATGAAACTGCCACGCTAATTTACCATCAAGCTGTCAACTTCCTTGCTCAAAGGCTCAGAATATCAATCAATAGAAAAGATACAAGGGACGTATGCACACAAACATAGTAGATAGATAGATAGATAGATAGATAGATAGATAATCCCGATCACCCTTGCTGAAGTTCACTTGATGTGTGATGTGTGTATTGGCCAGCCAATACAAAAACAACTAACAACTCCCTACTATCTACATAGCATGTAAGTTTCTATCCTAAAATACAATGGCTTCAGGATACAATATTTTCAACATACATTGGTCTTTTCTTTTCTGACCCATCAAGACTCAACATACAATGTCTCAGACTCAGATCCAACCAATCAAGGCCACTTCTATGGTAGTGGATTAGTTATAGTTAGCAGCTATTCCTGATTGTTATATGTAAGGACTTGTTTTATCTGTCTTAGTTATCTGCTTATTTTTCTTAAATCTTAATTTTCTCTTATCTTGGATGACATTTTGGGGCTTTGGAAACGATTACTCAACTTACAATGGTTTCAACATACAATGGTCCTCCTGGAACCAATTAATATTGTATCTTGAGGGACAGCTGTACTACAATCTCCTCCAAAACTGTTAAAAAGGTAGCCTTATGTGCTTCAGCTTAGCACATGGATTCGTTCAAGAACACAAGACAAACTCCCATCCTCTGATGTCACTGTGGAGGATTTAAGTATAGCTAGATTCTTGAACTTTATGACACCAGCCCTGTGTTATGTCTAGTTGCTGAGGTGTGACTAGCTAGAAGACAACTTTAAAGGCCCTAGATGACCAGAAACAGATCTGCACACACACCCATATACACAGAACTCACCTGGTAAGAGGGAAGAGCTGAACCCAAATTAATATCAATTAGTTGGTTTAGCATAAGTTCAACATGGAGGTATATACAATGTGTAAATGGTGCCAATAGGAAGTATAAAGTGTCCCACAAGCCCCATGTGGATGGAAAAATACAAAAAAAGTTTTGGCATTTAGAAGCTAAGAAACATGAAAATGAAAAAATGAAAGTTTTTACGACGGGTTATTAAAAAGAGATTGAAAACAAATTGTTGTGCATTGTCTCAATGCAATATCCGCCAATAATACAATAGAATCCAAAGAATCATACTTTTACCTGCAGTACTATCTAGCCTATAAAAATGGTTGTCAAATTAAGATACTGGAAATCTCTGTTAAAAAAAATTAGGGGGGGATGTATCATGATGGGACCTTATGAAGTCAGTTTAGATGCAAGTTTGTACTGGCAAAAGGTGCACAAGTCGCACATAATAAATTTGATAAATTTGGCACATTTTGAATCTAACACTTTTGTCTACAAATGCTACTCCAGTTTTACTGTGGATAGAGGATAACGTGTTATAACCAGACTACCAGTTTAAAGAGTCACTGTACTTTAACTCAATTTCATTTCATTTAATATAAAATGGTATAACTAGCATTTCTACATCACTTCATTAAAAAATCTGCCTGCATCCACCTGAAAAAAGCTGTAAAGTGAGCAACTAGGGGTCTCACTTCCACCTACAGTATTTTTCGTCCCATAAGACGCATTTTTTTCTCCCCAAAAGTGGGGGAAAAATGCCCCTGCGTCTTATGGGGTGAATGCTAATGAGCTCATTAGCACCGGAGGACCAGGAAGCGGTGAAGACTCTGTACTCACCGCTTCCTGGTCCTCCGCTTGGCTGTTGGCTGTGTAGGGCTGCGCACAGCGTGAGGGCGCTCTGTGACCTTACTCTCTGCGCGTTAGTTCACAGTACAGGCAATTGGGGCTGATGAGAGGCAATGGGGGCTGGTGAGAGACAAATGAGGGCTGGTGAGAGACATATGGGGGCTGATGAGATGCATGGGGCTCTTATCTGAGGTCTGATTGGGGGTCATTCACATTGGGGTCTGAGCTGAGGTCTGATTGGGGGTCTGATCTGAGGTCTTATTAACATTGGGGGTCTTATTGGGGCTTTCAGCTTAGGTCTGATTAACATTGGGAGTCTGATTGGTGGTCTGACCAGAGGTTTAATGAAAAATATTTTTTTCTTATTGTCCTCCTCAAAAACCTAGGTGCGTCTTATAGGGCGAAAAATACGGTAACTTGCAGTCCACTGTCTGCTGTCAGGCAAGATAAGTCTCTGGTAAAAGAGACTCAGAAAACAACTGAGAGGAAGTGGGGGCATGTCAGAGCTAGTTGAGATCTTAAGACTGCTTTTAAACATCACAGGCGCGTCCTGCCTATTTGTAAGTATGATTTATCATTCCTTATCTGTTCTGCAAGCTCGAGGGCTTAAAACAGACATAGCGGGAAGTAAGGGAAAGGATGTCACCGCATTCAGTGTTGCGAGACTTCAACAAAAGGGATGAGCCCCTGCTTGTGAGAGAAATGCATCTAGCTGTACAGTTGAAAGAGGGTATAATATGGTTCAAAGAGACTTTAGGTAGAGTATTAACAATCTACTGCTTAATGCATAAACCACTGTATGAACATTGAAGAATACCTCAGCCTTCTTAGCATGAAGAGTTGTTAATTTAGCAATTTCTGCTTCCAGCGCAGCAACAGGCTGTTCAGTCTCTTCTACTGTCTTCACCAATTCTTCTTTTATCATGTTGTATTCTTTCTGTTTTTGATGCCTTTCCGCTATTATTCCGTTTATTCTTGCCTGACAATGTAAAAATAAAGCTTTTATGTGGTTAGTAATATAACAGAAAAAAAATATACAATCAACAAAAGGTTAGAAGTAGCAATAAGTCAGACCAACTAGACATGTTGTATATTGTTTTTAAATGTGAAGCCATTTTGCTAGTCATCCAACTCGTTTTATCAGTTAGAATGGCTTGTATGAGAAATCTGCAGCAATAAATAATGGTGACTCGTGCTTCAGTAATGGAGGTAAGATCTTGAATCTGTTTGCATGACTGAAGCTATTAGGTGTCTTTAAAATGCCTCGGGGGAGGTGTTAGAACAGCACTGTAAGCTAAACCAGTGTATGGCCCAGCACAAAAGAGCCAACACCTGCTGACAAGACTATTTACCTACAGCTTAATGGGGTTCTCCCACTTCAGCAAGTGGAATTTATGATGTAGAGAAAGTTAATACATCGCTTTACATGTGGCGGGCGCCATTGCCCACGGCATGCAAATCGTCAAACAGCCCGGATTGGCACTCCTGCCAGTTCGGGCTGTCCACGGGAACCTCCGCAGAGCTTAGACCGGACCGCCGCTTTTTTACGGCCTAAGGCCCCTCAGTGACCGCCGTAAAAAGGCATATGGGTGGTCACTAAGGGGTTAAAGAGGACCTTTCCCTGGTCCTGACATTATCATATCAATAGCTGTCTGTGTAGGACATACTGGAGGCATGTTATATCACTTACTATTTTACCTATGCGCCTGTATGTAAATTCATACATCGGTACAGGAAGAAGGAGAGGGCCAGGGAGAAAAAAAAAGCTCACCTTCTTCCTGGCTGTGATGCTCTCCGCTGTGATTGGGCAGCTCACAGCCAGGAAGAAGGAGACACCCCTTGAGAAACACGGCCGTCTCCTCCTCCCTGTACTGATTGTATGAATTTACATACCAGGCAGGAAACCAGAACAGGGGTCACAGTGGGGGAACGGAGGAGCACATAGGGCAAATAGTAAGCGATATAACATGCCTTACACAGCCAGCTTATATTATAATGTCAGGACCGGTGAAAGGTCCTCTTTAAAGGAGTTTTCCAGGAGTTTAATATTAATGGGCTATGCTCAAGAAAGGTCATTAATATGTGATCTGTAGGGGTCCAATTCTCAGCACCCCGCTCAGATTAGCTGTTTTAAGAGACCTTGGCACTCTGGTCAGTGTTGCAGCCTCCTCACAGCAGACCAAGCACAGAGCCATACACAGTATAGTGACTACATTTCGGGTAGTTTGCCTCCTTCATCAGGTATCTGATGAAGGAGGCAAACCACCCCCAAAACACATTATACATGCAATTTATTGTTTTAATTTGTAAGTTTTTATAATAAAAACTAACTTTGAGGACTGTACTCTGGATCCTGTCTTTATTTCTTCCTTGCGATAATTCTCTCATCTTCCTGGTGGAGCAAGGGGCAAGGTGGTAGCTGCAGTACTCTGCTTGAACACTCATCATGCCTAATGTCTGCACAACTGTGTTTGGTAAGTGTATTCCAGCTTAGTAAACTTTTAAATCTTGGGATGTGTTACCCCATGGAGTGCCTTGTGTTTTATATATTTTAGTACACAGTATAGTGGCTGGGCTTGGTATTGCAGGCTAAAGAGCTCAGTGCATGGTGGCCTCTTCAAACAGCTGATAGGCATGGGTGCTGTGAGTCAGACACCCACTGATCAGATTTGATCACCTATCCTGAGGATAGGTCATCAATATTTTATTCCAGCAAAACCCCCTTAAATACTTGACTGTTAGAATCAGACTGAACAAAAGAAGAAGCTCTAGAACTGAAGTTTGATTTAAACTTCTGCTTTTTCATTGAATTTCTTTAGTTAAAGGGGTTCTCCGGGCTTTGCTGAGGATAGGTTATCAATATCAGATCGACTGGGGTCCGACACCCATCACCCCTGCGATCAGCTGTATGAAGGAAAGGCATGTACCGTGCTGTCTCCCTTCCCTCTTCCTGCTCACCATAAACATAGCAGCGGCAAGCAGGAAGAGAGAAGGGAGACAGCACATGTGCATGGCGCATGCCTTCCCTTCAAACAGCTGATTAGCGGGGTGCCGGGTGTCAGACCCCTGCCAATCTGATATTGATGAGCTATTCTGAGGGTAGGTCATCAATATTAAAAGCCTGGAGAGCCCCTTCAACAATTACTTGATTTATATTCATCTGCACAAATTTAGTTTATATAAGAATGCATTTACCATGGCAATTCGGATTTACCTGTGTCAATTGTGCAGTTTTCACTTCATCAATAGTTTGTTTCCTCAGTGTATCAGCCAGGTTCTTCAGAAATAAAAAAAAAAAAAAACATACATAAATTACAATCTAATATTGCAGATTTCACCAGAAAATTGTGAAGAAAAAAAGTAAAGACAATGCACAGTTTTGTGTTAAAATTTCTTGTATTGCTCCAAAGCACCTAAAAGATAAAATGAAGCAATTTTTTTTGCAAATGTTCTTGCATAAAAATCTCTTAAAAATCACTAAGTAGAAAACTCATCTATGTCAAGAAGTTTTCAACTGGGGTTTTGTAAGGTTCTGTTTACAATAGTGTCATGGCTTCCATTCATAATAATTATCTAAGATGGGTATCTGCAGTGGCCATGGACTGGCTGAGTGGGCACCTCCTGGCAATTCTTTGGTGGTGAGATGGTAACAAGACACAGAAACCAGTAGGACCTAGTAAGTATTCGAACGGTAGTGGCAGGGATGGCGTGTTGAGTACTACTTCTTTTATTTTTTTTTTAACCCACCTATAATTTGCTGCAATTCTCTATACTTTTTTCCCTTTCCAATCAACTTTTCAATCAAAATATGTTCTTCCTTAGAACAATGTCTAGAATAACCTATTTTCCTAGTATTTCATAGGAAAGTGCACTACAACCAACGTGTGCAACATTTGCCACGCTCCGAACTTAAATTAGGGCCAAAATTGACAGCTTATATTATTTTGAACAAGCCCCTTTCAAGTAATGATTCAATTACTCAGAATGAGCAGCATGCAAATCCTAATTTTGGGTCTGTTTTTTTCTATTACTCTACTACATTAACAGCACAATGAAATAATTTGCAATGTAGAAATATTACTTCTACCACACACAGTGATTTATCAAGTTAATGATGTTGGACTGGTATTATTTTGAACACTACTGTATATTCAATTGAGACAAACATTCAAAATGTACAATAAAAAAGTGACATTTTCGGGAGGGTTTTCCATGTGATGAGGGGGTAAATGTTGATCTGTATGGGCTTATGTTTTATTTCAACCAGAAACACAAAGTAATTAAAAATATACTTAACCAATGTTTCCTGTTTGCACCATAACTATATACATACTGTAAAACGTGTAAAAGTATTCGCAGGTATAGATTAGCGTTCCTGAAATCAAGTGAAAAAGTATCTCCTCATATTGTCCAAAGTGTACAATGCTCCACAATCTTCTTGCTATACGTTAAAGAGCACTGCCATCTTGTGGAACACTAGTTACACAGACTTTCATTGTGATTCAGCTACTGCACTAAATAATAGGTAAGAACTGAGAGTTCCCGCCTATAGAATGAAAACAATTTAAAAAAACTCATTTGGACTGCTTTCTAGCAAATGAAATTAATAAGACTGCCTTTAAAGATAGCCCACACATTGATGTCCATCTTTCCTTACAGGCAAGCAAGACTAACAGTAAGTAAAAAAATCTGCACACACCCAAAACGTATGCCAGTATATGAAGAACATTATTTTATTTACACATAAAAGAACAACCCAACATGAATGTTCTTGTGAGCAGGACCCTCATTCCTTATTTGAATTGTTCATTAGTTTGTCACTACTATGTAATGTCTGACTTTGTTTGCATGTAATTATACCCTAACCCACTCAGAAGTATCTAAACTATCTATACAACATGACACACACATACAGTATACACATATATTAACACATCTACAGCATCTAAACACCTTGACATGCACATCTACATCCACATACAGTGCCTTGCGAAAGTATTCGGCCCCCTGGAACTTTTCAACCTTTTGCCCCATTTCAGGCTTCAAACAAAAAGATATAACATTTTACATTTTTGGTGAAGAATCAACAACAAGTGGGTCACAATTGTGAAGTGGAATGAAATTTATTGGATCATTTAAACTTTTTTTGTAATAATAAAACTGAAAAGTGGGGCGTGCAAAATTATTCAGCCCATTTACTTTCAGTTCAGAAAACTCACTCCAGAAGTTCATTGAGGATCTCTGAATGATCCAATGTTGTCCTAAATGATGAAGATAAATAGAATCCACCTGTGTGTAATCAAGTCTCCGTATAAATGCACCTACTCTGTGATAGTCTCAGGGTTCTGTATCATGAAGACCAAGGAACACACCAGGCAGGTCCGTGATACTGTTGTGGAGAAGTTTAAAGCCGGATTTGGATACCAAAAGATTTCCCAAGCTTTAAACATCCCAAGGAGCACTGTGCAAGCGATCATATTGAAATGGAAGGAGTATCAGACCACTGCAAATCTTCCAAGACCCGGCCGTCCCTCTAAACTTTCATCTCAAACAAGGAGAAGACTGATCAGAGATGCAGCCAAGAGGCCCATGATCACTCTGGATGAACTGCAGAGATCTACAGCTGAGGTGGGAGAGTCTGTCCATAGGACAACAATCAGTCGAACACTTCACAAATCTGGCCTTTATGGAAGAGTGGCAAGAAGAAAGCCATTTCTCAAAGATATCCATAAAAAGTCTTGTTTACAGTTTGCCACAAGCCACCTGGGAGACACACCAAACATGTGGAAGAAGGTGCTCTGGTCAGATGAAACCAAAATCCAACTTTTTGGAAACAATGCAAAACGATATGTTTGGCGTAAAAGCAACACAGCTCATCACCCTGAACACACCATCCCCAATGTCAAACATGGTGGTGGCAGCATCATGGTTTGGGCCTGCTTTTCATCAGCAGGGACAGGGAAGATGGTTAAAATTGATGGGAAGATGGATGGAGCCAAATACAGGACCATTCTGGATGAAAACCTGTTGGAGTCTGCAAAAGACCTGAGACTAGGACGGAGATTTATCTTTCAACAAGACAATGATCCCAAACATAAAGCAAAATCTACAATGGAATGGTTCAAAAATAAACGTATCCAGGTCTTAGAATGGTCAAGTCAAAGTCCAGACCTGAATCCAATTGAGAATATGTGGAAAGAGCTGAAAACTGCTGTTCACAAACGCTCTCCATCCAACCTCAAATAGCTTGAGCTGTTTTGCAAGGAAGAATGGGTAAGAATTTCAGTCTCTAGATGTGCAAAACTTATAGAGACATACTCCAAGCGACTTGCATCTGTAATCGCAGCAAAAGGTGGCCCAACAAAGTATTAATGCAAGGGGGCCGAATAATTTTGCATGCCCCACTTTTCAGTTTTATTATTACAAAAAAAGTTTAAATGATCCAATAAATTTCGTTCCACTTCACAATTGTGACCCACTTGTTGATTCTTCACCAAAAATTTAAAATGTTATATCGTTTTGTTTGAAGCCTGAAATGTGGCAAAAGGTTCAAAAGTTCCAGGGGGCCGAAAACTTTCGCAAGGCACTGTATGTATCTAATTATCAGGTTTTTATTAAACATTTGTCCCACAAATCTTTTCATATAGACTCCCTTCGCAAGACGAAGCATTTCATTTACCCTGCCAAAAAACTCATTAATAGTGGGAGGATGTGGGCAAATCCAGTGCCATGTGTTGATTTTCCGGGCCTGAAATAGTAAGTGTTGCACACTAAGAAGTACATTGTGATCCCCGGTACATGGCCCTAAAATACCCAGAATACAAGCCCTGGGATCAAACGGGACTCAGACATGATAACCGTCCCAAACAGTTTTCAAAACTCTTGTCCAAAAGCCCGACAGACACGTGCATATGTAGAGCAGATGCAGGGCCCATCCCGCATCTTGGACAAGAAGGATCAGGTATAACCCCAATCCCATATAAGAATACTGGAGTTCTGTATACTCGGTGAATAAGTAGTAGTTGGGACATACGCTGACCCTCGCAGACTGAGAGCTGTAGCGTCAATGCCGGCACCTCGTTCCATTGGTCAACCAATATGGAACCTACATCTTTCTCCCATTTCTGCTTGACCGGAAGTATTCCATCTCCCATAGATTTAGTAAGCTTCTATAAATTAAAGATACTAACCCTTTTGTGGAGCCTCCAGTCAGCATCTGTTGCATAATAGGTACCACTTCACATGTTGCGGAACATGTTTTTAAACTGTGCCTGAACATACACATATTTACAGTATGTACACATATTTACACTGTGTGACAGGTATACCCAAAAAGGCACCCATACACATCTACACACATACACCCGTTTATATGTAAATTTATACACAAACACACTGTGACAAATCGGATTACTGTGACACATTTACACTGCAAAATGTGCACACTGTGGCACACATGTACACATTGATGCACACATACATGCCAACAGTCTCAATTTAGGTAGGACAATTCAGAAAACTAGGCCAAAGGGGATGTGTTTTATGCAAATTGTCACCAAAAGTGCCTTTTTTGGGGCATTTTTAATGGGGGCATATATGTCCCAATTTTGGAATTTGAAACAGTGGTAAGTTTGCACATATATGTACTTGCACATATATGTACACATCATGACACAAATGCATACACACATCTGTGCTGTATTTCTTTCTGGAAGATATCCTTCCAAAGTAACATGCCCATTGCTCCATGCCCCCTTCCCAGTGTAGCTGTGGGCATTTGATCTCCAGCCGGGAAGGGACCCTGGAAGTTTGATAAAAAGCTGTCTTGGCCTTTCAGCTAAGATCAAGTGTAGTATCTGTGGTTGCACTGGGCCTCTGAGCTTGCCACCTGTAGGTGACCTGAGGTCTCTGAATCGAAGCCATGCGCTGGGTTGTTTGAAAATCCAAGGTGGACAAGTGCCCCGGGACTGCTGTCACTGGGGTGCCTGAACTTACTGGGGGTGGGAGCATACACACATTTAAAGGGTTTCTGTCACCAGATCTGGGCATATTAAACAGGATGACATTTGCAATGTGCAAATGTCACCTGATGCCCAGTCTGGTATTGTTTTTTATATCGGTGCCCCCGTTTTTGCGAAAAAAGCATTTTTATATTATGCAAATTAGGCTTACTAGGTGCAAGGGGCGGTTACCCTACACCTAGTAAGCGCCGTTTCCCTACCTCCTGGCACGCCTCCATAGTCTTGATTGACAGGGCCAGGCAGCTTGTTCGCTCTTCTGCCGGCCCTGTCCTCGCTACAAATCCCGCGCCTGCGCCGTGCGGAAGAAAATCGGCGCAGGCGCAGTGGGTGGCGCTGGCCGCCGGGCTCCCGGCTACCTCACTGCGCCTGCGCCGATGACGTCATCGGCGCAGGCGCAGTGAGGTAGCCGGGAGCCCGGCGGCCAGCGCCACCCACTGCGCCTGCGCCGATTTTCTTCCGCACGGCGCAGGCGCGGGATTTGTAGCGAGGACAGGGCCGGCAGAGGAGCGAACAAGCTGCCTGGCCCTGTCAATCAAGACTATGGAGGCGTGCCAGGAGGTAGGGAAACGGCGCTTACTAGGTGCAGGGTAACCGCCCCTTGCACCTAGTAAGCCTAATTTGCATAATATAAAAATGCTTTTTTCGCAAAAACGGGGGCACCGATATAAAAAACAATACCAGACTGGGCATCAGGTGACATTTGCACATTGCAAATGTCATCCTGTTTAATATGCCCAGATCTGGTGACAGAAACCCTTTAACTTTCTCACATTTGAACGCACTCACCTCTCTTTGGCTAGCCAAGATGAGACATTTTTTAAATCCAGTCTGAATGGGAGGAGCAGACCTCGACTGAGGCCTTTGGCCAACACCTTCTGGCCTGGCAGGGCTTGGGGAATTGTTTATGGAGGGAGCTTCTCTTATGGAGAGGGCCTGTGATAAACTGCATCCTAGTGAACTCTGTGTATGTTACAAGGGGTGACGTTCCTCAGGCTTTCAAAAAAGAGGGAAAAAAAAGCTGTCATCCACTGTCTGTATGTCATGCTCCTATGTAATGTTCTCCTTTCAATGACAGATAGCACAGTGAATTTAGGCTGTGTTCACATCAGTTTTGTAACACACTTAACTTATACGTTGGGAAAAAGGATATAGAAGTATAGTACATTACACTTTTCCATCCTGCAGAGTCCAGGAATGGAACCCTATGGTGACAAATGCCGCTGTATGGCATCCGTGTAACGTATACATGATGTGTATATGTTAAAAGTGGGACAAAAACGTGATGTGAGCACAGCCTTACATAATGACAGATCCTTAGAAAGGATGCTGCATGAGAACAGGAGTTACAGGAAGAGAGAGGGAAGAGGTGTGAAGGCACAAGTGTGAGGTTTTAACCCCCCTAATATATGAACCTGGTATATGCAGTAGTCTTCACATACGGCAAATAAGCCCCTGTTGTTTTTGTTGTAGAAAGTCTAATGTTTTCAAATATCCTGCATAATATTAAAATAAATCTCTGTATACATCACCTTCAGTCGGGATTCTTCTTTAGACGACCGGTCCTCTAGTTCTGATAATTTTCTTTTGGATGCCGCATGGCTAACAGACACATGGGAGAGTTCTTTAGTCGTGATATTAGTCTGCTCCTCATTTCTCAGCTGACTTTTCTGCATGCGCTTGATCTCTGCTTCAAGTTTACTCCTCGTCTTATGACTATAATATTGAAAAACAGTTGTCAGACAATGACCTACAAAGATGTGCATGAGTCAGCATACTAATCATATAGAATAAAAAATTAAAAGCGGGGTAAAAATTGCATGACAGCGTGGCCTAATCAGGTTATGACGAGAAAGCAGCAGCTAGTAGAACAAATCTATAACTCATACATTCAACAATAACAACTTGCTCTGTACTTAAAGTCCAGTGCCAGGTGCCATCATACTTCTGTAGACTATTAAAAATCATTAAAAATAAATTAGATATACTATGTATATATTGTTACACTGTCCTTTTCTGTCAAGTTGTTATTTTATTCAGCCATTTCTTACTTAACCCTTTTTGGAAAGCTTGCATTAGTTTTTGCACTATCCCCACAAAAGCAGACAGATTAGTTGTTCCCAGAGTCAGATATAACTGAGAAATGGCTAAAAGCAAGTACAGAAAATCGACTTTTTAAAACTCATGTTCAAACAATGTGGTCAAGAACTTTATGCCATGCTGTATGAATTTAAAGGGGTTAGCCAGGATTTTTACACTAATGGCATAGAGTTACGACAGTCTTTATACACAGGAGGTCACAGCACTCTTCCACTCTAATGGCTCATGTGGGTGCGCGTCTGATTCTGGCCCTGACTCCACCTTTGGACCAATATCTTCAGTCTTATCAATTGAGAGACAGCACTCCACGTTTTTGCGGTGAAACAGGTGAATTTTTATTTTCAGCCGAACATATTCATATACAGTTTACAGGCGTTTTTCGGGCATAAAGGCTGCCCTTCTTCAGGCCAGAGAGGTAGGAAACTGACCATGCCGGCTGAAAATAAAAATTCACCTGTTTCACCGCAAAAAAGTGGAGTGCTGTCTCTCAATTGATAGAGTTACGACAGGTCATCAATATCTGATCAGTAGTAGTCCAACATCCCACACCCCTGACGATCAGCTGGTCCAAAGGAGCTCCAGCTCTGGAACTACCCACCTCAGTCCATTGTGTAACAGCGTTTCAGTAACTTGCCCAGGCCACTACACAATGGACTGAGCTAGGTAGTCCAAATGCCGACTTCTAAAACTACTTTAGAACAGCTGATCAGCAGGGGGTGCACAGTGTCAAATCATTGCTGATCAGGTATTAATAGCCTACCTAGCCTACAACACCTTTAAGATTTCCTGTGTTTTTATTTTTGGAAAACTCCATTAGCACACATTTATGTCAAATTAGAAAACTATACATAAACTGGAAACAGATGTTCACTAGAAAAACAAAAATACAGTCATGTAAAATGCAACTATGGAGTACACGTTATATATCGCCTTTCATATATGTGCTCCAAATGTAGTGTATATGGCAAATTCAATTCTAAAATGTACAACAATCAGCCATAACATAATGTTGTATATGTCCTCATCATGACACCAGACCAGCTCTAACCCACTGAGGCATGGACATTACAAGTACTCTAAATGTACTAAAATGTACCGGATCAGTGGGGTCCACAAGAGACACATCACCACTGAAGACAGTCATTGGCTGCACTGGAGCAGATGATCTTGCCCACGCCAAAGAGGAAGTAAACAAGTCGTGGACCAAATGATGGACATGGGAGAGGCAGCACGTAGGACTGCAGTGGCGGGGAGCAGATAAGTATGATTCTTTCATTAGCAAAGCTAAGCTAAAGGTACCTGACAAATGTTATTTATTACCGGAAAACCCTTTAAGCTGACAATTACTGTACAAAGCTAATGTGTTTGGTCTGTAAAGCCACTGTAAAACGGCTTCTCCTATTCTGAGGATAGGCCAATATAAAAAGTTTGGAAAAAACACAGGTAGAGCTTCAAGCATACTCTTACAAATGATTACTTAACCTGTTTGCAGTTTTCATGGACATGTCCTCATTTTCCAGATCAAGGGTCTTATTTTCATATTCTAAGCCTCGTAGTGCATGAAGTTTTTTATGAAACTGTTGCTCCAAATTAGATACCTGAGTCTGGAAATCTAATTCCTTTAATGAAAAAGGGAAAACAGTATATATTAGCTCAAAGGTTCTGACTCAACAGTATTTAGCTCAAAGTTTTACGCTTTAAAGTCTGCTGTTGAAGTCTGCTTTTCTACTAACTCAAACGGCACATAATATATTGTGCAGTTTGTCTAAAATTACATCATACTCATAGCGGAGGGGAGCCCTCATATGTAAGCATACTGAAAGATAAAAAAACACAAGGATAGAAAAAGTGGAGAAGCATAACCTATGCCTAATAAAGCCTGTCACCCAATATAGTATCAAAAGTGTATGATCACCATTAAAAGCAATGATATAGATACTGTATATACTATATGGCCAAAAGTATTGGGACACACCTATTAATAAATGAATTCAGGTGTTTCATTGTCACATGTGTATAAAATCCAGCACCCAGCCATGCAGTATGCCTTAAAAGATATTTGTGGAGAAAATGGCTTGTTCTAAAAAGCTTACTGAATTCCAACGTAGTACTGTAATATCTTGCCACCATGTCAGTTCATTAAATGTCTTCCTTCCTAGATATTCCACCATCAACTGTAAGTGGCATTATTACAAAGGTTTAGGAACCACCGCAACTCAGCCATGTAGTGGCAGACCATATACAGATTCAGAACAGGGTCACTGAGTAAGGAGGTGCATAGTGCATAAAAATCACCAATGCTCTCCTGAGTCAATAACTGTGGAGTTCAAACCTCTTCTGGCATTTTCAGTACAAAAATTGTGCACCGAGAGCTTCATGGCATTGTTTTTCATGCCTGAGTACCTGCATGCAAGCCTTATATCACCAAGCACAATGCCAAGCATCAGATGTAGCGGTGTAAAGCATGCCACCACTGGACTCTGGATCATTGAAAACATGTTCTGTGGAGTGATGAATCACAATTCTCCATCTGGCAATCTGAGGGACAAATCTGGCTTCGGTAACTGCCAGGAGAAAATTGCCTGCCTGATTGCATAGTGCCATCTGTAAAGTTTGATGAAAGAGGCATAATACTTTGGGGTTGATTTTCAGAGGTTAGCTTAGCCCCCTTAATTCAAGTGAAGGTAAACCTTAATGCTTCAATATACCAAGTCATTTTGGACAACTGTATGCATCAAACTTTGTGGCCACATTTTGGAGAAGACCTTTTTCTGTTCCAGCATGAATGTGCCCCAGTACAAAAAGCAAGGTCCATAAAGGAATGGTTGGGTGAGTTTGGTGAAAAAGAACTTGACTGGACCTCACAGAGCCATGACCTCAACCCCATCGAACACCTTTGGGATGAACTAGAACTAAGATTGAAAGTCAGTGTCCTCACAAACAAATGGGCAAAAATTTCCAGACACACTCCAAAATCTTGTACAAAGTCTTCCCAGAAGAGTGGAAGTTGTTTTAGCTATAATGCCTACGTATTTAAATTGGAATGTCATAAAAGCTCCTTTAGATGTAATGTGCAGGTGTCCCAATCCTTTTGTCTATATAGTGTATACAGTAGTTGACAAAAGTGAGTAGACCCCTCATTTTTGTAAATATTATATCTTTTCATGGGACAACTCTCATGATATGACACTTTGATACAATGTAAAGTAGCCAGTGTACAGCTTGGGGAGTGTGAAAAGTAGCTATCTGGAGGGGGAAGGGCTGCTTTAGATGGTGATATCTCCTGAATGGTAGAAGCTAAAAACATGCAACTGATCTTGTTTGAAAGCTGACAGACTAGTCTTTCATACCAAAATGACAGCTAAAGTCCAAGCAACAGAGGAGAAATCACTGTTAGAAATCAGGTTGTGAATAATCGCGGGTAAAACCTGTTTTTACTTTCACTTTCAGCTGCATTCACTGCATCCCGAATTCTATCAGTGATATTGTCCTCTGTCCTGAACATATTGCTGTTAATATTGTCTGAAAGCCTGGAATGTTTGCTTTCAAACAAGACCAGTTGCATGTTTCTAGCTGCTACCATTCAGGAGTTAGCAGCATCTAAAGCAGCCCTCCCGCCTCCAGGTAGCTACTTTTCCCACTGATGGAGCTGGACTCTAGCAAAACAGTTAGGGGGTTAAAGTCAGTTTTGCTTGAGTCTGTGTTACAAAAAAAAAACTTTTGTCTAGTGGTATTACTCCAGTTTTTATGACACCCCTCTCCTGAAGCATGACTATCACATTTTATGCAACTTTTCAAAAAAGTTGCACTTGATAATCTGATGTATACCTACTCACCTAGCTAACCATGCCCCTTTCCACCCACTTGACTTTTTACACTAGAAAACCAGTGTACAGAGCTCAATAAATTCTTTCCATAGACTATAAGAAAGAAATGAACACAATGAACAAAGTGTTTGTTATAAGCAATTAAAATATAATGCAATTACCAAAATTGCAACTTCTTGTGAAAGTTTAGAATACATATTTGATAGGTCTTTGTATTTCTTTTCTTCATCATCCAGCTCATACTTCAAGTCATTTACCTAAAAGGAAAGAGAAAGAGGGTGAGTTTTGTGATGACTTTATCTTTATATACTAGAAACAGGAAATGGAGTATAAAATTAAAGACATTTTCATATATTTCTATAGAAAACATGCATGTCATATCTTAAAAGGTCACTGTACTCTCACACAATTTCATTTAACGTAAAGTGAATTCAAAAGATTTGAGAATGAACAAGCTTATGCAGACTACGTGGATAAATACATTTATGGGGGATGGGTACTACCTCTAACCCACTTCATTACAAGGGAAACTTATAAACTATTACAAAGTATTAAACAGAATTAAAGGGGAGAACCAATCAGTCATTTAAAATACCCTTACAATACACTCCAACCCTAGTTCTTCCACTTTAATTGATTTTCAACACCCAATATCAGAACCTATTTTACATATATAGCCTAATCATTTGACAGAAAACTATTTCGGGACCACTGGATGTGTAAAAAAATTAAAAAAAACTGTGTGTTGGACTAACAAGAAGTGTCTCACTGAGGTCTTCTTCACTTCTGATCTTCTTGGATAACAAAGTCTCTGATGCAAAGTCAATTGTCCATTTCTTGATGTTCTGTGCACCTGCATGGCCTGTTTTTGTGCTGTTACAAAATTCAGTCTATTACCCCCTTATTTATGTGAAAGGGGTTTTGCAGGTGTAATGACAGTGCAGATCTTAGAGCCTCTTATCAGTGGGTGATAGACAGTCCATTACTTTGTCTGTGGGAGGGGCTTTGACACAAGGACCTCCTCCCCTCACTGGTCTGCAGCTTGTTGCATCAGCCCTGCTGGTTGGTCAGGAAGTCTTGGGCAGACAATTACCTTTGAGGTCCACTCCTGGACAGCTGTAGTACAAGCAGCCTGTCTCGGACAATATCACTAATGCCCGAAATCCACAGTTTCACGCGTACCCTAAAAACGCATCTCTTTAGGAAAGCCTATCACATTCTCTAATCTTTCCTTTTATAGCCCCCTTCTACATTATTCCTCATAACTTCATCCCTTTTTTCAGCAGTGTCCTCCAAACTCCTTGCACCCAAATGCATTCCATACGTGTACATACACAGAACTAGTTGGGTAACTGGCTTTTTCCGCATTTCTCTAACTACCTTATATTTTAGAATGGATGGCTGGACTATTGTACAAAACAAGCATGCTTTAGCTCGTTGTAAGCTCTTGCAAGCAGGGTCTTCACGCCTCGTGTGAATTGTTAAAGAGGTTTTCTGGCCAAAAACATTTTGTTTAAAAATGCTAATAATGATGTTAGAAAATAAAAAAGCAGTACTCTCCTCAAATATCTACCTCCACAGTAATTGACTGTAGCAGTTACATGCTCCTGTTTTGGAATTTCATTGCTGAATCAAGAAATAGAAGACAGTGGGAGACCAGGTAGCAGAGGTGTGGAAACAGCAGCGATTGTGAGGTAAGTAGTTTTTGAATAGCACAGCTATTAGAATTTTAAATATAGCGTGTTCTACATAGAAAACTCTTTTAATTAGTTTGTTACTATGCAATGTCTGATTTTATCTGTACATGTACCCTCTGAATTGTAATGAGCTGTGGTATATTTTGCTATATACAGATTATTATCATTATTATTATTATAGTCATGGTAGCTAAAGAAAGTCATCGAAGAGCAAATGAAGCGGAAAAGGGTGTGAAAAAACTAAAGGAGTAGTACATAGGGCCTAGGCTGGGCTCAGCACAGGGTACATTAATGATCCAAGCCACTGTTAGGTTTGGGGCAAAGGAGTAAGGTCACCAAATGTGGTTGATTCTGGAGTACAGCTGGTGCTGGCTTGAAAACTGTTTGAAATTATAAGCAACAAGGTTCAGCCCATACCAAACACTGATATCATGTTCAGAATCGAGAGTTTTAAATGTCAGAGTAAGGCCTCATGCACATGGCTGCATGGTGTCCGCATCTGTATGTCTGTTCTACAAATTAAAGAACATCTTCTATTCTGGTCCACAGACCCAATGAAGTCAATCGGTCCACACAAAAAAAAGCAGTTGGCAAAAGGACAATATAATAACTGCCCATTAGGCCTCATCCACATGTATTTTGCGGTCTGCAAACCATGGATCCGCAAAATACGTTTGGATGAGGCCTAATGGGCAGTTATTACAGGGAGGTAAACGTAGGAAACTGCAACTAAGCAGAGGTGTAACAAAAAATGGCTTCCAGGATATCCTGAAGGAGAAAGAGGCCAGGGTCGGTTATCTAAAGGTGCAAACTAAAACACATTATAAATGTTAAAAAATACCACGTCTGAAATGCTATAAATCAAATTGGGTCAGAAGCAGACATCTAGACGTGTACTAAGCAGACAAAAAGTGGTCAAATTAAGAGCTGTCAGGTGGCCAGACGTCCCGCAGAGAACATCTTTTCAGACAAAAAAAAAACGCAATACCAACATACCTAAAGATGCTGCTACGCAGATCCCTGACGTGCTTTGGACAAAATATGTTGGATTCAGCAGCTTGATCCTTAAATGAGTTCCTATATTGGGATAGTCCCAATATATGAATATTTGATTGGTGGGGGTCTAACCCCCTGCATACTCGCAAACCAGCTGTTCTGGAGTAGCTCTGGTGCTGGAACTACACAATTCTGTCAATTTTATAATGGACAGAGCTAGTTACTGCAGCACTGCTCCCAGTACACCATCTGTAGACTGCTACAGATTTGATGAATGCTGCACTGATTTTGGTGGGACCAGCTGACCATCTAATGTGCTTCCTGTCTCTCCCCCTAACAGATGATGTCGGAAAAAGAAAGATCAGTCATGCTGAATTTCAATATGCTGTTGCTTTAGTTTTCAGAGGTGTCTTTCAGCAACTCATTCCCCCCTCCCCATTGAAAACACATGCATGCTCAGCCAGGTTGGTCAGGAAAGATGCTCTGCAAACAGACACTTAGGGCAAGAATGACAAAGGGAAATATGAAAACCAAAACTCATCCTAACTGGGATGGGGAAAGCACTTGATAATTTAACCAATCTGGAAACCTAGCCAAAGCTCCAAAGATTTATGTTATATTATATATTTTCAAAGAAAGGTGAAAAATGACAATTCATTACAGCACTCCTTATAGAGTGAATCAAACATAGTGACAAGTGTTAATAAGGTTATTTATAGGGGTTATCCAACACTAAAAGAGTGGCCCAGACCTGCTTGACCCAGGGGGCTGGTGATACTCACCTGATCCCGCCGCTGGATCTGGTCTTTTGGGCTGCCAGGCTGGCAGTTCCGCTCCCACGTGCGCCGAGGACAACATTCATCAACAGGGACACATGTGACCACTGCAGCCAATCACAGGCCGCAGCAGTGACTTGCTTCCCCTGGGTCACATGTTACATCATGCATGGCGCAAGGGGAGCAGGTCACTATTGCGGCCTGTGATTGATAGGTGAACAGACTGCCAGAGGATGCATCTAATTTATAATGGGGCCTGTGCCTTATCATAAATTAGGCATGGGATACTAAGACCAGCGCAGAAGGCACCGGTCTTGATAAATCTCTCCCATTATGTGCTTGGAGCTATTGACCCTGGCAGGATATAAAAAAAAATCCAAAAAGTACCCACATTTTCTATATAGAGAGATATCGACAACATCCAACTATGAATGATATATTATAAATGCTCTTTCACTCTGCATGAACACGGAGCTGCTCTATACCCTCAGTGCACATACTTTGGTCCAAAACAGATTGTGATCGTACAGAGAAACTTTGTTTAGAAAGCATAAATTTGTGTAACTCAGCTGAAAAGTTATTTTTTTCCCTTGTAAAGCTTTAAAAGGTCCACTGTGAAGTGGAAATGATTGCTTACTGGATGTAATGCCTCTTGTTCTGTGCCCTAATTTAAATTAGTTCCTAGTCACAGAAGATGCTGTGGCTGCTTTTTATCCTTCACAGCCAGATGATATAAAACTTAAGCCGATCACTTGTAACTTCCATCTCGCCTTATTAAGGTACTAAACACGTCTTGGGTTACTGAAATTGCTTTCAACCTCGCACTTATCATATGTTCCTCAACATATGCATTATCCAGCAATATGCTGGCACAAACAAAAGTAATGCAGTAAACAGAAGCATTTATTCTATTAGCTTGCACTGATGAACTCACCCATGAAGAGCTGTTTATGGAAAATACCATCAGATAAGCCTGACATAATGGTTACTAGAATATGTAATATATTTGTCTTCACCAAGTTCAAGAGATTAATATAAAGTAATAGTTTGGCCATTTAATTATTGCAGTGTTTGATACATGCATCAGGTAGAACCATTACTCAGATTTGGAAAGTATGGCGGGAAATTATCATCAGGGTTATATTTGAAGTTAGTTTTGCTTGACACTACATTGGCCTAATTTGTAGCAAATTTTTCAAATGTCGCACATTGTTTGTTACATTTGGTGCAATTTTAACGCCTTAAAGGGGTTGTCCGACAAAAAATAATCTACAGTTTTCAAACCAGCACCTGGATACTTTTGTAATTGCATGTAATTAAAATTTTTGCATAGCCACTGAGTTATTCAATAAAATCTATCTGTATAGCGCCACCTGCACTTTGTTTTTTTTTCTTATTTCTTTGTCCTGCTCACTGAGAAGGACGCACATGCTCAGTTTCATCCTTCATCTGCCTCCTGAGCTGTGATAGGGAGAGCTGAGACATTCCCTTTACCTGCAGCAGAAAAGACACTCCCCTTGAGCTGTCAGCTTGAAATAAATCTAGCAGAGCAATGAATGTGGAGATATCTGGGTCCATGTGAGGTACAGGGCTGGTTCTAGCTTTGTTAGAAAGAGATTGTCATGTACTGTGTAATGTCTGATTTTCATTTTTTACATTAGTCATGGGATTAACTCCCTTAACTCAAAATGCTGTACAAGCACGCCATTTGCATTAAAGGTATGTATGGTGCAGGCTCACAAGCTCAGCCCACTCCATACATGGCAGATACTGACTGTGTAAGGCTACTTTTACATCTGTGTTTTTCTTTTCTGGTATTTTGATCACGCAGAGAATCTCAATACGGAAGAAAAATGATGAAGGGAACAGAGTGCACCAGAATTTATTCCATTCCGTTTGGTTGCATTCCCATACCGGACAGAAAACCGCAGCAAGCAACGTTTTTCTGTCCGTCATGGGATGCGGAGCAAAATGGATCCATCATGGCCCTTTTAGAGATAATACAACCGGATCCGTTCATATCGTGTGCAGCCGGTTGTATTATCCTAACGGAAGCGTTTTTACTGATGCCTGCTGGATCAGGCAAAAAAGCAGATGTGAAAGTAGCCTAATACAGGTGACACCCAACTGCAATTACCGGAGATAACTCTGATGACAATAGCAACTGTGGCATCTGAGCAGCTAGACAAAGGGAGGGGGCTCCCTCTATTCTCTGATCAGAGCCCCTGTGGTGAAATTGCATAACGGTTGCTATGACAGCCTGGGACCTTGTGAAGTCTAGGCCTGCCATTAGCCAGCTGTCTATTAATCCAAGGCTTGAAATACAAAGAGTTTGAATCCTATACACTTCAACAGAATTCTGTTGCAGTCCATGGAACAAGTCTATAGCTCTAGGAGGACTAACAGTTGCAGTAAATATTTTTTCATGTTTAAAAAAAGAACAAAAAAAAAACAAAACACAAAAATATAAAAAAAATTAAATCACTCCTCTCTCCCAATTTTACATATAAAAACAAAAAATCAAAAATAAACATTATTGGTATTGCCACATCCAAACTAGTAAAATATAAACATATTTTTCCTGCATGGTGAATTCTGTAACAGAAAAAACTTAAAATGCGCAGTGCAGCGTTTTTGTTTTTTCTCACCTTGCCCCTCCCAAAAAAACTGATCAAAAATCTGTATGTACCCCAAAATAGTAGCAACAAAAATTATAGCTTGCGCCACAAAAAAACAAGCCCTCACACAGTTCTGTAGGCAGAAATATAAAAAGTTTTAAGTGTCAGAATATGGTGATGTAACACACAAAGATTTTTTTTTTTAATTAGTAAAACTATATAAGATTGGTATCATAATGATCCACTGAAGGCGGACTTAAGCTGCTTTCACACATCTGTGGGAATGGTCAGCAATAACTGCTCCTTCTGCATCACGACTGCTCAAACAAAAGCAATCTGTGGGTGCAAACAGTTTTCACACCTAAACTCCAGAATATTTCTAGATTATCAGGATCCGGAGATTTACCAGAGTTTGACTTTCACACATGAAGATATTACCCCGGAGATGTTCCATGTCGGGTGCATTCTCACTACAGTGGAAATGTTCCAGGTGCCTAGACAAGGGGCGGGAACTTAGGCATGGCCACGGTGATTTTCTGGAACATTTATGGCTATTTTCACACATGCGCTCACTCGGACATAACCTGGAATTAGTACTAGGGCTCTGGGGAGAAAAAGTCTGGGTTAAAGGGTTTCTGTCACCAGAAATGACCCTATTAAACCAAGTGTCATTTGCAATGAGCAAATGACACTTGATGCCAGTAATGTTACTATTATAGTCCTCAGTAACGCCGTTTTGCTAAAAATTACGATTTTATAATATGCTAATGACCTCCCCTAGGTGCAGTAGGCGTGAACCTGCACCTAGGAGAGGCCGTAATTATGCCTCTTACCACGCCCCCGGTCGCGCTGATTGACAGGGCCGGGCAGCCAGCTCTTTCGGCTCCCGGCCCTGTACGATCCGAAATCCCGCGCCTGCGCAGTAATGAAGCCGGGAACCGGGCGGGCGCCGGCTCTCTAGGCGCGCTGATCGCAATGCGCAGGCGCGGGATCAGCGTGCGTTGAGAAAGAGCTGGCTGCCCGGCCCTGTCAATCAGCGCGACCGGGGGCGTGGTAAGAGGCATAATTACGGCCTCTCCTAGGTGCAGGTTCACGCCTACTGCACCTAGGGGAGGTCATTAGCATATTATAAAATCGTAATTTTTAGCAAAACGGCGTTACTGAGGACTATAATAGTAACATTACTGGCATCAAGTGTCATTTGCTCATTGCAAATGACACTTGGTTTAATAGGGTCATTTCTGGTGACAGAAACCCTTTAAAGTCCAGGACTAATATTGCGGATGTGTGCATTCACACATACAGGCCCTCTGGGTAAACTCCAGAAAATGTCAGGATTCCAATGTAAGTGTGAATGGGGCTTTAGTAAGGAAGGCTGGTTCTGGTTCTGCCAAACTGAACCGCAATATGGACAAAGTGAGAACACAGTAGCTGGATTTGACTCTGAAGTGACTGGCTATTATGTAGGAAAGCTATTTTTTTCTGAGCAAACTGTGTGCCCTCCTGTAATGTTACTTCCTATGTAAAACTGTACAGGAAACAGGCAAGAGTAAAAAAAAGTCATGCACAAATACCATTAAAAATGCCAACACACGTGCAAAAAACAACTAAGGAGGTCTATAGGAGAAAAATGCCAGGCAACAAGGAGAAAAATGCCAGATCTGTAATTTGAAAAAAAAAATGGCAATGACTCAAAAAAAGTGGTGAAAATACACCACTTATAAAAACACCTGCTTGTCCGGCATTTAATACTTCCCATAGACTTTCATGCTTTCTAGTGCTAAGGCATAGTTCATACATAACTGTGGTAGTGAAGCATGACGTTTTAACCATATCTATGCTGCATCCTTGGTTGCACTTTCGCTAAAGAAACATTCCTATATCAGCTCTGATGGAAAACGGTATCATGGTAAGCACAAACATGTAAGTCTCACTAGCAGCGCCCAAACCTGGCAGCAAACTGTTCCAGTAATATATTCTTCTACTAGAACACTATCTACCACATGATGGAAGGACAAACTAAATTAACCATGGGTATTTTCCTTTACAAAGTTAATGTTATTTCAACAAGTCTGTAGAAACGTAGAACAGAATTTATATTTATTTACAGCTAATATGAAATTATCAATCCAAAACTCAAATTTAATGCTTGAAGAGAAGTTCATTCCGTTGAGCTATGCACTTAAATTAGTAGTCGACAGTCATTCTGTTTCTTTTTTTTTTCCTCAACAGATTGTGGTACTGAATTTACATGAAACATTAACATTTAAAGTATCACTACCCAAATGCTGCTCGGGTACATCGCAGAGATTATACACTGGACTTTCACTGTGTTTCATTACTGTATACTGGGATGTAAAGAGATTAATGTAATCCCCTGTATATGAGTAAACAAGTCAGAGAAGGTCATTTATGGTCATTTTTGGAAACATGCAGACTTCACGATCAATCATTATGTACCCAACACACCTCCATTTCTGAGTAAATGTAAAAAATATAAAACATTTTTAAAAAGTTACCAAGAAAAATATCCAAGTGTTACAAGCAAAGGGGATTTCTTTTCGGTCTTCTCCTCACCTGTACACTAACACTGTTGGGGAAGTTGCAACTGCCTTGCGTGTGAATGGCATGGCCTGGTTAAATTAGTGAGTAGCTGTTGATTTTTAGCCTTTAAAAGTCCAGGCCTTTTGATCCTCTGGCTGCTGGGGATAGCATATGCTCGTTGCATTTGTTTCCAGATTCTATGTATCTGTCACATACTTCCTTCCTCACTGATAAGTCGCCCAACCTAACTATCAGCGGGGCTGGTTGCCATAGCAACAGAGCATCACCGGCAGCACTGCCATAGTGTAGCCAGCAGTTGGGATGGTCGACCTATTAGGCAGAAGGGATGCCGAACCAATCAGTCTAGCCACCCACCTTGCACGCTTCCTGAGGGTGGGCTATTTTAACAGGCAGCTGCTGGCCACAGTTGTCTGTGATTGGTATTCCTGCCTCACTAGCTCATTTTGTGATCCTTTGCCTGTTTTATGACTTTTCCACTGTATTCTGATTTAGTCAATGATGTGATCTCCTGGTATTTGACTCTGCTTGTTAACTGATCTTGTTTGATATTGGTCACTGTTTGTTATTACACTCTGCTAGTTTGTGACCTTGCCTTTGCCTGCTGACTTTGTCTCTGACGGTTATCTCCTGGCTTCACTCTGCTATGTATTTGACTTAGCTTTTGCCTTCTGATCTGTTCCTGGTTTTGTCTGTCTGGTTTTGACCTTTTTCTGTCTGACTACTCTTTCACGCCATTAGGCTTAGCCAAGTCTGGGACCATCACCAATTCGTGGGCCTTCATTTAGGGCAGATTGTGCAAGTAGGTAGGGGCAGTGGTGCAGGTGGAGTACAGGGCTGCACCATTCCATACCCTTCATGACAGTATCTTGTTCTAGTCTACTGTGTTATTTCAGTGTATCGTGGGACCTGCGGACGCTCCCATTCACTTCTATGGAGTAAGTTCCAAAACAGGAGTCAAGACGTAAATTACAGAAAAAAGAACTAGAGTGCCTTCAAGAGTGCCTGACAAAGATCTTCATTATTGTGTCTGCCAAAGATGGCCCCTAGATAGCATGCCATATGCGTTCCTCATAGTGCCTGTTACACTGACCTCATAGTATGCCAGATGTCCCTAAAAAGCACCAGAGAAGGCCCTCGATACAGGGTTTTACCCATGTCTCCTAGAACCTGCCCACACATAACTCCTATGCTGAATTTCTCATCATTTGATCATTGCGTCCTGACATCCACACTTTGAACACAACTGGCATTGATTCCAAAGTCACTTACTTCAAGGGGGAAAGAAGAAGGTTTTGTCTGTTTCCCTAAAATGTGTTCACTTCAACCAATTGTTTCAATTAAAAAAAAATGTTAAAAATGGGAACTGGGAAATTTAAAAAGGCCAAAGATGCCTAAAATAAAACGGGTTTATTATCTAGTATAGGTAAGATTGTTCGCAATTACAACTCCCATGACTGAAGCTGCACAACTAAGGCCTTGTTCACATCTGCGTTTAGAGGAAGAGAAAAACTGAAAAAATGTGTTAGTTTTAATTCTCACCCTTTTACAGGGGTGCTTTTGATACATTAGTGACATTCAGTTAGTGTCTGTGCCATTAGGTTTCTACTATTTTTGGAGGAAGAAAAAGTTCTGCCCCAAACAGATATATGACAGAAAGAGCCTCACATTTTTTTTTAAAGACAGTAGTCAATGAATGATGGATAGAAAAGGTGTTCTGTTCGGAAAAGTCAACACAGATGGAACAAGTCCTAAGAGAAGCAACATTTTAGATGCAAGTTAGACACATTTATTATATATGTATAAGTCAAAGAATATTTAGGTATGCTTCATCCAATATGTAATAACATATTGGATGATCGTTAGATCCAGATAATATCACACAACATTTCAGTCTATAAATGACCTTTCTCAAGTCGTATCTGGTGAAGTATGCAGAGGGGTATCACGGGATGAAGCTTCCAGTAAATCTGACTATTTTGCATCTAAAAACTTTGTGCTGTGGATTCTCCTGTCTGATGTTGGATGAACTAAAGAATCCTTCTTCAGAGCACCTGTAAGAAGGAACTGTGTGTGGCAAAGCATATATACAAGATATTAAGCATCTTAATATTAAAGGAAGTCTGTCACCTCATTTTCACCTACATAACTAACAGCACTGTCCCACAGAAGATTGCATGCACATCCCAAACATACCTGTGTGCACTGTGTCTGTATTACATGTCCATTTTTATTCTGCTGGAAAACAGCTCTCAAGTGCCCAGCTGAAAGTGAAAGTAAAAACAGCTTTCTCTCCCGACTCGATTTCTAACAGCTATACATTGGTATAATTTGAAAGCTTGGAATGCCAGCTTTCAAAGAAGGTCAGAACCATGTTTCTATTTGCTACCAATCCCAAGATATGAGCAGCTAAATCAGCCCTCTCCTCTTCAGTCTGGTTTGCTTTGGGCACTTGCAGCAGCAGAGCTGGGCACTTGGGAGCTGTTTTCCTGCAGAATAAAAGTGCTTTTCCTGGACATGTAATACAGACACACAGTGCACACAGGTATGTCTGGGATGTGTATGCAATCTTCTGTGGGGCAGTGCTCTTAGTTATATTGGTGAAAATGAGGTGACAGACTCCCTTTTACGTAATTTTTTTATGAAAATTAAACCCCTGCAAGAAAATATTAATAAAAAAACTATATGTGATCAAAATTTTACTTACTTGGTGATTCCATGAGTTTTCACTGTCTATTAGCTGCTGTTTTTCACTCAGTAAGTCTTTGTAGAGTTTTTTACCGTCCTCAATCTGTTTGTCGGTGTTCAACAAGTCTGCAGAGTATTCGGCCCATGTTTTCTCAGAGTTGCTTAAATTATCTCTGTTCATAGTTTGAAAGAAATAAATCAATAAATCATGATACATTTTTCAGGTTAGTCCGTGTATAGCAAAATAGCGTGTTATTGTGTTAGCCAGAAAAATATGGACACTTTTGAATTAAAAAAAGTCAAACGTATTATAGCAGTGATACCTGTATTGGCTAATCAAAAATAACCAATAATAACCACATAACCAAAAATAACCAACACATTTTTTGGTTAGCCACTAAAGTTATCATTGCTATTTGCCTTTTTTTAACACAAAAGTATTTTACATCTGACAGGTTAGGCCCGTGATGGCTAACCTCCGGTGAAACTACGACTCCCAGCATGCTCCATTTATTTCTATGGAAGCCAAGCAAGTGTGCATCTTGGGAGTTGTAGTTTTGCGGTTAGCCATCACAGGGTTAGGCCATTAAAGGTCTGTCTAAAGGTAAAAATCTTGTTTGTTGGTGTTCGAATATGACATAAAGCATCTTAGTAATTTAATATTATTCTCAAAACTGCAGGTATCGCTCCCTTTCAGCCGCACTCACATACAGTTTGCTGGTTTTCTTAAAAGCTGTGACGTTCCAGTGGCCGGGCCTTTTTTTATTTCTCTGTGTGCTGGTGACGAGTTTGAAGGAGCTAGCTGTCTTACTTAAAGGGGTTTTCTCACTTCAGCAAATAGTATTTATTATGTAGAGGAAGTTAATACAAGCCACTTACTAATGTATTGTTATTATCTATATTGCCTCCTTTGCTGGCTGGATTCATTTCACATTATACACTGCTTGTTTCCATTATTACGACCACCCTGCAATCAATCAGTGGTAGCTGTGCTTGCACATTATACGAAAAACACTGGCCTATATGCATCCCTAAGGTCCCAGCCCCAGAGAGGCCAACGCTTTTTCCAATAGTGTGCAAGCACGACCACCACTGATGGATCGAAAGGTGGTCGTAACCGTGGAAACTAGCAGCGTATAATACAATAGAAAAATGAATTAAGGGAGCAAAGGAAGCAACATGGACAATCACGGTAAATCAGGAAGTGCCTTGTATTAACTTTCTCTACATGATAAATGGCACTTGCTGAGGTGAGACAACCCCTTAAAATGAATTCTTTATCTCCCAATCCGCCATCACAGGGGGCTGGCTTAGTTAATGAACTCAGTCAAACAGGCAGCTGCTTCATCATATAACTGGTCAGGTGCCAACACCCAAGGGGTGGAGAAAACTCTCCAGCGACTGGAGTCTATGTCACAGCATCGCATCTTATAAGCAAACTGTTGGGACCATGTGAGTGCAGCTGAAATAGCACAATACCTGTATTTATAAAAATAACAGTATATTAGTAAGTTGCATTATGTCACATTTTAACACTACAGAATAGCGTTGGGTGCACATGTCCTCGGGTGGTGTCCTTTGACAATAGTAATAGGAAAGGACCAGCAAACTCAAAGTTGCTTTTAGGAATTGCTTGTTTATTGCCACATGTTTGTGACGCATTTGGCACAATCTGTGTCTTCCTCAGACAGTGCCGGTCCTTTTCTATTACTACTATCATCCTCAGGATAGGTCATCAGTATCTGATCGGTGGGGGTCCGACCCCCAGGACCCCCGCGATCAGCTGTTTCAGAAGGCATTGACATTCCTGTCCTGCCCGTACTTGTTATCACAGCTCAGCCTCATTTACTTATATGGGATAAGCTGCGTCTAGGTCATGTGACAGATGAACATGTCTTCACTGACCTAGGAAAAGTGAGGGGTCTCAGAGGTCTCTGAGGATAGGTAGTCAGTAATAAAATTTTAGAAAGCTCCTTTAATTAAATTAAATCAAGTTTAGATTTTTTTTGCAGTTGGACAACTCTTTTAAACTTACCATGCATGTAAAGAAAACTATTAAGGGTGTTGATCCTCTTACAAAAACTGCTTACAAACAATGGAGCTGTATTTTAACTAGGAAATAAACATTAAAATAAGCATGAACATAACTGCTATTGGATATTTACAGGTGTGATACACATGCTTGTAATGGGGCAAACTATTTTGAGGAGGAGCTAAAGTGGTGCAGATGTCCATAGGAAAACATTTTGTGGCACTCACTTCACTAATCCCTTGCTTAATCGGCTCCACCCTGGAAAAACAGAACCCACAAAGTGCCCCAAGTGTTTTCGGAGTCTTGCAACAACCCTGGATCCATCAAGTATCCACTCCATACAGGTATTCTCGGTGATCAGAAGATAAATAAATAGTCTTCAGGATAGGTCATCAATATCAGATGCTCGAAGGTCTGACTTCTGGCACCCTCACCAATCAGCTGTTTAAATGCATCACAAAGTTTGTCCGTCCTCTTCACTGTTTACCTGCACACAGCGTGTAGAGAAGGGACGAGCGGTTGTAGTTACACAGCACCACCACAACAATGTAAACAGTGTGCAGTAAGGCTACTTTCACACTTGCGTTGTGGTTTTCTGGCATTGAGATCCGGCAGAAGATCTCAATACCGGAAAAAAAAGGGTTCCATTTAGTCCCCATGCAGTTTGAATCGAAAGAGATCTGTTCAGGACGCATCAGGATGTCTTCCGTTCTGGTGGCTTTCAGCTTTGTGACAGGATACAAAACCGCAGCAAGCTGTAGGCCGAACTGGATGGACAGATATCTTTTTTCGGCCTTATAAACTACGTAACTATGTTACTATGTAAACTATGTTACAAAACAGAAAAAAACGGATCCGGCACTGAAACCAATGTAAGTCAATGGTGACGGATCCGTTTTTATAGGAGACTAAAAAACTGGATCCCTCACCCATTGACTTTCAATGTATTTAGGGCCTGATCCATTTTTTTTTTTCAGTTTTGATATCACACAACCACATCCTAACTGAACGCATGCATCCTGATGTGTAATATCAAAACGCATCAGTTTAATTCCAGTATTGAGATCCTCTGCCGGATCTCAGTACCGGAATTAACAACGCAAGTGTGAGAGTAGCCTAATACAGTGTGGAGGACACAGCGCTCGCACGAGCACCACAACCTCACCAAACAGTTGATCAGCAGGAGTGCCAGGGAGTCGACTACCACGCATCTGATATTTATGACCTATCTTGAGGAAAGGTCATCAATATCATCACACTGCACAACTCCTTTAAATTGTGTAATCCAGGCAGACTCATGTAACATCACGTATACAAGGTGGTAGGAGAACCAAAGCTTTTGCTTGAGATTAAAATCCACTCTAAGGAATGATGAAACAGTTCTGACCTGCAGCACTGCAGATTCTTCTTTAGATCAGCCAATTTGGCGGCCATGCTGTTTCTCTCTTGGTTAGCTTCTGCGGTAACTTTCTCAAAAGTCATCTGGGCAGACTTCCGCTTTGTTTCTGCTTCATTTAGCAATACTGTTGCCTTAATGAGATTAAATAAAAGTACAAAGATGGTTTAACAGGAGATAATATTCTAAATATGAAGCCACAATGGGACTTTAAAACAAGATGTGAAAAAGACTGGCTTCAGGTTGTCATTTTATGCAACTTACACTACAGTAATAGACAAATATTTGGACACACCTTTTCATTCCATGGTTTTCCTTCTTTTCCCCTCTCCATTGTAGATTCATATTGGAGAACGATGAAAGAATACATTGATTAAATAGTAAACGAAAGTGTCTCAGAGCGATCTGCAACGTCACTTCATCTGCATCTATGCTGCAGAAAATGAGCAGTGTCGATGCAAGCATGAGGTGCAGATCACTCTGAGAAGAACGTTTGGGTACACGTTAAAAAATCCAAAATATGTTTAATATTTTAGATTCATCATAGTAGCACACTTTTGCTTTGAAGACCATTGTGGCATTGTCTCAATCAGCTTCATGAGGTAGTCACCTGAAATGGTTTTCAATTAACAGGCATGCCTTGTCAATAGTTAATTTGTTGAATTCCTCGCCTTCATAATGAGTGAAACCATCAGTTATGTTGTGCAGAGGTAGGATTTGTACACCGTTCTATAGAGTGTTTAGCAGATGGATTTTCTGCTCCTGAACATGGAGGAGAAGGTGTGGGGTACTTTGCAGGTAACATTGTGGTTGATTTATACAAAATTCAAGGCACACTTAACCAGCATGGCTACCACAACATTCTGTAATGACATGCCAATCCATCTGGTTTGTGCTTATTGGGATCATCATTTAATTTTCAACAGGAAAATGACCACAAACACACCTCCAAGCTATGCAAGGGCAATTTAACCAAGAAGTGATGAAATGCTGTGTCAGATGACATGGCTTCTGTAATCACCAGACTTTAGACCATTTGAGTTGGTTTGAAAGGAGTTTGACCATAGACTAGTGTTATGGTAGTGGGGTTGGAACCACTGTCTTAGCAAAGAGATATGACCTTGGGATAAACCTAAACCTATCCTGCAATACCCTGGTATTCACACTTTAACCTCTATACAGGGATCTGGACTTTGCTGCAGAGAAGCCACCAGGCCGCTACTTCCTGGAGTAGTCTCTGTGAGCTCAACAGTGCAGGGCAGGTTTACATGCTAAACCGTAAATGTTCTGAGGTCAGGGTAGGAGTGAAGGGTCAATATGGAGGTCAGGCCTGGCAGCGGAGGGTCAGAGTCCAGGAAACAAGCAGAGGTTTGTACACAGGCAGGTAAATGAATACAGTACAACCTTGCAGGAACTAACAAGCTAAAGAACCTATTGCTCAGGCACCTTCCCACAGGTTAAGGTGCCTCAAGTGGCCCAGGGTTGCTATCCATTGGTTGGTGATGATAGGGTGCGTGCACACTGGCCCTTTAACCCCCTCCAGCAAAAGCCAGTTTGGACCAAAGGCCGAAGCCCCATTTTTCAAATCTGACATGTGTCATTTTATATGGTAATAACTTTGGAAAGCTTTTTACTTTTTTGTGATACATTGTACTTCATGTTTGTGTTCAACTTGGATCATATATTAATTTCATTTATATTAATTTCTCTGCTTTTAAGACAGATAGTAATACTTTATATTGGCATGATTTTGTGAATGTCATTTTATTTTTTTGAGACATTAGAAGCCTTAGAATTTTAAAGCAATTTTTCAAATTGACTTTGAGGGTCTCACACAGTAGACACCACCCATAAATAACCCCCATTTAAGTAACTACACTCCTCAAGTTATTCAAAACTTATTTTAAGAACTTTGTTAACCTTTAAAGGGTTTGTCTCACTTCAGCAAATGGCATTTATCATGTAGACAAGTTAATAGTAGGCACTAAGGCTACTTTCACACTAGCGGCAGTCCGCATCCGGCAGGTGAAGGGTGCCGTCGGATCCGGACTGCCGCAGGGACATGTCTTGGTGCGGATGCCTGGACCGGAGAGAAAACCGCAGCATGCTGCGCTTTGTTCTCCGGTCTGAAGACGGAACGGAATGCTTTCAGGAGCATTCCGTTGTCTTCAATTCAGTTTTGTCCCCATTGACAATGAATGTTTTTTTTCCGGTATTGAGCCCCTATGACGGAATTCAATACCGGAATTTAAAAACGCTAGTGTGAAAGTAGCCTTACTAATGTATTGCTATTGTCCATATTACTTCCTTTGCTGGTTAGATTCATTTTTCCATCACGTTATACACTGCTCATTTCCATGGTTACGACCACCCTGCAATCCAGCAGCAGGGCAGGCCTCTCTGATGACTAGGACTGTGGGAGTGTGCATGGTTCATCAGATTTTTTTGAGAATGTGCAAGCACATCCACCGCTGCTAACTTGCAGGGTGGACCTAACCATGGAAACGACCAGAAAATAATGTAATGGAAAAATGATTCCAGCCATCAAAGGAAGCAATATGGACAATCACAATACATTAGTGTCTTGTATTAATTTTATCTGAATGATAAATGCCATTTGCTGAAGTTAGACAACCCCTTCTTCAAGAATTAAAGCAAAATGGAGGTGAATTTTAAAATTTGCATTTATTGTGCAGATTTTCCATTTTGATCCATTTCTTCTTGTAAAACAGCAAGGGTTAACAGCAAAACAGACCTCAATATTGATTCTGCAGTCTACAGAAACACCCCATATGTGGTTGTAAACTGCAGGGCTCAGAAGGGAAAGGATCGCCATAAGACTTTTGGAGGGCAGATTTTGTGGAATGGTTTTCAGGTGCCATATCGCATTTGAAGATACCCTAAGTTACCCCTAGAAAGGAAACTTCCATAAAGTGACCCCATTTTGGAAATTACATCCCTCAAGGAATTTATGAAGGGCTGTAGTGGGTGCATTGACCCAACAAATGTTTCATAGAATTTGAAAATCAAAAATCTAATTTTTTCCAATAAAATGTTGCTTTAGCCCCAAATTTTTTATTTTCACAAGCAGTAACAGGGGAAAAAGCACCCCATAAATTGTTACGCATTTGCTCCTGAATATAACGCAGCGCTCAGAAAGGAAGGAGCGGCAACAGAATTTTCTAACATGGAATTTGCTGAAATAGATATTAAGGGCCATAACTTTTTTATTTTTTGTTAATTGAGCTATGTTAGAGCTCATTTTTTGTGGGACAAGGTGTAGCTTTTATTGGTACTATTTCAGAGAACGAATAACTTTTTGATCGCTTTTGGGAGGCAAAGTGTGCGAAAATTGCAATTCTGTCTGATTTTTTTTTTTTTTTTTACAGGGTTCTCCAATGCAGAATATATGTTAGGATAACTTTATTCTGCAGATATGTTTATGGTGATATCAAATTTGTATTCTTTTCATGTTTTATTACTTTTGCATCATAAAATAAATTTTTTATCAAAAATTTGTTGTATCTAAGACCCAGAACTTTTTTATTATTCCGTCAACGTGGCTGATAGATAAAAAAACAGAAAGATAGATAGAGGCAGAATTCCAAATGAAGTGAAAAAGTAGCGGACTTCTTTATTCACCCATTTTGCAACATTTCATTCCAAGCTTGAGAAAAGCCTCATTGTGTCGGGCTGAAACATAGTAGAATGAGTGACTAAAGAAGTTCAACTTTATTTGAAATGTTCCCTTTGTCTGTCTGTGTACCTATACCTATATTTTAACTTCATTTTTAGTGCTGCCTCTATTTGTCTGTTTGTTTGTTTGTCTATCTATCTATCTCATATCTATCTATCTATCTATCTATCTATCTATCTATCTATCTATCTCATATCTATCTATCTATCTATCTATCTATCTATCTATCTATCTATCTATCTATCTATCTATCTATCTATCTATCTATCTATCTCATATCTATCTAATATCTATCTATCTATCTATCTATCTATCTATCTATCCCTGAGCTATTGCATCTTTATATACAGAATGGGTGAATAAATAAGTCCACTATTTTTTAACTTCATTTGCAGTGCTTTGCAATACTGTTTAGAAGACTATCGGCGAGAGGTCTTTTAAGGATTTGCATCCCTCTCTAGTCTGTACACAGTGTTGCTTACAGGCAGACAGACATACAGACAGAGATATATAGATACATTTTGGGCCCTATGATTTCTTTACACCACACATAAATAAATCTCTTATTAATATAAATTAGAGCATATCGTATATATGCCATTAGATCAATCAGTACTTGCTACACAGAAAATGTACAGAGAAACAAGCTTGTATAGCAATTTATAAGAACCTACTTCAGCCTGTGCCTGTTTTATCTTGCTCATGGCATCACCCTCGAGATGAAGCTTATCGTCCAGCAGAGGGCGGTGTTTCTTAATAAAGGTGATTTTCTCATCTAGCCTTGATTTCACTGCTTCAGTCTTTGCCATCAATTCCAGAGCTTTGTCCAGTTCTTGCTTTTTAATCGAGATATGCCATTGAAGTTCAGAAAGATCCTGAGCACAGGCGTCATACTCTGTTCGCAGGAAAATTAAATGGTTATTACATACAGCACTGCAAACCTTTACTTCTTGTTATTTATTAATAACGCAACCTAGCTTTAGAAATATTTGCTATTAAACATTTAAAATTTGATCTAATTTTTGTAAGACAACTTTTTAAATTATTTCAAAAGAGACGTTTTACGCTGTAGATGTTTTCTCATCATGTCCTAGAGGGGATGTATTGTCAGAAAATAATATTAATTTAATCAGGTTTTTCTTATACGGATTCTTAAAAAAATTATTTTTGTTATTATGTTTTAAACTATCTGAATAAATACCTTGGAATATTACAGTTATCACATTGGCCACTAGAGCATTGGCTATAAGCCAGAGTGGTATCCGTCAGTCTATGTATTAGAAATATACCGTTACATAACATCAATCCAAATTAATTATCTATTGATGGAGCCAGTGGCTCATATTTACTAATTTATTACTTATTTCTCTTGCTTATACCTAGATAATATCCCACAGTACTTTACAGACATCATCATCACTCAATATCCCCAGAGGGATTCCCTATCATTCCCTAAATAGATTCCCTATGTCTTTGGTGTGTAGGACGGGAGTACTCAGAGGAGACCATACAAACCCAGGGAGAACATACAAACTCCATGTAGATCTAATTTGAACCCAGCCCCAGCACTGCAATGCACCAGTGATAACCACTGAGCTGAGCTAATGGTTTTGCACCTATATTTGGTTGTAAATTTACTGAAAATGTGGTGGAATTTGGTGCATCTAGGTTTACAGAAGTTATCCTGTCCAATACCTGTGGAACGCCATTTTCAGGTCAGGGTTCAAAAGGGTGTGGCTTCACAGGAAAGGATGCAGCTTTGTGAAAAGGGGGTGGGGCGTAATGTAAACTGTTTTGCACCAAAATTGTGCCACAACTTAAAATTTGCGTAAAGTTCTGTCCCAAAGTAAGCCAACCAAAAGTTGGTATAAAGTTGGAGAAAAGTGTCTATCCCTGCACCAGATTTATCATCCAGTCTGACCAGCCTGGTGCAGGTCTAGACAGCCAGTCTAAGTTTACACCATCTATAGGATCAGTAAATCTGACCCAATGTTTGCAGATGCTCTAGATAACAGAGGATGGTCCCAAGTGACATCCATATAAAAGGTGTCCTAAGCCAACAAATCTTTAAATTCTCCAGGTGGTGATACCAGACAGTCAACAGATATGTGCACTATCACTCCAGTTAGAAAAGGGACTCTGAGACCTCTTGTTATTGTGATCGAGGGGGTCTTAGAGGTCAGACACTCCACCTTTACCCGCAAAACAATCACCTACAGTGTATCTAAAAAAGTCTTTAGACTAGAAAGTAAAAACAGATGGGGTCATTTACTAACCAGAAATAGGCCACGGATCGCAGCGCAAAGGTAGCAGAACTACGGTACTGCAGCTCGGGCTGGAAACTACGCATTGAACGGAGCCTTCTGTCCACTGTATTGTGTCTGGCACCTATGGCTACCTGGAACAGCTGTTTGGTGGTGGCGCCATGGGTCCGATCCCCCACCGATCTGATACTGATGACTTATCCTTAGGATAGGTCTTCAATAACTAAGTACCGGGAAAAACCCATAAATGTTTATGAATAGAGTTTAATAAAACAAAACAAAAAAGTCAGGTCCTAAATGCTGTGACACATGCAAGTCCTATCTGGATCTAATTAAAATGAAGAAATATGCTATAGCTAAAATAAGAATTGTGAAGCCTTTGCAATAATCATATTCCACTTCATTATCAAGCATTAATCAGACTGCCATTAACTGTCCTATTATAAAATAACGCATGTTTGCTTCACTTCACTAAACTAAAGCTAAATATAGCAAACAACAGTATCTCGTCCCAAGTTAATAATTAAATAACAACAGCCGCCAAAGTGCAAATGATAAAACTGTTTAAAAAGGCATTTAACTCAATGTAATCAATTTATCAAAATGTTTTAATTTGTTCAAGCGACATTTCTTACATTACCCCCCTATAGTTGTATATGTACATCATAGCAAAATGGTGCATGCAAATCAGCATTAATAAGTGTCACTTAAAAATGAGCTCACTGGAGCAGAGACATGGAGACGTAACCTGCTTCCTAATGAGCATCCCAATGGAATCATAAAAAAGAGCAAATACTTGACACAAAAAAAACATAACAAAGCTCAGTGGACTAAACCACAAAAGCTAGACATATTACTTGTATGTGCTTAAAGGTCATGGCTGTCCAAACAAAAATTACTTTGGATGAGGTCTCACTAGTTCTGCAGCTAAAAGACTTAGAAAGGATCAACATTTTTTGGGCAGTTTTCTCGAAGGGAAAAAAAACATTAAGAGCCAATCTTACTATATACAAACAATGAAGGTTTGACACATGGGATCCCCACCTATCAGCGGCACGGGTGCCAGCCTGACTCTGTTATCGACAACTTATCTAAAAGTTACAGGTAGATAAACTTTTTATATACTGTATACTGGAAAACCATAGCTAATACTGAGACTGTAGATGCAAAATTATAATTACATGATATTTACAATCACAATAACCACCCCTTCCTGGTGCAGTATTTTGTTTTTTTACTTTCTGCCTTCCCAGAGCCATAACCTTTTTATTTTGCTATTTACATAGGTGTACGAGTGTTTGCTTTTTGCAGGACAAGTTGTTCTTTACAATGGCACCATTTACTATTGCATACAATTTCGGGGGAAGTTGGAAAAAATTCTAAGTATAGTGCAAAATATAGTGTAAAAATGACACGTAATCTTGATTCTGCAGGTCAGTATGACGTTCATAGTTTTTCTTGTGTTTTAATACTTTCAAAAAAAATAAAAAAAATTGAAAAACATTTTTTTTCTTTGCATTTCCATAACTTTTTATATTTAAGTCTACGGAGCTGTGTGAGGGTTTATTTTTTGAGTGGCGAGTTGTATTTTTCATTGACATCATTTTGAGGTGTGTATGACTTTTGGATGGCTTTTTATTCAATTCTTTTTTGGGGGTGAAATGTCCAAAAACGGCAACTCAGCCATTTTCCCCTTATTCTGTTCACCATACAGGACAAATACTTTTATTTTTTTGATAGTCTGAGCATTTTGGGACAGCAATACTAGTTATGTTTATTATTTATTTTTATTTGTAAAGTGAAGAAAGGGTGATTTAAATTTATTATTATTCAATTTTTTTATAATTATTTTATAAATTTGTAATCTTTTTCATATTTTTGAAGAAAAAAAATTAACTTTTTTTTTCCACATATATTTTTAGTCCCCCTAGGGGATTTTATTATGTGATTGTCTGATTGATTCTCACATAGACTGCAATGACTTACCATTGCAGTCTAAAAGGGAGAATTGTTGCCTTCCTATCATTGGAGCCTCGCTCTTTCAACCCCCCGAGGTCTGAAAAGGCCAAAGGAAATTTATCACTAGTGATCCCCCTATCTTGCTGTTGGCATACACACATAGCTGTGTTTTACCTGATTTTTCTTTTCTGGATCCAAGGGTCTGTCCCTGAATTATGATACTTTTTCTTAATATGCAAATTAGGCCTTTGTGCAATGAGGGCGTCCCCAAGCTTCATTTACTTCGGTGGCAAGCAGTGGCGTACATAGAAAAGTAAGGGCCCAATAGCAAGGATCAAACCAGGCCCCCCACACAGGACAGAAGGGTTTCTGTCTAAACCCTTTTCAATGACCCTGGGGCCATTTTTCCTCATTTGTTAAAAGTTGTTCCTTTAGAAGGTAGAGTCCTGACCAAGTTTTCACCTCCAGTATAGGAGGAGAGGATCCCAACAAAGAAATGCAAAAGTGGTAATTAATTGTTTCTGTCTTCTCATCAGGCTACCTGGCTGTCACTGACAGCCAGGACACAATCTGTTCCTGCTAGATTGCAGGAGCTCTAATCCACCATCATACATGTACGGCACCGGATTAAAGACCGGCAACAAGTACTGGATATGTACAACGCTTAGTCGTTATGTAGTTAATCCCTAACCATCTCAAGGACATAAAATGTTACTCAGTGGCGTAGCTACCGGGGGGGCAGGGGGGGGCGACGGCTCCGGGCCCAGTGATTCAGGGGGGCCCAGCAAGGATGACCTTGCCTACTATCAGGCGAATACAAGTGAGCGCTTCCATATGGTAGTATTTAGGGACCCCCATCAGACCTCAGATCAGCCCACCCAGCCACATAGGATTAAAATAAAAAACCTTACTTACCTGTTCTGCGCTGCGGCTGCCCTCCGGTCCGCGCTCCGCTCTCTTCCCTGGCCCGCGCACACTATGACCTGACGCTGCGTGCAGCGTCAGGTCATAGTGTGCGCCGCCAGGGAAGAGAGCAGAGCGCGGACCGGAGGGCAGCCGCAGCGTAGAACAGGTAAGTAAGGTTTTTTATTTTAATCCTATGTGGCTGGGTGGGCTGATCTGAGGTCTGATGGGGGCACAATACGCTGATCTGAGGTCTGATGGGAGCACAGTAGGCTGAGAGGTCTAATGGGGGCACAGTCTGCTGATCTGAGGTCTCATGGGGGCACAGTAGGCTGATGTGAGGTCTGATGGGGGCTCAATACGCTGATCTGAGGTCTGATGGGGGACACAGTACGCTGATCTGAGGTCTGATGGGGGCACAAAACGCTGATCTGAGGTCTGATGGGGGCACAATACGCTGATCTGAGGTCTGATGGGGGCACAAAACGCTGATCTGAGGTCTGATGGGGGCACAATACGCTGATCTGAGGTCTGATGGGGGCACAATACGCTGATGTGAGGTCTGATGGGGGGCACAGTAGGCTGATGTGAGGTCTGATGGGGGCACACTAAGCTGATCTGAGGTCTGATGGGGGCTCAATACGCTGATCTGAGGTCTGATGGGGGCACAATACGCTGATCTGAGGTCTGATGGAGGGCACAATACGCTGGTCTGAGGTCTGATGGGGGCACAATACGCTGATCTGAGATCTGATGGGGGGCACAATACGCTGATCTGAGGTCTGATGGGGGCACAATACGCTGGTCTGAGGTCTGATGGGGCATAATACGCTGATGTGAGGTCTGATGGGGGCACATTCTGATGATCTGAGGTCTGATGGGGGCACATTCTGATGATCTGAGGTCTGATGGGGGCAGGGGACTGTTAGTTTAGTGATGTAAAAACTGGGGACAGGTTTCCTTTAAAATAGGAGTCCCGTTGTTTTTTAATCCTATTACTCCTATATTTTACTGCATTATATGGTAGAGTATTTAGAGTAGGGTATGTAGAAAGTCTATTGTACTGTACTTAACAGCATAGATGATCTAGCAGTTTATATAGTCATCTTTCTAATACAATATTATAACCACAACTAGTAGTATGTGCCTGTGAAGTTGGAAACGTGCGTTTGGGAAGCCAAGTGGGGGGCCCACTCAAGTATGTTTCGCCCCCCCCATGTGCTGAACCTCTAGCTATGGCTCTGATGTTACTGTACCTTTCTGAACAGCCTCAGGAAAGTTATATAGTTTCTATTGGGAAAGAACATCAATTTGTCTGATGAGACGTGATCGCCAGATCCAATACAGGAAGTGGCATAGTCACGTCTACTTATTGCATGGCGCTTATTGAGCACTATGCACCAAGGAAAGGCGTAAGTGGTAATAAACTGCTTCTCTTCTCAGGGAACTTAGCTGTCACTAACAGCTGGGCACCAAACCTGCTCCTGCTATATTGCAGGAGCTTTAATGCGCCATCATATGTATGGTGCTCTGGATTAAAGCCCAGCATCAAGCACTGTACATCTATGGCGCTTGGTCATTGTATAGTTAATCAAGGACATGAGACAGGGGCGTAGCTAAAGGCTCATGGGCCCAGGTGCAAGAGTTCAGCTTGGGCCCCCCTTCCCTCAGTCCTTTGTGTTCTTCTTATGCGGCACAGGGTTCTTTGGGCCCCCTAAGGCTCCTGGGCCCGGTAGCGACTGCTACCTCTGCACTCCCTAATAGCTACGCCCCTGACATTAGATGTTACTGTACCTTTCTGAACAGCCTCAGGGAAGTTATGTAGTTTCCATTGGGAAAGGACATCAATTTGTGTGATCAGACGTCCTTTCCTCTCCCTCTCTAGCTTCAAAGCCACTTCTGCTTCTTGACGGTCTTCTTCCAACCTCCATATCAACTGGACAACTTCTGAGAGGACAGCTTTGGTGTCTTCCTTCATAGATAAATCTTCATTTTGCTCTGGGAAATCTGAAGAAGACAAAAATATTATATGAACATTTGTTTTACTCAGTGTTTCTACACTATGTCCACAGGCTGTAGTTCTATTTCAGGGATCAAATACAGCAATACTGCCCACTTTAATGGGTTCCATGTAATGGTTCATAGGTTTTCCCTGCAAAATTAGGATTCACTGGGCATTTGCCCAGGAAAGAACAGCAGCGTCAACTCTCAATCACTTCATTTTTGGGTTCTTCACAATTGTCAAGCTTTCTAAACCACCCCCTTCAAGTAAAAGGAATATGAGTAATTATAAACCCCAGTTTTCTTTAATTATACCTGAAACTATTTGATCCAGGACCATTTCATCCAGGGTAAAAAATAAATAAAAATCCTGGTTAAATTAATACCTTGCTGAAACACCTCAAAGGGGTTGTCTCACCATAAGTAACTATCAGTTATCCATAAGTTATAGCAGCTAGCATAACATATATATATATTATGCTATAGCATAACAGCTGGAGTGTCAGAGATTGCTGACCCCTGCGATAGGTGATAAACATCTGGCTGGTGAAGTCTGACCACAGGAACTCCCACTAATAACAACAAAAGGGTCCCCAAGTTCTCAGACTGAGTTATAGGTTATTGGTTATAGGCCAGTTTGGAACACTATACAAAGAGGTCATTATTGCTTGGATGAGTACATTGTGATTATGATGAGGTCTGTATGCATAACATTGTTATGTTTTGCTACAGAAGTGCCAAAATGAAGATTTGATTAAGGGCCCATTCACACAACCGCAAATATCGGTCCGCAGAACACGGGCACCAGCTCGTGAACTCCGCATTAAGGAATTAATCCGTGATCCGTAAGAAATGGCAAAAGATAAGACATGGCATGGCAGCCATATGTTCATCTGAATCACTCTGGTTTATTTCCATCCTGTAGGTAGCATTTCCTTTTACTGTGTCCAACCAAACCCATGATGCAGGTCTCCTTTCTCTGCCACAGCTCCAGCACTGCCCCTAACAACGCTCAGCTAGTGTATAGCTCCACCCACCCAGCTAATTATATAGACACTCCCTTATCACTGCCCCTGTTGTCTTATATTTTTTGCCAAATCCATAAATTGTGCCATTACCCTAAATGGCACCATAAGAGGTCTCGGTATGTGCCACCCCTGAACAGCAACATAAAATTATTATTATTATTATTTATTTATTTAAAGGTACCATTAATTCCATGGTGTCAAGAGATGTACAAATACATAAAATACAATAAACAAGAAACTATTAACAGAGGGGCAGAGGACCTTGCCTGCAAGAGCTTTCAATCTACAAGGGAAGGGGAAAGAACACAGTAGGTGGCGGTAATGTCACACTTTGGTGTGGAGGGTATAGCCAGACCAAGCGTAAGAGGGAAGGGAAAAGGACCAAACAAGGGAAATGGTCACCTCCTGCAGGTAACCCTGAAACTAGGTCCTGACTGACCTGAAAAGGCCTTAGTGGTAGGAGAGTTCATACACAGAAACCTAATAACACCTGACCCTAGAGAACCCTGCAACTAGTGACAGGGGAAGGAGTCAACCCATTCCTCCAAAAGGACGGACGAACAGGAGACTCCAGAAGGCAAAACCAAAACAGGGAAAAGTAGGATAAACACAATAGGGAAAATGACACTTGTCTTAATGCAGATATTGCAGCAGCCGGATCTCAGCCGAGAACCACACCTCACACAACAAAGTCAGCAGAAAGTATAAACCGCAGGGGATACTGGGAGAGGAAGGAATAAATAGGGGAAAGACAATCACCACACCCACAAAAGCTGAGGGGAAGGGGTGTGGTAAACAGTAACCAAACCAAGAGGAAAACATGTCAAATTATGTCACTTTTGAAAGTCTAGCCGATCGCCTGCAATCTGATGCAGGCACGTTCGTGACAGGTAAACGCTGCTCATTTGGCTGTGTGGTGACAGCATGCTTATTGCAGGTGGTAGGCTTTCAGGTTATTATTGAATGTTTGGATGTTGGGGGAGTGTCTGATGTGCTGGGGCAGCGAATCCCAGAGTAGGGGAGAGGCATGTGAGAAATCTTGTAGTTGACTGTGTGATGAACAGATCAGAGAAGAACTGAGAAGTAGGTCCTGTGAGGATCTGAGATTACGTGTGGAGATGTATCGGGAAAGCATGTCAGGGATGTAATGAGAGGATAGATTGTGGATGGCCTTATGTGCAGTTACTAGTATTTTAAACTGAATTTGCTGGGCAATGGGGAGCCAGTGAAGGGATTGGTAGAGGGGTGACGCAGAAGAGAAACGAAGGGAGAGGTGGATTAACCGGGAAGAAGAGTTCAGAATAGATTGGAGGGATGCAAGAGTGCTAGATGGGAGGCCACAGAGGAGGATGTTGCAGTAGTCGAGGCAGGAGATGATGAGGACATGCACTAGCATTTTAGTTGACTCAGGGGGTGAGGAAGGAAAGAATACAAGAGATGTTCTCAAGTTGAAAGCAGCAGGTGGAGGTGAAGTTTTGGATGTGTGGCTTAAATGACAAGGCACAATCAAATTTAATCCCCGGGCAGTGGACCTGTGAGGTTGGACAGAGCATTGCGCTATTAACTGTAATGGACTGGTCAGGTAGGGGGGCTGAGTGACATAGGGGAAAGACAATGAATTCAATTTTCTCCATGCTGAGTTTTAGGAAGCGGAGGGGAGAGAATGGAGACATAGCCAACAGACACGCTGGGATCCTGGATAGCAGGGAAGTGACATCTGGGCCTGAAAGGTATATTTGAGTATCGCCAGAATAGAGGTGGTATTGGAAGACATGGGACTCTATGAGCTGTCCCAGGCTGAATGTATAAATGGAGAAAAATAGGCGACCCAGGAAAGAGCCTTGAGGGACACCAATGGAGAAGGGCCGTGATGAGAAGGTGGATGAATGGGAAACACTGAAGGTTCAGTTGGTGAGGTACGAGGAGATCCAGGAAAGGGCCAGGTCTTTGATGCTGGGGCAAGAGAGGATTTGTAACAGGAGAGCGTGGTCAATAATGTCAAAGGCAGAGGAAAGATCAAGAAGGAGCAGCACAGAGTGACGTTTAGCTTTGGAAGTTAGCAGATCGTTGGTGATTTTAGTTAGGGCAGTTATTTTTTTGGTTACTTATGATCTCTAGAAGATTTAATAAGGAATTTAACAATGTTGTACTCCAGACGTTTCTGGCATCACATAATTTTTGCAAGCAGCATTTTGTGCAAAAATTTGTAACTTTTCAGTATTTTCCTCCGTTCACAGCACATTAGAAAAAAAAAGTGCATGGAGCTTAGCAGAAAGGACTCTGACTTCATCAGCCCAATGTCATTAAGAACTATTTTCAGTGTAAAGAAGAACAAGGAGTCCTGGAAGTGATAATATGGTCCCCACAGAGCTCTGATCTCAACATGATTGAGTCTGTCTGGGATTACATGAAGAGACAGAAGGATATGAGCAAGCCTACATCCACAGGAGGTCTGTGCTTAGTTCTCCAAGATGTATTAAACCTGCTGAGTCTCTTCAAAAACTGTGTACAAGTGTACCTAGAAGAACTAAGGCTGTTTTGAAGACAAGGGGTGATCACATCAAATATTGATTTCATTTACATTTCTCTTTTATTCATTCACTTTCCATTTTGTTAACCGCTAAAAATAAACTATTAACACTTCTTTTTACAACTATTTTTCAACTATTTTTGAAAGCATTCTTACTTTGAAGATACACATCAGTGGTTTATTCATCCATATCAATGTGATCTTTCAGTCCTATCACTTAAACTTTTCAAGCTACGGTGAAGGGAATAATATGTCACATTAGATGAATGTGGATGAATTAACCACTGATGTGTATGTACCACTGATACCTAGGATCAAAGAAAGTCCAGTACGCTGGCACCACCATTCTGCTACTAGGAAGTGCTCCTTTATGTATATTGTATAGATTATATAATCTTATGATACATACAAGTAACAAATGCAGTTTCCAGTATCCCAGCATGTAATGGCCTTGTTTGAAGAGTTCCTATACTATTTAAACTTAAAAACTATTATAACTGTGGATGCTAAGAAACAGAGAAAAGTGGTGGAGAAGAAGCCTAATAAAACAAACCAAATGGAGCAGACATCTTGACAACATCTGTAAATTGTTAATAGTCGTCCATAGTGGAAGCATTAATGCTATTTCTTCAAGTACATACTTGAAGATAAAACCTCAGTGTCTGCAATGTTCATCTCACCTTCACGTTTCATTTTCACAAAGCTCTACTGAAAGCCTTAAATTCATATAGCATTTGTCTTCTTGTCTGCTATTTTCTATTTAGACCATTGGACCATTTGGACTGATTTGTTTTTACAATACTGAATACAGAAGGAAGCAAACACAAATATGTAGCATTATATGACCTTAATTAAAGGGGTCATGCCATAATTAATGGAAAATAATCCAGTATATGACAAACTTTTTTTTAACAAAGCTAGAACCAGTCCTGTACCTCACATAGATCCAGAGATCCCCCTGTTCATTGCTTCAATTGTTCTACTAGATTTATTTCAAGGTGTCAGCTTAGGGGACGAGCAGTTTCTAAGTGGATATGTCCTTTCTGCTGCAGCTAGTGGCAATTGAAGGATGGAACTGAGCATGTGCTTCCGTCTCAGTGAGCAGGACAGAGAACATAGAAAATGAGCAAACAGCAGGTGGCGCTATACAGATGATTTCATTGAATAATTCAGTAGCTATAATACATTTTTAATTAAAGTATTCAGATGCTGGTTTGAAAACTGTAGAATATTTTATGTGTGACAACCCCTTTAAATTAACAAATCCAGGGGCTCTTATGCCTCGAATATTGATTCTGGTGTCCTAGTCTTTGGCAGCTGCTGGTAATGGCCTTTAGTGACAAGCAAGAATATCAGATCAATAAAAGAAACTTCCACTTTGGAAACTTCACAACAATGAAATCTGCATAAAATTTTAGTAAGGGCTTAGTATGATTCTCATAGGCTTCTATTATGACGGATCAAAACGGAATGCCTCTAAAGGCTTCCGTTTTGACTTCCGTCTTATGGTTTCCGTTATAACCATGTTATAACGGAAAACACAAACGGAAAGCATAACGCTGATGTGAACGAGCCCTAACTTGTGTAACTACGGTACCTCCTGTTCCTTATCTTCCACTGATTTTAAGCTATGCTTTTTTTTCTCAGCCATTTAAATTACACTTTCTTTTAACCAAGGGCATAAAAAGTGCTAAAGTGAATCCACATACCGTGTTTCCCCGAAAATAAGACCTACCCCGAAAGTAAGACCTACTACTATTTTGCCTTTTTTTGGAGCAGGCTTCAAATATAAGCCCTACTCCAAAAATAAGACCTATCTACATTACATTAAGTCTATTGTACGGTATGTGATGTGACGTCAGTGACGTCACAATCACTGAGAATCATGTTACAGGCTGGGGGCAGTGATGGGGGACTCCACTACCCTGAAAGTTATGGTATTGGCCAGTCAAGGCCTCTTTGCTGGTGGCTCCATCTGGGGGAAAGGGGGGCAGGGCGCAAATGTGTAGCGCTGATGTGAAGCGCTGATGTGTAGCGCTGATGTGAAGCGCTGACATGTTGTCTTGTCAGCCTAGACCAGGCAGCAGCGGGCCGGCGGCAACATTCATTACTGTGCTCCTGCACTCGCACGTATGCCTTCCCGCGCTGCCCGCCTACCTTGCTGTCTGTCAACTGCGATCAGCGGGGCGGCACCTGTCCCTGTGCCCCTGTGACTTCTCCAGTGCTGTGCACAGCCTCTGCAGAGTATGTTCAAATGATGCCTGCAGCTACCGTAGCTCCGCACCCTGCTTTCTTCAGAGGCTCCTCTCTGGCAGTGTGCAGCATAGAGTGAGAAGTGGAGGATTAAGAAGTGACATTTGTACTGATACTGCAAGCTACCTGACCCACTGTCCCAGCCCAGTCTCCTACTGTACAACCTACAGGCAGGGTTATACTGATTTTCCAGAATTTCCGTTTATACTGTATTTGAATAAATGCTGATTTTTTGTTCAAACATAAATGTGTGATACGGTAGTTGTTCATTGAGGCAAAATAAGACCTACCCTGATAATAAGCCCTACCGCTTTTTTCGGAGGAAAAAAAATAATAAGACACTGTCTTATTTTCGGGGAAACACGGTAAAAATGAACATGAATACAGCATAGCACAAGAGTACATATAAGGTCCCTAAAATTCTCAAATTCTTTGGCCCTGGTCTTCAAGGGTCAAGGAAAATACTTTAGTTTGTGATATTCTTGGTTTCCACTGTTGCCATGTGATGTTTACGGGAGAATCTCTATGAAGGATGGGTTTTGGAAGCTATTTGAATGTGAACTATTCAATGTACCTAAAAAATAAAATGAATAAAGTCCAGAGAACTACGGCAGAATAGGAGTAGTAGCATTTAGCCATGTTAAAAGCCCTATTGAATCCTGTAAGTTCTACCTTCTATGTGGATATTGCGCATAGCGATTTTTGTCGAACCAATTCCCAGCATTCTATGCTGGAACAGCCTGCGAGAAGGCTGTACTGCATATGTGAAAGTAGCCGAAGCCCATGTGAAACACTCGGAGACAAAAGGAGCTGGACATCTTGTCCAAGTAGTCTTCAAAAGTAAAAAAAGGGGAATTTCAGTCAGCAGAATCAATGGCAAACACAGAAATCCTCTTATCCAAAGAACTCGGCGACAATCCATGCATACGGACAAACTGAGCATCAATCAAGTTCACCCCTGCCCCGCTGTCAATAAACACCTCAATTTTCACAACCTTTGACTCTAGCGCCACCTCGGCAGTCAGGAGAAAACGGGTACTACAGGATGAAGACAAATGCACATTTTCAGTCTCCCTACCCACCCCACCAAGAGTGAGATGAGGATTCAACGCCCCCTTTTCTTTTTTCTCTTTTAGAGATAGGAAGCAAGGACATACATTGATAAAGTGTCCTTTCTGACCACAGAAAAAACACACTCCCTTTTTATTACCAAGATGTTTACGAGTGGAAACAGGAGTGGCTCCCCCTAATTGCATAAGTTCATCCCCTGACATCAACCTAGGGGAATATTCACCCAAAGTGTCATAGGAAGACAGTACACTATGTGATAGTACGTCCTGAGAGCGGGGGGCCCCTAGATCGCTCTCTCAGGCGCCTATCCATGCGCACAGCAAGAGACATAGTGGCCTCCAAAGACACAGGGGTTTCCTGAAAGGCCAAAGGGTCCTTCAGGCTTTCAGACAAACCTTGACAGAATTGGCTACGCAAAGCCGGATCGTTCCATTCAGTATTGGTCGCCCACCTCCAAAACTCAGAGCAATAAATCTCAACAGGCCGCTCACCCTGACAAAGGTCACGTATCTGGGTCTCAGCCAGGGAGATATGATCCGGGTCATCATAGATAATCCCTAAAGCCTTGAAAAATTAATCTACTGACCGGAGAGACAGCGATCCGGCCGGCAGAGAAAAGGCCCATGACTGCGCATCCCCTTTAAGCAGTGAGATGACCACACCAACCTTCTGCTCCTCATTACCAGAAGAATGTGGACGCAGTCTGAAATACAATTTGCACGCCTCCCTAAATAGAACAAAATTATCCCGTTCCCCAGAAAATCTATCCGGGAGGGGGACCTTAGGCTCCAAACAGGCCTGACACTCAGCACCCCCAGAACCACCAGCCTGTGGTCTCTGAATCTGGTTACGGATGTCAGCCACCTCCAAACTGAGTCCCTGCAGCCGTTCAGCCAGTGCAGCAATAGCATCCATGTCAGCACAAAAATGACATAAATTTTTGTTTAGGCGGTTTATAATGTCACGCTTTGGTGTGGAGGGAATAGCCACACCGAGCGTACGAGGGAAGGGAACAGACCAAAACCAGGGAAACGGTCACCTCCTGCAGGGAGCTCTGAAACTAGGCCCTGACTGACTACCAGTATGTCAAAGGAAAATACATAGATTGCAACCGCACACCGCTACCAGATAAAGCACAAAATGCCATAGTGATATAGAGTATTCCAAAGCTCATGCTATGCTTGTTTAATAAATCAGAGACTCTTGGCAAATATATTTTGTACAAAATTATCTGAGCCCATTCACCGAAATCGTCAAGGTGTTCTCTGCAGAATGGGAACCTAACACTATCTCCTACCTGTTACGTGCCAGACTTGGCTTCCATATAATCAGAGGGTGTTTTGTTCCACATGCATGTAGCATCCACTCTGCCTTTTGCCATTTCTGGTGCTTCAAAGGCCCCCTGATTATATGGAAGCCAAGTCTGGCACGAAACAGGTAGGAGATAGTGTTAGGTTCCCATTCTGCAGAGAACACCTTGACGATTTCGGTGAATGGGCTCAGATAATAAAGAGTAATCCCGTTCCTCCAAGAGTAAGGACGAACAGGAGACTCCAAAAGGAAAACCACAAAAGGGAAAAAGACACTTATCTTTAAGCAGATATCGCAGCAACCGGATCTCAGCCGAGATCCACACCACACACTACTAAGTAGGCAGAAAGTATAAACCACAAGGGATACTGGGAGAGGGAGGGGTAAATAGGAGAAAGATAATTACCACAGCCGCAACAGCTGAGGGGAAGTGGTGTGGTAAACAGCAACCAAACCAAGGGAAAAACATGTCAAATTATGTCACTTTAGAAAGCCGCTCAGAACATCTGATACCAGACGCAAGCCCACTCGTGACAGTGCCATTGCATTGTATGTATTTTCCTAGTCTTCAAAAGTGCTTATGTTATAGACTTGAAAGAAGCGGTCTTACACCACCCTCCCGCAAGCCACATGAACGCTGCTGACCTAGAATTGCGACAGGGTGAATGTATAAAGTTGCACATGAATGCAATTCCAGCCTCTGGGTTGACAGATTGTGGTACATTTATTAAGCCCCATACACAAATGTAGCATAAAAAGTTGCACATTAAGGTGCATTGCATCTGTGTACCTTAATTTGCGACTGTTTGAGCTTCTTGGCACTTATCTGAAGTGCTGATTTAAAAAAGGGGAGTGGCTTAGCGGGATGGGCGTGGCTTTGTTCCAACGCATTTACTATAGCTTTCGGCAGAAAGCAGCAGACCTCTTAACAAATCAGGCACATCTCACGCCAGCACAGGGAGATGGATCTGCCAGTCTTCATATATCTACCCCAATATGTAAAGACAGAAGCCATTTAATTAAACAATGAGCCTTAACCCCTAGAAAGCCAAAAGTTACTGGTGTATAGAAACTGTAAACCATGTCATTTTTCTTGCTGTTTATTACTATTCATAAAAGAAGGAGTAGGTATGCACACTCACTTGGGTATATATGCAATAAGTTATTTTGCAATAAGTTATTTTGTTAGCCAGCATACACTGAATCCTGTATCTTTGATATAAAACCCAATTTTAGATATATTTTACTAAAAATGTATGTTTATTAATGTCTAAAAATGAACTAAAATATCAAGAGGTAAATAGGGGTGTCACAAGGATAAAAAAGGTAGTACATTAAACCAATACATAAAGGTGAGATATTAATATCCAGTGCTGGAATGCTAAAACCATCAAAATAAATAAATAAATAAATAAATAAATCAGCAGCAAAGTATCTAGCAGCAATAGATCCTTGATGTTCCAGCAATAATTGTATAGATAAATAAACAAGCAAGCAAAAATAGATAAAATAAAAATAAAATACAATCATATATTGACATATGTATGAAGATTGGAATATAATAGTGCATAAATAAGAAATATAAAAAAATAGCTGAGCGGTACTCAGGAATGTGGTGAGTATGTTACTGGAAAGTTCCATACTTACCACATACTTACATACTTATCACATTCTTGAGTACCGCAATCCAATATGATGTAATAAGACCATTGGAATCAATAGAGTGACCCAAAATATGACACAATAAGCCCATTGGAATAGAGTAAATCAACCATACTATAAGATCAACTAGATTATAAGAAAATAAATTAACCACCTCATACCAACCACTCTATTACTTATTATTTTTATATATTTTTTTATATTTCTTATTTATGCACTATTATACTCCAATCTTCATACATATGTCAATATATGATTTAATTTTATTTTATCCTAATTTTTTTGTGTATACTTTTATACTTTTTCATGTACACTACTTCCCCCTTTTACCTTTTATTTTTTTATATATTATATTTATAATGATATACATTGAAGGAAAATCCAGACCAGATCTTCCCACAATCCTGGGACACTGCCAATCTGCAACTAACCCTCCCATTTCTACCTAATGAAGAATTCTATAAATTACCAGACCAAAGACAGTCCACTGCTAACCACTGAGGAAGGGGTCTATCCCCGAAACACGTTTGATGCAGGCAGAGCAGTGTAAAGGATCTGACTGGAGGGAAAAGAAGTGCTACCAAATAAGGATTTTAAAATCAACAGACCCTAAAGAAACATTACTGTAAAACCAATTGTGTCTCTATATTGTGGAGCAATACTTGGAACGACACTAATAAGAGCGCAACTGAAGCGGCTTGCAGAATCCTTTGAAGCAGCGCGCCCTATCCAAACAGTGCGGGCGACCACGTGGGACGCCACGTGGAACACAGAGAACACCGAGAAAAGCACGCGCTCTGCAGCCTGGACAACATCGCTCATCCAGACGAGAAGGAAAAAGACACCAGTAAGGAGGGTAACGTACCCAGTTTGACTGGCTATATATTATTATTACCTGAGCGCAATATACCTTGGGGGAATATCATTGACTATTATTGAGAGTTTTTCTGGCACTCCTTTGAGAGTTCATCTCTGACATCTTGTGGATGATTTAAACTTAAAGTAGAACTCCCACAAAAATTTTTATTCTCTCACCTGTTAGAAAGGTGCATGATGTAATCTGTAGTGAATAGAATCTTCTTATCAATGACTGTATTTATGAGTTATCCCCTCTCTTCTAATTGTAGCTGGGTCATGTGACCAACTCCCTGACCTCTAACTGACCCAGGACAGGAAGTCAGTTACTTCTCTATTCATTCCCATGAGACTGAAAGTGAGGCTCCCATACGAATGTGTAGAGAAATAGACTTCCTGTCCACACATAAGTCTCTGTGTGAGTTGGTGGGTCTGATTGCTGGTCACATGACACAGATGAGAAGCATCAGGGAGATATAACTCACAAATATAGACACTGGTAAGAAAATGATAATTCACTACAGATTACATCATGTACATTTCTAGCAGGACATGGAATAAAATTTTTTGCGGGAGTTCTTCTTTAAATATATAAAGGAGATTACCATTGAATGGTCAGAGACGATTGCCTACTTGATTTCTATATTGATTACAAGAGACTACTTGTTGCTATCTACTATTCTTCTACCAAAGAGACCAATTTTCTACTAAGAAGACTATTGCTATTTTTTTTAACCAAAAGACCAATTATTTGCTTGCTTGTTTATTTATTTATTTATCTATACAATTATTGCTGGAACATCAAGGATCTATTGCTGGTAGATACTTTGCTGCTGATTAATTTATTTATTTGATGGTTTTAGCATTCCAGCGCTGGATATTAATATTTCACCTTTATGTATTGGTTTAATGTACTACCATTTTATCCTTGTGACACTCTTATTTACCTCTTGATATTTTTAGTTCATTTTTAGACATTAATAAACATAAATTTTTAGTAAACTACAGTCATGGCCAAAAGTTTTGAGAATGATACAAATATTAATTTTTACAAAGTCTACTGCTTCAGTTTTTATAATGGCAATTTGCATATACTCCAGAATGTTATAAAGAGTGATGTCAATATTTGCCTAGAAAATGAACTTTATCCCCCAAAACACATTTCAACATCATTGCAGCCCTGCCTTAAAAGGACCAGCTAACATCGTTTCAGTGATTGCTCCATTAACACAGGTGTGGGTGTTGATTAGGACAGGGCTGGAGATCAATCTGTCATGATTAAGTAAGAATGACACCACTGGACACTTTAAAAGGAGGCTGGTGCTTGGCATCATTGTTTCTCTTCTGTTAACCATGGTTATCTCTAAAGAAACAAGTGCAGTCATCATTGCACTGCACAAAAATGGCCTAACAGGGAAGAGTATCGCAGCTAGAAAGATTGCACCTCAGTCAACAATCTATCGCATCATCAAGAACTTCAAGGAGAGAGGTTCCATTGTTGCCAAAAAGGCTCCAGGGCGCCCAAGAAAGGCCGGCAAGCGCCAGGACCATCTCTTAAAAGTGTTTCAGCTGCGGGATCGGGCTACCAGCAGTGCAGAGCTTGCTCAGGAATGGCAGCAGGCAGGTGTGAGTGCATCTGCACGCACTGTGAGGAGGAGACTCTTGGAGCAAGGCCTGGTCTCAAGGAGGGCAGCAAAGAAGCCACTTCTCTCCAGAAAAAACATCAGGGACAGACTGATATTCTGCAAAAGGTACAGGGAGTGGACGGCTGAGGACTGGGGTAAAGCCATTTTCTCTGATGAATCCCCTTTTCGATTGTTTGGGACATCTGGAAAACAGCTTATTCGAAGACGAGGTGAGTGCTACCACCAGTCTTGTCTCATGCCAACCGTAAAGCATCCTGAAACCATTCATGTGTGGTGTTGCTTCTCAGCCAAGGGAATCAGCTCTCTCACAGTCTTGCCTAAAAACACAGCCATGAATAAAGAATGGTACCAGAATGTCCTCCGAGAGCAACTTCTCCCAACCGTCCAAGAGCAGTTTGGCGATCAACAATGCCTTTTCCAGCATGATGGAGCACCTTGCCATAAAGCAAAGGTGATCACTAAATGGCTCAGGGAACAAAACAGAGATTTTGGGTCCATGGCCTGGAAACTCCCCAGATCTTAATCCCATTGAGAACTTGTGGTCAATCATCAAGAGACGGGTGGACAAACAAAAACCTACAAATTCTGACAAAATGCACGCATTGATTGTGCAAGAATGGACTTCTATCAGTCAGGATTTGGTCCAGAAGTTGATTGAGAGCATGCGAGGGAGAATTGCAGAGGTCCTGAAGAAGAAGGGTCAACACTGCAAATATTGACTTGCTGCATTAACTCATTCTAACTGTCAATATAAGCTTTTGTTACTCATAGTATGATTGCAATTATATTTCTGTATGTGATAAAAACATCTGACAAACACACATAAAAACCAGAGGGCAGCAGATCATGTGAAAATATAATATTTGTTTTATTCTCAAAACTTTTGGCCATGACTGTATATCTAAAATTGGGTTTTAAATCAAAGATACAGGATTCAGTGTATGCTGGCTAACAAAATAACTTATTGCATATATACCCAAGTGAAAGTGTGCCTACCTACTCCTTTTATAATTCTCGACATTTACGGCGTACGGGTGAGCCAGAAGGTAGAGCACCTCTATTTCTTCTTCTCTAGGTGGTGAGCGACTAACCATTTCGAATTAACTGTCTATTTTCATTACTATGCATCCCTTTCTGGGTAAAAGCTCTTATTAGCAGGTTCCATTCTAACTTGCTTCATTGTGTGATAATGTTCATCCTTTATGATTTGTTAAAGGGTACTTTAATATCTATTAACATTGTAATTGCATGAAATTAAACATTTAGTTTAGCCACAGTTATTCAATAAATTGTATCTATATGGCGCCACCTGCTGTTTGTTCTTTCTTTTCTTTCTCGCTGAGGTGGACACACATGCTCAGTTCCATCCCTCAACCGCCCGAGCTGTGATAAGGAGAAAACCACAGCAGAAAGGACATGCCTCATGAACTGCAGTAGAAAGGACAAATCTCCTGAGCTGCCAGCTCGATATAAATCCAACAAAGCAACTGAAGCAATGAAGAGGGAAAGCTCTGGATCCATGAAAGATACAGGGCTGGTTCTAGCTTCGTTAGAAAGTGATTTTTATGTACTATAAAATATCTTTTTTTACATTAATCATGGCACACTATGTTGCAGCAATACAAATAATAAAGCAATCTTTTTTCTTTAATTGTCGATGAAAATCAACATAAATCACATTAGATACACTAAAATTTTTGTTACCTAAAACCACACAAAAATGACTCCAAATGAAGCTACATTTTTCTCTGATTTACTGTATCTAACCTGCTGCCTATAAGGTAACAATGTGGTGTCAACAGCTGATCCCAGGAAAGTTTACCAGTGCCCTCTAGTGGTCACGCCTGGACTGACATGCATAACTGTTACAAGCATTTATCCCTTTTCTTGTAGCTAAGTTCCTTATAAGTATGTACACTTATAACATTATAACATGGATATATTATGCAATATTATTACCTAGTAGAGCTATAGAGGCAAAAAATGGATACATTTGAGCACTTTACTTGATTCAGTATGATATAGGAATAGGACTTAAAGGGGTTATCCAAGTTATATTTATTGATGACCCATCCTCAGGATAGGTCATCAATAGCACATTGGTGGGGGTCCGACCCCTGGCACCCCTGACGATCAGCTGTTTGAAGAGGAGGCATGCGCCGTGCCAGCCCTGAGGATGGGTCATCAATAAATATTACTTGGAGAACCCCTTTAACAAGGGCTTAGTGCAGATATGCACATTTCAAGAGATAGATTTGTCAATGTTAATTAGAGGAACACTATGTTTGCGGAGTTTCCTTGCACAGGCATTTAAAGGCTATGTACACCTTCAGAGGCAATTTTTGTTTATCATTGTATTTTACACATTTTTGGCCAGAAATCATATCTTCAGTTGGCCTTTATTAAAAATGTTGAGCCATTCTGTCACAAAGGGTTTAATGTTTTTCTTACTGTGTGACTGATACTTTCACTTTGTGCCAGTCATCTAATAAACCTTATCTGCACCAAACACTTATTTAAAGGGAACCTGTCATCTCCGAAACACCCCCTGAACTAGAGTAAGCATTGTATAGTGTAAGTGACGTCGAGTCCGGTTATGTAAGTTTTATCTTCATACTCACTTCCATTCTGACGCTGTGCTCCCACAAACATGCAGTAAAATGCACTCAGTGGACTCCAGTGCTCACTCACATAATGGAGAGGACTCAAAGTCCAGTGAGTGCATTTTACTGCTGGTTTGTGGGAGCACAGCGTCAGAATAGAAGTGAGTATGAAGATAAAACTTACATATTCGGATTCAGCATCATTTACACTATACAACGCTTACTCTAGTTCAGGGGGTGTTTCGGAGATGACAGGTTGCCTTTAAGCCACATTCTTATCAGTAAGATAACAACTGAGCTATAATGAGTGTTTATAATGTCAGAGAGCAGACATAAGGAGCACGTCAGCTCCCCAACTGATGGAAAAGACAGAAAATCTACAGGCTGCTACTACAGCATCACAGTTACTGTATGTACAGAAAAAAGATTCCATATCTAATATATAAAGCTGAGTGTATGTATGTATGTCCGCTAAAGGAATCAGCAGTGTCACAACTACAATCACGAAATTTGGCACACAGGTACATCAGGTGTCTGGGAAGGTTTTAGAAGGGGTCTCAGCTCTCCAGGACGTACCGTTCCTGAGATATTCCCAAAAAATGCACTAGCCAATAGAAGCTTGGTCACATGACCCTTATCAGCCAATAGAAGCTCACAGGCAGTTAGTCTCCACACACACCAGGTTTCCATAACAACCCAGCCAGTTCACTGCTGTAGGTCTGCTTTAAAGGGGCAGAGCGCTGTGGATGACACTGTTAAAGGGGTATTCCAGTTACCATAAGTATAACTTATGTTTTAGTTTTATGTTTTATGTTTATATAACTTATATTTTACTCATCATCAATCATTACCTCATATAATGTAAATTTGACATATTTACCGTTCAGTAGTAATAAAAGATGTTTTCTTCCACTGCTACCCACTGTGTTTCCTCCTAAATTACTATGGCATCGACCTGTAATTCAGGCCACCCCCAAAAGAAAGACTTAAAAGCCCCACCCCCAGGTCCCACTAAGTCACGTCCCCAACTCAGTCAGGCTCGCCCCTTCAACTCCGCATCCGACGGGGATTGAAAAAATAAAGGTAAAAATCAACTTCTGTCAGCTGCAGGGGAGGGAGGGTGAATTACTCCCTGCAGCTCATGCTCAGACTGCACAGTGCTGCTGCTGAGAGTGAGCTGTTCAAAAGGACATCCCTGTGTCCATCCAGGCCCTGCACATGACAGAGGACAGGGAGTCGAAAAGCCGGACTGTCCAGCCTAAAACCGGACCTCTGGCCACCCGAGGGGCAGGCTAATGATAGGGTAGTCAGATGTCTGGTTTTAGGCTGGACAGTCTGGTTTTCTGGCTCTGTGTCCTCTGTCTGGTGCAGTGCCTGGACAGACATAGCTTCACGTTTGGGGGCATGGACGGTGAGGTCCGGCTTTCTGGGGTGAACACAGTAGCCACTGTAGCTGCTGTGGACGTTACAGTTAAAGGGGAGGGCCCTGTGGATGTTACTGTTAAGGGGCAGGCTGCTATGGAAGTCACTTTTAAAGGGGCGGGCACTGTAGATGTCACTCTCGATATCTTTTAACAGCACACACAAACATTAAATAAAATAGATGAAATATACCCAGGCGAAGCCGGGTCCTTCTGCTAGTCTAATATATAAAGCTGAGTGTATGTATGTATGTATGTGTGTGTGTCCACTAAAGGAATCCGCACCGTCGTAGCTACAATCACGAAATTTGGCACACACGTACATCAGGTGTCCAGGAAGGTTTTAGAACCGGTCTCAGCTCTCCAGGAATTACTGTTCCTGAGATATTCCCAGAAAATGCATTAGCCAATAAAAGCCTGGTCACATGACCAAGCCAATAGAAGCTTGCAAGCTGTTAGTCTCCATACACAGTTTCACACCAGGTTTCCATAACAAACCAGCCATTAACAACCCACTGCTGTAGGTCAGCTTTAAAAGGGCAAAGTGCTGTGGATGACACTGTTAAAGGGGTATTCCGGTTACCATAAATATACCTTATGTTTTAGACTAACTCATCATCAATCATTACCTAATATAATGTAAATTTCACATATTTACCTTCAGTAATAATAAAATATGTTTTCTTCCACTGCTACCCACTGTGTTTTCTCATAAATTACCATGGCATCAACCTGTAATCCAGGCCACCCTCAAAAGAAGGACTTAAAAGCCCTGCCTCTAGGCCCCGCCTCGATACTGTCAGACCACGCCCCTTCTCACTCCACAGCCGACAGGGATTGCAAAAATAAAAGTAAAAATCAACTTCTGTCAGCTTCAGGGGTGGGAGGAAGGGTGCCTTTCTCCTTGCAGCTCTTGCTCAGACTGCACAGTGCTGCTGTCTGAGAGTGAGCTGTTCAAAAGGACATCCCTGTGTCCATCCAGGCCCTGCGCCGGACGGAGGACATGGCGTCTGAAAGCTGGACTGTCCGGCCTGAAAACAGACCTCTGGTCACCCTAGGGGCAAGCTGCTGTGGAGGTCACAGTAAAGGGGAGGGCGCTGTGGATGTTACTGTTAAGGGGGCAGGCTGCTGTAGACGTCACTGTTAAAGGGGTAGCGGGGTACTGTGAGGTCACTTTTAAAGGGGCAGTCGCTGTGGAGGTCTCTGTCAAGGGGGCCAGGAATGGTGGAAGTCAGTTAAGGGGACTGTAACCTATGGTCAGTGTTAAGGGGCAGGTGCTGTATAGGCCACTGTTAAGGGGGCAGTCCCCTGTGGAGGTCACTGTCAAGGGGGTGAGGTGCTGTGGAACTCACTGTTAAAGGGGCAGGCTGCTGTGAAGATCAAAGTTAAGTGGGTGGGCTGCTGTGGAGGTTCAATTTTAAGGAAACGGGGCACTGTAGGAGGGATCAGTGTTAAGGGGTGGGGGCTGTCAAGGTTACTGTTAAGGAGGCGGTGTGCTGTAGAGGTCACTGTTGATATCTTTTAATGACACGCACAAACATTAAATGAAATACATGAAATATACCCGGGCAAAGCCGGGTCCTTCTGCTAGTTTTTAATAAAGACCAATTGAGAAACTTATTTTTGGCTCAAAATAAGTATAATGCAATAACAAAAAATTGCCGCCAAAGGTGTACATACCCTTTAATAATTGCTTAGTTGCTGCTAGTGACGTAGCTGCTCGTAGCATTAATGCTGACAAAGCAGCAGTATGTAGTCTGTTCATTTTAAATGTCATGTGGAAAATCTGCATTTATACTCATGATTTTGAAGAATTATATATTCAAAAAGTGGTATAATACAGCACAAAATATAATTCTCAGATATAAAAAAACCATGCACTAAACGCTTATATAAGTTTCCAAATAAGGCATATACTTTATGAACCATAGTATTGGGAGCGTAACTCTTAATCATGCAGCCTGCCTTTACAAACTTTTGGGAAAGAATGGGTTGTTGTAAAGAGCTCATTGAATTTAGGTGTGGTATTGTAGTAGGGTGCCACCATTGTAACAAGTTAGTCTGTGAAATTTGTTCCTTCCTAAATATTCCACCATTAAACTGCTCTAAAGTAGATCTGGATTAGTTGCCCACAGCAACCAATCAGATTCCACCTTTTATTTTCCAAAGGAGCAGTCAAAAATGAAAGGTGGAATGTGATGGGTTGCTATGGGCAACTAAGCCAATTCTACTTTACACCATTTTGATAGATGACCCCCTAAGTGTTTAAAAGTTGCCAACGCTCTGCTGACTAAATGCAGAGTTCCAAACCTTCTCTGGCATTAACATTAGCATGAAAATAGTACACTGGGGGTTTCATGGTCGAGCAGCTGTATACAAGCCTTACATCATCAAGGCATCAGATGCCACTGGACACTGGAGTGACAAATCAAGCTCTGACGTGTTTGGATTCGGTGAATGCCAGAAGAACATTACCTGCCCCACTGCATTGTGCGCACTGTAAGTTGTTGGAAGAGGGATAAGTTATTGGATTGATTTTCCGGGGTTAGCCTAGGTCCCTTAGTTCCAATGAAGGGAAATCGTAAAGGGTTGTCCCACAAAAAATATTCTACAGTTTTCAAACCAGCACCTGGATTTCAATACTTTTGTAATTGTATGTACTTAAAAAATTTAGCATAGCCACTTAGTTATTCAATAAAATGTATCTGTATAGCGCCACCTGCTGTTTGTTCTATTTCTTATTTCTTTGTCCGACTCACCGAGAAGGCCGCACATGCTCAGTTTCATCCTTCATCTGCCTCCTGAGCTGTGATAGGGAGAGCTGAGACACGCCCCCTTAGCTGCAGCAGAAAAGATACTCCCCTTGAGCTGTCAGCTTGATATAAATCTAGCAGAGCAATGAATGTGGAGATCTCTGGATCTATGTGAGGTACAGGGCTGGTTCTAGCTTTCCTAGAAAGTGGTTGTCATGTTCTATATGATGTCTGATTTTCATTTTTTACATTATCCGTGGAAAAACCCCTTTACTGCTTCAGCAATGGAAAATTGTATGCTTCTAACTTTGTGGGAGAAGTTTGACCCTTTTCTGTTACAGTATGGCTGCCCCAGTGCACAATGGGCAAAAATTCCCACAGACACATCCCAAAATCTTGTAGACAGCCTTCCCAGAAGAGTGAAAGCTGTTTTAGCTGTCAGATAAAACGGATCCGTCTCCATTGACTTACATTGTGAGTCATGACGGATCTGTCTTGCTCTGTATCCCAGGGCGCACACAAAAACGCTGCTTGCAGTGTTTTGTGTGTGTCATGGGAATGCAATGAAACGTAACGGAATGCATTCTGAAGCACTCCGTTCCCTTCAGTTCTGTTTGTCCCAATTGACAATGAATACCAGTACCATATTTTCCCATACAAAAGTTTAACTACGGTACGGTAAAATTAATTTTGGATTTGATATTAGCAGAAGCATGAAACATTGTACCTTTGTCAGAGATACCAATTCCTCTAATCTGCAGTGCTGGTGTCTCCACTGGGGCAATTCTGACAGCATCTTCACTGCTCCCACAGGAGGACCTAAAAACAATGCACATTCATAGGAATAATGTCCTACTTACAAAAACTCAACATGTAAGGAAATATAAACTTCGAGGAATTTTATTAAAACTGCCATATTGTCTGAGCAGCAACAACGGGCAATGATAATGAAAATTTAGAGATCACAACTGAACTCTGAAGCCCTTACTACATCTTACATCCCATACGGACATGTCAGAAACTAAGCAGATTATTGCTTTATTTTGTAACTTTTTCTAAAAAATGAATTTTTCTCCTGACTGGTTCCTATGGCTGTGTCCTCTACTACTACTCTGCAATACGGTAGCTCACTCATGCTTGTGTTACTGCTATGTATGTCCTAGGGAGTCATGCATTTATCTCCACCTACTTCTCACAGGCCTCAGATCTCTGGTTGGAAAGCAGCCGTATGCAAGAAGATCCTTGACCTATATCTCATTCCACCTTTCTTCATGCTCAATCCTCCAAAAATTAGGAGGCAATATACTATATTTTGTTTACTCTTTCTCTGTCAGATTTCTACAGTACTAGTCTGTTTCAAGAGCTTATACTGTAGGAAAGGAGGATCTGGCAGGGAAAGAGAACCATCTCGCCAGCACCACCTTCTGGAAGTGGCTCCCTGTGAGTCAAAGTACGACTTTTTAACAAGCCTTGAAACATTACTAGGGAAAGTAGCCAAGCCAAATATCCATCCATAGACTGGATATAGCTGTTTCGGGGTTCTTGCCCTTTATCAGTACACGGTTGGATTTTGGCTTGCTGAGTGTGATGCCTTGAACACAGTTAGGCAGGCTACTGACTTTCCCTAAATAGACCAGCTCTGTATGGAGACTTCTTAGCAGTGCTGCATGATATGGAGACTTATTGGAAGTGTTGCATGGGAAAAAAATATGCAAAGAGATATCTCCCAGGGAAAGAGGACTTACAGTACTAACACCACCTTTTGGAAGTGGCTTTAAATTAGTCTGAGATCCTACTCTGTACTGATAAGCGGCAAGCACCCCAAAACAGTTGTATATGGATGGATATTTGGCTTGGCTATTTTCCCTTGTCACGTTCAAAGACTTGTTAAAAAGACTTTGCTATGCTTATTCTTCTGAGTTATTTTTTAGGTTTCATGCCCCTTTAATTAGCCATTCACTATGTGACTGATGTATAAAGTAGTGGATCAGACAGATTCTTACCATTGAACACACTTATTCTGTGCCACGTTTTCATGCTGAAAAACAATGAAAGAATGTTTATTAATTCTACTTCTATCAGGTTAAAAAGTTCATTAGTTCAATTATCTAATTTGCCCCAGTTTATCCTGACAACCTCATAAAACAAGAGTCCCCATAGCCAAATCTAGAAGTCAAGCTTTGGTCTACAGGACAGTGACAGAACAAATTCTTGGCTTCTCAGTTGGTTCCTGAAAATAAATGTTATTCTTTGTAGAATAAAAAGCTACACAATTGTACAATATATTTTCTAAATCATTACCTTCTGGTTTTCAAGATCTCTGCTTGCTGTCATTCAATAGAAGTTTGCAGGTTATGAATTCATTAACCCTTTCAGTACCGGAGGTTTTTTCGGTCATGCATTTTCGTTTTGCGCTCCCTGCCTTCAAACAGCTATAACTTTTTTTATTTTTCTGTTCACATAGCTGTATGAGGGCTTGTTTTTTGCAGGACAAGTTGTACTTTCCAACGCCACCATTTAATATTGCATATGGTGTAGTGGGAAGCGGGAAAAAAATTCCAAATCAGGTGAAATTGCAAAAAAACGCTATTCCGCTACAGTTCTACGGGTGTCTTATTTACAGCGTTCGATGTGCATTAAAACTGACCCATTACTTTCATTCTACTGGTCAGTACGAATCCGGCAATACCTAATATGTATAGTTTTTCCTGCGTTTTGATAGTGAAAAAATAATTAGAAAGTTGCCCTTTTTTTTTTTTCCTTGTCATATCTTGACCCCTATAACTTTTTGGTATTTATGTGTACAGAGCTGTATGGGGGCTCATTTTTTGATACCATTCTGGGGTGTGTATGACTTTTTGATCACTTTTTATTTAATTCTTTTTAGAAAAAAAAAGCGACAAAAAATGGCAAATCGCCATTTGGACGCTTTTTTCCGCCACACAATTCGCTGTATTGGATTTTATATTTTAAAAGTACGGGCGTTTTCGGTCACGGTGATACCCATGATGTCTATATTTAGTGTTATTTAGGTATTTATTTTTTACTTATACGGAAAGGGGGGTGATTTGAACTTTTATATCTTTTTTATTTTTTATATATTTTTTAACATTTTTTTTTTTATTTTTGTTTTACTATTTGAAAGCTCATATATGGGCTTATATATTGTGGCTTTTTTTTTTTTCTTTATGAGCAATTATGGATTTTATAGAATCAGAAATCGATGAATTGCTCATTTCTTATCCTGGCCAGAATAAGAATTGCACTTTGAAAACTGTAATCCTCACCAGCGAGGATTACAGTTTTCATACGGTGTACAGACACCCCGATTGGCCACACGGGGTGTCTGTACACCACCCGGAAGCGAACGCTTCCGGGTTTAGACGCATCTAGATGCCGTGATCACGTGTGATCACGGCATCTAATCGCCCAGGAAGACGCCGCGGATCGGGTAAGTAGCGGCAAGTCTCTGCTGTTAGAAACAGCAGAGACTTGCCGGCCATGACGCCCGCCGCACCCGCGAGCGGGCGCCATGTGCCCGCATCGCCCCAGCGCCGTACATGTACGGCGCTGGTACTGTATCTAATTAAAAATAAGACCCTTTAAAACATATATATATATATATATATATTTTAGTCCAATTAAAAGATACCCAAATTCATATACTATTTGCACAAAACCACATAGATTAATACTGCACATTAGATTACTTCATCAATGTGAAAAAAATTAGGGGGTGGGAGGAGTGGGTGTATCTGAGTTCTGGCCCTAATATAGCCCTTGTATAGAACTCAGCCCAGGGACATCCCCATAAGGTAGGGATTCCCTGTCCTCGAACCTCCCCTAAGTGGACCCTATTAAGGCCCTACATAAACTCATTCTGGTACATAAAGCGTCCCCAACGCGTTACCCCCAATCACATGGGTTCATCAGGGGGGATATAAGCTTATTGTCACACAAGCAATTGATATACATATATAGTGCACCCTATATTAGGGATCAATATAAATCACAATATCCAGATAGCTGGTATAAGTCTATACAATACAGGAGAGAAATACCACTGTTTCTAAGGGCAGGCAGGAAACAATCACACAATCCATCTTCAGATGGTCACCTGAAAAAGAGTGTATACAGAGATTACACTCAATCCTGACAAGATATAACAATACCAGTGTATAAATATCTCTTAACACTTACTTTTCTATGTGATCCTGCTTGATATATATCTCCCCCGCTCCCAGCAAGCGATATAACTGCTGGGAGACAATTCCCCTCTTTTATATGCAGACCGTGCGTGTATCCGCGCTCAAAACGCCGATCCCACGTGACACCGGTCCGGTCATGTGACCGGAACTTCCTGTTCAGTGGAACGCATCGTTAGAACGCATCTCCGCTGATACAGGAAGTCCATATGGTCTCATGCGCTTCCTCCATATTTCTAAAGGGCATACAACTACTGGCACACAATGCCCTATTGTTCTCTATGCAGAGGGGTCAATGGTCATCATTTATTGATTCATTTAGCATATCTGATTCCACTATGATTAAACATGCATTGCATCTCATCGTGGTTGTAATTATACAAGTGCACATGTATTTTGTTACATAATATCGAAAATCAAGATATAAATTATGATCCCTCAAAACTTGCTTAAATCTAATTAAACCACCTAAATAAGACCCTTTAAAACATATATATTTTATTTAGTCCAATTAAAAGATACCCAAATTTATATACTATTTGCACAAAACCACATAGATTAATACTGCACATTAGGATCACACAGAAAAGTAAGTGTTAGAGATATTTATAATATATATGTTTTAAAGGGTCTTATTTAGGTGGTTTCATTAGATTTAAGCAAGTTTTGAGACTCATGACCATCTGTACACATTAAGTATTGGTTATAAGGTATGTTTTGATAAGTAATATGGCCAGCTTTCTGTCCGGAACAGTGTTTACAGAGGCTTTAATTAAGGAGGCTAAGGATATATTTTCAGATAAAGAAATCCCTGGTTTGGCATCAACAGAGACATGCAAACGAGCATTTAGGGACCTGTATACGGGGTACAAGGAGAATATCAAGTCGTGGTGGGAGATCAAGTCGATAGAAAGCTATTTAGAAAATCAAATAGTGCCCAAAGGACTATGTATTTCATTGACTCCGGCAGCACGTATTGCTTCTCCCTCTCTAACCAACAAGTGGGAGGAGGAACTAACACGGAGCTCCCTCAACTTAATGAGGATCTTACTTGAGGAGGAGAAAAAACAATTTGACACTACCTCAGTAAGACTACAGGAGCTGATTGAGGCAGCTCTTAAGTTTAAGAGTGACAAAGAATTTAGTAAACGTGAGTCCTCACTACAAACGTCAGTTGAGAAGTTTCAAAACCTATTAAAAGAACATAAACATAGACAATTTGTAAGGGAGTTAAGTGACTTTAAAGAGGACCTTTCACCACTCCTGACATGCTTGTTTTAATAGCTTCATGCATTCCCCATGTAATAACAATTCTGGAACATCTATTCTTATGTCTGTATGTTGTGCCATTCCTTTATTATTTGCACTAGAAGTTATGAATGAATTGCTATTTGTCTTCAGTAAAGGAACAGAGGGGAGGTAACAAGTTAGGGGTGTGTACCTGCACAGACTGACTCTAACCAATCAGAGCTGCCATGTTCAGTCTGTGCAGGGACACACCCCTAACTGGTCACCTCCCCTCTGTTCCCTTACTGAAGGCAAATAGCAATTCATTCATAACTTCTAGTAGAAATAATAAAGGAATGGCACAACATACAGACATAAGAATAGATGTTATAGAATTGTTAGTACGTGGGGAATGCATGAAGCTATTAAAACAGGCATGTCAGGATTGGTGAAAGGTCCTCTTTAAGGGAAATAGAGCGTATACACAGACTAAGAATAATAACATACCCCCATTGGCGTCTGAAGCCTCATCTTCTGACCCCGAAAACTCGGATTTGGAAATAATAGGTGATCAGAGGAGAGGGGACCCGGCACGTGGTGCTCCAGCGCCCAGGAGACAAGGGAGGTGATGGCAGAGATGGAACAGACAGAGAGGAAACCTGAATACAAATTATCAATATGTTCCTCCATAACCCTCCACTGTCTCATCATATGGAGGTAGTATTGCATCTATGCAGTCCTCCTCATCCTCTTCCTCTTCTTTTTTAGAGAAACAACAGGCCCCATACCAACTACGGGAACGGATAAAAACTCAGACAAACCAGGGACCATCAATGAATTACAAATCATAAACCTGACATCTCGGGTATTGACTAAAACCAAAACAGATGTATTGAGTAAGGGGTTATCATTTGTTCCGACGACCAGTTTTCATCTTTTTACGTGGGTAAAAGATTTACATTTTTTTTGTAGAAAGCTAAAATGGTACAAATTCAGTAAAAATAACAATCGTCAGACCTGCCAGAAGTTGGGTATTAATGAAAAAGATTACCCAGATTTAGAACTACTAATGGACTTATGGGAAGAGGGAGCTTGCAATCCGGGCGAAGGCCCATTTACAGAACTATCACCCAAGAGTAGGAGAATGCCACCTATCTTTAATTATGAACATGTTGACATCTTTCTCCAGATGGTTATATCTGATCTTAAACATCTAAATGTGGGCCTGCCAGGTAGCTTGGGATACCACGGACTTTCTTAACAAAATCGACACATTAATTATAGAACCATCATGTTGGCTAGCAAGCATTGACGTCGAGTCACTGTATAGCTCAATCCCACACGAAAAAGGACTGGGGGCAGTGACATATTATCTAAGCACTAGAGGTACTCAGTTTTGGTCCCATAACTCATTCATTTTACAACTGCTGCAGTATGTTCTCACCCATAATTTCTTCATATTTGATACATGGTTTTACCACCAGCTCAGGGGGACTGCTATGGGGAGCCCTTGTGCCCCCACATATGCAAATCTCTTCCTGGGCTGGTGGGAGGACAAAACTGTGTTTCCTGACCACCAGACCTGGTGGAATGAAAAGATTGTTTTCTGGACGCGCTTTATAAATGACGTCTTTGTCATATGGAACGGTGAGCATGATGAATTTGTTGCATTTATTAATGACCTCAATGTAAATGAAATCGGGATGAAGTATACATATGAAATCCGTAGAGACAGCATTACCTTTCTTGATGTCTTAATTAAAAGGAATGGGGACAAATTAACTACTAACATATACAGGAAACCGACAGCTACTAACTCCATCTTACATTGGAGTAGTCACCATCCCCCTTCTCTAAAGAGGGGCATCCCCCGGGGGCAGTACCTGAGGATACGCAGGAACTGTTCTAGTACAGAATACTTTCATCAAGAGTCAAGAGAATTATTTGGTAGACTCAAGAATAGGGGATACCCAGAGAGGGTTTTAAAGCAAGCCTTCCAACGTGCACAGTCAGAAGATCGGGGCGTACTTTTAAGCCCAAGGGTAAAAAAAAAAGAGGGTCGGGCGCAATTTTGTCAACCTATTGATCTCGGCCTATGACGTGGCAAATAGGGAGATCCGTGAGATCCTTAATAAATACTGGCCGATTTTGTCTCTTGACGGTGATTTGACTGAAGTAATAATGAGCACTCCTAACCTAACCTACTGGAAGGGTAGGAGCCTCTGCGACCGACTGGTGCACAGTCACTATGTGGCACCGGCCGGCGCGGGGACATGGCTAGACAGACAACCAAGAGGGATGTTTAGGTGTGGCTCATGTAAGGCCTGTGAATTTATCTCCACAGATAAGGTCATCACATGCTCTTCCACGAAGGAAAGGGTGATTATTAAGAATTTCATTAACTGCAAAAGCAAGGGGGCAGTGTACATTTGTCAATGCACATGCCCCAAAGACTATATTGGAAAAACAAAACGGGAGCTGAGAAGAAGGGTTTGTGAACACGTGAACGATGTGTTAAAAAAGAAGGACACACCGGTTGCTAGTCATATGAGAGAGGTCCATGGAGATGACCCAAAATTGATGAAATTCTCAGTACTGGAGATGGTATCTCAATCATCACGCGGAGGTGACTGGGACCGCAGGATCCTGCAGAGAGAAACTGAATGGATCTATAGATTTCGATCCCAGTCCCCTCTGGGGTTAAATGAACGGCTAACTTTTAGCTGTTTTCTATAAATATATTCCTTTATGTCCTCCTATAGAATTCTGTACTTGGTTCCTTAGCTGAGCCAGTGGTGCGAGAAGCACCTAAATAATATATTAATTTTGAAGAGAGTGAGCGCTATTCATGAAATTGCGCCACTCTGTACAATATAATAATTGGGCATCATTTATCAATATTATCTTTCATGGATATAAACAAAATACATGTGCACTTGTATAATTACAACCACGATGAGATGCAATGCATGTTTAATCATAATGGAACCAGATATGCTAAATGAATCAATAAATGATGACCATTGACCCCTCTGCATAGAGAACAATAGGGCATTGTGTGCCAGTAGTTTTATGCCCTTTAGAAATATGGAGGAAGCGCATGAGACCATATGGACTTCCTGTATCAGCGGAGATGCGTTCTAACGATGCGTTCCACTGAACAGGAAGTTCCGGTCACATGACCGGACCGGTGTCACGTGGGATCGGCGTTTTGAGCGCGGATACACGCACGGTCTGCATATAAAAGAGGGGAATTGTCTCCCAGCAGTTGTATCGCTTGCTGGGAGCGGGGGAGATATATATCAAGCAGGATCACACAGAAAAGTAAGTGTTAAGAGATATTTATACACTGGTATTGTTATATCTTGTCAGGATTGAGTGTAATCTCTGTATACACTCTTTTTCAGGTGACCATCTGAAGATGGATTGTGTGATTGTTTCCTGCCTGCCCTTAGAAACAGTGGTATTTCTCTCCTGTATTGTATTGTCTTATACCAGCTATCTGGATATTGTGATTTATATTGATCCCTAATATAGGGTGCACTATATATGTATATCAATTGCTTGTGTGACAATAAGCTTATATCCCCCCTGATGAACCCATGTGATTGGGGGTAATGCGTTGGGGATGCTTTATGTACCAGAATGAGTTTATGTAGGGCCTTAATAGGGTCCACTTAGGGGAGGTTCGAGGACAGGGAATCCCTACCTTATGGGGATGTCCCTGGGCTGAGTTCTATACAAGGGCTATATTAGGGCCAGAACTCAGATACACCCACTCCTCCCACCCCCTAATTTTTGTCACATTGATGAAGTAATCTAATGTGCAGTATTAATCTATGTGGTTTTGTGCAAATAGTATATGAATTTGGGTATCTTTTAATTGGACTAAATAAAATATATATGTTTTAAAGGGTCTTATTTAGGTGGTTTAATTAGATTTAAGCAAGTTTTGAGACTCATGACCATCTGTACACATTAAGTATTGGTTATAAGTTATGAATTCATTATTAGTAGTTTGCATGTGTCTTGCACAGTCTGACATTATCCAATCAGTGATGCTAATCCATGTCAGGCTGCAGGGACACTCCCCCAATTGGTAACATCTGGAGCAACATCTTTGCAGGAATAGTTTTCTCCATCCCAGCCTTCCCCATCGCGCTATACTTAGTGCTGAACCAGCATAGGGATCAGGAAGCAGAAATGCCCCTTCCAGTCCCAGCGCTCATATGATCGCCAGGGGCTGAGAGTCTGCACGAGCTGCTGGGTCTTATTAGACCCAGATTAGCTCTGCAATGAGGTTGTGCAGAGATGTACAACTTCTCTGAGGGCTGTATTTCCCCTATAATTGGGGCTAATATGTCAGCAATGAAAATAATGTAACGTTAATTGTCCCCTCAAGCACAAAGTGTAAAATAAAAGAATAAAATAAAATAAATAAAGGCAAAGGAACACCAAAAAAATCTGAGAAACAGAAATTTTCCCCCTTTAACATTTTCTCTTTTTCATATAAATTTAAAAAATAGTAAAATAAAAATAAAGCCCCATGTATGATCAAAAATGGTGCACAATTTATTTACATAACCAAGTGAAATAAAAAGTTTTCAAAGATGCATGAGCTGCAAAAAAAAAAAAAAAGAAAACTTGCCTGGTCATTAAGGGGGGTGGGGGCGGTTAAATGGTTAAATGGCCTTGAACTGGTTAAGGAACAATGGTTTAGCATACTGAGTCTTTTATTTTGGTTAAATGACTACAACACCATTATTCCTAGAGCTTGTAGCTTCCTGCTTCACTTTTACCATTACCTCCAACTGGTACTCGACAATAACTAGTTTTCAGTAATGGCTCACAAAGCTTTGGGGCAGTAATTATTGATGGAGGTCATTTGGAGCTTCCTGGATAAATCAGAAAGGACTATGTCTTGTCTTTTAATTCAGCTGGAAGAGCTGATCTTATGAACGTCAGATTCAGAAACGGACATTTTTTTTACATTATTAGGTGTCTGCTCACAGAAAAGAGCTGTCGCCTGAGGATGTCATGTTCCTGACTGGCTGCCATCTGTAATAGACGGTTCTCTTAGAAGAGAGTTAAGTGGCACGTTTTCTACCCTGACCACCTCTAATATAAAGACATGCCACACATGAAAGAACAATAATGTGTTAGATATAAGTAATTCAGGCCTAGTATGACCTGTAATGTAACAATAATTTTATGTACCTTGTCACTGCTCTCTTGTCCCTGTTAAAGAGAAATTAAGGTAAGGGGAACTCCATCAGTGATGGGAGATCCAACCACTGCAGCCATAGTCTAATTCACACCGTCAGTGAGTTTGCTGCAGCTCATTTCTTTAACCCTAGTATGCATAACCCGGGCCTTTTAGGCCCACTAGCTTACTTGTTTGCTATTTTCTGCAAGATTACTTTAGTTAAAATTTTGAAACTCCAGGTATTCCTCAAGTTTGTAGTTGAGGGTAATTTCCAGTTGTTTATAAAGTTTTATGCGATAGGCATTTTGATATAACAATACTTTTTTGGAAAACCACATATTTACATAACACGGGCCTTTTAGGCCCGTATTATGTTTATTATATATTCATCAGTTTATGTGTTACAAGTTACTGTGTTATTGTAATCAGGGTTGCTGGGGAGGGGGGTGGATCATGCCTGTGTGTAGAAAGACCTGTGATAATGTCATGGCCATGTGATCTTGGGAGGGAGACTGACTCCTCCTTCCCAACGTCACATAGCCATGAAATCATCGCAGGACTTTCTGAACACAGTAATGAGCATTAGGAGGACAGCATACACTGTGTTTTTCCTTTGAGTTTACTAACATCTAAGGCCTCGCTCACAAGACCTTGTGAATGGGTCCCCATCTATTCCGCAATTTTGCGGAATAGATGTGGCCCCTTTCATTTTAATGGGCATCATTAGATCGCAGACAGCCGCGGCTTCGCAAAAAAAGATAGAACATGTCCTATTCTTGTCCGCAATTGCGGACAAGAATAGGCATTCTGTATGGGTGCTGGCCATGTGTGTTCGCAAATTGCGGAACACACACTAGCCAGCATCCGCGTTTTTGTGGATCCGTATTTTTGTTTATCCTCAAAAACATGGTCGTCTGAATAGCCGACAAGTCAACAATGGCACATTCTTCAACCAAGGGTTTGATTGATGAAGCAATAATTTTTGAAAGTGATGATGAAGGTGAACTTTCTTTGTCTGATAAAGACTACCTGCCACCAGCTAATCACTCTGCTTCCTCGTCCAGTGATTCTTCTGATGCTGAAGAAGTGGATCCAGTAGAATTGATAAATAGAACATCCAAAACTAATGTATTTTGGGACAGTACTCGGACGTACCCCATTACATAATATTCTGAGAAAAGCTCAAGAAGCTGTAGGAAGTCCCCAATGCTTGTCCATGTTTTTTGTACTTTTTTTCTAATGATATTGCAGATCAGGTTTTTTTTTTGTACAAACTTAGAAGGACGACGCATTGCTTATGGAAAAAACAAAACATGGAAAAATATCTCAAAAGAGGAACTTTATGCTTATATTGGACTTACACTTCTGGCAGACTGTCAAAAATCTTGTGATGTTCCTATCAGAGAATTATTTCTGGACCCACATTCTGATCCATACTACAAAGCAACAATGTCAGTGAATAGATATGAGGATATTCGGAGAAGCCTTCGATCTGATAAGCGAACTCATCCTTCGAGGTTGGAAACGGATCAATTAGCACCTATTAGTTACATTTGGAATATTTTTTTATCAAGAATTGTACCATGCTCTACAATCCTGGTGATAATGTAAACTTGTAAAAGTTATTTATTTGAGTTCCTCCATATGATTTGCATATGGGCCTAAAAGGCCCGTGTTATGTGAAAGTGTAGATTTCTAACGTCATGCATTCTAGGGTTAATATGCTCTTGACCAGGGAGGCTCAACCTGCAGCCCTTCAGCTGTTGCAAAACTACAACTCCCAGCATGCCCTAATAGCTGTAGACTTTCCGGGCATACTGGGAATTGTAGTTTTGCAACAGCAGGAGGGCCACAGTTTTGGCATCCCTGCTCTTGACCATCTTAAAAATTTAGGCAAGCATCCCCCCCTCTTTGCAAAAAAAAAAAAAACAAAACAAAAAGGGGCCATCCACTTTAAAATATTTTCACATCAACTTTTTTCTAAATAGACCTCACTTGCCAGTAATCGTGGAAGACTTTGCATGACCAAAACTGCTGACAGATTCTCAGATTCAACTGCTGACAGTTGTTATTACTAACCTGCAGAAACCACTCTCGAATCTTCCCCTCCAGCTTGTCAATGTGGCTGAGGGCCTTGTTAACACATGGTAATGGCGTGTTTACCAGTTCACAGCTCCGCCGTCTTAGGGTATCTGAAGAAGCCATACTGGAGTTTTTACCTGAAAGAAATGACAAAAATAAATCTTATTTCTCGCAGGTTTGAAAAATAAGTCACATTTTTGTTGCATTGTTTTTTTTTTCTTTTTGTCATTCATTGGCCAATTAACTCCAATGTAACAGTGTACAATTGGAATTTTTTTCATTGAATCAGTAAAAAGGAAATATTTTTACATGCATTTTTTTAAACTAAAGTGAAAAAGAAAATTAATGGAAAATAAGTGTAATAGATCAGAAGTGGTGTAATGCTTTGCATGCGTTCTTAAACAAAAATGGAGTGGATGATAAGCTGTAGTGTCCAAAGAACCTCAGACTCTAGTTATACTGGCATCAAAGGGGTTGTCCAGCTTTGTTTTCCCCACCTTTTTAAATTTCAGCCTGCTGTAGCTGTGGGAAAAAAAACAAGATGCTCACCTGCTCTCTGTCATCCGTTTTGGATCACTAGCTCTCTTCACTGGTCTTCTGGTCCCATCTTCAAACCTCTTAATGGCCAGGGTCATGTGTGTGGTCAATAATTGTCCTCAGTGGTGAGCGGTCCTCAAGCATTATGTCACTGCTGAGGCCAATCATTGACAGCAGGGGCATAGATTTTTTGCCTCATGTGCACATACCATTAAAGAGATTGTCCAACCCCAACCCAACAATAGCTTCTGATGGGAATGCATGTACAGTAATGATAAAAGCCACGCACCTCTAGACAGTACCTCTGCACTAAGGCTCTGTGGTCCCGTGCCGCTTGGGGACAAGTCACTGTTGAGGGCAGTGAGTGGGACTGGAAGCAGCGGGGATGGAACCCCCAGTGCTGGAACAAAGCTGCGGACAAGAGATGTAGATTGTATAGATTGATACAGCATAACTCTGCTTCAGTCTATGCTCTGTAGTTGTGTGGGTATTCCTACTCCGTGAACTATGCATACAGAGATAGCGGTCAACCATTGAGTAGGACATGGGGCCCTTATGTGTTTCCTACTGGGAGAATGTGTTGTAGATGGAAAAGGTAAGAGAAAAACAAAGGAGGTCAATTACTATGTTGAAACACACCTAAATTAGATGTATTTCAGGCGTGGATGGCGGTGCAGCGGTTAGTTACGCTGCTACGTGCGACTTTGTCTCACTCGCGCCAGTTCTGGGTGGGTGTGGCGTGGGTGGGGAAGGGGCCAGGAGGCATGTTTCATTTACTATTTTCTACGCCTATTTTAGGCGTAGAAAATGGTCTAAATGTAAGACAGCTCAGGAGCTTTAGAACTGGAGGAGGATCTACTGAAGTTATGGAGATGCCGGCACCTCTTCATAACTTCGGAGGCTCTACCGTCCGCAGTGGGCCTTTATTAATACCAGCGTCTAAAACGCCGGTCTTAATAAATGTGCCCCATAATGTCATAGTAATATAAAAAAAATAAAATAAAAGCACTTCTGATTATTCTACATGAAAACAGTCATACTAACAAGACAAATGGTTACTAATAATAATAATCACCATTATGATGCTCATAATAAAGCAGGAGAATTGCCTCCGGTGGCAGAAGCTCAGTTATCGGTAGCAGTCTATACAAAAATTATTCCAAGATAATAGGCGGCAGAGCACAAACGTGTGAAGCACCGCTCAGGTTTCTATGTACTGTAGTGTTTTTATGCAAAAAAGACAGAATGTATATTTGTTTTAAAAGGTTTACAGATGCATTGTTAGACCTGAGAAGTTTTACGACTCGGAAATAAGCTTATGTGTAAAAGATACTCCAGTTTATATTATGACTCCAATGAAAATCCTATTAAATAAAATGAGCTCACGGGGTGAGAATGTGCTTATCAAGGTGTGCTAAATATGTGAAATTCACGAGTGCACAGGCCTCCTGGTCAGACCAATTTCTGCCAACACAGAAAATTTAGCATAGATCCTTACAAGCGTATCAAACGTCTGCACTTGTGGTTAGAACGTGATGTACAATTTCCTCTGCTGTGATGTTCCATTAAGTTATGAACACATGAATGCATACAAAATCTCTGCCACTTTGAAAGTGGATTTATGTGAACTGAATTTCAATTGAATCTGAGCGGAAAGGATCAGCGTATGGTAATACAATAATACGTATTCAATGCCTCAGGATCCACTTTGTGACAGATTAGTGAGAGTGATGCTATTTGCCAGCCGAGGTTAAGTAAAATCCCCCACACATCGGCCGCTGTACAGACTGTAGATTAATTTAGCGTCGCATGAATTTATCATGAATTCTCAGGCTCCTGGGACCACTCTGGACATCACATTTTTAATTGTTTCTGATTAATTTTCTGTAAATCAACAGTGACATTTGATGATGAAGAATATTATTTTAGGCTGCTTTCACACTGGCAGCAGCGAGGTCCGGCAGGCTGTTCTGGTGGGGGAACAGCCTGCCGGATCCATGCTAACGCTAACCGCAGCATGCTGTAGTTTTAGTCCGGCCGCCTCTTGGCATGTTTGCAGTGCTGTGACCGGACCTCCGTCCAGCGCCCATTATAGTGAACGGGGCCGAAGCGGACTACTGGTGGCACGGTGGGCTGACATTAGCATAGGTCAGGCTGTTGCCCCGCCAAACCCTGCTGCCGCCAGTGTGAAAGTAGCCTTAGCTTTTTAATCCGGATGCAAATGGTTTTTGATGCGTTTTTCCCATGCGTGAAGAAAACCTGAAGAATAACACTCAACATCCCCTTACAACCATCAGTGAAAAACACATATTTCATCTGGATGCCTTCCATTTTTCAAGCAAGCCTCATTCATTTCTATGGGTCCAGGGTTGCGCGAAAATCAGTGATAAGCGATGCTCTTGTGTACAGACCCATAGAAATGAATGGGTCAGCTTTCAGTCCAGATGCTATACATTTGCAACAGGCATCGCATCTGGATGGAACTCACTCATGTGAAAGAAGCCTAAACAGAAACTGTCACAGACATAGACCCCTATAAATGTGTCTTTAGCCTCCTGACCATCCCAAATGCGCCATTTTTGTAAAGCAGTCATAGAATTGACCTCCTCCTCAACCAAGAGGCACATGATTATTATGTACATTGTTAGGCAGCTAATGCCTCTCTAATCAGGGTTATGGCTGGTGTTGAACCTACTTTAACCCTTTCATGACCGGGCAGTTTCCCGTTTTTTTTAGTTTTCATTTTTTACTCCCAGCCCTCCCAAAGCCATAACTTTTTTTATTTTTCTGTTCACATATAATGCATACAATGTGGTTGGAAAAATCCAGACCATTTGTTTTGGGTTTTGTTTTTACAGCGTTCCCTATATCATAAACTGACCAGTTACTTTAATTTTCCAGGTCAGTATGAATCCAGCAATACCAAATATTTGTATTTTTTATTGCGTTTTTATATTGAAAAAAAATCAAAACCTTGAAAAAAATTTTTTTTTCCTTTAGGCCCCATTCACACGACCGTATGTTCAATTCCGTATCTTATCCGCATTTTTGCGGATAAGATGCGGAACCATACGGACCCATTCATTTTTCTATAGGAGAAAAAAATGCGGACTGCACACCGTGTGCATTCCGCATCCGTATATTACAGAAGTTCTCCCACAAAAAAAATGAAACATGTCCTATACTTGGCCACAAAACACGTCCGTAGCCCCATTAAAAGTCAATGGGTCCGCAAAAATGCGGAACACTACGGAAGACATTCCGTATGTCTTCCGTTCCGTTTTTATACGGACACGGAATACATACGGTCGTGTGAATGGGGCCTTAGTCTCTATATTCTGACCCCTATAACTTTTTACTATTTATGTATGCAGAGCTGTGTGAAGACTCATTTTTTGAGAAGCGATCTGTACTTTTCAGTGTTATATTGTTGGCGCATATATGACTTTTTGATCACTTTTATTAACTTTTTTGTGGGAGGAGAAGCGACCAAAAAATGCCGAACCACCTATTTTGACTTTTTTTCCATTTCGCCATTTTCCATATGAGATTAAGGCTACAGTCACACGTCCGTATTTGTGCACATCCTGGAAAACAGTCAGTTTTTTGCGGATCCGTTGTTCTGCAAAAAACTCAGTTTTTCAAGCACATCTGTTCCGTTTTTCCGCAGAAAACGGAAAGGATGTATCAGTATCAGTATGGAAGGAGGAATCAAATCTTTTTTTTTTTTCCTACCCTCCTGGAACGGAATCCGCAAATGCGGATGACATGCGGATCCATAGACTTTCATTGGACTACGGACCGCAAAATCGGAGGAAAAGTAGGACAGGAGGATTTCTGTTTGCGGATCCACAAAAAGGAACGGAATGGAGAAACGGATGCGGACAACATACGGTGCAATGTCCGCATTTTTTCGGGACCCATTGAAATGAATGGATCCGCATACTATCCGCAAAAAAACGTCCGAAATTGCGGAACGGACGTGGATAGGATGCGGATGAAAAATCAGGACGTGTGAATGGGGCTTAATTGTTTTTTATATTTTAATAGTACAGGCATTTTTTCATGCTGGGATACCTATGATGTGTATTTTTTATTTTATTTTGGGGATAAGGGGGTGATTAGAAATGTTATATTTTTTTCATTTTTTAATTTATAAAAACATTTTTTTACAGTTCTTTTTATATTTCACTATGGGGCACTATAACAAGCAATCATTGGATTGCTATTCTCATAGACTGCAGTGCAATGAGGATTTTACTGTATTTCTATGGAGCCTTCCTACTAAATAAATCACAGAAAAAGAATATTAATGCACGAAAAATAGATGCAAACAATATATACTGTATAAACTAAAGCCCTCATTCTGATATGATAAAATCTGAGACTCTTTAGCCAATATATTTTGATCAAAACACATCTGTGCCCACCTACCCAGCGCCAGATTTTATCATATTAGAATGAGGGCTTAGTTTATATAGTATATATTGTTTACATCTATTTTTCGTGCATTAAGATTCTTTTTCTGTGATTTATTTTGATATATGTAGCCACTGACATCCGCAATCATTATTATCACATCATGCAGGATGTTTTTTATCCGTTTTTTCTGTGAGCCCACCTACTAAGCAGCAGCCTGCTGTCTCACAGGAGGACAGGGGCTGCTGTGAACACACTCTGGCTCCCCTGATCCCTGCTTGGAGGAGCCGGAGCACACCTGCCCGCTTCCGGGTTTTCACTATTCAGATGCCCGTGGTCGTCACCCTATGGCTATGGTGCCTGCTCCACTCAGGAGCGGGTTCCATCTTTAAAGTCCCGACAGCCAAAGTAAATAGCCGTATGGTGGTTAGGAAGGGGTTAATTTAATTATAGATCTAACACATCCAGTAATTTAGAGATGCCCATCTCAATAAAAGATTCTCTTTCTGGAGGAAACCGGACAAACCTTGGGATCCACCACTAATATAGAATTGGAAAGCACTTACCAGACAGATCCCTCAAGGTCGCTCTGGTTCTTCCAGCAAGGCTCTCTTGAGGATGTCACATCGACAACACATGACTGCTGCAGGTAATCAGCTTAAAGGTTAAGGTACCAGGTACTGCAGGTGCTGCAGTAGAACCCATTTGGGAGAACCAGAGTGGTGCTGTGGGATTTGTCAGGTAAGTACTTAGGAACTGGTACTGAGGAAAGTGGACAACCTCTTTACGGCCAGATTCACATTTCAACTCATTTCATACTTTGGACGTGTGTCCTGGCACAACTGCGACTTTAGTGACCTGAATTTACTGAATCATAAATCCCTATGAGGCATTGAGGTTGGGTCAATAAACCCATGATCAGGCTGGTACACGTCATACTCTGTATATGGAGGCGGACACATGTAACCAACCTCAAGACCATCAAGCAGGGACGCAGAATCTTTTTTGTTTGAAGAGCCGTTTTATCAGATTGAACGATCCCACAGGAAAAGTTAAAACTGTATTACCAAATGAGATGTTGATTGGCACAACAAAAATATATCCCATAAATGTTTAACAGTTGCTGGGTCCACTTTCATGTGTGTGGCCCTCTCCCCTGTACAATATGTGAGCTTGCTGAAACAACTCGTGGTGATACCAGTATGGATGTGATATCTATGTAGGCTGAGATAACCTGGTACCAAACACCTCTGGCAACGCTTATCTTCAAGGAAACAACAGTGCGGGATGAGCTGAAATCCAATGTGTGAGCAGTCAGCAGTGTGACCTCTGTAGAGTGTTTAAAGGAAATGTGTCACCAAAAATTGTATCTTTCAGTTAAAAGCAGATAGTAACACATCTCCTTTTATTGGAATCTGTTTTTATTTTCTGTTTACAGATTTTTTTATTCTGTGTCCTGAACACGATTATGGAAAATTGCTTTACGGCAGCCCCATGGGCCATAGACACAGTGGTCAGGAGGGGATCTGACTTCTATACGAGAGTTTTCTAGGCATGCTCTGTGCCCTGTGCTGAGGTCATTGTAGAAGGGAAGATTAGATAAGGTTTTACAATCACATATTGTGAATGGTGGATCCTGACTTATCTATATGCAGAGGTGATATCATTATAGGCAGGATTAGAATGACAGATAAGCAGATAACTGCAGTAAAGTGATCTGTACAGACCAAAAAGTGACACCAATTATTAGATGCAGTGGCCAATGCGAAAACGGCAGGATTTTATGGTTTTTGTTTAACTATAGATATTGAGATGGAAATTTAAAACTAACATCACCACAAACTCTTTAAAAATATGTTTCACATAAAAACATGATTTAAAAATAGGTCATTTTCTAACAACACATTCCCGTTAAGGTGCAGATCTGTATGCAGAAAATCTGCATGAAATTCGTACCGAAAACTGTACTATTTATCTCAGTTTTGGTGCATTTTTGTGCGGTTTTTGGTATGGATTTTCGTGCTTCTGTTTATGTTAAAAAAAATAACTTTGAAGTCTATGGGGAAAACCACTCTACAGAAGGTGCAGAATCACACAAATGACATGCTGTGGATTTTAAAATCTCCACAACAGGTCGGTTTTCACATGGAAGAAAAAAGCAAAGTGTACATGAGATTTCACTAATCGCATTCACTTTGCTGGTACTGTATTACGCTGCGGTTTTCTCACACAAAAATCCATGTGGAAAAAAGCATGCATAATGAATCTGCATAAAAAGATCAAAACATCACCAAAAAGAAGCAAACACCATGCCTATAAAATATTACATTCCCTATAGCTGCAAAAAGGGTTTGTGCAGTGCAAAATCAGGAGTCAAACCCTGATCTGATATATAGTAAGGATAGATCATCCATATGTTTGCACTGCACGGCCTCTTTAGGCCCCTTTCACACGAGCGTGTCCGGATTTGGTCCGGATGCGTTCAGGAAAATCCGCACGCATCCGCACCAAATCCGCACGCAATTGCAGTCAGTTTTGACTGCGATTGCGTATGTTCTTTCAGTTTTTTCCGCGCGGGTGCGAAGCGTTTTGATGCGTTTATCACACGCGTGCGAAAAAACTGAATGTTTACAAACAACATCTCTTTGCAACCATGCGTTAAAACCGCATTGCACCCGCACCACGCAGACCCATTCACTTCTATGGGGCCAGTTCTGCGTGAAAAACGCAGAATATAGAACATGCTGCGTTTTTCACGCAACGCAGAAGTGATGCGTGAAAAAAAACACTCATGTGAAAAGCCACATTAAAATGAATGGGTCAGGATTCAGTGCGGGTGCAATGCGTTCGCATCACGCATTGCACCCGCACGGAATTCTCGCCTGTGTGAAAGGGGCCTAAGAGGGAGTGTGTTATCAGAAAATTGCCTATTGTTTAAATCATGTTTTTATGTTAAACAGATTTTTTGTAGAATTTTTGGTGAGTTTTTTTCCACGTCACTATCTATATTAAAAAATTGTATATAAGGGTGGGTTCACATCAGCGTTATGGTTTCCGTTTGTGTTTTCCGTTATAACGGAAAATAACAGAATCCATAAGATGGAAGTCAAAACGGAAGCCTTTAGAGACATTCCGTTTTGATCCGTCATAATAGAAGCCTATGAGAATCATAACGGATCCGCCTGGTTCCCATTCAGCAAGACGGAAAACAAAGTCCTGTCGACAGGACTTTCTTTTCCAATCTGCATAATGGGAACCAGGTGGATGGTTATAACAGAAAACACAAACGGAAACCATAACGCTGATGTGAACCCACCCTAATTCTGCAATTTTCACACTGGCCACTAGGTCTAAAATATGTTAACTAGAGATGAGCGAGCGAGTGCCATTTTCGCGTATTTGCGTACGCATTTTAAAATTGGTACGCTAATACATACGCATATTTTAATCTGTACACTAATGCGTACGCATTTTAACAATTAGTACGTTATGCGTACGCATTTGTGTACAGATTAAAATATGCGTATTAGCGTACCAATTTTAAAATGCATACGCAAATACGCGAAAATGGCACTCGAGTATGCTTGGTCAAGCACGCTCGCTCATCTCTAATGTTAACATAAAAACCTGATTTAAACAATAGGCCATGTTTAATTTTCCAGATAGAGTGTGTAACTTTCAGAAATGATTATCAATATAATAATGGTAAATAGTAAAAGTGAAAAATAATAATGGAAACAAAACAAAGAAAAGCAAAGGAAAATGTTGCCATTATTGTCTTATTACCTAAATATTGGGATTAAAAGAAGGTTTGGCTTTAAATTAAAGGAGTTGTACTGTATTTTTCACCCTATAACAGGGGTGGCCAACCTGTGGCTCTTGAGCCGCATGCAGCTCTTTGCCTTTCAAGTGTGGCTCTTTTGGTGGAGCCGGGAAGCAGTCAATCTGGCTCACTCTCCACCCCATGCTCAGATCTCCTTTCCTAATTGAGCACTGTTACTACTCTGCAGCTCCAGCTCACTCTCTACTACGTTCTGATGCACACAGTGTCAGAACGTGGTATGTGGAGACGTGCAATATCACCAGGCGTTGTGCGCATCAGGTCACATTGGAGAGCATGTCAGACCTGCAGAGTAGCAGGTGCCCGAACAGGGGAGGTAGGAGATTTTTCTACATTATAGAACTGAGCATGGGGGTCTGATCTAGGCATGGGGAATCTAATCTGAGCATGGGGTGGGGGCTTGATCTGAGCATGTAGGCTCTGATCTGAGAATGGGGGATTGGTGTGAGCATGAGCGGTCTGGTGTGAGCATGAGGGTCAGACCTGAGATGGGGGTGGGTCTGGGTGTGAGCATGGGGGGTTCTGGTGTGAGCATAGACGGTCTAATCTGAGATGGGGGTCTAATCTGAGCATCAGGGTCCGACCTGAGCATGGGGGTCTGGTGTGAGCATGGGAGGGGTCTGGTGTGAGCTGGTGTGAGCATGGGGCTGGGTGAGCATGGGGGGTCTGGTGTGAGCATGGGGGGGTCTGGTGTGAGCATGGGGGGTCTGGTGTGAGCATGGGTCTAATCTGAGCATGGGGGGTCTATCTGAGCTTAGGTCCGACCTGAGCATGGGGGGTCTGGTGTAGCATGGGGGGTCTGGTGAGCATGGGGGGTCTGTTGTGAGCATGGGAGGGGTCTGGTGTGAGCATGGTGGTCTGGTGAGCATGGGGGGTCTGTGGTGTGAGCATGGGGGGGTCTGTTGTGAGCATGGGAGGGGTCTGGTGTGACATGCTGATGGGGGGTCTGGTGTGAGCATGGGGGGGTCTGGTGAGCAGATGGGGGGGTGTGTGAGCTGGGGTCTGAGCATGGGGGGGGTCTGGTGTGAGCATGGGGGGGTCTGGTGTGAGGGGCTCTGGTGTAGCATAGACGAGTCTAATCTGAGCATGGGGGGTCTAATCTGAGCATGAGGGTCAGACCTGTGCATGGGGGGTCTGGTGTGAGCATGGGGGGGTCTGGTGTGAGCACCGAGGGTCTGACACTGGGAGTCTGATTTGTGTTAAGGATCATATTTTAGGTCAGAAGAGGATTGGGGGTCTGATTTAGGAGTCTGATCTGAGGTCTGATGAAAAATATTTTTTTCTTTTTTTCTCTGCTAATGAAAGATAAGATCAGATGAAAAAATTTTTTTTTTTCTTTTTTTTCTCTACTAAAACCTAGGTGCACCTTATAGGGCGAAAAATACAGCGACTCTTGTGCCAATGTATAGCTTGTGGCTCCTGGAAGTCATACGTTTTTTTTTCTGGCTCTTTGTGTCTGTAAGGTTGACCACCCCTGCCCTATAAGATGCCCCTGCTCATAAGATGCATCTAGGCTTTAGAGGAGGAAAATTAGAAAAAAATATTTTTCATTAGACCTCAGATCAGACCCCCAATGTTTATGATACCCCCCAATGTAAATAAGACCCCAACCAGACCCCCAATGTTTATAAGGCCCACAATCAGACCTTGGATCAGATCTCCAATGTTAATACAACACTATTCAGACCTCAGCTCAGATACCCAATGTGAAAAACACCCCCATTCAGACCTCAGATCAGACCATCAATGTGAATGACCCCTATTCAGACTTCAGTTCAGACCCCCATGCAGACCTCGAGACAGACTCCCAATATTTATAAGATACCATCAGACTCAGGTCAGACCCAATGTTAAAAGACTCCCATTCAGACCTCAGCACAGACCCCAATGTGAAAAAGACCCCCATTGAGCCCTGAGATCAGATGCCAATGTAAATGACCCCCAATCAGATCCGCAATGTGAATAAAACCCCCCTTCAGACTTCAAACAAGATCACCAATGTGAATGACCCCCATTCAGACCTCAGATCAGTCATCGGGATAGGGAACCAACATAGCAGAAAATGTCGTGTGACCGCGATAGAATGCAGGAAAATGAGGCAATACAGATAAAAAAATCACTATTAGTAAGGCTACTTTCACACTAGCGGCAGGCCTGATCCAGCAGGTGAAGGGTGCTGCCGGATCAGGACTGCCGCAGTGACATGTGTGGAGCTGGAACCGCGCTCCGGCCCCACACATGTCACACAGTACATACATACACATAAACATACACACACATATACACAGACAAACACACATACATACTTACATGCACCCGGCAGGTCTTCAGAGCGTCGGAGGGACAGGACGGCGCGCACAGGTGACGATTCCCCACAGTGCCCTCTGCTGGGCGCCTGGTGGAATCGTCACCTGTGCGCGCCGTCCTGTCCCTCCGACGCTCTGAAGACCTGCCGGGGTGCATGTAAGTATGTATGTGTATATGTCTGTGTATGTTTATGTGTATGTCTATGTCTGTATGTGTGTATGTGTAGCCGGATCCGTCATGAGCTCCATTGAAAGTCAATAGAGGGCGGATCCGGTTACCATTGTGGTTACACCAGACGGATCCACCTCCATTGACTTGCATTGGGGGTCATTCCGGATCCGTCTTGGTGCGGATGCCTGGACCGGAGAGCAAACTGCAGCATGCTGTGGTTTGTTCTCCGGTCTGAAGACGGAACGGAATGCTTTCAGGAGCATTCCGTTGTCTTCAGTTCAGTTTTGTCCCCATTGACAATGAATGGGGACAAAACTGAAGCGTTTTATTCCGGTATTGAGCCCCTATGACGGAACTCAATACCGGAATTTTAAAACGCTAGTGTGAAAGTAGCCTAAGCGATAACGTGTTGTGGTTTTCTTGTGTGGATTTCACCCTTTTCAATGGAAAGGTTAGATCTGAGAAAAATGTGCTTCAAATCCACAGCAAAAGCAGTGAGAGCAGAGGCGTCTGTGCATGCGCTGTACGTTCTCTATTCACAGCTATGGGTCTTCCAAAAACAGCAGAACGCAACCACTAGGCTGTTATCTTAACTTCCATTATGCTTCAGGGACCCCTTTCTGGGGGGTGGGACCTGCACCTATCTGACATTGGTGACATAGCCTAGCAATATGCCATCAATGTCCCAGATGGGCTAATTCTTTATTTCTTTTTTTTGCAGATTGTTTAGGAAATCTATGTCAGATTGATTCTTTGATTTTCCAAATTGGCTCTGAAAAATGAAAGGTGTTTGTTTTTATTGATACCATTTTGGAATGTGTGTGACTTTTTAATCACATGCTATTACTTTTTTGGGGGGTAAGAGACGCAATGACAAAAATGGCAAATCGGCCATTTTGACTCTTTTTTCCATTACACCATTTGCCATATTGGAAAAATATTGTTAGATTTTAATAGTATGGGTGTTTTTGGATGTGGTGATCCCCATGATGTTTATATTTTTTGTTATTTATGTATTTATTTTTCTATTCTACAGAAAGGGGGTTGATTTAAACTTTTATATTTTTTTAAATTTTTTATATATTTTTACATTTTTTTTAAAGTTTTTTATGGTTTTGTAGCTCGTGTTTGAGGCTACAAGACCCACTATTTTTTTCATCATGTTTCATAAATATCCATGATGATACTAGAATTGCTAATTTCTTATGTTGGCCTGCCACCTGCTGGCCATAATAATAATTGCACCTCTAATAACCTTGGTCTCTTCAGAGAGACCCAGCGTATTGAATTCAATTACCGGCATCCTCATTGACCGTAGAGAATGACGGTAAGAAACTCAGAAGCATACGCTTACGGGTTTTTTTTTTACTTTTAGATGCTGTGATCACACTTCCCCCAATCTGTGTGACGAGTGTATTTCCTGGACTGACTGAAGCTCATGTGATCTGACCTGTATGATCATGATCTGTGATGCTGTGAGTTCAGCTCACATGAGCTGGAAAGTGTGGCCGTCACATGGACCGTATTTCGGAGCACACATGGCAATGTAAAAAAACCCTAAGGCCTCTTTCACACGAGTGTGACGGATTAGGTCCGGATGCGTTCAGGAAAACCCGCACCATTTTGCAAGCAAGTTCAGTCAGTTTTGTCTAAGGTTGCGTTCAGTTGTTCAGTTTTTTCTGCGCGGGATAAAAAACTGAAGGTTTACAAACAACATCTCTTAGCAACCATCAGTAAATAACGCATTCCATCCGCATTTGCTTCAGGATGCAAGGCAGTTTTTCACTGAAGCCCTATTCACTTCTATGGAGCCAGGGCTACGTGAAAAACACAGCATGTTCTATATTCTGCGTGAATTCTGATGCGTGAAAAAAAACGCTCATGTACACAGACCCATTGAAATGAATGGGTCAGGATTCAGTGCAGGTGCTATGCGTTCACGTCACACATTGCACACGCGTGGAAAACTCGCTCGTGTGAAAGAGGCCTATGTGTTCAGCTACACAGCAATCTCAGTTGCATGAAAGCTGTCACACCCAAGGGTCGCAGTATAGCGCTGCTAGCATAAAAATGAAGGGGGTCGCAGTGTGACCTGAGAACTGCAAAAAATCCAAAACTGTTGAAGATTTTGCAACTCTGGGGTCACTGTAAGCGTGCAAATTCCACTGCGGCCCCATTCATTTCTATGCTAGTACTGCCACAAAGTGATCCCACTGCAATCCTTGGGCATGACAGCTGTCATGCAACCAAGATCAGACAAACACTTAGGCTTCATTCAAACGACCGTATGTGTTTTGCAGTCCGCAAATTGCGGATCCGCAAAAAAAAACAGATGACGTTCCGTATGGCATCCGTGTCCGTTTTTTTTGTGGATCCATTGTAACAATGCCTATCCTTGTCAGCAAAACGGACAAGAATAGGACATGTTCTATCTTTTTTGCGGAACGGAAATACGGACATACGGAAACGGAGTACCTTCCGTTTTTTTTGCAGACCCATTGAAATGAATGGTTCCGCATACGGTCCGCAATAAAAACGGAACGGACACGGAAACAAAATATGGTTGTGTGAATGAAGCCAAACACTTAGGCCACCTGCACACGTTGTGGAATACACGTGGACTCCCACGCGGAAAAACTGCAGCGCATTGCAGTACCAGCAAAGTGTATGAGATTTCAGTAACCTCAGTATGTAGAAATTGTCCTGCCGTGTAGATTACCACATCCGCAGCATGTCAATTATGTTTGCGGTTTTAGCTGCAGATTTCACTCTTTTCCAATGAAAAGTGAGATCTGCGGCAAAACCGCATTTAATCCGCAAATGTGGATATCGTTCTCGATACGGTGCAGAAACACACAGAAATTCATGTGGTTCTTACATGCGTTCACCCGCGCCATGTGCAGGTGGTCTTAGGGTGCAGATTTCAATGCAGAAGATTTCTGCGGTTGAAAATCAGTTCTGTTCACCTGACCGGGGATTGCAGAAATCCATGTGAAATCCATGTGTCACAACAACCCCAAGCAGATGACTGGAACTGATTTTCAGTCTCAGAAAGTTTCTGCAAAAAATCTACTGCATGTGAAGCCACCCTAAGGCTTCATTCACACGTCCACAAGTGTTTTGCGGTCCACAAATTGCGGATCCGCAAAACATGGACACCGGCCATGTGTGTTCCGCATTTTGCTGACCACACATGGCCGGCTCTATAATAGAAATGCCTGTTCTTGTCTGTGGCTCCGGACAAGAATAGGGCATGTTCTACTTTTTTGCGGGGCCGCGGACCAGAAGTGCGGATGCGGACAGCACACTGTGTGCCTTCCGAATCTTTTGCGGCCCCATTGAAAATGAATGGGTCTGCACCCGTTTCGCAAAATTGCGGAACAGATGCGGACCCATTTTCGGGACGTGTGAATGAAGCCTAAGGTCTCTTTCACACAAGCGTGACGGATTAGGTTAAACTCGCACCATTTTGCAAGCAAGTTCAGTCAGTTTTGTCTGCGATTGTGTTCAGTTGTTCAGTTTTTTTCCACGCGGGTGCAATGCGTTTTGATGCATATTTCACGCGTGTGATAAAAAACTGAAGGTTTAGAAACAACATCTCTTAGCAACCATCAGTAAAAAACGCATCGCATCTGCACTTGCTTCAGGATACAATGTGTTTTTCACTGAAGCCCCATTCACTTCTATGGGAAAAACACAGAATATAGAACATGCTGCGTTTTTCACGTAACGCAGAACTGATGCGTTTAAAAAACGCTCATGTACACAGACCCATTGAAATGAATGAGTCAGGATTCAGTGCGGGTGCTACGTGTTCACGTCACGCATCGCACATGGAAAACTGGCTCGTGTGAAAGGGGCCTAAGGCTAGGGCTACATGGCGACATATGACGCCGAAAAGTTGTGTAACATTTTTTATAATGACAGTCATTAGTTTAACTCTGCAACATACAGCGATACGACAGTCTCAAAAAATCCATCCAAGTTGTATTTTTGTGCAATGCGACACTATTGACTGATGTCGCTATGTAGCCCTAACCTAAGGCCATCTGCACACGTTGCAGAAAACATGCAGTTTTTCTGCAATGTACACTGCAGTGTACCAGCAAAGTGTATAAGATTACAGAAATCTCATGTACACGTTGCATTTTTTTTCTATGCAGAGATTGACCTGCTGCGCGGATCTCTAGATCAGTAGCACGTCAATTAGGTTTGCCATTTTTAGCTGCGGGTTTCGCCCTTTTCAATTAAGGATGAGATCTGCAGAAAAACTGCAATTAGAGATTTGTGTAGATCTTCCACACGTTCACCCTCACCCGTGTGCTGCAGGTACCCTAAATGTGCAAAAAGTGCAAACCAAAAATACATACATGACCCAAGTGCTACTCATGCAGGAGTATTAAGATGCATCGTATTAATCCTGGGGCCCCTGACCATTATTGCCCAGGGGCCAGATTACTCTCAGTTCCCCTAGGTCAGTTCTATAGACAGCCTCAGGTGTCATCACTGCTAAGGACAGAAGTCCTATGTAATCAGGATGGCACCCGCACACACAGCGGCACCGCTAGGGGTCGCTGATCTCGGTCCCTCTGCTATACACAGGCAGCGCTCCGCTGATGTCACCAAGCTATAAGGTATAACAGCGGGAAGATAGAATGGCGCGGATCATACCTCTGTAATACGGCAGCCGCACATACGGTACAGGTTACCGGCGCAGTGACTGAGGAGACAGCACCATGGCAACCGCTCAAACACTGCGCCTGTCAAAGCCCACATTGTGTGACGTCACTGCACTTAGAGAAGTGATTGGCTGAGAGCTGTGAGATTCCGACCGCTGATCACAGGCCCTAAAGAAGCGGGAATTTAAAGGGGAATCAGCTGAATGATGAAACTCATAACTGCAGCGCTAGTAATGATAGCGCTACACAGGTGTATTGTACTTCATGTAAAGAGGCTGCTGGAGGTCACAGCGTCACAGTGTACAAGAGCCGGCTGACTGGCATGTGCCAGGTTATAGGACGGGTAAGATGCCGCAGCAGGTACACCCGGGGGCCGGGCATATGTAATAGCAAAGGTTGAAAAAGCAACCATGGAGCCCCACAGCAGAACCTGGAATGGGGTCTTTCGTGATGATGTCTTGCTGCAGGGTCCCCAGTTACTGCTCTGCAGGCTGCCCTGGTAGGTGGGTATTTTATCTGCCCTGCTTTGTGCCATTATAAGGCGTGGAGAGAGGATATCCCTATATTTCACTTTTATTGAGTCACTGACCATATGTATTTAGCAGTCTGCAAAAAAAAAAATGTATGAAATCCGTTTGACTTCTGTGTTACATCCGTATTTTTGCAGCTCTATTGTAACAATGCCTGTTGTCTGCAAAAAGGACAAGAATAGGACATGTTCTATTTTTTTGTGTGGAACGGACATATGGACATGGAATGCCCATTGAAATGAATAGTTCTGCATACAGGTTGCAAAAGAAAAATGCTATTAACCCCATCCCGGCAGATGGTGCCCACTCCAGAGTGGAGTGCGTGCCATAGCTGCCAGGTGCCTGCTGTTTCATAAAGCAGACATCTACAGCTGATGTTTGTGATTGGCAGTAATGCCAACTGCAGACATTTAACCCCTTAGATGCGTCAAATGTGACCATGGCGTCTGAGAGGTCTCAAACTTGGAAGGGCGTTCTTTACCCTGGTGGAGATCGAGGGAAGCACCCAGCTCTAATAATGAGCTGGAGCCTGTACTAGCGTTCCAGGCTCATTATTAGTATATCCCTGTTGAGGCCAGCAGGTGGCAGCAATAACTGGTACCGGTATATAGCCATATCTGTGCAGACTAATGGATTAAAGGGGTTTTCCAAGTTATATATATATATATATATCATATATAGATATATATGATGACTATCATATAGTATATATCAGATCAACGGGGGTCCAGCACCCCCGCCGATCAGCTGTTTGAAGAGGAGGCGCATGCCTTATCAGCGCTGCCTCCTCTTCACTGTTTACATGCTGGCCGTAACGAGGGTAGTGGTGAGTAGGTGTAATTACACCTCACTGCCCCATTCATTTCTATGGCAAGAATCGCTTCCATACAAGTCTATGGAAGCGATTCTTCCCATAGAAATAAATGGGGCGGTGAGGTGTAATTACACCTACTCACCACTACCCCCGTTATGGCCAGCATGTAAATAGTGAAGAGGAGGCAGCGCTGATAAGGCACGCCCCTCCTCTTCAAACAGGTGATCAGCGGGGGTGCCAGGTGTCGGACCCCCGCCGATCTGATATTGATGACCTATCCTGAGGATAGGTCATCAATATTATATATAACTCGGAAAACCCCTTTAAATTCCATTATATCTGAAAAAGTTAAAAAAAAAAAAAAAAAGTTTGGAAAAATCTAACCCCTTTCCCCAAAATCAAAATAAACAATGAAAAACGCCAATTATAGACCGATTTCATTATTGAATAAGGATCTGAAATTAATGGCTAAGATGCTGGCGGATCGTCTCTCATCCCTCCTCCCTACTTTGGTCCACAGGGATCAGGTCGGATTTATACGAAGCAGAGAGGGTAAAGATAACACTGCCAGAGTTCTTAATGCCATTTTTCATTCCAAAAAACATAAACAACCTATTGTCCTTCTCAGCACTGATGCTCAGAAGGCTTTCGATAGGGTAAATTGGCACTATATGAGACATGTTCTGCTAGCATTTGGTCTACCACACCCCTATATTGAAGCAGTCTTTTCATTATATACTAATGCTTCAGCATCTATAATCATCAACAGCACATTATCCCCTTCATTCACTATAGACAATGGCACCAGACAGGGATGCCCCTCTCCGGTTTGTTTTAGTTATGGAAACTCTTATGCAGTCCCTTAGGAGACAGGGTGATATACATGGAGTACGTATGGGTGGCTGTGAGCATAAAGTACTGTAGCCGCGTTTGCGGACGATTTATTAATTTTGACAACTAATCCAGCCCATTCTCTCCCTTGTATATACCTCATCATTGAGCAATTCAGTGCCCTTTCCGACTTCAAAATAAATATGAATAAATCTTATGTTCTCAGTATTGATCTCCCACATTCACTTAGGTCTACACTTAAATCTGCATCTCCCTTTAACTGGGACGCCCCACATATTACCTACCTGGGCGTTAAAATCAGCCCGAACCCCTCCACCCTTTTTTCACTCAACTATGCCCCCTTGCTGGAATCCATAACAACCCAACTCACATCACTCCAACCAAGCATGTTGTCCTGGTTTGGCAGAAAGAACATCGTAACAGCTCTTATTATTCCGAGGTTAACATATCTCCAACAGGTGTTACCTATTCCCATCCCGAAGACCTTCTACACTTCTCTCAAGAAACAGATACGCACATTTATTTGGGCAAAGAAAAAAGCCAGGTTGCCCTATGCCACTCTTAACAGGCCCAAGTATGCGGGAGGTATTAACCTCCCTGATCCTGAACTGTATGGGAGAGCAGTACTCCTATCAAGAGTGGTCAGTTGGTTGGGTCAACACCGTGACAGAGCCTGGGTAGACATAGAACAACATGGCTTTGGCCCTACCTTCTCAGGCCTATTAGTTGGCACCAAGAACTTCAACCACACCACAAAATTAGCCAATCCAATAATTAAGGCCACCTTGGAGATATGGCATTGGTTTCAAGCCTCTCAACACGCCATTCCCTTGCCTTCTCCACTGCTGCGGGTAAGAGATGCGTTGGCCTTGGCCCCATTGGCCCTAAGAGATAGTCTCCCAATTTTGGTTAGGGAATCTTCCATACCTCTACTTTCGTTGTTTGATGAAGAGGGAGGAGTTTTAGACAGAAAGATAACTTTTTCACTCCAGCCCTTATCTCATTTTTACGTGAGTTGATGTCTCAACATGTCCCTAAACAAGCATTACTTTGTCCCCTGACATGGTTAGAGGGACTGATCGCAGAAAAAACCCCACCTGTAAAACTTATCTCCAGGATATACCATAAGCTCTGCTCCCCAATACTTATGCCCAAACCAGCATTTATAGGCCTCTGGGAGAAAGATCTTGGGTCCTCATTTACACCATCAGAAATATCCACTCTCTTTATCACCTCTCAAAAAATACCTGCCTATATAGTGCCTCAGGTTCGGACACCTGCTGGCGATGCTTGTCGGATAGGGGATCCTTTTTCCACATGTGGTGGACTTGCCCCGAGGTCCAAAAATGGTGGTTGGAGATCTTTAATCTCAGTAATAAAATATGCTCCTCAACCATCCCACCATCCCCCCAATTGGCATTGTTAGGTGTCTCACCTCCTTCCTTAAAGAGGCTCTGTCACTAGGTTGTAACCTATGTATTTAAATACATAGGTTACAAGTACTAGTGACAACTTTTAAAATCATACCTTTCATGCAGAGTTCTGCGCAGCGGTCGCGTAGAAATCTAAACTTTAAAACATATGCAAATGAGCCATCGGAGCACCGGGGGGCGGCCTCTTTCCTCTGGAGCACCGCTCCCCCGGGCCTAAGGCACGTCCCCTGTCTCTAATCACGCCCCCTCCTGTACTTGATAGACAGCGCTAGACTGGAAAGTCTAGCGCTGAACTCTCGCGCATGCGCCCTAAAATTTTCCCAGCGCATGCGCAGTAGCGCTTGCAGTGTCTACACTGCAAGCGCTGTCCTCTCTTCTGCGCACGCGCCATCACTTCGCTAGTCCCGGGAGTGACAGTGCGTGCGCAGAAGAGAAGACAGCGCTTGCCGGGAAAATTTTAGGGCGCATGCGCGAGAGTTCAGCGTCTATCAAGTACAGGAGGGGGCGTGATTAGAGACAGGGGACGTGCCTCGGGCCCGGGGGAGAGGTGCTCCAGAGGAAAGAGGCCGCCCCCCGGTGCACCGATGGCTCATTTGCATATGTTTTAAAGTTTAGATTTCTACGCGACCGCTGCGCAGAACTCTGCATGAAAGGTATGATTTTAAAAGTTGTCACTAGGACTTGTAACCTATGTATTTAAATACATAGGTTACAACCTAGTGACAGAGCCTCTTTAACTAACTCCCCTTCCCCTCTTTTTCTTTCCCTACTGAGTGTTGCTCGCCTCTTAATACCCCGCTATTGGCTTTCTACTGAATTACCACATGTTTCCCAATGGATGGGAAAAGTAGATCAAATCTTCAGAGTTGGCTGCCTGGGAAAACCGTAGAATTGATAAACGCAGATCCCGATGGAAACACTGGGCAGTCTTTAGAAAATTTGAAGTTTAATTGTCCACAGGTGACCAGCTCTTCGACATAATGCATAATGGGGATTGACTTAGGTTACTGACCTGCTCCACAAAGTAATTATTACCAAGATTCTGTGACAATGTCCCATGTACCTGTGAACATGTTTTTATGTTTATTTCTCTGTTTATGTACTTACAATATGAAAATAAAAATATTATTTAAAAAAATAAATAAATAATGAAAAAAATATATCATGGGCATTGCTATGTGCAAAAACGACTACTATTAAAAAAGTTATCCCATACGGTGAATGGCGTAACATAAAAAATAAAAATGGCCTATTTTTTAGTTTTTTCATCTCCCCAAAAAACTGAATAAGAAGTGACGTGGTATCACAACAGAAAGCTGTCTCATCCTCCTCTCTGCTCTACTTGACACAGATTATGATTCTGAATACAGCAGATCTTTAGCTGAATCTCTGTAGGAAAGGAGTACATGAGGAGACATGAAGTATAAAGAGGAGAGTGGTGATGTGGCTGATGAGCAGCTGCTCTTGTATGCAGTCTCCATTACCACAGTCTGTCCTGTCCAGCCTCTCCTCTCTCCAGCCTGTCTCCTCTACCAAGAGCCACAGGAAATCACCAGGAGAAGGGGCATAAAAAAAACAGATGACTTCCTACCAGACAACGATAGAGTAAGTACAGCCACATGGAGGATACTTTGGGCCCTCAGTAAATGGTTCTACATAGACAAGTGGTGCTGTTATTCTTTTAATCTTATACAACCCGTTGCAAGCAGTCTAATATCTAATCTGATATCCAGTGGTCTAGAGATGTAAATCCTGGTGGTCTGAGCTTGATTTATGTTGGTCTAGTGTTTGTATTGGCGTCTGGCTCCTTCATTTCACAAGTGAAAGTGCAATGCTGTAGTAAAAACTCATCAGCTACTTCAGGCCCCTATCACTGCACCATGGAGGGAAGTTTAGGAACAGGGTAGCCTGTCATAGGATTGGTTGTGGTTGTGTTGCTGCGTCAAATTTATGAAGTGGTGCTCTGTTTTATTAAATTTGGCACTAGTGTAATGTGGTTTAACCACAGTCAAAGAAAGTACGCCAGGGAGTTGCCTGGCATGGAGATGTGACTTTTTTTGCAACTTTCTAAGTATTCGCACATTCTAAAGGATCACCAATGGTCACAAAATGTCACATGTGACATCTTTTGCGACATTTTTCCTTCACAAAACTGGCAAAGCAGATTTTATAAATGGCCCCAATATATTAAAATGATAACCAACTTACCTACCTCAGGTCAGTATATGGTGGCCTGTCCTAGATCTGACACATGACAGTACTTAGGAGGTCATGTACGAACAGACATACACTACTTTTGTGGCATATATCTGGCATAGATTCTGTTGCATGCCATGTTGCGGCAGAATTCATGTCTTCTTCCCCACTCAGGTTTAAAAAATGCGTTGTAGTGGGGAAGGGGACTGGCTGGCTGGTAGGCCGGTCTCATTTATCATTTTCTACTCCTGGTTTAGGCATAGAAAATGGTCTAAACACCAGTCTTAAAGGAGTTGTGATGGACAATGGGGGCATAGCGCTAGGATATGCCCCCATTGTGTTATAGGTGCGGGTCCACCTATATCCAGAACGGAGCCCCGAAAGTGAAGGAGGCCGCACTGCACATGGCTCGGCTATTTCCGTTGGCTCCATAGAAATGAATGGGAGCGGTGGCCGCGCAAGTGCTGTGGGCTCCCATTCATTTCTATGGGGAGCCGGTTTGGTGGTGGCTAGACCGGAGTTCTCCAGCCACCACCTTGCGGGGCTCCGTTCTGGACATAGGTGCGGGTCCCAGCGATGGGACCCAGGGGCGTAGCTATAGGGGGTGCAGAGGTAGCAGTCGCTACCGGGCCCAGGAGCCTGAGGGGGGCCAAAGACCCTTGTGCCGCATAAGAAGACACACAAAGCAATAAGGAAAGGGGGGCCCAAGATGAACTCTTGCACCAGGGCCCATGAGCCGTTAGCTACGCTCCTGATGGGACCCGCACCTATAAGACAATGGGGACATATCCTAGTGATATGCCCCCAGTGTCCATCATGAGACAACCCCTTTAATAAATGTGCCCCTTAGTTTGGGGATCTTTGCATTTCTGAGAAACCCCAAACCAGTGAGAAGAGGAGTGGGACAGTAGCATAAATGCTGTTTGTTTGTTTTTTAACTTTTTTTTTTTATTCGGTAGGCTACCAGACACTAGACAGTAATTAACATTCAAAGATGTAGTCCATTGGTGCCAAAGGGCAGTGACAGATAATATTTAACGTCCATTTCTTCTTCTTGCACTGTTCATCTATCCCCTTTTCACAAACTGAAAACAGTGCTATATATATAGAAAACTTAAACAATGAAAACGTTTAAATCTTTGTTCAATTCCCTCTTCCACCCTGGTGACCCTCGGACCCCCTCCCTCCCACTGCAATTTGCCCAGGGTGCTTTTGACACTGTGTCCTACAATGTCATATGTCTAAAAGCTCCATCAATGTCTGTATTTCTTATTGTATTAGCGAATAATCAATAAACTTCCTCCATTTTCGAAATACGTTTTTTGTGGTTTTCTCCTTAGGTCTTTCTGTAACCAACGTATCTAAAAATAGTGGAGGTTTGAGTGTTAATAGTACCTCTGCCAATGTCGGAGGTTGTGGTTCCAAACAATAATATCTATTATTAAGTGCCACCATATTCTGCAGCGCTTTACAATTCAGAGGGCTCATGCATAAAACAAGAGACATCTCAACATAACTGGCTAATATACAACTGAAACACCAGGAGTGAGGGCCCTGCTCGCAAGAGCTTACAATCTATGAGGAATAGGGGGTGATGATACAAAAGGTAGTTGATTGTTGTATGAAGTGGTCCAGCCATCTTTGTACTGAAAGGAGTGGTGTTGGCCAATCTGAGTGTTATAGTGCTTTGGGTGTAGAACTGTCAGAAGATCGCGTTCAGGTCTGAAGAGTTGTGGACACAGGAGGGGGGGGAGGGTTACTGGGGGAAAAAGTCAGTTTAGGAAGTATGATAAGCCTGCCTGAAAAGATGTGACCTGATATTCCGGGGCAGAACATTCCAGAGAGTGGGTGCAGCTCGAGAAAAACCTTGAAGACGGGTGAGAGAGATATGAATTACAGAGGGTGTTAATCTGAGATCACTAACAAAACAGAGAGCACAAGTAGGGTGGGATATGTATGGAGGTGCAGCACTGTGGAGAGCTTTGTGGGTGAGACGTTTGAACTGTATTCTGTGGTGGATGGGCAACCAGTGAAGTGACTGGCACAGGCTAGTAGCATCAGTATGGCGGGTGGACAGATAGATGAGCCTGGCTGCAGCATTTAGGACAGACTAAAGGGGGGAGAGTTTAATGAGTGGGAGACCAATAAGTAATGAATTACAGTAGTCAAGACGAGAATAAATCAAGGCAACAAAAAGAGTTTTGGCCGTTTCCATCATAAGAAAAGGGCAGATTCTGGAGATGCTCTCAAGGTGCAGACAACAAGAGAGTGTGAGTGATTGGATATGGGGAACAAAAGAAAGATCAGAGTCAAACATGACCCCAAGACAGCGGGCATGCTGCCCAGGAGTTATTATAGTACCGCAGACCGAAACTGAAATATCAAGTTTAGGTGGGTTAGTAGATGGGAGGAAAGACAAGAAGTCCAGTTTTTGAGAGGTTCAGTGATGGAGTAGGCATTTCTTAGTTACCAAAATCGTGAAGTGTATCTCGAATTACCTACTAGTGAGACAATGGAATGTGGGTACATAATGAAAAACGCATCTCTGTAAAGTGAACGGTATTTTCACTCCCCAAACCTTATCTATATTTGACCCCACCTCATTTAGCACTTTTTGTATCATTGCAATCCCTAAGCTACCTATGAGCTTGACATCATGTTTGACATCATGTCCATTCTTTCATGAGTTCTGAAAAGTGCATCAGATCTCCCTGGGTTTAACTGAAGCTACCAAATCATGTATTTTCACTACACAAAGATTTGATCTGAAGGTATTGTAAATATTGTCACACCCCGAAGTGATATTTGTCTTTAATCTCCTCCCTGGTTATGAATCTGTCCCCACCTGATTGAAGGATATCCTCTAGCAAAGTGTCGTACCAGGCCCACCTGTTATGTTTTCATTCTGTGGGATATTCTGAAATCATGGCTGACAGGCGGTCCCTGAGGACTGGAATTTAGGAATACTGCCCTAGCACATCAATGCCCTTTTCCTTCCATTCTAGGAATGGCTTGTTCTTATGCCCCAGAATGAAAGTGGTCCCTCAAGATACAATGGCCTCAGGATACTATATTCTTTTTTTTCTCAAATCAAATTTTATTGGGTTTTACAAACATATACAACAATTGGTGAGTTACGCAGAACTCGAAGGAACATAAGAGCATTTCAATTGTAGTTACATGCGAAAGTCACATATGGAACCAATTAAAACAAACAAACCAACTAGAGCCACATTGCTGGTTTTACTAAATGGTAAATAAGGGACATCATTCAAGTAAGCAACCACACGATCCGTACCTATATGAGATAATGTTAGGGTGGTATGAGGATGAGGGGGTAATGTGAAGGTGGGGGGGGGGGGAATAAGATAGGCAAAGAAGGTGGATTAAATGAATTAAATTAGTTGTGTGAAAGAGACTTTGTTTTAGTAGATACCAAGAACACATGTCACGAATGTAAGAGCATTTAGGTACAATATTAGACCATGAATATACCTTATAACAATATTACAAAATACACCCATCATACATCTGTTTTAGTATATTGCAACCAAGGCCCCTATATCTTTAAGAAGCGGTCATGTCTATGGAGCTGCCAACTCGTCAATTCTTCCATTCTACATATTTGGTGTACTTTATCAATCCACTGTCGTTCAGAGGGCGGAATAGGTTGTAGCCACATCAGAGGTATTAAGCATTTTGCTGCGGCAATCAGGTAAGTAACTAAAGATGTTTTAGAAGGTTTCACCTTGTCAGTTGGCAGCGCCAGTAGAACCAATCCAGCCTCCAAAGAAATGTCAGAGTGAGTGATAAGTCGACATGGCTCTCTATCATTTGCCAGAAGTCAGCAATCAATGGACAAGTCCACCATATGTGGCTCAATGTGCCAACTTCAGATTGGCACCTCCAGCACGTACTGGTGTTGCTAAGATCTCGTTGATATAATAGTTCAGGCGTTTTGTACCATCTAGTTAATAGCTTAAAATGATTTTCCTGCAGTTTAATACATGAAGAAAATCCATGAGAGTGTTGTAAGATGAATGCCCGATTATTGGATGGTAGGGATATATGTAACTCTTTCTCCCATGCTTCAACAAAAGATGGAATATCCCAGCCATCAAAATCCTGCAACTGGGTGTAGAGTGTGGATAGCTTAAAGGGGTTGTCCGGGTTCAGAGCTGAACCTGAACATACCCAGGTTTTGACTCCGGCAGCCCTCCTGAACAGGGCATCGGAGCATCTCATGCTCCAATGCCCTCCCTTGCCCTGCGCTGGATCGCGCAGGGCAAGGGCTCTTTTGTTTGTAAACATTCACTGCCGGGCGGAGGCTTCCGTAATGGGCCGGCTTTAGCGCTGCCCTAGCCGTTTGAATGGCTAGGGCAGCGCTAAAGCCCGCCCATCAGCGCCGATGACGTCACCGGGCTCACTGCCGGGTGGAAGCCTCCGCCTGGCAGAGCCCGGTACGTCACCGGAACCGGGCTAAATTCCTTTGCCCTGCGCTAGGGCATCGGAGCATAGGATGCTCCGATGCCCTGTTCAGGCGGGCTGCCTGGGTGAATTGAAAGGTATGTCCGGGTTCAGCTCTGAACCTGGACAACCCCTTTAACTCTGGCAACTGAGTGAGTGAGAATGAGCTTCTCGAACCATGAGGGATCTCTAACAGCCCTGTGTGTGGTTAAAAAACACACACAAGTCCGGCGTATCTGTTCATACTGCAGAAAATTCAAAGCTACATCTGGGCACAACTTGCGTATAATATCTAGTGTAGGAGGTCTGTTAGAAGGCATACAATCTGCAATGGTACAAGAGTGTAATTTTTTCCATATATCTGCTTGGTTTTCACTATGTTGAGCAATAAGTTGGGGTATTAAAGAGCCTGGTGTCAAAGGCGAGCAGCCATCATAAAGTTTCCCAGTACTAGAAAGCTGCTTCCAAACTGTGAGCGTGCCCTGCAACAGAGTGGAATCTATTTGTTGAATAGCAAATTTGGATGGCTGCCACATGACTCTGTTTATCAGGTCCTAATATATAAATATCAGAAGATGATCTGAAGTGTAAATCTGAACCAGTGCTAATATCCAGCCACCTTCGTAAATGAATGGCATGGTAATACCTTCTAACATCTGGTAGACCCATTCCTCCTTTTATTTTCTTTTGCGAGAGCAATTTGTAAGACAATCTCGGAGGTTTGTTATTCCATAAGAAAGCAGAAAAAGATCTCCGCAGGCTATCAAAAAAGGATTTCGGCAAAAGCATGGGAATCATTTGCAAATGGTATAACAGTAGAGGAAGAATATATGTCTGAATCAGGTTTTTACGTCCCATCCATGACATATAGGGAAGGTTATAATCTCTTAATAATTTCTGCACTTTGCATAAGAGAGGTGGGAAATTCAAAGCATATAAGTTTGATAAATGAGCAGGTAGCTGTATTCCCAAATACTGGATGGATTGCGTAGTCCAATGAAAGGGTGACAAGGATTGAAGGGTAGGAATCTGCGAAGGAGGGAGGGTAATATTCAGCATGTCAGATTTGGTGTAGTTGATCTTGAAGTTTGATACTAGACCATATTCAGAGAATATATCTAAAAGACGAGGCATAGCTTTTATTGGATTCGACAGGGACAGCATGAGATCATCAGCAAATGCTGATATAAGATGGAATTCGGACTGTATACTAAAGCCAGATATCATGGGATCTTGTCTGAGTTTTTGTAACAGGGTTTCTATTGTTAAAATAAACAAAGATGGGGACAATGGGCACCCTTGCCTCGTGCCATTGGTGATGTTAAATGTTGGCGATAGGGTTCCATTTACTTTTACCCTAGCTGAGGGTTGAGAATATAGGGTGAATATAGCAGCTATAAAAGGAAGAGGGAAGCCAAATTTGTCTAAAGTATGGTGCATAAAGTCCCATGCGACCCTGTCGAATGCTTTCTCAGCATCGATTCCAAGCAGAACCAATGGAGCTTTGCGAGAATGAGCTATACCAATGTAGTTGAGAAGCTGAATTGCATTGAATCTGCCCTTCACAAAACCCATTTGGTTCGAATGGATCAATTTGGGCAACAGGTTAGTTAGGCGCTTGGCCAGCAGTTTTGCCCATATTTTAATATCAATATTCAATAGCGATATTGGCCGATAATTCCCACATAATGATGGATCCTTTCCTTCTTTGGCCAAGATTGCTATATGGGCCTCTAAGGATTGTTTGGGCAGTGACCCTCCAGACAACAAATGGTTACATAGTTTGGTGAGTTTGGGAAGAAGGATATCCTGAAATTTTTTATAGTAAGTCAGGGAAAGACCATCAGGTCCTGGGCTCTTCCCAACTGGGAAGAAGAACAGAGTCTCACATACCTCTTGAGTGGTTATGGGTGTTAAAAGGTTTGCAGCTTCCTCTGCTGTCAGAGATGGTAAATCAAGACTTCTAAGGAAGGATTGTATAGCGGTTGATCTTTAATCTCTGATGTATCATTGGGGTGTATGTTATAAAGAGAAGAATAAAAGGAGCAAAATTCTTTGGCTATATCCGAAGTGTGTACTAGGGCCTTACCAGTGGGGTTATTAATGTGGGTTATAAAGGATTTTGTACGTCTTTTCTTTATGAGAGCTGACATCAATTTACCCCCTTTGTCTCCATCCATATAAATCCTATGTTTGTAATACATCATGTTCTTAGCTAGCTTCTTATTCAAGATATTTTTAAGTTGGGCTCGTAAAGATTGCAGTTCATCATAAACTGGTGAGGAATGTGTCTGCTTATGTTGGGTTTCTAAAATGTTTATGCGGGACAAGAGGTCTAATATTTCCTGCTCCCTTTTCTTCTTGGTTCTAGATCCAAGGGAAATCAGCAGACCCCTCATAAACGATTTATGAGTCTCCCAAATAATAGATCCTGACACATCCAGGGTAGAGTTTATATCAAAAAAGGTATGTAAATGTTGAGTGAGACTTTTAACATCATCCGGATTGTCCAGAAGCGTCTCATTAAGGCGCCATGTCCACTCCCGTCTCGGTAGATCACGCATCTGCAAATGTATAAAGACTGGGGCATGGTCTGAAAAAGTAGAAGGGCCAATTCGGGCTTGTGAAAGACCGGGTATTAGACTTTCATATACAAAGAGATAGTCTAGACGTTGATGCGATCTATGGGAGAGTGAATAGAAAGTAAAGTCGGTGTCGGCTGGGTGCAATAACCGCCATGTATCAACCATATTAAGCATTCTGAGCTTATTACATAATCTGCGAAGGCCTGCTTTAGAATGGACCGAACGCCTCGTTGACGTATCCATAACGGAATTCAAAGCTATATTAAAATCTTCGCCCAGTATGATAGGACCCTCTGCAAAGGTTTGTAGATCTTCTAGTGCTGAAACTAGCCAGGGGATTTACCGCACATTAGGGGCGTATAAATTAGGTATTGTGTATATGGTGCTTCCTATTTTACCTTTAAGGAACAGAACTCTCCCATCAAGATCCTTATGGTGGGACAAGAAGGTGAAAGGGAGGTCCTTGTGTATAGCAATGGAAACTCCTTTTGAAGCTGTTTGGGCATTAGTGCTATGGTGCCAAGACGAGAAATAATAAGTGGGTAATTTGGGTAGTTTGGCAGTTTTAAAATGTGTTTCTTGTAGAAGCAAGATTGATACCTTATCTTTTTGCAGTAAAGATAACAAATGGCTACGCTTAGTAGGAGAATTAAGTCTCTTCACATTATATGAGCATATTATAATGTCAGCCATTTATGGGGGGGGAGGGGGCGGGGGTGTTGGAGTGAGAGGTTGGACTCCAGCATTGATATCTGCGAAAGTACAGTATGTCAGCAATGTGGCAAATATAAACAAGTAACAACTGGGCTGTCCCCTTTGGATAATCATATCGTCTGGTAATAAAAGACATAGAGACATAACTTGAAACAAAAAGAACAAGAAAGGGCAAAAGAAAAGAACAAGTGGCACAAAGAGCTCGTGCAACATGTATAATGGAGGGGAGAGTGGTATCCTAAGCCGAGACACCGCGCCTCCTCTGCAATGACAAAAGATCTACACTTACATAGGCAATAGTAGCGTTAATAACTTAAGCCTAAACAGCCAGCTGAGGGACAGGCACTCAAAGATAATAGTATAGTAAGAGGTTAAATGCAAATAACAGTAAAGAGGTAGATAAGGACTATGCAATGTGGTATATGGATCGCATACAGTCTAACATAATGACGATAACACAGTGTCAGTAGAAGGACCCCGAGAACCGGGCCCTCAGGAGGAGTGTAGAAGTCGAAGTGGGGAGCTCACAAGTAAAAGCGGACCTCCACGACTTCGTCCTACGACGGAGGTGGACAGAAGCAGGTTACCTCAGTAGGCCACAGTCAGGTACCCAGTTCCACTGATCGATCTTCCTTGTTTCTCCTGGACCTGGGCGGTTTTCCCACGAACAACCACCGACCAGGGCTCCATCTGTGGCAGGGTGGGTAGGGTGACATCTGATGAAATGGGCATCCACGACTGAAGCTTGATGGGAGGAATTCCCAATTTAGGCCATGCTTCTTCCAATTCTTCTGGCGTGTGTATCTGGATCCGGCGGCCATCTTTATGTATAGCTAGACCGAAAGGGTACAGCCAGGTGTAAGGTATGCGAAGTTCTCTAAGCTTTTGGAGCAGAGGACGAAGAGCTCTCCGTTTCGCTAAAGTGGTAGGGGAGATATCCTGATAGACTTGAATCAGGTGGCCTTCATGTCTGATGGAAGCATGATCTCTGCTGGCCTTTAATATCGCTGCTGTATCCACAAAGCTCAATAGTCCACAAATAACATCTCTCGGAGGTTCTCCCGCCTTAGGTAAAGGCCTCAGTGCTCTGTGGATGCGTTCTATAACAATCTTGGATGCCCGTTCAGAGCCAAGCAGGAAGGAAAAAAGTTGCTGCGCCACGTTGCTCAAGGCCTCTGCGCCATATTGTTCAGGTACTCCTTTCAGCCTTATATTCTTCCTCTTGCTCCTATTCTCCATGTCTTCAATTAAAATGAAGGCTCTGTTTAGCTGGGATACCTGTGCTTGTAACATGTGTCCCGCAGTATCGCAGAAGTTGAGGGAGCCGGAGACTACTGCTTCCATGGCGTCAACACGGTGTCCGACCGCTTTTAGGTCTGTCTTGATTTCAGATAAATCTTGTATTACCGGGTTTAACGCCTGCAAGATGGTGTCTTTCAGGAAAGCTTTAGTGATGGGCTCCAGGTCCCTGGAGTCTGTAGGTCTGGCACCGACCGCTTCAGTTTCTGAGTCTTCCTCATTATCAGTGGCGGGAAAAGGCGCCATTGTGTGTCCGCGACTCGGGCTGTGCGCCGCTTTCTTAGACAGGAAATTCTCCATGTCTGCTTGGCTTTTAGACACACAAGTAGGTGTAGCTCGATCCCTCGGCTTGTCTTTACCTATCTTCACCATAATGGGCTGAAGACTATGGGTGATGCCTGCTAAAGATAAGGAAATGCACTGTCTGTGTGGAGCTGCAGCACTATGCGGCCATCACAGTCTGCGGTCAGGCTCCGCCCCCAGGATACTATATTTTCAACATACAATGCCCATCAGAAGTTGAAACTAGACTCCAATATACAATGTCTCAAACTCTGATCCAACCAATCGACATAGCAATTTCTGTGGTAAAACACCTGTATTAGTTGTCTAGTACTTCTTTACAGTACAGTACTATACAGTATGTTCTATACTGCTCTCTGTCTGTGCCAGGATGAGCTGCTCAATCAGACACCAGATAAAGGCGGCTCCACTTCGTGCTATACAGGACCCTGAAGAAGCTCCTGTCCTCATCATAGAAAGTGATTTACAGCTTCCAGCATCTATTCCTGACTGTTAGATGTAAGGACTTGTTTTAGCTGTCTTAGTTATCTGCTTATTTTTCTCAAATTTTTATTTTCCCTTATCGTGGGATAACATTTGGGGCTTTGGAACCATGTACTAGATTTCAGTAGAGTTATGGACTCAAGTTAAAATGGTTTCAACATACAATGATCAACCTGGAACCAAATAATATTGTAACTTGTGGGACCACTGTATAGGCACTTGGTAGATCCTCCTCACTATGTCCCAGGCCATTAAAGTATCCTGTACATATAAGCACACTGTATTTTACCTGAGACAGAACTTCCCCGATCTTTGTGTGGAGGATAGCTGTCAATCTCCCTCCTGAGCTACCAAGGCACTTTCCAAGTATAAATTAGAGAATCTGTTGATTCCATGCCCTACCTAGTGCTCTTTGGAGAAGTATCAGAGCAGAAACAAACCCATGGTTATATACACTCGCTAAAGGCAGAACATAAAGCGCAGACAATACAGTTCGAAAAGTCCCCTGGATACCAATGGGGTTCAGCACAATTCCCAGCCACCCCCAATTTACATTGTTGAAGGCATTTTTGCCTTCAGTGGCCAACAGTGCAGGCACTTCTTTGACAACTGTCTCCCACATAGAATCATAAAGTGCCGTGATTGTTCCACTGAAGGTTACCACTGAACACTTTATAAAACCAACCTGGTGGTTCCCAAAGAGGTTAAGTATCAGATTTACCTGTCGGCTAAATATTTTCAAATCCTGGTTAATTAAAGAAATGGTCCTATAAGACCCAGGATGTGTGGGGTTTCTACCAGACTTGGTTTACACTTTAATGTAGGCTGTACATCCTGTGGTCATAATTGGGTGCCATTTCCACCAAGACAGGGTTCTCATCTAAGGCTGTTAAAAAATTCCCCTAACAACCCAGGTCCTGTTGCTTTACCTGAAGGTAATGTTTTTATTATACCCTCTACCTCTAATAACGTCACAGGCGCAATTAACATACCCCGGCTTTTGTTAGTAAGACAAGGTAGAAGATTCCCATTCAGCGAATCCTTCCTCAGGTGGGCCACAGACACGAAGATAGCTGTGCAAGTCTTCAGATCTCTTGTTTCAATTTTAATGGGAGTTATGAAAAAACCCAAGTAAGCATAATTCCCATAGCAACGAATTAAGAGACCTGTAAACATGCATGGCCACCTCTCTGTTCATCTTCCATCTGGATGGAGCAGCCAGAAACTTACTCACTATGCATGTGTCCACATAGGTGAGGCTGGGCAACAAAGAATGGCTGCAATGGTGAAATGGGACCATAAACTGGTTGTCATAACTTCCTGTCCACCGGGGACCATAAGCAGCAGGAAGAGGGCCAGAGGAACTTTCAAGTTGTGAGTGGGTGTTTTCTTTGTTTGAAGCAGCTTCCAATTTTTCTTGTGGGTTGGACAACCCTTTTGTTTTTTTTAGGCAGATTATAAAAAACAGTCTTTGCAGAATTGCATCAACTGGAAAACTGCACAATAGCATAAGAGTTATTTTATTTATATAAATAATCCCATTGACTAGCTGTAGCTCCAGCGTGAGGGTTTTGACAATGTTGCCTTCTTGATCCATCAGGAACATTTTTGTTGGCTGCTGTCTTAACAATAATTCTAAAACATCGGATTTCTGTTACGGACAGTATTTGTGGAACCACTGTGCCATCTAACCAGTTTGACGTTTTGGCTATTCCTGAGGACGTTGGTGATCCCCTGGTTTTCAAGCTTTAATCCCTATAAAGGGACCTGGTCTTTGCTGCAGGGGAGCCACCAGGCCATTACCTCTTGGAAAAGTCCTGGTGTAGTTGACAGCTGACTGATGGAGATCAGAGACACTAGTGCAAAGCACCAGAGAAACAGGCAAAACACAGATTTAAACAAGCTGAGGTCAGGTAGAAAAAGTACATGCAAATCAAGGGCAGTCTAGGCAGATGGCACAGAGTCAGAATTCAAAGACCCTTCTGTTTTTACATTCTCATGGGGCATTGAGTGCAAAGGGGAAAATGTACTTAATTTTTATTTTAGCACAAGGCTGCAACATAACAAAATGTGAAAAAAGTGAAAGGGTCTGAAGACTTTCTAAATTCAATTGTATTGACTGCCACAAGAGGACCTTTCACCACTCCTGACATGCCTGTTTTAATAGCTTCATGCATTCCCCATGTAATAACAATTCTGGAACATTTATTCTTATGTCTGTATGTTGTGCCATTCCTTTATTATTTGCACTAGAAGTTATGAATGAATTGCTATTTGCCTTTAGTAAAGGAACAGAGGGGAGGTAACAAGTTGGGGGTGTGTATCTGCACAGTCTGAACATGGCAGCACTGATTGGCTAGAGTCAGTCTGTGCAGGTACACACCCCCAACTGGTCACCTCCCCTCTGTTCCCTTGCTCAAGGCAAATAGCAATTCATTCATAACTTCTAGTGCAAATAATAAAGGAATGGCACAACATACAGACATAAGAATAGATGTTCCAGAATTGTTATTACATGGGGAATGCATGAAGCTATTAAAACAGGCATGTCAGGAGTGGTGAAAGGTCCTCTTTAAGTATTGAATTTTCAATGGCATATTACTGCCAAAATGAAAAAGAAATCGGCCAAACATTCTTAAAAAATGTTCAAAATGATCCCTTTCTGTAAATGTGGATGAGCGTCAATGTCAGGCACAGTCTGTGGGAAGGCGTAGCACTGTTTCAGGGAGGCGAACAAAAAGTAGACCCTTTTCTGTAACCCTGGACAACACCTTAACTAACATAACTTTACTGTACATCAGTAAGGCTACTTTGACACTAGCGTTTTGCTGAATCCGGTAGGATCCAGTTGTATTATCTTTAACGTAGCAATGACGGATCCGTCATGAACTCCATTGAAAGTCAATAGGGAACGGATCCGTCCCCATTGCTCCGCATCCCAGGACCGAAAGCAAACTGCAGCTTGGGAACGCAACCAAACGGAACGGAATGCTCTTTGGACAATGAATGGGGACAAAACAGAAGTGTTTTTTCCGGTATTTAGACCCTATAACGGATCTCAATACCAGAAAATAGAAATACTAGTGTGAAAATAGCCTTACACAGATAGATCCTGTCTGTCACTTTCAAAGTCCGGCTTCAAAAATAAGCACACTATCATATAGGCTAAAACATAGCCATACCTTTCATGTAAAAATCCAGGGCTCTAATACTGGCCCACTGTTTGTAGCACCTGGCATCATCGCTACCAGCTCTGAAGTCTGAGACCATCAATCAAAAAAGAGGGGAAGCTGCTGGGCGATGTTCCTGGTGGAGCAACAGTGACCTTAAAGGGGTTCTCCGAGTTATATATATTGATGACCTATCCTCAGGATAGGTCATCAATATCAGATCGGCGGGGGTCCAACACCCGGCATCCCCGCCGATCAGCTATTTGAAGAGGCGCGCGCCGTATCAGCGCTGCCTCCCCTTCACTGTTTACATGCTGGCCGTAACGGGGGTATTGGTGAGTAGGTGTAATTACACCTCACCACCCATTCATTTCTATGGGAAGAATCGCTACAAGTCTATGGAAGCGATTCTTCCCATAGAAATGAATGGGGTGGTGAGGTGTAATTACACCTACTCACCACTACCCCTGTTACGGCCAGCATGTAAACAGTGAACAGGAGGCAGCGCTGATACGGCGCGCGCCTCTTCAAATAGCTGATCGGCGGGGGTGCCGGATGTTGGACCCCTGCCGATCTGATATTGATGACCTATCCTGAGGATAGGTCATCAATATATATAACTCGGAGAACCCCTTTAATAAAGAACCGCTGCCCATGGTGCACATAAAACCTTATTTGAAGAAAAATATAGTGCAGCATTTCTCAGAATTCGAGGCCTGGACTTTTCTAAGAAAAGTGTGATTATATTTTGAGGCATCTAACCTGCGTGGCGGTATGCCTACAATGAAACAGATTTTGGAGGTTACAGGTTCTGTTTAACATTAGAGTTTCAGACTGATTAACGCAGAAAAGTCTGGAGGGAGTTAATATTTAATTGGCATATTTCTGCTGCACTTTCGACAGATCGAGCTCTTGAAATTTTCTGTTCAGAACTTTCACTGTTCTGTTTGTTCCCTTAGAAGTGATTCTGTGGTGTATTTCTTATCTCTTGGAACAGAAAGCTATTTGGCAGGGCCATCCAGAGGAAGGAGTATGCACTTCATTGTCGCGTTTCCCTTATAAGTCTGTAAGGAATATCTGGAGCTGGTATAGAACCACAGTCATCAGAACCACTTCACGTTTTCCATATAAGTAAACCATCTTTGGGTTAGTGGCATAATGTCAGAATACAAATAAGGGTATGTTCACATGTACAAGGAAAATGTACTGGAAAAGTCTGCAGCATTTTTTTGTGGTGACCGCGACAAAAGCGCAACAAAAAAAATGCATGTACTACGTGCGCGTTATACCACAGAGTTGCCAGCAGACTTCACCCCCTTCATTGCAAAGGTTGACATCTGCCAAGGAGACCCATGGCATCAATTGACATGCAGCAGATTTCAAATCCATACCACAGGTCAAATTTCACAGCGTTTTTTTTGTACTCGCATATGGACAATATTTCTTAAAACCTCATCCACTTTGCTAGTACTATACAACGTTGTGAATTTGCCACATGAAAATCTGCAATGGCAAATCCGCAGCTCAATGATCTGTGAGCAGGGGCGTAAATACTATAGCGGCAAGAGGGGGGCCAGTCTTAGATGGGATCATCTCCTCTTCTACTGTAGATGAAAACTTCAGGGCACTACCCTCTAAAGGAACAACTTTTAGCAAATGAGGCAGTGGAAAAATGGCCCCAGGGCCTTTGAAAAAGGTTTAGGCAGAAACCCTTCTGTCCTGTGTGGGGGCCTAGTTTGATCCTTGCAATGGGGCCCTTACTTCTCTATGTATGCCACTGTCTACGAGTCTAATGTTTTCCCCACATGATACTTCTGCATATTCAAGATACATATATGCCTTCCCTATGTTTTACGGCTTCTCAGGTCTGACATATTTGTTAGTAAACTTGTAGGTATATGGCAGTCCTTGCTTAGACAGTTGAACAAATAGAATCCTAGGCCGTATTAAATATTGTAATAAAACTTGACACTCTGATGTAGTTCAAATGTGCATTTATATATACAGGTGAACTTTTTCAGTCCTTTACCAAACATGGATTGCAGCAGCAAAAAAAAAAAAAAAAAAATGTGAGGGTTAGAACTAGGGCTGCAGCAAACGATTATTTTAGTAATCTATTGATTAATCTAATGAATAATCGAGTACTCTAATAAGAAAAACCTTCTTAAAATAACATATTGCTTTATAAAAAGAACACAGATCATCAGATCAAACTACCCCCCCAAAACAGACATCACATGATAAGACCTCAATCAGATCCCCATTCTAGATGCCACCATGATCAGACCCCCAGGCTGCCACCATCAGACCCTCCCGTGCAGGACTCTGATCCAGACCCCCATGCCATCCATTGCCATGTTCCCCACTCCCCTAGTGCCTCCATTCCACCTATTGCCATCTAGCACTCCCCCAGTGCCATCAGCCCCTCCATTGCCATGTCATTGTCCCCCAGTGCCATTAGATCAGCCCCTCCATGTCCCCAGTGCCATCAGATCAGCCAGCCTCTCCATGTCCCCTCCACCAGTGCCATCAGATCAGCCCCTCCATGTCCCCCACTCCCCAGTGCCATCAGATCAGCCCCTCCATGTCCCCCACTCCCCAGTGCCATCAGATCAGCCCCTCCATGTCCCCCACTCCCCCAGTCCCCCTCCTCCATGTCCCCCAGTGCCATCAGATCCAGCCAGCCCCTCCATGTCCCCCACTCCCAGTGCCATCAGATCAGCCCCTCCAGTCCCCACTCCCCCATGCCATCAGATCAGCCCCCCTCCATGTCCCCCACTCCCCAGTGCCATCAGATCAGCCCCTCCATGTCCCCAGCTCCCCAGTGCCATCAGATCAGCTCCTCCATGTCCCCCTCCATGTCCCCACTCCCCCAGTGCCATCAGATCAGCTCCTTCATCCCCCCTCCCCCAGTCCCCCTCCACCATGTCCCCCCAGTGCCATCAGATCAACCTCTCCATGTCCCCAGTGCCATCAGATCCATGTCCCCCCCCCAGTGCCATCAGATCAGCCAGCCCTCCATGTCCCCCACTCCCCAGTGCCATCAGATCAGCCAGCCTCCATGTCCATCCCCAGTGCCCCCAGCTCCTCCATGTCCCCCCCAGTGCCATCAGATCAGCTCCTCCATGTCCCCCCATGCCATCAGTCCCCTCCAGTCCCCCATCCCCCAGTGCCATCAGATCAGCCCCTCCATCCCCCCTCCACCAGTGCCATCAGATCAGCCCCTCCATGTCCCCCACTCCACCAGTGCCCAGATTAGCCCTCCATGTCCCCCTCCCCCAGTGCCATCAGATCAACCTCTCCATGTCCCCCAGTGCCATCAGATCAGCCAGCCCTCCATGTCCCCACTCCCCCAGTCCATCCAGCCGCCCCTCATGTCCCACTCCCCAGTGCCATCAGATCAGCCCCTCCATGTCCTCCACTCACCAGTGCCATCAGATCAGCCCCTCCATGTCCCCCACTCCCCAGTGCCATCAGATTAGCCCCTCCATGTCCCCCACTCCCCAGTGCCATCAGATCCCCTCCATGTCCATCCCCCAGTGCCATCAGATCCCCATGCCAGCCATCCTCCATGTCCCCACTCCCCCAGTGCCATCAGATCAGATAAGTCAGCTTCCATGCCATCCATCAGCTCCTCCATGTCTGCCATCAGATCAGCCCTCCATGTCCCCCATCCCCCAGTGCCATCAGATCAGCCCTCCATGTCCCCCCCCAGTCAGATCAGCCCCTCCATGTCCATCAGATCAAATGCCCTCAGATCAGCCTCTCCATGTCCCCAGTGACATCAGATCAGTCCCCAGTGCCATCAGATCAGCCTCCATGTCCCCCAGAATGTCCCCCACTCCAACCAGTGCATCAGATCAGCCAGCCCTCCATGTCCCCAGCCTAAGTAGAGAGAAGGCCACAGCGCTACTGCAAGCGGCGATGTCTTCTCAAACAACTGATTGGTTGGGGTCTCGGCTGTCAGCCGCCCACGATCAGTAGAAAAGTCTAGGAAAAAAAACTTTAAATTTACAATTTGAGTGTTGGATGAAGGTTCCTGGGTGAACAGACCAGTTTTTACCCTCAATAGAATATAAGAAAGCAGCAGCACGCCAGAGAGACAGTTTACTACCCCTGAGAAAAAAAAATCACTCTATAGAATCTGTCCACTATGACCATATCTTTTCCCAAGTGCGAGTTCTTCCCATACTCTCAAAATATAACTTCATATTTAATTGTTGTATCTAGTATATTAGCCCATGCCTTTATTATAGGGCCCTGCTTTGATCCCCATTTTCCAGCCACAATAACTCTAGCTAATAATAGTACTCGTAATAAACAACTACGCTTCTGCCCTAAATTAGGACATCTGTCTACATCTCCTAAAATCATTATCTAAGGTGAAAAAGGACATTTGATGTTCAAAACACAATTAATCCTGCCAAGAACAGCCTGCCAATACCTCTGAACAGCTCAACAGCTCCAGACCATATGCATAAAGTCAGCATCAATACTGGAGCATTTAGGGCACTCAGAACTCTTGGTCAGGCCTATTCTATGCAGAAACTTTGGTGTGTAATATAATCTGTGCAGGATATTAAACTGGATCAATCTATGCTGCATAGAGATGGACGCTGTTTTCATATTCTGATAAATCTGCACCAACTGTGTTTCCAAATCTTCCCCCTAATACCCTACACCAAACATTTTCACTTCTAAACCTATTCATGTCTACCAATTCATTTATTATACTTTTATAAATCTCTGAAAGCGTCACTTGTGTACCTAACTTTTCAACATAAAACTGCAAATTCTTAACCTCAATTCTTAACCTCAAATAATGATTGATCTTTTGTCACAAAAACGGTGTGAAACCAAAAAAATCCCCTTACTTAAAGGGGTTGTCCGGGATTAAAGTAATTTTTAAAAACATTAATAATCACCTTGACATGCCACAGTAAAGTCATCCTGATGCTTTGTATATATTTTTTTTCATCTCCTTTGCTCCTAGAAGTCCCTAACACTGTTGTCGGTATTGTTTACATAGCAGCTCCTGCGCTATGTAAACAATATGTCATGTCATTTTCGGCCACACTGCCTTATGGGTCCCACAAGGCTGCATGACTCTGCAGCTGGAAAACACTGATGCCGGTGCATTAACCCTCGCACTGCGATGTCTGTGGTGGGAGGGAGAGGCCATCGGGTCCCTGCACTGCTGTGACGGGGACCCGATGGCAGGGAAGGCAGCCCGACACCTTCCTTAGGCATCAGGCTGCCTTCTACGGAAGCCTGTGAGATCCAGCCCCCTGGATCTCACAGGCAGCAAGTGTATTACACTGTGTAATACACTTACAGCCAATGCATTACAGAAGTATTGTAATGCATTGTGCAGGGGATCAGACCCCCAAAAGTTGAAGTCCCAGACTGGGACAAAAACAAAAGTGAAAAAAGAAGTTAAAAAAATAAAAATAAATAAAATAAAAAAATAAATAAAATAAAAAAAATAAATAAAATAAAAAATAAAAGTTTCAAGTAAAAAAAAAAAAGCATTATTTTCCCCAAATAAAGTTATAAAAATTGTAAAAAATAGGGAAAAAAAGAAAAGTAGGAATATTATCCTGCGTATCGCTGCGTCCGTATCGACCAGCTCTATAAAAATATCACATGACCCACCCCGCTAGATGAATGGCGAAAAATTTTAAAAAAGGGTAAAAAAAAGCCATTTTCTGATCACCTTGCCTCACAAAAAGTGTAACACCAAGTGATCAAAAAGACGTATTAATCCCAAAATGGTACCAATCGAACCGTCATCTCGTCCCGCAAAAAATGAGACGCAACCTAAGACAATCGCCCAAAAAATAAAAAAATATGGCTCTCACAAAATGGCAACACAAAAAATAGATTTTATTCTGTTCAAAAATGCATCGAATGTGTAAAATTACCCAATATGTCTAAAATTTTTATTTTTGTTATCATCGTGTCTGTAACAACCTGCACTATAAAAATATTACATGAGATGGCCTCCCAGGTGAATGGTGTAAAAAAATTTTTTTTTTTAAAAACGATGCCAAAACAGCCATTTTTTTTCCCTCTTGCCTCACAAAAAGTGTAATAGCAGGCGATCAAAAAGGCGTATTTACCCCAAAAAGGTACCAATCAAACCATCATATCGTCCCGCAAAAAATGAGACCCTACCTAAGACAATCACCAGAAAAATTAAAAAAAATAGGACAGTTTGAAAATGGCAACATAAAAACAAGATTTTATTCTGTTCAAAAATTAATTTACTGTGTAAAACTTAACAAAAATAAAAATAATAGACATATTGGGTATTGCCGCATCCGTAACGACCTGTTCTATAAAAATATCACATGATTTGGACCTTCGGGTGAATGCTGTAAAAAAAAAAAAAAAAAACATTTTTTTTTAAAAAGTATGTCAAAACAGCTATTTTTTTTCACCTTGACTCACAAAAAGTGTAATACCAAGCGATCAAAAAGTCTTATGTACCCCAAAATGGTACCAATGAAAACATCACCTCATCCCGCAAAAAATGAGCCCCCACATAAGACAATAACTCAAAAAAATAAAAATGGCTCCCGCAAACCAATCCATCAAAATCTGTGCTGCAAAATCCATATGGTGCTCCTTCTGTTCTGAGTCCTGCCATGTACCCCCACAGCAGTTTACCACCACATATGGGGTGTTGCCGTATTCAGGAGAAAATGGGTAACAAATTATAGGGTGCTTTTCTCCTGTTACCCCTTGTGAAAAATGAAAAAATTGGGGCTAAAGCAACATTTTATTGGAAGAAATGAAACTTTTCATTTTCACAGCCAAGTGTTTCCAAAATTCTGTAAAATGCTTAGGGGTGAAAGTGGTCAGTACCCCCCTTAATATATTCTTTAAGGGGTGTAGTTTCCAAAATGGGGTAACTTTTTGAGGGTTTCCACTCTAGGGGTACGTTAGGGTCTCTTAAAATACAAAATAGTGCCAAAAAACCATTCTAGCAAAATCTGCCTCCAAAATCCATATGGCGCTCCTTTCCTTCAGACCACTGCCACGTGCCCCTAGAGCAGTTTACTGCCACATATGGGGTATTTCTGTAAACAGCAGAATCAGAGCAATGTATATTGAGGTTTAGTTTGCAGTTAACCGTTGCTGTGTTGCAAGAAAAAAAATTATTAACGTGAATAATCTATCAAAAAAGTGAAATTTTGAAATTTCACCTCCATTTTCCTTTAATTCTTGTGGAACACCTCAAGGGTTAACAAAGTTTGTAACATCAGTTTTTTATAATTTGAGGAGTGTAGTTTCAAAATGGGGTCATTTATTAGTGGTTTCCATTAGGTAAGCCTCACAAAATCACTTTATAACTGAATTGGTGCAAAAAATTATGGGGATGTTAAAGTAATAATTTTATGAGGTATTACTTTCGTTTTAAAAGCAGAGAAATTGAAAATTTAGAAAATTGGAAAAATTTTTAAAAAATTTTGGTAAAATTTTGATTTTTTTTTCATAATAAAGGTGAAATATATACTTCAAATTTATGACTGTCATGAAGCATCAATGTGTAACGCTCGAGAAAAAAATCTCAGAATGGCCTGAAATAAAGTAAAGAAGCGTTCTAAAAAGTTATTACCACATAAAGTTAAACATTCAGATTTGCAAAAATCGGCCTGGGATTTAAGGTGAAAAGTGGCTCGATACTGAAAGGGTTAATACGAACTCTTTCTCCCCCATATCAGTTTGTTTATCAAGCTCAATTAATGGAAAAAGGAGTTCCTAAACCCAAACTAAATACATTGGGACAAAGCAACAAAAACCTGTGGACAACCAATTTTTATCAGCGCAATTCCTGTTTACATTTACTAAGGGGTAACTTAATCCAAGCGTCAATTTTTTTGTTTTTTGTCTGTTTTGCTTCTAAAAGTCTAAATTTTAAGTCTGAGAGACACACCCCCTATATGCACACAAGGAACACTGAGCCGAAGCGCAAGCACTGCTCAGAGCCAGGAGGTAAATGCGGGCGGCAGGAGCACAGACCACAGCTAAGAACCCCACTGCCCATGCCTGTTAGCATGGCACACAGCAGCGGGGAGGCATGAGGAAGCCTGACACCGGTGCCTGCGTGTGGGGACAGAATCGCAGGCACGGGGCACCAGGTTAACTATTCCAGGGACTGCGACCTGGGAGTCCTCCTGCAGCAAATTCTGCTCCTCCTTGCGGGGAGTAAGATTCCTCTGACTACACAAGCCAGTGTAGCCTGCATCAGATGGTTTACAGCATAAGGAATTTACTTTCTGGTACCTGATCATAACAGCAACACCAGATAATAGATTTCAACAACGCATCTGCTTCCCTACCTGTCAACAGTTATGAACTTAATTTTATTAGGGTAGAAAGAACTGATCATTTTTTCCCATACCTCCTTCCTGAAAACATCTGAAGCAAAGGTTTCCTGTGGCTGGTCAGTAGGCCATCAAGATGATGTCAGACCATATTGAGGACAAACTGGCAGGTCAATATGTTCCTTCAGCCCTCCATGACCTGATCTCCTTATCCTCAGGAATGGATCTTCATTACTGGAAGAGGTTCCTAGAAAACAAATGCACTCAATGGGATCATAATCTGACTTCAACTTTCAATATTACCTGGTTGTTGGCTTTGTCTCAATGAGAAAGAGGTAACTGTCTCATTCAAAGGCTTTATTTTTCCCTTCACCCACGACAGCACTGTGAGAGAGAGGATCCGCCCCCAAGACAGGAAACCTGCATGAATAAAAAGGCGGAGGACCTCCTCTCCCTCAGTGTGGTTTCCTGTCTTGAGGAGGAAGCCTGCTTCGTGGGAGAAGATTTGGATTGCCCTCCCCTCCCTGTCCCTTACCTGCGGACCCCATAAGGATGGGGTGCTGGGACTGCAGAGACGCTATATCTCCGGAGGGAGCTCTGGAGTGTTGGGGGACCAGTTATGGTGGCGGGCATCTGTGCTATGGAAGCGTTTCCTGGCGGACAGCGCGTGAGGGAGGAGGAGGAGCTTCACTTCCGGGCTTGAAAGGCCATGGCTCCTGAGCGGAGTTCGGGCGGCAGTTCCCTCCTGTCTGAGGTTCAGGAGCATACTAAGAAGAAGTCACACCATCTGAATTCCTGCTGGTGTGATCCTGTCTGCGCAGCATGGAGGAAGAAAAAGCCTCTGAGGACACTCCTGCTAATCCCACCCTGGTACTTGAGTGAGAGGGTGAGTGTTGGTGATTTTTATTATGGGGGACAATCTGTTTTATTTTTTCCCCTTCTTCTCTGTCACCTTCCCTTAGGTAAAACCTAAAAAGGTACCTACCAAAAGAAAGAATAAGGAGTGTGGGATCTGTAGGGCATCTCTTAGCTCGGAATGGGACAAAAAGTTATGCCAAGTTTGCACTGACAAAACTGGCGGAGGAATCACCTTGCTTTTATAGATGTCTCCAGGCCCTTGTCAGGTCGGAGGTTAATTCTTCTATGTCCAACGGAGGGATAGATGGGGGGGAAGTGAAGCTTCCTAGTCAGGCTCCCCCTGTCCACCGGCCTTCTTCAGATTCTGAGGAAGAGGGAGCATTGGCTTCCAATTGTTCCTCTTTGTCCTCTTCAGATGAATATGAAGATGGAGAAAGATCTTGTTTTACGGCTGAGGATACTGAGAAGCTATTAAAATCTGTTAAAGCTACTATGGGTATTGAGGAGACAAAGGAGCCCAGATCTGTCCAGGACATTATGTTCGGGGGTTTAGAGTCACGTCATCACAGGACCTTCCCTATTCATAAGCCCAATAAAAAAGTTTTTATCTCTAAAGGGTTTGAAAGAAAATATACTTTTGATGAGGAAGACTGTGCTACATGGAGTAAAGCCCCAAAAATTGATGTAGCAATTTCTAGGGTGTCTAGGAAGGTCACACTTCCCTTTGAGGATACCGGTATCCTAAAAGACTCGTTAGATAAAAAAGCAGAAGCCCTTCTTAGGGGGTCCTGGGAAGCATCCACTTCCTCCTTCAGGCCCGGCATTGCCTCTACTTGCACTGCCAGATCTCTTATGGTTTGGCTGTCCGAGCTAGAAAATCAAATTCGTAACAGAACCCCTAGATAAGATTTGCTAGCTACTCTTCCAACTATCAAGAAAGCGGCTGACTTTTTGGCTGATGCCTCCGCTGACTCTGTTAGGTTGACAGCCAAATCGTCAGCTTTATCTAATTCACCCCGTAGAGCCCTCTGGCTTAAGAATTGGCGGGGGGATCTTCCATTCAAGAGTTGTGTGAGGTACCCTGTGAAGGAGAATATTTGTTCGGGTCAGCGTTGGATGATCTACTTGAAAAAGCTGCCGATAACAAGAAAAAATTTCCAGGTTTTCAGCCCTCTGCCTTCAGAGAAAAATCTAGGAATCGCTTTAGTTCCTTCAGAAGCAATAGGAAAGGTAGGGATGGTAGAGAAGACAAGAATAGGGGCCAGAGGAGGAATAAAGGCTTGTTTTATAACCAGTCAAGTGGAGATAAAAAGAAGCCTGATCTTTGACGCCAGGGGTCAGGTAGGGGGACAATTAAGAAATTTTCTCACTGCCTGGTCTCTAATCTCAAGCAATTCTTGGGTAATCGGTTTAGGGCTGAGGCTAGATTTCCGTGTTCCCCCTCCGGCAAGATTTATAATAACAAATGTTCAGTCGTCAAGTCAAGGTCTGTCTGCTATGGAAAACGAGGTTCTGGATCTCTTAGAAAAAGAAGTTCTCGTTCCCGTCCCTCAGGAAGAAAGGGAGAAGGGATATTATTCCCCATTATTCCTGATGAAGAAGCCGGACGGTTCATTCAGGACTATCATAAACTTAAAGAAGCTGAACCGTTACCTGTACATAACAAAATTCAAAATGGAGACAATAAAATCAGTGATCAATCTTCTGTTCCCCTTTTGTTTCATGGCGGTAATAGACCTCAAAGACGCTTATTACCATGTGCCCATTTGTCAGGACCATCAAAAATTCCTAAGAGTAGCGGATTGGGTGAGGAGGAGTCTGTTGCACCTCCAGTATCAGGCCCTTCCGTTTGGCCTGTCTATGGCTCCCCGGGTTTTCACCAAAATCATTGCAGAATTAGGGGCTCATGTGAGGGAGAAGGACATTCTTTTTCTGCCCTACCTGGACGATTTTCTGATAATAGCAAAAACAGAGTCCTCTTGCAGGGAAGCAGTATCCACGGTATCCCAGATCCTAATGGGGTTAGAGTGGATCATCAACTGGAAGAAATCAAATCCGGTTCCTTCCCAGCATCAGATATTTTTGGGAATCATTTTGGATTCCAGAATCCAGAGGTGTTTTTTGCCAGATTCCAAGGTGGAAAACATTTTTTGGATTGTACTAAACTTAAAGGAGAATCCCTTAATTTCTCTAAGGAAGGGAATGTCTATACTGGGCTCCCTCTCGGCTTGTATTCCGGCAGTGGAGTGGGCTCAGTATCACTTCCGTTCCCTCCAATGGAATTGGAAAGGGGGGAGTGTTCACCTGGATTCCAAGCTCAGGATCTCCAGGTCAACACTGTTGAGCCTTTCCTGGTGGTTAAGGAAGAACAACCTGATCCAGGGAGTTCCCTGGAAGATTTCAGATTTTGTTTGTCTGACAACAGACGCGAGCCCCTGGGGGTGGGGCGCCCATGTTCAGGGCCTTTACCTTCAGGGGAGATGGGACGGGACTATGTCTCAGCAGTCTTCAAATCTAAAAGAACTGACAGCTGTGAGAATGGCAATTTTGTCCTCACTAGAAAGCCTCAGGGGAAGGAACGTAAAGGTCTTGTCCGACAACAGGACAGCAGTCTCTTACATAAACAGACAGGGGGATACCAGGTGTCGCCTTTTGATGTTAGAGGCCAAGAAAACTCTTTCCCTAGTGGAAAGAAATTTCCTCTCCATCTCTGCGGTTCACATCAGGGGGGCGGAGAACTTTCAGGCAGATTTTCTCAGTCGTCATACTCTGTCCCAGGGGGAGTGGAGCCTAAAGCAGAGTGTTTTCAGGGGGATAACCTCAAAATGGGGTATTCCGGAGAAAGATCTATTCGCTACCTCTGTAAACAGGAAGACGCAGAAGTTTTTTTTCTCTCGATCCCGGGGGATCCCCTTGTGGTCTGGACGCTTTTCTTCACAATTGGGACTTTCCTCTGGCCTATGCCTTCCCTCCTCTTCCTCTTGTCCCTCGAGTCTTGAGGAAGATAAGGGAGGACCGAGCAAGGGTTATTCTGATCGCTCCCTTCTGGCCAAAAAGGCCATGGTTTACCTGGCTCAGGGGGTTTTCGATTTCAGACCCTTGGGTTCTTCCGGAGTCCAGGGATCTTCTCAGTCAGGGTCCCATTTTCCATCCAGAAGTGAGAAGCCTACACCTGACTGCATGGAACTTGAGCGGAGCCTTCTAGCTAGAAGGGGTTTTTCCGGTAACCTAATTTCTACCTTACAGAAAAGTAGGAAGAGGGTGACTGTTTCCATTTACTGTAGGATTTGGCTAAAGTTCTTAGATTTTGCAAAGTTCGATTTTTCTAGCCTTCCTATCTCTGCCCCGGTTGCTCTAGTCCTAGAATTCCTCCAGAAGGGTTTAGAGCTGGGGTTGTCCGGTAGTACCTTGAAAGTTCATGTATCGGCCCTATCTGCCCTTTTTGATCAAAATATAGCTAACAACCCTTGGATAGTTAGGTTTTTCAAAGGAATTAGTAGATCTACTCCCTTAGTTTTCCCTAAAATGCCTTCGTGGGACTTAGATGTTGTCCTTAGGGCCCTGACTAATCCACCGTTTGAACCTTTGGAGGATATTCCCATAAAATTCCTTACCTGGAAGCTATGTTTCCTAATTGCAGTAACCTCGGCCCGTCGCATTAGCGAGATTCAAGCGATTTCTGCCTTGCCTCCCTACACCAATATTTTAGAGGACAGGGTTGTTATTAGGCCTGACCCGGCTTTTCTTCCGAAAGTGTCTTCTAAGATTCACAGGTCGCAGGAGATTATCCTTCCTACCTTCTATAATGACCCAAAGTCCGAGGAAGAGAAGAGTCTTCATTGTCTTGATGTCAAGAGAACCCTGCTTCGTTATTTGGCTCTTTCTAAAGATTGGAGAAAGTCCTCTTCCCTGCTAGTTCTCTTTCAGGGTCCCAATAAAGTCAAGGCAGCATCAAGAGCTTCTGTGGCAAGATGGATTACTTCTGCGATAGCTTCTTCCTATACATCCTCTGGTTTACCGTCTCCTGTGGGCCTCAGAGTGCACTCAACCAGGGCAATGGCAACCTCATGGGTAGAAAGGTCCTCTGTTTCTATCGAGAATATCTGTAAGGCCGCTACCTGGTCTTCACCATCAACCTTTTTTAAGCACTATAGGCTTGATCTTTCGGCTAGCGCTGATCTTTCCTTTGGGAGAAAGGTTCTTTCTGTTGCTATCCCTCCCTGATCAGTTCTCTGGTATTTCTCTCTCACAGTGCTGTCGTCAGTGAAGGGAAAAATGAAGATTACTTACGGTAATTGGATTTTCCAGAGCCCACGACAGCACCCTTATTTCCCTTCCCTACTTTTTGGTGATGGCTCTTCACGGGTATGCATTAAAAAAAAAAAAAAAAAAAAAAAAAAAAAAGAATAGTGTTTTGAATGAAGCTTAGTCTCTATTTGATATATATATTAATGGTTTGGCGGAGCTTCTCTCATTCTCGGATAATCACACTGAGGGAGAGGAGGTCCTCCGCCTTTTTATTCATGCAGGTTTCCTGTCTTGGGGGCGGATCCTCTCTCTCACAGTGCTGTCGTGGGCTCTGGAAAATCCAATTACCGTAAGTAATCTTCATTTTCTACTGTCGGCAGAAAGGACATCTGTGCTCCAATTGTCCAGTGCACGCATGAGGTCAAAAAGACTCCAAGGCCTAGGTGAGAGTGAGATCACCTTAGGCCGGACATTACAAATCCGATTCCTCCTTTCATTTTCCAAAAGAGCTGTCCAAAATGAAAGGTGAAATCTGACAGGTTGCTATGGGCAACTAAGCCAGTTCTACTTTACACCAGTTTAATAAATGACCCTCTAAATTTTTCTGGATAATTTCAGCCCAAGGAAAACTATTTTGTCCGTTACCTTGATGGATATTAAAGATACAGAATTTGGAGACCAATTGAACTTGTAGGTTGTAGAGGTGCCAGCCAAGAGGACTTGTCTCATTGGATACACGAAAATGTCTCTTGTCTCCATTTGGTGCAGCAATATAAATGAGATAGGAACATAACAAAAAGTGCACCTATGATAATACTTCCTGGTGAAGTCTTTCAGACCCGAAGGATGGTTCCTTTGGAAGGCTATCACAAGATATATTAATTGTTGCCAGAATCCACCCTGGTTCAATGGTTTGGGTAAGCCACTCTTCGGAGGCGTCCAAAGGATCTGGGAAGTGGTTTACAATATTTTTTTTCCCCCAAGCTGGATGGTAGATGACAATGAAATGAAAATGGGAGGTACCCAGTGTGTTTTGTGAGGATCCAACAGACAAGCTAACTGAAGATATTACAGTTTTTTGTGATCAATATAAATGGTTACTGGAAACAGCTCCCTGCTGAAGTTAATTATATTTTTCCAAGGTTGGTCTTAACTGCAAAGAATTCACGATCACCAGTGGAATAGTTCTTCTCTGCTTGGTTGGCTTTTTTGTTTGGAGAAGAAACCACAAGGCAAGGATGCTTCTTCACTCCATCAGTTGTGAAAGCATAGCTCCTGTGGAGCATATGTGGATCCACTGTGTCACTTGAGATTTGCCTAAGGGCTACTCAAAAAGACGTTATCTAAGTAATCCCTTGGTCTTTATCCTTTAAAACCCTGTAAATGAAGTGACAACTCATTTGGTGCCAACATCATTAAAGACATCTGTGGGCAGTCGCAATATGGCAGCAAGAAAGGGAACACAGTAAAGTCAGGAACTTGGAAGTCATGTGCCCTATAGTCATTATAATGTCCCGTCTTGTGTTGGGACCTCCTCCTTCCCTGAAAGGAGCTAAACCACAGAGCTTACAATCCGGTGCCTCCACCCCACATTCCTTTACAATGTCCTTCTGAATGACCTGGTGTGACAGAACGGGCAACAGACGAGGACAGGGGTGAGATCTGTGGGCTGTGTAAACTTGCTGCCAAGTTTAGTATAAAGACGATGTCTTGTCCATCACACTGTGAATCACAATGCAGCCTCTGTGGTGAAAAATCCAGCTCTGCTATGTCTGCTTCATATATGTGCAACTTCTTTTTGTTACTTGGGAAAGATTAAATACGAGGGGTGTTCAATAAGTTATGAAAACAAAATTTTCGGAGAAAATTGAACTTATTTTTTAATGTAATCCTCCTTGAACTCAACACACATATTCCACTTTGCCTCCAGTCATCGGATGACCTCAGAATAGGAGACTTCTTGCTGCTGTAGAAACCCTGTTACTGCTTCTTTGACTGCATTATCAGGAAATCGTTGCCCGCGCAAAAATTTCAGCAGCTTCCGAAAGAGAAAGTAATAATTTGGAGCCAGTTCTAGACTGTATGTTGGATGGTTAAAGGGGTATTCCCATCACATACAATGGGGGCATATCGCTAGGATATGCCACCATTGTCTGATAGGTGCGGATCCCACCTCTGGGACCCGCACCTACAAGGAGAACGGAGTGGGGAGAACTGTGGCTGGAGGACCCTGGGTTTCCCTGGGTCCATCCACCACCAAGCGCTGCTCCCATTCATTTCTATGGGGCAGACGGCTATTTTCGGTGGCCCCATTGAAATGAATGGAGGGCGGCTGCGCCCTCCATTGCCCCCATTGTCTGTGATGGGAAAACCCCTTTAAGCTCCATGAAGCCACATTACCTGGTAGCAGCTTGTGATTTGTGATGCTTGTGAACTGGCACATTGTCTTGAAGCAGCAACACACCTGCCGACAACGTTCCACAGCGTTTCTCTTGAATTGCCTCATTGCCTTCATCGGTGAGGAATAGGTGTCTCCAGTAATTGTCTTGTGTGGCATGAATTTTAGTAATCCCCTTCTGTATCCAAAAAAACTGTTGCCAGCTGACTGTTGCATGCAAAATTTCTTTAGATTTGGTGACCCCTTGTGCTTCCATTGCATGGATTCTTGTTTGGTCTCAGGATCATGGTGGTGGACCCATGTTTTATCATCCATAATAATTCAAGAATAGAAGTTTCCTAGATTTTCTATAAGCATGTCTAAAATCTCTTGGCTAAACTGCTGACGATAAGTTTTCTTGATCAGGCGTCAAAATTCATGGCACCCACCGGGAAATGACCTTTGACATAGGGTTGTCGCGGGTATCGAAATTTCGATACTGAATTGATACTTTTATACCAGTATCGATTCGGTACCGGAATTTGCTCTTTTTCGATACGGAGCCGCGGTGCAGGACAGGTAAAAGATTATTTTATTTTGATGGGGGCACAGTGGGCTGATCTGAGGTTGATGGGGGGCACGGTGGGCTGATGTTAGGTCTGATGGGGGCACAGTGGGCTGATCTGAGGTTTGATGGGGGCACAGTGGGCTGATCTGAGGTTTGATGGGGGCACAGCGGGGTGATCTGAGGTTGATGGGGGCACAGTGGGCTGATGTTAGGTCTGATGGGGGCATAGTGGGCTGATGTTAGGTCTGATGGGGGCACGGGCTGATGTGAGGTCTGATGCTGGCACGGTGGGCTGATGTGAGGTCTGATGCTGGCACGGTGGGCTGATGTGAGGTCTGATGCTGGCACGGTGGGCTGATGTGAGGTCTGATGCTGGCACGGTGGGCTGATGTGAGGTCTGATGCTGACACGGTGGGGTGATCTGAGGTCTGATGGGGGCACGGTGGGTTGATCTGAGATCTGATGGGGGCATGGTGGGCTGATGTGAGGTCTGATGGGGCACACAGATTTTTTGTGGGTTTTTTTCGGCGTGGTATCGAATGGTATTGAATACTTTTTCTTGGTATCGAAATCGAATCAAAATTTTGGTATCGTGACAACTCTACTTTGACATCATCAAAACAGCATGAATGATACCAGAAACTGTGCACACTGAAATGACTAATTCATATATAAAACTGACTTTGACTCAATGATCTTCCAAAATCATGGGCTCTACTTTATATTTCCTCTTAAGATAGGTTGCTTTGAATGGGGGGGGTCTTCTTCAATTGATTCCCTACACCATTTAACCCCTTCACGCCCAGCGCCGTACATGTACGGTGCTGGGGCGATGCGGGCACATGGCGCCCGCTCGCGGGTGCGGCGGGCGTCATGGCCGGCAAGTCTCTGCTGTTTCTAACAGCAGAGACTTGCCGCTACCTACTGTGTCGGCGGCGTCTTCCGGGGTGACTAGATGCCGTGATCACACGTGATCACGGCATCTAGTTGCGTCTAAACCCGGAAGCGTTCGCTTCCGGGTGGTGTACAGACACCCCGTGTGGCCAATCGGGGTGTCTGTACACCATATGAAAACTGTAATCCTCGCTGGTGAGGATTACAGTTTTCAAAGTGCAATTCTTATTCTGGCCACTAGATGGCAGGCCAGGATAAGAAATGAGCAACTCATGGATTTCTGAGTCTATAAAATCCATAATTGCTCATAAAGAAAAAAAAAAAGCCACAATATATAAGCCCATATTTGAGCTTTCTAATAGTAAAAAAAAATTAAAAAAAAATGTTAAAAAATATATAAAAAATAAAAAAGATGTAAAAGTTCAAATCACCCCCCTTTCCGTATAAGTAAAAAATAAATACCTAAATAACAATAAATATAGACATCATGGGTATCACCGTGACCGAAAACGCCCGTACTTTTAAAATATAAAAAAAAAATTCCAATACGGCGAATTGTGTGGCGGAAAAAAGCGTCCAAATGGCGATTTGCCGTTTTTTGTCGCTTTTTTTTCTAAAAAAAATTAAATAAGTGATCAAAAAGTCATACACACCCCAGAATGGTATCAATAAAAACTTCAGATCGTCCCGCAAAAAATGAGCCCCCATACAGCTCTGTACACATAAATACCAAAAAGTTATAGGGGTCAAGATATGACAAGGAAAAAAAAAAAAAAAAAAAAAGCAACTTTCTAATTATTTTATCACTATGAAAACGCAGGAAAAACTATACATATTAGGTATTGCCGGATTCGTACTGACCAGTAGAATGAAAGTAATGGATCAGTTTTAATGCACATCGAACGCTGTAAATAAGAAACCCGTAGAACTGTAGCGGAATAGCGTTTTCTTTGCAATTTCACCCGGTTTGGAATTTTTTTCCCGCTTCCCACTACACCGTATGCAATATTAAATGGTGGCGTTGGAAAGTACAACTTGTCCCGCAAAAAACAAGCCCTCATACAGCTATGTGAACAGAAAAATAAAAGAGTTATGGCTGTTTGAAGGCAGGGAGCGCAAAACGAAAATGCAGAACCGAAAAAAGCTCCGGGGGTGAAGGGGTTAAACTGCTTTGCCCAAAACTTTATTTGGTAGTGAGAAAGTGCACCATATACAGAAATCATCATTTCGTGGATTTCTTTACCATTCTTTTCTTCCTTTGAATGGAATTTAACCACAGAACAAAGCTCTGAATCCCTGACTTTCTTTGTAGACCTGCACTGTACATTACTTGCCATCCTGTCACTTCCAGTGCTTTCATCAGACTAAACTGCTACTGTGTGTGCTGCATGTCCACACACAGAAAAACGCCTTCTTTGCTTGATTGACAGGGCCAGGCAGCTCGCTCCATCTGCTGCCGGCTCTGTCCGCGATCCAAATCCCGCGCCTGCGCCATGCGTCCTTCATTCAGCGCAGGCGCAGTGAGGAAGCCGGGAGCCTTGCAGCCTGCTACACTCACTGCACCTGCGCCGAATGAAGGACGCACGGCGCAGATGCGGGATTTGGATCGCGAACAGAGCCGGCAGCAGATGGAGCGAGCTGCCTGGCCCTGTCAATCAAGCAAATAAGGCGTTTTTCTAGGTGGGCAAACGGAGCCTCTAGGAGCAGGGGTACCGACCCCCCTGCTCCTAAGAGGCTAATTTACATATTATAAAAGGTAAAATTACGCAAAAATGGGGCCAGTGGCAAATAAGTAAATTACATATTTAGCATCAGGGGACATTTACACATTTGAAATGTCATCCTGTTTAATATGCTAAAAACTGGTGACAGAAACCCTTTAATACATTTGGCAAATTAAAGAAGAACTCCCGCAAAAAATTTTATTCCATGTCCTGCTAGAAATGTACATGATGTAATCTGTAGTGAATGTCATTTTCTTACCAGTAGCTGAATTTTTGAGTTATATCATCCTGAAGTTTCTTATCTGTGTCATGTGACTAGGAATTAGACCCACCAACTCACACAGCACCTTATGTGTGGACAGGATGCTAACTTTCTATGCATTCCTATGGGAGCCTCACTTTCAGTTTCATAGGAATGAATAGAGAAGTGACTGGCTTCCTGTCCTGGGTCAGTTGGAGGTCAGGGAGTTGGTCACATGACCGAGCTACAATAAGAAAAGAGTGGAAACTCAATTTCAGCCTCTGATAAGAAAATGACATTCACTACAGATTATATCATGCACCTTTCTAACAGGTCAGAGAATAAAAATTTTTGCGGGAGTTCTTCTTAAAGGGTTATTCTCATTTTAGACAATGGGGGCATATCGCTAGGATATGCCCCCATTGTCTTATGAGTGCGGGTCCCACCGCTGGGACCCGCACCTATATCCAGAACGGAGTCCCCGAACTGAATGAGGGCGCATTGCGCATGCGCAGCCGCCCTCCATTCATTTCTATGGGGCCGCCGAAAATAGCCGAGCGCTGGCTCGGCTACTTCCGTCGGCTCCATAGAAATGAACTGGAGCGGTGGCCGTGCTTGCGCATTGCGCTCCCATTAATTTCTATGAGCGCAGCAGGGAGCTGCGCCTGGTGGTGGCCAGACCCCGGGGTCCTCCAGGCGCAGCGCTCCCCGCTCCGTTCTGGATATAGGTGCGGGTCCCAGCGGTGGGACCCACACCTATAAGACAATGGGGGCATATCCTAGCGATATGCCCCCATTGTCTAAGATGAGAATACCCCTTTAAAGTGTTCACTCACACAGATTTTTGTTGTTTTTTTTTCTTTGGCTAGTAAAAAACAGGTATTTTGGGGTGTTATTTTTGTTCATACATTTTTAGGCCTGTTTCACACAAGCGTAGTGAAATCCATCCGTATTACGGATCCATATGATAATACCATCCATACTGTCGGGGAGTATTACTGCTTCAGTAATTTATCCGGATTTACATTCGTATTCCTTCCTTCCTGCATTTTTTTAAGCACTCTCATAGACTATAATGGGCGTATCTGGAAGCAAAATATGCACAAAACTAGGCACATGCTGCAGATTTCAAATAGTGACAGAAAATATACTTCATTGGGGGTGGAGTTTCCAAAATATGGTCACTTTTTGGGGGTTTCTACTGTAGGGTTACCATATGGTTTCTTCAAATGTGACAACTATTCCAGCAAAAATCTGGCCTCCAAAAAATATATAGTGCGTCATCCCTTCTTAGCCTTGTTGTGTGCCCATACAGCAGTTTACAACCACATATGGGGTGTTTCTGTAAACTGCAGAATCAGGGTAATAAATATTGAGGTTTATTTTGCTATTAAACTTTACTGTGTTACAGGAAAAATGGATTGAAACAGAAAATCTTCAAAAAAAAAAGTTAAATTTTGAAATTTTACCTCCATTTTCCATTAATTCTTGTGAAACTTGTGAAAATCAGTTTTAAATAATTTGAGGATTGTAGTCTCTAAAACTATGTAAGCCCCACAAATTTACTTAAAAACTGAATTGGTCCTTAACCACTTCCCATCCGGGCCATTTACCCCTTCCTGACCAGGCCTAATTTTGCAAATCTGACATGTGTGACTTCATGTGGTAATAACTTTGGAACGCTTTTACTTATCCAAGCGATTCTGAGACTGTTTTCTCGTGACACATTGTACTTCACGTTAATGGTAAATTTGAGTCGATAAGTTTTAATTTTATTCATAAAAAAATCCAAAAGTTAACGAAAATTTGAAAAAATTCACTGTTTTCTAAACTTGAATCTCTCTGCTTTTAAGACAGATAGTGATACCCCATAAAATCCTTTTTAATTTACATTCCCCATATGTCTACTTTATGTTGGCATCATTTTGGTAGTGTCATTTTATTTTTTTAGGACAGTAGAAGGTTTAGAATTTTAGACGCAATTTTTGTAAATTTGCAAAATCAACTTTTTTAAGGACCAGTTCAGTTCTGAAGTCAGTTTGTGAGGCTTACATAATAAAAACCACCCATGAATTACCCCATTTTAGAAACTACACCCCTCAAACTATTCAAAACTGGTTTTAGAAATGTTGTTAACCTTTTAAGTATTCCACAGGAATTAAAGCAAAATAGATGTGAAATTTCAAAATTTCACTTTTTTTTTGCAGATTTACCATTGAAGATTTACCATTTTAATCATTTTTTTCCTGTAACACATCAAGGGTTAACAACAAAACAAAACTCAATATTTATTACCCCGATTCTGCAGTTTGCAGAAACACCCCACATGTGGTCGTAAACTGTTATTTGGGGATATGCCAGGGCTCAGAAGGGGAGGAGCAGCATCTGCATTTTCTAACATGGAATTTTTTGTCATGGTTTGTAAGAGTGATAACTTTTTAATTTTTTTGTGGACTGAGCTGCATGATGTCTTATTTTTTGCGGGACAAGCTGTGCTTTTTGTTGGCACCGTTTTGGGGTACATCTGCCTTTCTGATCACTTTTTAATCAAATTTTTGGGATGTTAACTAAAAAAAAAAGCAGTTTAGGGGCATTTTTCTATATTTTTTTTTACACCATTCACTTGATGGGGTAGATCATGTGATATTTTTGTAGAGCCAGTTGTTACGGACGCAACGATACCAAATATGTCTTTTTTTTTTTTTTTTACGTTTTACACAATAAGAGCATTTTTAGAAAAAAAATCATGTTTTTGTGTTGCAATTTTTTAAGAGCCATTTTTTTTTTATTTTACACTTTGTGTCCCCCATAAGGTCATACAAGACCTCAGGGGGACATTTAACTTTACTTATTTTTTTTTTTACACTTGATTTCTCCTGTAACTGGGACTGACATAGTAGCACCAGTTACAGGGGAAATACATCCCTAGAGAGGCTGTACAGCATAATACTATGCTGTACAGCCTCAGTGCAGGGCTGATCGGGTCTATGAGAGACCCAGCAGCTCCTGCACTCTCTTGGCCCCGGTGATCACGTGACCGCCGGGCCGGAACAGGAAGCGCAATAGCGGTGAGCGTTGTGTATACACCAATCTACAAGGCAGGGACCCCTGGGAACGGTCCCTGCCTTCTCTTTGGGGTACCCTGCTGTCACTGACAGCAGGTACCCCACTGTGCAGCTGCACGATTAGCGTGCAGCTCCTATTTCTGAATGGACGTTCAGAAATGTCCATTCAGAAATGAACAACCAATTCACGGACGTTTATAGTCAATGGGCGGACGTGAAGTGGTTAAAAAAGATGGTTTTGGAAATTTTCTTGAAATTTTTAAAAATTGCTTCTAAAATTCTAAAACATCCTAAAAAAATAAATATATTTACAAAATGATGCCAACGTAAAGTAGACATATGTTGAATGTTAAGTAATAAATATTTTATGAGGTATAACTATCCATCTTATAAGCAGAGAAATTCAAATTTAGATTTATGTATTTTTATAAACAAAGGTAAAACATATTGATTACCTTTAACATGACATAAGGTGTCATGCAAACACAATCTCAGAATGGCTTGGATAAGTAAAAGCGTTCCAAAGTTATTAACATATAAAGTGACATATGTCAGATTTGCAAAATTTAGCCCCGAAGGTGAATAATGACTGTGTCAGGAAGGGTACTCAAAGATTCAGTGCCCTTCTCCTTCTGGCAGGGCAAGCATTTGGGGTGGGCAAATTGGGCAATTGCCCAGGGTCCCAATTAGAGATGAGCGAACGTGCTCGAAACGAGCACTGTACCGTTCGGCTCCCCTGCGCTCGCATGGGCGCAGGCAGCCGCTTCCGTCGTTTTGAGCACGTTTGCTCATCTCTAGTCCTGATCCTTTAAGAGGCCCCCTGCTTTAGTCCCTGCAGATTTTTGAACCTTGGGGACTCTAGAGTGAGGAATTTCCTAGCTTAGGAGTCCCTGCTCTGACTCCATATATGGCTATGTCCATATATGGAGTTAGTGTTATGAATATGAAAGGGGTACTCCCAAGTATGCTTGGGGACACCCTGTGTACATAAGTCTAATTTAGACTCTTACAATCTATGGGGATGTGAAAGGCAAGGACCTTAACCACTGGGCTATAGAGCTCAGAGAAAGTTCAATGAGGTTTTGTAGTAATAACTTAGCACTGAGCTCTATAGCCTAGTGGTTAAGGTTTTTTGCCTTTAAAGAGGCTCTGTCACCTGGTTCCAACATACCCTAATAGTCATATAACCAGGTAGGGCTCTTGACACTGATAAGAAGCATACCTTTCATTCCCTTCTCTGAGGTCCGTTTTAGCTATAAAAGCAACTTTTATAAATATTTAAATAAGCAACTGGAGCACTCGGAGGCTGGGTTCTGCCTGCTGAGCACTGCTTCTGCCACGCCCCCAGTAATGATACCGCTGCCCTGCATGTTCTAATAACGCCCCCAATGGATTTGACTGGCAGCGCTAGAGCGATGAGATCCTGCGCGTGCGCACTCAACTGTTCCCGTTCTTCTGGGCAAGTCCTTGTCTTCTAGTGCACACCCATCACCACTTCCAGGTGCAGTGATGTGCCGGTGGATACACACTAGAAGGCAAGGACTTGCCCAGACGAACGGAGCAGTTGTTTTTAAACCTTCAGCTTTTTTTCACGCGTATGAAAAACGCATCAAAACTGATTGCACCCATGTGGAAAAAAGTGAACTGAATGCCATCGCAGACAAAACTGACTGACCTCGCTTGCGAAATGGTGCAAGTTTCACTGAATGTGTCCTGAGCGAGCGAATCCGTATCTTTCGTGTGAAAGAGGGCGGGTTCACAGAATGTTTTATGCCTAAATTTGACGTATACGTTACAAAACAGGATACAAAAACGGAGCACACCACGTTCTTGTATCCTGCAGAGTTTTTTAAATAGAACTCAATGGTGAACGTATGCCACTGTATGGCATCAGCCTGTTTTAATGTATATGTTTTTTGCATATGGTAGGCTACTTTCACACTAGCGTTAATATTTTCCGGTATTCAGATCCGTCATAGGATCTCAACACAGGAAAAAAAACGCTTATGTTTTGTCCCCATTCATTGTCAGAACGGAATGCTCCAAAATGCATTCCGTTCTGTTCTACACTGTGGAGAGAGAAAACCGCTGTATGTTGCGGTTTGCTTTCCGTCATGGGATGTGGTGCAAAACGGATCCATCATGGACCCCAATGCAAGTCACTGGGGACGGATCCGTTTTCTCTGATGTCCTCTATGTAAAAGATAATACAACCAGATGTGTTCACAATGGATTCAGATGGTTGTATTATCAGTAATGGAAGCGTTTTTGCTGAATTCTGCCAGATCCATCAAAACCACTAGAGTGAAAGTAGCCTGAAACGGATGGTAAAAAACGTGAGCCCAGCCTTAGGCTCCATTCACACGTCCTGTTTTTCTTTCCTGATTTGATCCTGATTTTTTCAGGACCCATTGAAATGAATGGATCCAGATCAGGATCAGGATCGAATCAGGAAAGAAAAACAGGATGTGTGAATGGAGCCTTATACTATTTTTTTTTTTATTTATTATTTAATATATATTATTTAATGCCTGCAATGGGACTTTGGATACCAGCGACCTGTTCCAAATGGTCAACCGGGACCCCATGGTTCCCAATGATCACAAATGTGCCCCACCCCCTTAGCGCGCTATCAGCGCATCCGTCCAGATAACCAAAAGGTGGCAGCAAAACTGATGATAAAAAAAAAGATCTCAACAAGCCGACATTAGATCACACAAACGCATACCTAGCAAACCTCATTAAAAGTATCGCAGTTAACCCACAAACAATCCTCGTTGATAAATGTATAAAGCGATTAACTTAGAAGTGTGGAATGCCCCCACGATGTTACCAATGGACTAGAACCATCGGCTGGAACATTATACGGCAGGAGAGGGAGACGGACGTCAGGCAGCAGTTTACCAAGGTGGAACGGGGCCGGCACGCCTAAAGCCTAGCTGGATGGAGCAGGACTGGGGCGAGAGACCATAGTCTAACAGCCCGAGAAAAACCCCGGCCCCGCTCCACTGGAATTCCAGGCTGCGCTTGCGGACGGAGAAAAAAACATCGTCGGAGTTTTTGGTCCCTCCTAACCGAACCGCCAGCAAAAAGACTGCCAAAATAACAATCCTCGGCAGAGAGCACTCCCGGGCGCCAATATCGATAACACGGCTCCGACCGTCACTTGATGTAATTGATACCTAGTGAAGGGGGAAAAAACGGAGACAACAGTACCCAGAGCTGTCTCAGCTGAGCCGTTCTGCACGCCGCCGAGCCATTGGTCTCCTTCGCGCCTCTAGATAAGCCCGCTGCGCACCACCGCCAACGATTACATAAGACCATCAGTTGAGCGATCCAACAATGAAAAGAACAAAGAGGAAGCCAGCAAGGACCGACTAACCTAAGAGCGAAGGCTGCCCGACCTCCGGAAGTGCCGTCTCCTCCTCCCAAGTTACCTGGCACCTGACCAGACCGAGAGAGCCAACAAGGGAGACTTTATGATTCGAGTCTGAGAAAGTTGCAGACAGAGACTCGCACAAGCTCACCCGGGATCATCCTGATGCAGCCGGCCTCCATTCATTACTGAAAGCCCACAATGCAAGCAGGAGCTGGGCCCATATCCCACCTGACCCAACCTGGCCAACTGGCAGGCGGTGACAGACCTCGGAAGTAATGAATAATGGAATGGGCCAGACCAGTCGTACCGGTCATATGTCACTGGTAATCGCATCACCACCTGTAAAATGTGTCACACTATCAACACCAGAAATGGCCATGTGTAATGTGGTGTTCTGTCGTAATTACTACCACTTTCAAATAAGACCCCCCGTAAGATTGCGGCAACTGCAACAGAGAAAATACTACTGTTGATCCCCGAGATAGGCCAAAAACAAGACAGCCAGAATAGATAGGTACTTATTGGGACTACTGATAGACTAAACGAATATGGAGGGATTCCAAATTACGCAGCACACAAATGTTAGTATAAACCTCATGTCATGGCATGAGGCTCCAATAACATAGAATAACCTGCTAATCCGCAAGCTTATACTTGTATAGGAAGAGGTATCCTAATCACGGTATGTATCACTTACACATGAGATAATCGAGAACAAAGGAGGGGCGATCGCACCTAATAAAACGGTATCGTTATCCCCATCACTGTATGAGGGCGGTCCTATAGGTATGTATCATACTGTATGGAGGCGCGGTCCTATAGAGTACTGTAGAATACCTTGTACGCAAGGAGGGGTCCTGAGTGTCATGTAGAAGTACCATCAGTATAACTGTATGCAGCCAGGGCCTGGTTCCCTAATATACGGATATGTTAGATCTACTACAAAAACACATATTAACTTACGGCGGCACGACCCCTAAATAGAGATATGCTATTTTACCCTACTGATAATCACCCCACAAACCACTAACCAGCCACACAAAAATGTCAGCTAAAGCCGACTCACAATTAATCAAGATGGCACCATTATTCCCTAAAGCCGCCTGTATTCATGATCATATGCATACATAAATGCAGCGCCACCATTGAGGCTGGTTCCCCCCTGCCTTTGCTAATGAAGTAGCCTTCAAATCAACAAATCCAGTACATGAGCGCCCCATAGACTGTTCAATGTGAAATTACCCTCTGCATACGCAAAATTCGCTCATGTCAAAGACCGTCATTCATTGCATCAACACCACGCCAACATGCGGTCCCACATTTTGGAAAATAGACATGCTCAGGCAAGAGATTACGAATGATTAAATGTCTTGTCACCAGGTCATATTTCTCTAATAATTGTTCTGATCCGCGGCCTCTTCGTGACATAGACACCGTTTAGATACAGTGTGCATGGCCACCAGCTAATAGACAGTCGAGATCATACTGTAGGAGGTAAAACTACAGTAAGCAGCAGTGGACAAAGGTGATACACTTACTGGTAGATGTAAACATTGAGGTGCTAGATGCAGCAGAGGTGATCACATACTGTGGTATGAGACCGGTACTACACTTGGAGACTAGCAGCGGAGGTGATCTTACTGTCAGTGTATTGTAGCGATCCGTAACGAGCAGCAGGAAGACGTGGATCATACTGGCCACTAGTGTGGAGGCATGTAAACGCAGCTCGATGAGGAGATATACTTGTAGTGTTGGAGGTGTAAGCAGCAGTGGCAGGTACATACTGTAGGGGAGTGTTAAGAGCGCGGATCACGGTGAACTCATAATAACATATGTAGCTTAGTGGAGGTGTAAGACAGTCCAAGCGGAAAGGTGATCACTGTAGGATCGATAGAACGTGTGTGAGAGCAAGTGGATGTGATCATACTGTAGTCGTATGGAGGTGTAAGAGCAGCGAGGGATCATACTGTTAGCACACTAGTAGGATGTAGAGCACAGTATAGGAGGTGATCATACTGTAAGGTGCATATGTTGAAGGCCTTAAAGAGCAAACTGTGCGCGCGTGAATTCATGCTATAGGTGAGACAAGACTCGTTAAGAGGCAGTGGACACGAGTGATTGCATACATAGCATAAGTGATATGGAGGTGTGAGAGAGCGGACCAGGATGATCACATACCCAATGTACCCGATGTGGAGGCAATGTAAGAAAGCAGTAGGAGCTTGATCTACTTGTATGTGGAGGTGTAAGAGCAGTGAGAACTGAGTGATACCATACTTGTAGTGTAATCGAGCCACGGTGTAAAGCGCATGGAGGTGGGATCATACGTATAGTGATTGGAGGATTTTCTAAAGAGCAATGGACGGTGATCATGCTATAGTGTGGAGGTGCAAGAGCGGTGGAGGTGATCATACATGTACGTGATATGGAGGTGTGAATGAGCAGCGACATATACGGTGATCATTCCACTGTACGTGTGGAGGTGTAAGAAGACACCAGATGGAGGTGATCTACTTGTCAGTGGAATATTGGAAAGGAGTAAGAGGCAGTCGCCCGAAATAGGTGATTCAAGTACTATGTTGTAGTATGCGAGTTGTAAGAGCAGTGGAGTGATCCATACTGTTAGTCGGCAGTGATTTTCAACCAGTGTGCCGCGGGGAAAGTTCCTTGTATTTTAGAGGACCCCCATCCAGACCTCAGATCAGCCCACCCAGCCCGACATAACGACTAAAAAATACTCTACTTACCGTGTTCTGCGCTGGCGACTGACTCAATCAAACCAGAGTCTGGCGCTCTGCTCTCTTCCCTGGCGAGCGCGGCACTATGACCTGGACGGGCTGCACGCAGCGTCAGGTCATAGAAAAAAAAGAAACAACCAACCCAAGAAAACTTGTGCGCGGGCCTCAAGAAAAATGGAAAGCAGGAACGAAGAAGCGGCGGGACCGAATAGAGGAGCAAACAGCCGTCAGCGTCAGAAACGATAGTAATAGAAAGGTTTTTTATTTTTATCTTTATGAGCTGGGTGGGTCTTGATTCTGAGGTTGCATGGGGCAACAATACGCTGAGTCTGTAGGTCTGATGGGGAAGGCACACAATACGCATGAATCTGAGACTCTGGATGGGGTCACAATACGCTGAATCTGAGGTGGCTGATGGGGCTACAAATCACGCTGATCTGAGGTCTGATGGGTGCACATAAAGCGATCTGAGTCTGATGGGGGGTCACCGAATATCGGCTTGATCTGAGGTCTCATGCACATGACCGGGCACAATACGCATGCAACTGAGGGGTCTGCAGGCGGAGCAACATTAACAGCTGATCTCCTGACCAAAAAAAGTAGATTTCGCTCCCATTTTACAACCCCAACACTACTCTATGTGTAGCTGGCACGTATTCAACCGCACCTTGGAACTGCAAGTAATCCCAAAAAATTCTTAAACAACAGGAAAGACGACTACAAGAAAAACTGTTGAGGAAGAGCTTACGATGTAGTCAATCTTCCACCATTACATCCTCGACCAACCCATGGAACTCCCTATTTTGTGCTTCATCGACCAACAGGCCACTAGGATATCACAACTGACCATTGCAATTATAAAACTACAGCTTCTATAAAATACAATCCAATATTTATTAACTATATCGAATACTAAAATAGTGTACCTGGCTAAAAATTTAGTAGTCATTTTCGTGCCATTTTGAAGCTCTCACGCTGGTATCAGGATTGCCCCAGGATTTATATATAAAAAAGTGTTTAAAAGTGTGCCGCAGGCTCAAAAAAGGTGAAAAAAAATCATCTGCTGTAGCATGTTATGAGGGATAAGAGCAGCGGAGTAGGTAGAATCACCCATAGCACAACTGTCTAGTGTGGAGGATGTAAGCACGCCAGCGGCAAAGTTGATCATACCTGTATAAGTAAGGTGGCACGGATGGGCTAAGAGACCAGCCCGCGACTGCCGTATCATTACTTGTGTGCTAGGACGGTCTGATAAGCAGCAAGTGGAGGAGATTCATACTGAGTGACTAGAAACAGGAGCTTGTGAAACGAAAGGCCGTAGCCCAGAAGGGAAGAATCATAACTGTAGTGATCATGGACCGGCATGGCCCAATACAGAGCACGTGGAAGAGAGAAATCATACTGATAAGCCTGTCCAATAAGTAGAAAAAAGAAGTATACTTCAAGATCAGCTGGAAAAGGTGAATACCAAATACCGTTAAAAAAATAGTATGGGAGGTGTCCAAAGACACAGCGGCAAAGGCCATGAATACATACATGCTAGCAATGTCATGTAAGAAGGAACCTACTGAAAGATACCGCAGCGGAAAAGGTGATCACTACTGGTAGTGTATTAGAGAACGTATGTGAAGAGAACAGCCAGGAAGTCAGATTTCTATCCTACTGTAGTGAACCAATCTAAATGTGACCGGTGATAAAAGAGCAAGCGGAGAGATCAGGATTTCATCCTGATAAGTTTGTATGGAGGTGATAAAGAGACAGCGGCAAAGTTGATCATACTGTAGTGTATGGAGGTGTAAGAAGAGCGGAGGTGATCATACCGCTTCAACAAGTACTGGAACGGTGTAAAAGTAAGTCAGTGGACGGATGATCCATACTGTAGTAGTACACAAACAACAAAAAACAAACAAAACCAACAAATCATGCGAGGTTCCCAAAGAAGCACAGCTGCGAATGGTGATCTACTGTATATGGAGCCCCAGGCAAATATATTGTAAGAGCAGCCGGAAGAATGTGATTCATTAAACTGTATTGAATCAAAATGTGGAGGTGTACAACAAAGAGCAAATGAATAAGACAAGGTGATCATACTTGTAGTTATGGAAGGTGTAAGGCAGTGGAAGGGTGATCAACGTTAGCGTATGGAAGCAAGCAATGTAAGCAAGCAGCGGAGACAATGATCATACTGTAGTCGTGGAGGTGTAAGAAGCAGTTAACGGTGATCATACTCTAGTGTTATAGGAGGTATGGATGATACAAGAAGACAGTGCCGAGAAGAGATCACACAATAACTCTGTCCAGGTAATGAGTACGGTTCGTAAGAAGCAAGCAGAGACGACGTGATCACTACTGCTAGTGAAAACCCACAAAACTATGGAGGTGTAAGAGGCAAAGCGCAAACAAGGTAGATCATACCTGATTAAGAAGTTAATGGAACCGAGATAAAGAGCAGTGGAAGGTGAATCTATACTAGTATGTAACAATGGAAAGTTGTAAGACATAGCGGATAATAGGCAAATATATCACCATAAAACTGTAGTTAATGGGCCAGTGTAGAGCAAGCAGAGACCCAGAAAGCTGATACGATACTGTAGTAGTCGGAGGAACCTGTAAGAGACAGTATGAGGTGATCATTACTGTAGTGTTGGAGGTTGTAAGAGGCAGTGGACGGTGAATCAAATACTGTAGTCGAATATTGGACTAACCGTGACTGTAAGCAAGCAGCGGAGGTTGAATACATACTGTAGTCGTGGACGGTGGTAAGAGCCCAGTAAGAAAGGTGATCACTGTAGTGTATGGAGGCTGTAAGAAGCCAAGTGAGGAGATCACCTCACTGTAGTGTATGGAGGGTATAAGGCGCAGCGAGAAAAAAAACCAGCGTGATCATACTGTAGCTGTGGAGGTGATCATTACTGTAGTGTGGAGGTGTAGAGCAGCGGAGGTGAAATCATACTGTAGGTGTGGAGAGGTGCTAAGAGCAGTTTGGAGGAATCATACTGTAGTGGTGATGCGCAGTGCTAAGATGCCCAAGCAGGAGAGCTGATCATTACCTGCGTCACCAGATGTGGAGGTGTAAGAAAGCAGTCACGACAAGACTGATCTATACTGTAGATTGTACCAATGGATCCTTCGTGCAAATGACTCCCATGCTCCAGTGTTGCACTACAGATTCAACAGAGATTGCCGCTGTCTTCACGTGTATCATTCCATAATAAAAATTCTTTTGAAAAAGCAGAGGCCATCATTCATCCCCCCTGCCTCGTTATAGAAGCACCGACTCCTGTCCCATGTCCCACAACACCCCATCATCGACCTGACACGTGAGTCATACAATGAAACCCAACATAAAAAGCGCGCATGGCCAGCCGGATATCCTCCTCTTACTGTGTATAGGTGAAAAGGTGCTACAGTATAATACACAGATACAGGTACACACAACCGAGATATTGAAGATGGGTCTCCATTCAACAACATGGGATCACCACAACACTGGCACTCCATTGTGAAGGTGTCCCCTTCATATGAACGAAGAGATCACTGTACGACCCAGACCCTTGGTACCAATGACCACCTGCTCACATGTCGCTTCTCATGTTTCTCCAGCACCATTCACAAGGCACACAGTAAAAAACCCGAGTAAAGACAGTCTAATGCTTACCTTTCACATCTGCGTTTTCGCCTGAGACCAGGCACGAGGAAAAGCGAATAAACGCTAACCGTTTTTGACTACTCACAACCATCGCCAATCAGTTAACTCGCTAACGGATGCCTAACAAAGTCTCGTATTATCTTGCACCATAGCACTAAGACGATTCCGCACTAAAAAACACACACGCCTCAACTGGACCCAGGGAATTCGTTTACCAGTCTATTGTTGTACCTAAGAAATCGAACGTCCTCCGGCTTCGCACACCACCAATGATCCGGACAGAAAAAAAGCAAAGCCACATGATATTGCTGTTATCAGGACCGTAAAAACACCAAAACCAATTGGAAGATCAGACCAATACCAAACCATTCTAGAGTATGCAACACTCCTAATATATCGACATCCAGGTTTCCGTAATAAATGATCCAAACCCATGACTGTGCCAACCTTGTGGAGTCTTAATTGCCTAGGATCCTTTAGCCTCCCGCTATAAACACCCATAGCTCATCTGCGACACTCAATGGGATACCTCAACCAAATGGAAGCGGAATGCATAATCTTGTTGGAAATATAACGCTCCGCTGTCAGACTCAAGTTACACATACTTATTGTCCCCATTGACAATTAACATGGGGACAAAACTAGAAAAGACGTTATTTCTTCGGGTAATTTTGATAGCCCTATGACCTCGCGGAACATCATAACTAGAAAAGGAAAAATGCAGAATGTGAACAGTAGCTATTAAGGCCTCAATGCCCCCAACACAGGACCCGTAAAATCCATTTAAGCCGTCCGCAGTGCACGTATCCACATTTTTTCTCTTTCAGATTCAGATTGCAGACCCAATATCCACTTAATATTGTGAATACGTCCTGCAATGGTCTATTCATCATTAACCATAGCAAAAACGGCCCTTTTCAATAAAACAGAAAATCAATGAGCCATGTTCTATTCTTGTCCGTTTTGCAGACAAGAATAGGACATTTCTAGATGTAAAAAAAAATATATATATATTAAATTGTCAGCATGTACACTGCTGGGATCTGTGTTTTGTGAATCCGCAATGGCCGTGTGCATAAGGCCTTAGGCCTAGTTCACACGTCCGTGATCTCCACAAGTGTGAGCCAAAATCAGGAGTGGAGGCTACAGAGATCAGGTATAAGGGGAAGATCTGCACCTGTCCTGTTTTTGACCCCTTATCTGGTTTTGGCTCACAATCACTGATTCGACATATAGGGTCATTTATCAAACTGGTGTAAAGTAGAACTGGATTAGTTGCCCATAGCAACCAATCAGATTCCGCCTTCGTTTTCCAAAGGAGCTGTCCAAAGTGAAAGGTGGAATCTGATTGGTTGCTATGGGCAACTAGGCCTGTTCTACTTTACCCCAGTTTGATAAATGACCCCCAAAGTATTTGGGGGAAAAAATTAGGGCTGCTTGCAATGGTTTGTTTTTTTCTGGCAAATATGACGGAATCTGTAATGGAGGGTCCGACACAAATGTGAACGGTGCCTAAAACTGGCCACACGTATTAGAAAGCCGTCAGCGAAAAGCTCGGTCACCAGCTGTCTCTCCCGAGATCGGCCTTGCATTCATGTAGTGAATGGGGAGAAAGACTCGGGGTCCTTTACACGGGGCCCATGGACACATGCTGCTGATCAGTGATTTTTCATCTTCCTTTATGGTTGTCAGTAGCACATGGCCTGGTACCTGGAGATGTGCGGCTGACAGTAATGGACGTGTATGTCGTCTCATGTAAGAGCATGTGGGCACAGATTGCCCCATGTAAGTGGAGCTAAAAGAGTGCTGATCCACATGGTATATCACTGATTAGCCCTTGTTTTAGGCAAGCTGTCTGCCCACAGAAAAGGACTCGAACGCTGCTTCTATTTTAGATCCAATTCGTGAACAGCGCTGTGTGAACAAGGCCTTATGCAGTACTATACAAGGAATTACACTGTAGAAACCTATTGGGCTATGGTCACATCTCCATTGCAGGTTCTGTCATCCTTGTGGTACTGCAGGCAGCGCTGTTTTCCCATCTAAACAGTGGACCCCATTATAAGACAGTGAGGTCTGTCGGGCACCGCTGGGGTCTGTACAGCAGATTTGGTAGAGCGCTTTGGGCTCAGTTTATAGTAGAAACCACAGCGGAGATGTTAACAGCTTTAGTGTCTGTTCACATACGTCAGAGTTATACGTCAGGAGCGTCTACAGTGTGTGTCAACTAAGGCCCGCCGTGTTACATTTGTTAAAAAACATACCACAAGGTATGGAGTTTTTTTAGAGATATCTGTATGGGATAGCACATGGCAGATTACACTATTCCATAGAATTGAACGTTTTGTTTTTTTCCAGCGAATCTGTGGCAAAATTTTCCCGTGTTACATGCAGACTTGTCATGGATTTTGCTGCGGATTTCACCCTGTAGGGTAATATCTGCTGTGGACATCCACAGTCTGGACTGACATGGTCCATTTCATCTGCATTGTTTTTGCAGCACATGAATGAGTCATTTCGTAATCCTCGCTGGTGATCTGCGGCTTATCTGCCACGTGTGAACATACCCTATAGAAGCATTCCAGTCATTTCTCTTCTGTGGACGTGTAATGATGTATAATCGGTTTTGCAAACTACAAACCACGGACCCACAAAATACGGAGACTGCTCGTGTACATGTCGTAATTTTCTCACTCCCTTCACTGGAACATACTTGATTCTTGTCCACGAATCAGACAAGAATAGGACACGTTCTATACTCTGTGGAACAGCCAAACTGGTTTGAAATGAAACGAATTGGTCATTATACAATCCACAAAAAAATGCGGACTCAAAATACGTCATGTGCATGAGCCTTTATTCATTTTGTACCCTTTCATTATGGGCAGCTGTGTCATACGACCACCTCTGTGACCACCAGATAGGAGGTCATTCTCTCCTGTGTGGCTGACTTCCTGTGAGCTACAGGATTATATCATCCAAATCCTTTCCTGCAGCTCTCGACCCCTTCCCACCAAGCTCAGTCCTTCTTTAGGGTAAGTTCAGATGGAGGATTTTGACGCCTTTGGTCTGTGCTGTGGGTTGTCATGTGGGGCAGATCTAGGTCCAGCTCCACTCGATGGATCTACACTGCCAGCAGGTCTTGGCAGCTTTGTGAGGAATTGAAAACAGGCTGTTTCAGTGCAGATTCGGCCTGGTTTTCGGCACAGAATCTGTACTGTAACCTAGAACATTGACGGGTTGAACAATTTTAAACTGGTTTTCCCACAATAAACAGCTATCCTGTAGATAGGCGATAAAGTTAGATGACTGCAGGGACCCCACAGATCACTAGTACAGAGGTCCTGAGTGCCCTGTTCCTCCTCAGAAGCTGACCACAGGGAGAGAATGTTGAATGGCGTGGCAGTGAAGCTTGTCACACTGCCACTGATGATTTATATGTCCTCTTTCATGTCTAGTTATGTAAGATAGGGCTGAACAAAATCTGATCACCATGGCGATTAAAAAGGAATTGTCCATGGTACATTTGTATATGTGTCCATCCCCACCCCTGGGTGTTTTAGACATTTTGTACCTCTGGTAGCCAGAACAATTTTTGCAATTGTTTTGATATGTACAAATTAAACCTAAATTATAAAATAAAAAAAATCTTACTTGCAACCCCCATATATTAGATACCTGGCAGAGTCAGAATGCCACTCTTTATACACTTGGAAGCCTTCATGCAACTTCAAATTAAATTGTGCTTTTTTAATAAAAATTGCGTAAAAGTTAATATTCATAGGTAAAAGTGTAACCCAAGAAGAAAGTTTTTGGTGCAACTTATTTGGCGCAATGAACCGGATGCTGGCAAATTTCTGGATCATGGTGTTAAAACATGGTCTAGGCACAGATGGGTGATTAAATGAAGTGCTCACCTTCACACTCCTTTTTGAAAAAATAAAAAGGCCCCCATATGTGACAATCCGAGAGCAAGTTGATAACAGAAGTCCATGTTATCCCCAAGTATGCTCTTTGCTTGATAGTTGAAGAGGGTTGATAACATGCACAGAAGTCCATGTTATCCTCCCCCTGGGGACATGTACAGTTGCACAGGGAGAGACAGTCTCCCCACTGACCACTGGCACGTCATTTCAGCCAACTGAAGGGGGAAAGGCTGCTTTCTCTTGGCATATCTGGGGTTGTATACCAGCTAGAGATTCAAGCAGCCAAGTCGAGTTTTAAAGCTAACAACCTCTGCTTTAAAACAAGCTACAGATTGCTTGCTTTTATAGATCATGAGTTAGAGCACTTAGAAATTGGATTGGGAGTAAAAGCTACCGATATATGCAGCTTTCACAGAGACCTCTTTCTACGGGCTCTGCCTTATGATCCTAGTCTTGTTTTAAGGCTGAGATTGCTACATAACCTGAGATCCAGCCATCTGTAGTAATGATGTACAAGATACTGAATCGCCACCCTGCAAGGACGTATGAGATACGGCCTGGGATTGGGAAAGCAGTTGTTGTTACACACCCACTACTGCATGCCCTGGAGCCCGGATGTCACTGACAGCATATGGCTCAGTTTCTCCTGACAGGCAGCTGTCATGTAATGTCACCAAAATTCGTACACTAGTTTCCCAACTGAGGTGTAAGGACCATGCGGGCAATGCAGAAGCCATTGTGTGTAACTGCCAGGAGGTTGTCTTGTCACCATCCCCATATGGAGGCAGTGGCAGTATATGACATTTATCTGCAAGGCCCAAAAGTAATTAGTGTGATGGCGGTATTATGGTACAGTACATATTACAGGAGACTAGGCCGGGCAATTGAAATATAAGCGCAAAAATATGCAGACTTATTGAGCGCCCTACTGTTGTCCATGTCAGTTCTGTTACCTGTGCAGTAAGGGTGCCTCCACACAATGCAGATTATGTGCGGTTTTTCAGTGCGGGTTTTTGTGGAGATGAACACAACGTAATACAGTACCAACAAATCTCATCCACCCTTTGCTTTTTTTTCTTTGGTGCGGAAAATGACCTGTCGTGCGGACTTTGAAATCTGCAGCATGCCAATTGTTATTGCGTTATTCTGGTGCGGATTTTATCCTCTTCAGGTGGTTGTACATGGTGCAGATTTTTGTGCAGAATATCCGCATCTGCACAAAAAAAAAACGTGCACATAAATCTGCGCTATTTATTGCATTTTTGGTGCGATTTTATGTGTTTTTGTTCTGATTTGATGCAGATTTTCCGCAGACCTCACCCTTCCGTTGAAAAGGATGAAATCCGCACAAGAAAAACACAACATTTGACGTGCTGCAGATTTTAAACTCTGTACGGCAGGTCAATTTCCACACCGAAGAAAAAAAGCAAAATGTACAAGAGATTTGTCTAATTGTGCACTGTATTAGGGCTCATTCACACGACCGTAGTTTGGTTCCGCATCCAAGCCACATTTTTTGTGGCTTGGATGCAGACCCATTGACTTCAATGTGGCTGCAAAAGATACGGACATCACTCCGTGTGCTGCCTGCGGTCGCCGCTCCGTTCTGTGGCCCCACAAATATTATAGATCATGTCTTATTCTTGTCTGAGGACAAGAGTAGGCTTTTCTATAATGGGCCGTCCGTTCTGTTCCTCAAAATGCGGCACCGTAGGTCACGCACATTGTATTCTATAAGAATTTGAAATTCTCACATACGCTATGCAGATTTTAAAATCCACAGCATGTAAATTTATTTTATCTTTCCTGACTGGATTTTCTCCATTTATTTCAATGGGGAGAGTAAAATCCGCACCAAACCAATTGTTGCGGATCGTCCACACAGATTTCCCTGCGAACACCTGCAGATTTCAGAGCGGATGCATTTACCCTTAAAGAGGCTCTGTCACCAGTTTCGAGTACATCAAGCTAGACATATAGGCAGGTAGGGCTCAAAACGCATATCACACACATACCTTTAATTCCCTTATTTCAGTTTCGATTATGCTGGAAAATCCACTTTTATAAATGTGCAAATGAGGCATCGGAGGACTCGGAGCACTGGGAGGTGTGCTTATTGCTTCTGAGCACCGCATCTCCAACACCCTCCTGCCTGTTTGTTACTCCCTGCATGTTAAAAAAACGCCCCTAAGTCCTTTGATTGACAGTGCTAGACTCACTGGTGTGCACACTCCCACGTCCGACGTCGTGTGCGCACTTTACTTGCAGTGCTGATCTCTGCAAGTCCGTTTCCTCTAGTGCGCGCGTGCCGTCATGTCACTGCACCCAGAAGTGGCGGTGCGTGCGCACGAGAGGAAATGGACTTGCAGAGTTCGGTACTGCAAGTAAAGTGTGCGTGTGCCGTCAGACGTGGGAGTGCGAATGCGCGGGATGTAATTTCCAAATATACCTCCATGTCCTAATCCCTCTTCTTCTGCCCCCCCCCCCCAAAAAAAAAAACAGGTTTATATAGATATGCAAATGAGGATAAAAGAGCCCAAAGGGCTGTACTTATTTGGCACATGTGCAGCCCCATTTATTTCAATGGGCGGCATTACATCGAGAAGAGCATCGAGAAAAAATATAGAACACGTCCTATTCTTGGCTGCAATTGTGGACAAGAATAGGCATTTTGTATGGGGTGCCGGCCATGTGTGTTCCGCAAATTGCGGATCCACATTTTTGAGGAGCAGCGCCAATGATACTTTGGGAGGGCCCAGACCACTGCTGAGTCTGTCCAAGTCTTGCTGCCCCCCTGGCATGTGCGCTATCTAGCATACCGCCGTGCATGTCAGAGAAACCTGCACCCGCCAGGATGGAAGCAGAAGAGAGCGGCCCGCCGCTGCCTGCCCCACACATCGCTAACAAAATAGTTGCTTATTAATCTTAATCAAGGTGAAATGTTCAATTAATTGTGATGTGTTTTAGGTCGTAATCGCCCAGCCTTACCATTTTTACTAATTCTGGTTTTATATACCCTCTGCATGCTTCCGTTGACTTTGTCCAGTGAGTGACAAATTCCGGGAAAATCTCTGACTATATTGTCCTTGTGCCCTGTCGCTGCTGGTTCCTAGGCCTGGGAAGGATTTGTCTCGGCCCGCAGTCAGACCATTATTACATGAAGAGAATGTGGAGTGTCTTTATTTGAGGGCGGCACTTGTGAACACCATAAAAAAATGTTCTTTTTGTAGAGGAACGTTGTGTGAAAAGCTATTCCAGAAAATCCCCTTTATACATGTGATATTCTTTTGCAGTAAAACAGCAAATATATGACTATTCTAAGTCACTCTGTATATAAAAATTGGGGGATAGTTTTGTGGATAGATATATTTTTTAAGTCCATGTATACAAGTTACTGTTCTGGCTTTTAAACGTCTCTGTCTGGACTTTTATAGGTAATCAGTATTTGATCGGTGGTGGTCCAACATCCGGTACCCCCTTCCCAGCGATCAGGTGCTTGCCTTCTCTCACAGAGCACAGCGCTGTACATTGTATAGTGGCTGTGCTTAGTATTGCAGCTCAGCCCCATTGACTTCTATGGGGATGAGCTGTGCCAAGGCCAAGTGATCGATGAACGTGTCATCACTCATGCTTCTCAAACAGCAGATGGTCGGGGGTCCCGGGTGTCGGAACACCACCGATCAGATACTGATACCTAATCAGAGGAGAGGTCATCATTAAAGGGTTTCTGTCATCAGATTTAACCCTTTTAAACCTGCTGACATTAGCGATGTGCTAATGTCAGCAGACCGTAACTGTGGTATTATTATGTTTATTGGGGGCCCCCTTACTGTGATAATCTTACTTTTATTATATGTAAGTGAGCCTCTAGGAGCAGTTTCCTACCTCCTTCCACGCCCCGAGGTCCTTGATTGACAGGGCCAGCGCTCGTCTTCTCCGGCCAGCCCTGTGTGTCGGGGAAATCTCGCGCATGCGCCGGGCAGCACACAGGGCCGGCCGCAGGACACGAAAGCTGCCTGGCCCTGTCAATCAAGGACCTCGCTAATGTCAGCAGGTTTAAAAGGGTTAAATCTGATGACAGAAACCCTTTAAAGAAACTCTTGGAAAACCCTTTTAAGAGAACCATAGAGCTGCCATACTGTTATCTGAATTCCACACCTACCATTCTAATGAGGATTACATTGCAGATAAACATTTCCATGTGCAGCAGTGTTGTATACTGAGATTACTTTAAAGGTAAGGCTTGGAAGTCAAGTTTAGTGTCCCTTTAGTGAATGGAGTCTGTAGGTCAGCATCTGTTGCATTTGTAGCACCACAGATCCATCACATGTTGAGAGCAATGTCTAAATTTGGCTGTACACATAACATAGGTTGATGGGTGAACAAATGATCGTCTGAGGAAAGATCATCTTGCAGATACAACCAAACACACGTGAGTCTATATTGACCATTATAGTCGTTCAGACTGTCCCTTCATGTCCAGTGACACCAGGCGGATGACGAAATATCTTTTCTGGGAGCATTCTTTCAAGGGAAGATCATTTATCACTTCTTTCCACATGATGGTGTGTGTGACCGGCTGGTTAATCGTTGTTAATACCACCCGGGGTACGTGGGGACTGTCTGTATGGAGGCTCTCTCCAGCTTCTGATTGACAGGGCTCTCTCTATTCAGTGCTGTCCTTGCAACCAATAGTATGGAACCCAAACAGATTGCATTACCACACAATTATGCCCATTGCTCACCATGTATGGTGGATCCAGGGGCAGATTGGCCATAGATCTTACAGGGAAATTTCCCGGTGGGCCGATGCTCAGGGGGCTGCCTGAGTCCTCCTCATGGCCGACCAGTGGATGTTTTTGGAGATGTATTTTGGGATGGACTGTGGTATTTGGCTCTGTTGGGATGGTATAATGTACCACAATATGGTATTGCTGGCCCTGCCTTCTATCAGTTTAGACCTGACTACAAAACAGGGCCACTTTTAGCATTTTTTCCAGGGTCACTTTAAGTTCTCAGTCCACCCCTGGTGGATCCATCACAGGGTCAGGATCATAGTTAAGCCCAAGGGGTTAGGGGTTGGTGGGATTGCATGTGGAAATGTTCTTTCATACATTCTTGATTCCAGACTGCAAAAAATGCTACAACGTCCATCAAGGCTATAGACGCCTTTGGGGACAATTTCTTCTCTCCAGCGTTCTGTTTACTGTTGTTGCTTTTCCATCTCGGTGAAGCCATCAGAGAGCTGCTCGATCTGTAGCCCTTATTCTTCCTCCGACAGCTCATAAACACTCCTTTAAAGGCATATTCTTATCAATTTCTTACAAGTTTAGCTTAAATGCTGGTTTATGAGCTGTCGGGAGAGTGGTTGCACGATACATCGAAATATTGATTCTATTTTGATACTTTGATGCATTTTTGGTTCGGTGTGTACATTGTTAGTATTTTAGTTTTTAGAATTTTATTTTTTGTACATAATTATGGGGCTGCCATCTTGCCTGCACTACTGTTAGCAACATTTAGAGATCTGTTATGTAGCGACCACCATGTACCATCGACAGAACGGTCTGGAGGAGACCTCACTGACTTTTTTTAGGCATGCTCTGTGTCCTCTGCACTGTACAGGGAGGAAGAAGATAAGTTGTGACAATCACCTATTGTGAATGGTGAATCCAGTGCTATTGGTGACCTGTCACCAATAACCAGTAATCCTGCATGTGATGATAATGAGAAGACTGTTAAAAAAAAAAGTCATCTCTACAGAACCGTCTCGATATTATTAGGCTTAGTGGCCGTATCAAAAACTACAGGACTTTAGAATTTTTTTTTAATGTAGAAAAAAATGGAAAATTAAAAATAACATCACCTGCTGGATAAATGGAGGAAGGACATCCTTGAGTTATAAGAGGAGCAGTGGGTGGAGGTTTTGCGGACCTTCCTATATATAGCTGTGAGTGAAGAACAGAAAGTATCACAACTGTATTTATTGCATAGAGTGTATAAAACACTGAAAATGTTGTACGTGATGGGATACCGCACAGATGTGGGGCTTAATTCATATGATGTGGAACTGCCCCAGATTGTGTAGTTACTGGATGGATGTTGTTGTGTTAATTAATAGTATATTTCATTGTCACTTGGATAGATATCCGATTATATCTTTACATGCATATATTGCTGACTTATATGTGACGAGGGGCGTCCGTTGTCTATCCTTCGGATCTGCATATTACTGAATTAACCCTGTTCCACCTACTAAGGCTGAGCTGACCTCTAGAGTAAATTTGCTGATTCTATGAGAGAAGTTTGTGTATTCTAAGAGGCGATGTGCCAAAAAATTTGAGGATATCTGGAGTACGTGGCTGGATACACCTGGACTGGCTCCACTGATACTGAGGCTACTTTCACATTAGCGTTTGTTTTCCGGTACTGAGTTCCGTCATAGGGGCTCAATACCGGAAAAAAACTCTTCAGTTTTGTCCCTATTCATTGTCAATGGGCACAAAACTGAACTGAAGACAACGGAGTGCTCCGAAATGCATTCCGTTTAGTTTAGTTGCGTTCTCCTACTAGAGTGCAAACCCCAACATGTTGTAGTTTGTTTTCCGTCCTGGGGATGCGGAGCAAGACAGATCCGTCATGACCCCCAATGCAAGTCAATGGAGGCGGATCCGTTTTATCTGACACAATAAAAAAACGTATCCGTCCCCAATGAACTTTCAATGGAGTTCATGACGGATCCGATTATAAAGATAATACAACCGGATCCATTCATAACGGATGCAGATGGTTGTATTATCAGTAATGGAAGCGTTTTTGCTGATCCCTGCTGGATCCAACAAAACCCTAGTGTAGGAAGCTGATGGCCTCTTTCTTGGTGTGCTTTCCTGTAACGTACTTCTGTGTAAGATCACTCTGTAGAATAGATATTGTTGTTATGACTTTTTATGATATATTGAGCATTATACGGGGGGAAGACACATGCATATCTTGGGGTACAGTAGGGAAGCTGCCTGAATATCCCCTCTGGAATACGGCTAGAAAGACGCCTAATGAGCTGTGCTAAGCAAACTTCGTGTTTTGAAGTTTGAGTTTGGAATTCGGGTTTTCTGGCAATTCCGTTACCACGGCCATAACGTCATAATTCTATGAAGCCTTTAAAGGGTTTCTGTCACCAGTTTTGGGCATATAAAACAGGATGACATTTGCAATGTGCAAATGTCACCTGATACCCAAAGTGTTACTCACTCTCTGATTGCAGTCCCCGTTTTTGTATAAAATCTACTTTAGTAATATGCAAATGAACCATTACTAGGTGCAAGGGGCGGTAACCCTGCACCTAGTATCACCGTTTCCCCACCTTTAGGTACGCCTACTTTCTTGTGATGGACAGGGCCAGACAGCTCGCTCTATCTGCTGCCGGCCCTGTCCGCGCTGCAGATCCCGCACCTGCGCCGTGCGGCTTTCATTCGGCGCAGGCGCAGTGAGTGCCGCTGGCCGCCGGGCTCCTGGCTTCATCACTGCGCATGCGCCGAATGAAGGCCGCGCGGCATCTGCAGCGCAGACAGGGCCAGAAGCAGATAGAGCGAGCTGTCTGTCCTGTCCATCACAAGAAAGTAGGCGGGGAAACGGTGATACTAGGTGCAGGGTTACCGCCCCTTGCACCTAGTAATGGTTCATTTGCATATTACTAAAGACGATTTTATACAAAAACGGGGACTGCAATCAGAGAGTGAGTAACACTTTGGGCATCAGGTGACATTTGCACATTGCAAATGTCATCCTGTTTTATATGCCCAAAACTGGTGACAGAAACCCTTTAAGAGGCATTCCGGTTTTGCATTCCGCCATAATAGAAGTCTATGGCCTGCATATCTGATCCATCTGGTTTCCGTTATGCAGGAGAGGACTCCTGCTGTTTTTGTTTTTCTCTACGTATGCTCTGTTTTAAATCTAAAACTAATAAAAACGATTTGATCCAAAAAAATAACATCACCAAAAATTCTAAAAATATATTTGACATCATTTTACAGCTTTTTCTGATGACATTTTTACAGGCCTTTATTAATCCATTATTATAGTTGAGCTTTTGGCTTTGCCTTGAGCCTCCACTCCTCCAATATCTGCATAAATGTGGAGTCAATTTGCTCCCTGTCTGTAAATGTTAATTTAATATTTAGTCTTCTCACTTTTTGTTGCATACTTAATTCAGGATGTAGCATCTGCTGCCCTGGGGCAATAGCAGAAACTAAAACGTGTTGTAATTAATTTCTGAGATGCTGAGATATTATTTGCATTGCAGAAGGCAATCTGCCCCCCTCCTTGGAATCTTCTTAAAGTTATGAACCTGTCTAAAGAAGTATCGTCACAGCCGTCTAATCGGCCATCTGAGACTCGGACAACAGCAGTCAATGTCATAAAATAATTAAAAATAGAAAACATACATTCCCTTCTCTCCCCTGCCACGTCCAGCATCGCCCTCTGGTCCTCCCTGCCGGCACTGACTTCAGCAGTACATGGGGCGGCACCACTGCAGCCAGGAAAACAACACTGGTGGGGATGTATTTACTACTGCTTACCAAGTTTTCATTTATGTCGGACAACCCCCTTTAATCATTAAAGAGGACCTTGGACCACTCCTGACATGCCTATTTTAATAGCTCCATGCATTCCCCGCGTAATAACAATTCTGGAACATCTATTCTTATGTCTGTATGTTGTGCCATTCCTTTATTATTCCTGCTAGACGTTATGAATGAATTGCTATTTGCCTTCAGTAAGGGTACAGAGGGGAGGTAACCAGTTGGAGGCGTGTACCTGCACAGACTGACTCTAGCCAATCAGTGCTCCCATGTTCAGACTGTGCAGGTACACACCCCCAACTGGTCACCTCCCCTCTGTTCCCTTACTGAAGGCAAATAGCAATTCATTCATAACTTCTAGTGCAAATAATATAGGAATGGCACAACATACAGATATAAGAATAGATGTTCCAGAATTGTTATTACATGGGAAATGCATGAAGATATTAAAACGGTAATGTCAGGAATAGTGAAAGGTCCTCTTTAAATGCATTGTGTGGTTTCTGAGTTAATCCATAGACATCCCCATCCAGAACCCTCATCTATTAGCTAGTTTTTGGATGACTATCCATGGAATCTGCAGACCGCCCACTGCTTTTAATGGTTACCATGTAATGCTCCATTTCCTCTATGGTGGCGCTGCAATGCAAAACTGAATTCCTGTTCCCAGATTCTCCTGCAGATTGCAACTGATTGCTGGGGGTCCCTTCAGTTGGAGACTTCAGATTGCCTATAGGTCATGCTCTATATTTTTGCAGGGCCACGGAACTACGGATGCTCTCCGTATCTTTAGTGGCTGAATGAATTGCTAGCAGTCTGCAGTAAGGGTACAGAGGGGAGGTAACCAGTTGGGGGTGTGTACCTGCACAGTCTCACTTTATCCAATCAGTGCTGCCATTTTCAGACTGTTCAGGTACACACCCCCAACTGGTTACCTCCCCTCTGTACCCTTACTACAGACTGCTAGTTGTCCATTCATAACTTGTAGTAGAAATAATAAAGGAACAGCACAACATAGAGCCATAAGAATAGATGATCCAGAATTGTTAGTACGTGGGGAATGCATGAAGCTATTAAAATAGTCATGTCAGGAGTGGTGACAGATCCTCTTTAACTTTTTGTTGTTGTTGATGGAGCTGTTTGAAGGCTTTTTTTTTATTTTTGTAGGATTGTTTTTTTTCATTAGTACCATTTTGGAAAGCTGGAAAAACAATAGCAGCAATTCTGTCATTGTTTCTATTATTACGGTGACTCAAGGGATCCACAGACTGTAGCTGTTGTGAAACTAACTACAACTGGCAGCATTTTCTATTCACTTCTGTGGGAGTGCCAAGAACAGACGATCAAATGTGCATGCTTGGAGTTGTAGTTTCACAACAGCTGGAGTGCCAGAGGTTTCTGATCTGTCGTGTACACTGTGTAGGATAAGTAACATGATTCGTGACAATTCCAAGTCTGCATAGGTTTTTCTGTTTTTTACTCGCAATAAAGCATAATTTTATTGTTGAAATTGCAATCAGTGTGATAAAGTTGTGCCGGGTATCGAACTATCGATACCCAATCGATATTTTTAGACCCGGATCAATACGATATCGGGTCTTACTATTTAACAATACTAGGCTGCACTACTGCGCAGCCTAATATCAGTTAGAGAACATGGCACGCGCTGCTCTCAGCGCTGCCATGTTCTCTTCACCAGCACTGTGTAGGAGGAGGTGTCCCTCCCTCTCCGCTGTGCCGCTGCCACCAATGGGGAGTTAACAGGGAGGAGGAGGGAAGGGGCTGTGGCCACTGCGCCACCAATGAATATAAAGCGCATTAAATCAAGTATAGGAGGCAGCGGTATGACATATCTGGCCTCAATAACAGGGCAACGAGGCAGTTAACCCCTGAGGTGCCGCACCTGAGGGGTTAATTGCTACGGATCGCACGCCCTGTTATTGAGGCCGGGTATGTTATACCGCTGCCTCCTATACTTGATTTAAAGGGTTCCTGTCACCAGTTTTTTCGGTATGAATCAGGCTGACATTAGAGATGTGCTAATGTCACCTGATTCCAAATATATATCTCTTTTATTTACTGGTGCCCCCATTTTTATATAAAATGAACTTTTATTTTATGCTAATAAGGCTTCTAGGTGCAAGGGGCGTTACCCCTGCTCCTAGAGGCTCTGTTGATTGACAGGACCAGGCAGAGAAGAAACACTCCATTCACCATAGCTCGCAAGGACCTTCAATGATGTCATGACCATGTGATCAGTCACATGGTTTAGAAGGAGACAGGCTGTTTGTGTGATCCTAACCATGTGACTGATTACATGGTCATGTCATCATTGAAGGTCCTTGCAAGCTATGGTGAATGGAGTGTTTCTTCTCTGCCTGGTCCTGTCAATCAACAGAGCCTCTAGGAGCAGAGGTAACGCCCCTTGCACCTAGAAGCCTTATTAGCATAAAATAAAAGTTCATTTTATATAAAAATGGGGCACCAGTAAATAAAACAGATATATATTTGGAATCAGGTGACATTAGCACATCTCTAATGTCAGCCTGATTCATACCGAAAAAACTGGTGACAGAAACCCTTTAATGTGCTTTATATTCATTGGTGGTACAGTACGTCCTCTCCCCCAGCCTCCCAGGTATTAGTCTCATTGGTGGCGCAGTGCGCCCTCTCCCCCTCCCCCCCCCCCCCCTTAGTATTAGTCTCATTGGTGGCGCAGTGGCCACAGGCAACCCCCTATTCTTCCCCTCTTCATTGGTGGCAGTGGTAGATTCCAATCGGAGCCCCAGCAGTGTAATCGCAGGGCTCCGATTGGTTACCATGGCAACAGGACGCTACTGAAGTCCTGGCTGCTATGGTAAGCTCCCTGCTGCCGTGTGTACAAAGCCCAGGGGAGCAGGGAGAGTGAGAAGTCCTATTCACCTGAATAGGTCTCTAATAGGGTGAATAGAACAAGGGATTAAAAGATCCCAGGTTCTAGCCCCCAGGGGGCTAAAAATTAAAAAAAAAAGTTAATATTTTGGTGGGTTTTTTTTTAAGTTTAAATCCCCCCTTTTCCAATTTTACATATAAAATTTACAAACAATAAAAAATAAACATATTACATATCGCCATTCCCGAAAAAATGTAAACTATTAAAAAATATCTCCTATGCGGTAAACGCCGTAATAGAAAAAAATCTAAACCGCACGATTCGTCACCTTGTCCCCCCCAAAAAATAGGATAGGAATGTTCTATTATGGGCCGGACGTTCCATAAAATGAGGAATGCATGAGGCTTTTTTTGGTGTTTTCATTTTTTGCTTGGTATCGAGTATCACAATACTTTTTTATGGTATCGAAACCGAATCAAAATTATGGTATCGTGACAACCCTACAGTGTGATGTACATGTATGAGATGGTGCACCAAGTAAAGTCATATTGTCAGAAAAGGGTCAAAAAAGTGTAAACCATGACAATAGTGTGATCAGGGCCATACGTGGATCTTCATATACAGTGGGGGAAATAAAGTATTTAGTCAGCCACTAATTGTGCAAGTTCTCCCACTTAAAAAGATGAGAGAGTCCTGTAATTGACATCATAGGTAGACCTCAACTATGACAGACAAAATGAGAAAACAAATCCAGAAAATCACATTGTCTGATTTTTTTAAAGCATTTATTTGCAAATTATGGTGGAAAATAAGTATTTGGTCAATAACAAAAGTTCATCTCAATACTTTGTTATATAACCTTTGTTGGCAATGACAGAGGTCAACCGTTTTCTGTAAGTCTTCAAGGTTGGCACACACTGTTGCCGGTATGTTGGCCCATTCCTCCATGCAGATCTCCTGTAGAGCAGTGATGTTTTGGGGCTGTCGCTGGGCAACACGGACTTTCAACTCCTTCCAAAGGTTTTCTATGTGGTTGAGATCTGGAGACTGGCTAGGCCACTCCAGGACCTTGAAATGGTTCTTACGAAGCCACTCCTTCGTTGTCCTGGCGGTGTGCTTGGGATCATTGTCATGCTGAAAGACCCAGCCACGTTTCATCTTTAATGCCCTTGCTGATGGAAGGAGGTTTGCACTCAAAATCTCACGATACATGGCCCCATTCATTCTTTCATGTACACGGATCAGTCGTCCTGGTCCCTTTGCAGAGAAACAGCCCTAAAGCATGATGTTGCCACCCCCATGCTTCACAGTAGGTATGGTGTTCTTTGGATACAACTCAGCATTCACTCTCCTCCAAACACGACGAGTTGTGTTTCTATTTTGGTTTCATCTGACCATATGACATTCTCCTAATACTCTTCTGGAACATCCAAATGATCTCTAGCAAACTTCAGACGGCCCGGATATGTACTGGTTTAAGCAGGGGGACACATCTGGCACTGCAGGATCTCAGTCCCTGGCGGCATAGTGTGTTACTGACGGTAGCCTTTGTTACATTGGTCCCAGCTTTCTGCAGGTCATTCACTAGGTCCCCCCATGTGGTTCTAGGATTTTTGCTCACAGTTCTTGTGATCATTTTGACCCCATGGGGTGAGATCTTGCATGGAGCCCCTGATCGAGGGAGATTATCAGTGGTCTTGTATGTCTTCCATTTTCTAATTATTGCTCCCACAGTTGATTTCTTCACACCAAGCTGCTTGCCTATTGCAGATTCAGTCTTCCCAGCCTGGTGCAAGTCTACAATTTTGTTTCTGGTGTCCTTCGACAGCTCTTTGGTCTTCACCATAGTGGAGTTTGGAGTGTGACTGTTTGAGGTGGTGGACAGGTGTCTTTTATACTGATAACAAGTTCAAACAGGTGCCATTACTACAGGTAATGAGTGGAGGACAGAGGAGCCTCTTAAAGAAGAAGTTACAGGTCTGTGAGAGCCAGAAATCTTGCTTGTTTGTAGGTGACCATATACTTATTTTCCACCATAATTTGCAAATAAATTCTTTAAAAATCAGACAATGTGATTTTCTGGATTTGTTTTCTCAGTTTGTCTCTCATAGTTGAGGTCTACCTATGATGTAAATTACAGGCCACTGTCATTTTTTTAAGTGGGAGAACTTGCACAATTGGTGGCTGACTAAATACTTTTTTTTCCCCACTGTATGACTGATCTGTTGGTAATGATTCTGGCTGACGTATAATGGGATCTGCCAGGTTTCCTTTTTTTTTTCTTTAGACCAGATGGAATAACGTAGCAGACATAGGGCTGGGCGATTTATGACGAAGATAAAAATCGCGAATTAATTGAACATGTAACCTTGATTATTGAAGGATTGTTTTGGGGGGTGGCTTGAGATATGACTCAGGGCGTGGCTTAGCACGGCTGGTCATATTTTGAGTTCTGCCCACATGTATACCCTAGACAGGGACGTCTATATACTGGGCTGGTCTCACTGGGAAGGCTATATGGGCTGGCCTAGCCCACATGTTTACCAATGCGTCGGAACCCCGGTATGTTCCTACATGGTGCACGTTCAACTCCTAGAGGACCCTGTGATTTTCCATTTTTGGGTTTTCGTTTTTTTTTCATCCATATCTGATCGTCGGGAGTCCGACACCTGCAGGTAGGTCATCAATATTAAAAGCCTGGAAAACCCCTTTAATAAGGATGGTGGTTGTTTTTTTTTTTTTTTTTAAATTATCGGCACAGTCCTAAGCAGACTGCAGTGGGCAGAAAAGCTTTCCTGATTAAGGCTCCATGTGAAAGCCGTCCCTTTAATGCTAGAAACAAGATTGGATCCTGCTTTTGCAGTAGCTGTAGCTCAAGGCTAGCCTTAGCAATGCAAATAGTCTACCATTCATTACAAAGATAGCATAATAAAAGACAGCAAACAGTACATACAAGGAAGATGTACATTTTCCTGAAAATAATGGGAGCAGTTCACAGAGCAGTGATAAATGTGACCTGGATATGCCATTGACGACATTAGTAAGGAATGGCTAGAGCTCTGCGTTCGGGGTATTTTTTGGAAGGCTCAGTTGTATGTCTTGAGGACACTGTCACTGGAGATAACTATTTGTAGAGAAGCGATAGCAGCGGTCTAGGCATGTGTGTCTTGGATTGTTAATGCCAGAGTATACGGTTGACAGTCATTCTGCGCTTCTGTGTACCTACTGCCAACATCTGCCCTATAGAATAACACGTGAATTATGATGTTCGAATGACGATCTGTATATGCTTCAGTGAATCGGATTCTACCAATGTCATTTCATCTTTCTATGGCTGCCTTTGGTGTGGAAGATGCCAAAAATATAAATTCATATAAAGGCGTTGTCTCACTTCAGCAAATGGCATTTATCATGTAGAGAAAGTTAATACAAGACACTTACTAATGTATTGTGATTATCCATATTGCTTCCTTTGCTGGTTGGATTCGTTTTTCCATCACATTATACACTTCTCGTATCCAGGGGATTATGACCACCCTGTAATCCAGCAGCAGGGCTCATACTTGCACACTATAAGAGAAGGCGCCAGTCTCTGGTGGCCAAGACTGTGGGAGTGCACATAGGTCAACGCTTTTTGCTATAGTGGACAAGGGCGACCATCGCCGATGGATTGCCGGGTTGGCATAACCCCTGCATACGAGCCGTGTATAATGTGATGGAAAAATGAATCCAACCAAGAAAGGAGGTAATATGGACAATCACAATACATTATTGAGTGTCTTGTATTAACTTTCTCTACATGATAAATATAATTTGCTGAAGTGAGACAACCCCTTTAAATGAATTAATACATAACATATCTATTTATTACATTTCGGTTATTTAGGGCATCACGTCAACTTTTGAGTCTTGCCCATGACCTCAGTGTTTCACTATGTATCACGACATGGCTAGAGTTTTTGCAGTTTTTGCCGTGGAGTCCTTGCCTTATGAAGAAACCTGGAAGCTTGCATAGATTTTGCATACTTTAAGGTTACATTTACACAAAAGTAAAAATAAAATAAAAGGCTATTTATAACAGAGGTTTTTATTTTATTTTACTGGCGCCTTTATGAGAAACGGCAGTTAAAAACAATCCCTTTCACTTGTATGAGCTGTCGGTCCGTGAAATCTGACAAAATAAAACATGACCTCATATTGGACCCCAAAAAAAAAAAATTATTGAATTTCGCCCTTTAAGACGCATCTGTCCATAAGACACACCTAGGTTTTCATTAGACATCAGATCAGCCCAACAATCAGACCCCAAATCAGACCTCTGCTCAGACCCCAATGTGTATAAGCCCCAGTATAAATAAGAACCCCCATTCAGACCTCAGATCAGACCCCCATGCTGCAGAGCAAATAAAAAAAAAAAAAAAAAATCAACTTGCCTCTCCTGGTTTGGAGGCCGCCGCTTCTAGGATCCAACTCTCTTCTCCTTCCTGCCACGTGCTGTGACCCGACGCGCACAGTGTGAGGTCACAGAGCGTCCTCACGGTGTGCGCAGTCGCAGCATATCTGACTGCAGAGGACCAGAAAGCGGTGAGCACAGAGCCCGGGGAGCACTGCATTCACCGCTTCCCGGTCCTTCAGTACTAATGAGCGCTTCCATAATGGAAGCGCTCATTAGTATTCACCCCATAAGATGCAGTGTCATCTTATGGGTCGAAAAATACAGTATTTCGTTTGCTCCAGATGATGCAGTCACTCTTAACATCCAGGACCCGCGGCTCCCTGCTCTTCTTCTGGCCTGTGCTGCAAGAAAACCTGGCATGGAATAGTATTTTATAAGAATACTGCTCCATAGAAAGTCATCTAGTTGGTAAACACATTTAATGGATGCCGTAGGCCAAGGGTGATGGACATGTGTCACTGACCTCTATTGAATATACACATCAGGAAGCTCCATACAAGGGGTTATCCCTATACAGTGGGATACATTGTAGCCATCTTTTGGATGTATATGCCAGGAGCCTTTGATGGAAGGCTATTAATGTAATGTGAACGTAGCCTAGACAGTGAAGGTTCCTCTTCTACGATTACAAGCAGAAATCTTAAAATACATGAGAAATTGAGGATTCCCCTTTGTTCAGTTTGTTGATCAATCATCTGTTATCACTAAAGATGTCAGCCAGTGGGTTGTTAACGCTGCAAGTAATAGCGCTCCTCTTGAGTGAGAGGCACTCACTGTAAGGGTGTATTATTTAATGCCAGCAGTCACTGGTTGTGTAATGAGTGGCAGAACTGCATGCAGGCAGAAAACGTGCTTCACCTTTAAAGGGGTCTTCCAGGATTTCACGACACCTGGGACCCCCGCCGATCAGCTGTTTCAGAAGGTACTGGCGCTCCTGTGAGCGCTGCTACCTTCTCCCCGCTCTCCAAGCACAGCGCCGTACATTGTATAGCGGCTGTGCTTGGTATCGTGCTCAGCCCCAAAAACTTGAATGGGGCTGAGCTGCTCCTAGGCCACGTGACCAATGAACGCACCAGTGCCTTCTCAAACAGCTGATCGGCGGGGGTCCCTGGTGTCAGACCCCCACCGATCATATACTGATGACCTATTCTGAGGATAGGTCATCAGTAGTAAAATCCCAGAAAACCTCTTTAAAGGCTGTAAACACCTTTTGGGGCAATTTTTTTATGATTCCGTTTTTGCTTTTGCTTCCGTTTTTTTTCCTCTTTTTGGCTAAAATCATTTTTCTCAATTGGTCTTTATTAAAAATTTTCAGCAGTTATTGTCATAAAGGGTTAAGTTTTACCTATGACTATGTTTAGCTATGCTTTTAGCTAGGTCCCTGTCTCTGAACTGCTGACAGCTCATAAACCCCTGTTTAAGCCATCTTCCTATCAGTTTGATAAGAATTGAGCTATAATAATCTTTATTATATAGTGCCACCATATTGTGCAGTGCTTTACAATTCAGAGGGGTCATGTACAAATCAAAATGGACATCACAGAATTACAGGCTAATAGTCTGTGAGGAAACAGTGTGTTTATGTGCTGCCAGGATTCAGAGCTTTGCACGAGCTGTCGGCTAGCTACTAGAGAATCTGAACGGTGTACAGAAAAAGGGGCCGAAAAGTTTTAATAAAGTCCAATTGACAAATTATTTTTAGCTCAAAATTAGTATAATGCAATAATAAAAAAAATTGTCTCCAAAGGTGTTGATAGCCTTTAATTACTATGCAGAGAAAAAGTACATAGCAAATTAGCAGTGTGTCTGGATTGTCTATTTTAATATATTTGTTTCCCTTGCTTATGCTAACATTCCACAGCACTTTACAGACATTACTCGCTGCAAGGTACCAGTGCTAACCACTGAGCCACCGTGCTGCTCGTGTTGCCACTGTGTTGCTTAGGTCATAGAGCTCCTTTTTAACCCTTTCAGTCCCGGAGGTTTTTTCAGTTATGCATTTTCGTTTTGCGCTCCCTGCCTTCAAACAGCCATAACTGTTTTATTTTTCTGTTCACATAGCTGTATGAGGGCTTGTTTTTTGCGGCACAAGTTGTACTTTCCAACGCCACCATTTAATATTTGATATGGTGTGGTGGGAAGCGGGAAAAAAATTCCAAATCGGGTGAAATTGCAAAAAAAAAACGCTATTCCGCTACAGTTCTACGGGTTTCTTATTTACAGCGTTCGATGTGCATTAAAACTGACCAGTTACTTTCTTTCTACTGGTCAGTACGAATCCGGCGATACCTAATATGTATAGTTTTTCCTGCGTTTTGATAGTGATAAAATAATTAGAAAGTTGCCCTCCTTTTTTTTTTTTTTTTTTTTTTTTTTCCTTGTCATATCTTGACCCCTATAACTTTTTGGTATAACTTTTTTGGTATTTATGTGTACGGAGCTGTATGGGGGCTCATTTTTTGCGGGGCGATCTGAAGTTTTTATTGATACCATTCTGGGGTGTGTATGACTTTTTGATCACTTTTTATTTATTTTTTTTTAGAAAAAAAAAGCGACAAAAAACGGCGAATCGCCATTTGGACGCCTTTTTCCGACACACAATTCGCCGTATTGGAATTTTTAAAATATATTTTAAAAGTACGGTCGTTTTCGGTCACAGTGATACCCATGATGTCTATATTTATTGTTATTTAGGTATTTATTTTTTAATTATACGGAAAGGGGGGTGATTTGAACTTTTATATATTTTTTATTTTTTATATATTTTTTAACATTTTTTTTTAATTTTTTTTGACTATTTTAAAGCTCAAAGATGAGCTAATATATTGTGTTTTTTTTTTCTTTATGAGCAATCAAGGATTTACTAGACTGAGATAAATCCAAGAATTGCTCACTTCTTATCCTGGCCTGCCATCTAGTGGCCAGAATAAGAATTGCACTTTGAAAACTGTAATCCTCACCAGCGAGGATTACAGTTTTCATATGGTGTACAGACACCCCGATTGGCCACTCGGGGCGTCTGTACACCACCTGGAAGCGTACGCTTTCGGGTTCAGACGCAACTAGATGCTGTGATCACGGCATCTAAAGGCCCAGCGAGACGCCGCCAATCGGGTAAGTTAGAAACAGCAGAGACTTGCTGGCCATGATGCCCGCTCGCAAGTGCCATGTGCCCGCATCGCCCCAGCGCAGTACATGTATGGCGCTGGGAGTGTAAGGGTTAAAGGGAACCTGTCATCACCTTTATGCTACCCATACTAACGGCAGAATAAAGTAGAGACAGGTGAGTTGATTTCAGAGGTCTGTCATTTATAAGTTAAAAGTAAGTGGTTGCCGAGAGCCAACATCACAAACATTGCAGATTAGGCCCGGAAAAGAGTCAAATCTTCATGAGAAGAGTCATGGTTATTCATGAATTCCTGCTCTCCCTGCCCACCTGATGATGACTGACAGGCTTCTACCTAGTTTTCTCCCTTTCTCTCTAGGAGAGAACTGCCAATCATCAGCAGATCGGTGGGAGAGCAGGAGATTAGGAATAACCATGACTCTTCTCAGGTAGATTTGACTCTTTTCAAGGCCTGGGATGCAATGATTATGATGCTGGTTCTCAGCAACTCCTTACTTTTAGCTCATGAGTGACACACCGCTAGCATCAGCATTAATGTCACTAACTTATACTGTCCTCAGTACAGTCAGCATAAAGTTGATGACAGGTTCCCTTTAAATTCCTTCCTTTCTTCCTTCCCTTCCCTTTTTCCTGCCTTCCTCCCTCAATAGTAAGAATTGGGAGGGTAGAACAGACAATACAATAAAGCTGCCATCTTCTAGACTTTACAGACAAGTACTGTTATCAGGCTCAAAGGTATTTTGATTATCTGGGTTGTATAAAACTGTAAAAAGCCACATAAGTGAGAAATAAGCTCTCCTTCAGTACTCCGCAGCATGCAGTAATGGCTTAAAAGGGGTTTTCTCACCTCATACATTGTTGGCATATATCTAGGATATACCACCAATGTCAGATAGGCAGCATATATCTCCAGAAAGGGACCCCCGAAGTGAACGGAGTGCAGCCACGTGTGCACGGCCACCCTCCATTTATTTCTAAGGGAGTTCCAAAAATAGCCAAATGCAGGCTTGGCTATTTCCAGCGGTCTCATAGAGGTGAGTGGAGTCATTTCTTTGAGACTTCCAAAATTAGCTGATCGCACTCGCTCCCTGTTTTCAGAACTCCCATAGAAATTAAGAGAGAGCACATAGCACATGAGTGGTGTGTTCTCCTTCACTTAAAGGGGTCAGTTCTGAAGAGATGTGCTGGTCCCACCTGTGGGATCACCACCTATCTTACATTAGTGGCATATCCTAGCAATATCATCATCTGAGATGATAAAACCCCTTTAAGCACTTCTGAAGTAACAGCAGACAATTACAGCCAAGTGATAAAGTCCAGTCCAGTATAGTGGAATTAACCCTGTACTTTATCACTTGGCTGTAATAGCCTTCCTGCATTCACTATACACTGCACTACATACAGGGGCGGATTGGCCATAGACCTTACAGGGAAATTTCCCAGTGGGCCACTTAATTCCTCCTCATGGCCAGTCAGTGAAAGTTTTTGGGGACGCATTTTGTGCTGCTGGCAGTATTTTGTGATGGACTGTGGTATTTGGCTCTGTTGGGGTGGTATAATGTGCCACAATATAGTATTGCTGGCCCTGCCTTCCATCAATTTGGACCCAACTACAAAACGGGGCCACTTTTCCTATTTTTTCCAGGGCCACTTTAAATTCCCAGTCCGCCCTTGACTACATACATCAGTGTGAGATATGTGTGGTGCATGTGGTGCAGTGTGTGATAATCACACACTGCATTACATACTGCTGTCACCTTGATGTCCAGGGCTGTTTTTCACCTCTGAGGAGTCCTCTTCAGCTCCTCTGCAGCGGCACCGCCATGACCCCTGGGGTCCTTCCACAGCATGCCCGCTCTCCTTATTCTACAATCCCCCAGGAGCCGGCCCCTCGTCCTTTCAACTCCCGCTGGCCTCCCCTGCTGCAGGGCGCTGTATTGCTCCAGAGTGCGCCCAAATTAACCAATAGCAAAGCTCCTTGCTGTGAGGAGCTTTGCTATTGGTTATCTCTGGCACAGGCAGCATCGCTGCGCTGCCTGTGCCGTTCACAGCGCGGCCTGCATTTCTGAATGTGAGGGAGAAGTCTTAGGCGTATTGGTACGCCTTAGACTTTTTCCAGGGAGTAAAACAGCCTGAACAGGCGTTATTGCGACCTCTGGAGGCAGGTTTGAAATGTCTACCATGGAGACAAGCCTTAGCATTGTATTTAAAGGACTGTGTATGAGGTCCATTCATGGGCTTTGTATAGTGTTCCTCATTTGCTTCAACGGAGATGAGCTACTATACAATATGTCAATTTAATAACTCACACAGGCGCACCCTTCATTTATGGAACCCTAGGGGTACTGTATATAAGACAGTGTGAAGTGACACTGGCCTTCCGCACACACTCCTTGCTACCATACATTGATTATTTAATCCTATATTGGTCTGTATTCAGAAGCTCGTTCTTTTAATTAACTTAGCTCTATTTCTTGAAGTGTTTGCCTTGTAAAGGTTACATTTTATGAAAATAGGGTACATAATGAAATACAGAAATCACTTGTAAGAAAGCACAATATAATCAAATACCATCTGAAGTGTGAACAATGTAAATACAGTAGTGCAATAAATACCCAAAGTGAGGGCGGTATAAATAAATATAAAAAAAAAGCAGAGCCTTGTAGTGTCCAAGGTCAATGTGAGGAGGGAGACCCCACTTTGCCGCTGCAGCAAATGGCTTCATGTTTTGCTCTGTAATGATTCCCAGGGCTTGCTGTGCCTCGCTAACATGGAGAGGGGAGGTATAGGGGGCATGACTACTGCAGAGAGAACAGTGTGGCAGGTAGTGAACGCCCAGAGAAACATTACAGAGCACAGTATGCTGGGATTGGTTAGTAAAACCAGCAGGAAGCTGAGGAAAACAGGAAGTTCTGCTTGTAAACATCCTGCCAGTGAAGCCGAGAAAGGGGGAAGGAAAGTGCTGACCTGAAAATCAGGTATTTGAGGCGAAACTATGCAGTGTTTGGTACTTATTTGGTACTTTTTTTATTGTGAAACTGGAGAACCTCTTTAATGTTAGTTTGTTTTTTGCTTACTGTATGATTTCAGCAATGACGATGTATAATTCATATTTTAAAAAAATGTCTCTATCTCTTTCCAGGCTTTAGAAAAGCATCCCAATTCACCGATGACCGCAAAGCAGATCTTGGAAGTCATCCAGAAAGAAGGGTTAAAAGAAACCAGGTGAGCGCCACATTATTTTCTCTAAGCTGGGTTACAGGGAATCTGTCACCAGTTTCATGTTGCTGGTTATAAGGGTCCATTCAGACGTCCGCAAGTGTTTTGCGGTCCGCAAATTGTGGATCCGCAAAACATGGACACCGACCATGTGCGTTCCACATTTTGGGGACGGCTCATGGCTGGTACTATAATACGGACAAGAATAAGACATGTTCTATTTTTTTGCGGGGCCGTGGAACGGAAGTGTGGATGTGGACAGCACATCTTTTGCAGACCCATTTTCCGGACGTGTGAATGGACCCTAACAGCTCCAGCACATGCCAGTGAGTCCTGATATTCATGAGCTCCTGGCTTTCTCCACCACCTGGCTCTGATTGACAGCAGGGGGCGGGAGCTCATGAGCTCATGAATATTCTGGACTCATGGGTAAGATGTTCAATTTTAGCAAAACGGCTGGCTCCATTAAAGAAAGTGAGCCAGCATTTTGCTAACGGGATCGGCCACTAGTTTGTTTGTCTTAGTTAGGACACCATAAAACTGATGACAGAATCCCTTTGAGCGTATTTTGTGTGACTCCAGAATTTTATCAGAACAGAAAAGTTGGGCGGCTGCCATGGACATCAGGACGCTGTGCTGTTCTAACGATGTGCAGCACATCAGAAGAATGTTTGTACAACTGCACATGTTGCTTGTTCTTGTCAGCTCATGTTACATGCTCGCAGGAAATTAGCATAGTGCGTTATTAATGTTAGCTGGACAAAGAGCGTGACTAAACAGTGGCACATGAGGAATCCAAGCCCAAACGCCACCGTACCTCTAGGGGTTTATCATGATGACTTTTTTTATGAAAACTCCAAAAGGGCACTTTATGAAATATAGATTTAAATTGTTAACTGTTCATATGTAGACATCAGTTCATCCTTGTCAACACCCTGCTCACAGTGTATTTAGAGAGTCTTCAGACTCACTTTTTTGTTCTGTTGCAGTCTTGTGCTTAAATTTAAAAAAATCTAATTTTTCCCCCCATTATTCTGCATTCAATACCATATAATGACAAAGTGAAAAGAGAATGTTCAAAATCTTTGCTAATTTATTGAAAAATAACTGAAATCTTGCATTGACCTAAGTATTCAGACTCTTTACTCATTACTTAATTGAAGCACCCTTGGCAGCCATTGCAGCCTCCAGTCTTCTTGGGTATTATGCTACAACTTTCTGCCATTCTTCTCTGCAGACTCTCAAACTCTGTCAGGTTGGATGGAGACTATCAGTGGACAGCCATTTTCAGGTCTCTCCAGAGATGTTTGTTTGGGTTCAATTCAAGGCTCTGGCTGGGCCACTCAAGGACATTCACAAAGTTGTCCATAAACCAATCCTGTGCTATCCTGGCTGCGTGCTTAGGGTCATCGTCTTTTTGGAAGATAAACCTGTGGGCCAGAGAATGTCTCTGTACTTTGCTCCATTCAGCTTTCCCTGAACCCTGACCAGTCTCCCTGTGCCAGCTTCAGAAAAACACTCCCATAGCATGATATTGCCACCACCATGCTTCACTGTAGGGATGCTATTGGGCAGTGCCTGGTCTCCTCTAAACATGGTGCTTAGAATTGAGGCCAGAAAGTTCAGTCTTGGTTTCATCAGACCAGAGAATGGTCTGAGAGTCCTTTAGGTGCATTTTTTGTAAAAATGTGTTTGTCTTTTACTGTGGAGAGGCTTCTTTGTGGCCTCTATGCCATAAATCCCAGATTGTTGGAGTGCTGCAATGATGATGATGATTCAGCAATGAATTTTCTTCCATCTACACGCATTTTTGGAGCACAGCCAGGATGACCATTGGGTTCTTGGCCACCTCTCTTTCTAAGGTACTTCTCTCCTGATTAGTTTGGTGGGGTGGCCAGCTCTAGGGAGATTCCTGGTTGTTCCAAACTTCTTCATTTTAATAATTTTGGAGGTCACTGTGCTTCTGGGAGCTTTCATTACAGCAGAAATGTTTTGCCCTCTTCTCCAGATTTTTACCTCCACAAATTCTGTCTCAGATCTCTACAGGCAGTTCTGTCCTCCTCATGGCTTGGTTTTTACTCTGATATGCATTGCCAGCTGTGTGACCTTATATAGACTGGACTGTGTCTTTCCAAATCATGTACCACAGGTGGGGTCCAAATAAGTTGTAGAAATATCTTAAAGATCATCAAGAGAAATGGGAGCCCCTGAGAACTAAATTTCAAGTGTCATAGCTAGGGTTCTGAGTACTTGTCTGGGTGAAATTTTAGTTTTTCCATCTTAAAGGGGTTCTGCAGTTCTGTAAAACTGATGATTTATCCTCTGGATAGATCATCAGCATCTAATCGGCAGCAGTCCGACACCCGGGGCCCCCGCGATAAGCTGTTTGAGAAGGCAGCGGCGCTGCAGGAGCGCCGCAGCCTTCTCTGTGTTTACCGCAGGCCCAGTGACGTCACGACTAGTATCACTGGCCTGGGCGGGGCTAAGCTCCATTCAAGTGAAGAGCTTAGCCCCGCCCAGGCCAGTGATACTAGTTGTGACGTCACTGGCCTGCGGTAAACACAGAGAAGGCCGCGGTGCTCCTGCAGTGCCGCTGCCTTCTCAAACAGCTGATCGGCGGGGTCCCAGGTGTCGGACCGCCGCCGATCAGATGCTGATGATCTGATTTTATTTTAGTTCAAGGCTGCTACATAACAAATGTAAAAAAGTGAAAGGGTCTGAAGACTTTCCGAGCGCACTGTGTTTTAGGCCGGTTTACGAAAATAACTCTTTGCATGCCATGACCGCCCCAGTGACTACAGGTCTTCAATTAATTGTTTAACGCAAAAAGCAGATCATAACTGTAGATGTAATTCGTGAAAAATACATTAACTCTTCCTCACATACCATCCCCTACCCATTTTTCTTTTTGATTTTTTTTTTTTTTTTTAATCTGTCCCTTGTTACTTTGGAAAAGGAATTGACAAGCTTAGATGATGCCAGTGTGGCCATTGTGCTTAAAGTAGAACTCAATTTTTTTAATTCTCTGACCTGCTAGAAAGGTACAACTGTAGTGAATGTAATCTTCTCATCAGTGACTGAATCTGTGAGCTATCCCCTCTCTTCTAATTTTTAGCTGTCGTGTGACCAACTGTCTGACCTCCAACTGACACAGGACAGGAAGTCAGACTGAGAGTGAGGCTCCCATAGGAATACACAACTGGCTTCTTGTTCACACATAACATGCTGTGGTCACGTGCCACAGCTAAGACACAGAAAGGAGGGGAAAACTGGAATACAGACACTGGTTAGAAGATTACCTTCACTGCAGATTACATCATTTACCTTTCTAGCAGGTCAGAGAATAACATTTTTTGTGGGAGTTCTTCTTTAAAGGAGTATTCTGATCAAACTGGAATGTTCCGTAAATGTCTGGTTTTCCTCTTGTGTGGAGGCTTCCTTTCTTCCCAGTCTATATATATTGCAGGTGGAAATGTGTGAACATGAAATGCTATACATATAGAATGCCCTTATGGTGCAGGTTTAGGAGCTGAGCTCATTCTATGAGCACCTGGTGTAAGCTGTAACATACAGCTGACACCCTGCTATAACAGACCGGATCGGAGGTAATTCCGATCGCAGCCATTAACCAATATTGATCACAAAGTCTAAGGGACTAGATATAAGTGCCCCCACAATGCTGTCATGAATGCTAAGCCCCCTGGTCTGCTATATTTGTTCATCTATTGGTCGTCCCTGAAGGTACAGAAGGTGCAGTGTACTGCATAAGAAGTCAAGTAATCGCATGGTCATGTCCTGTAAATGTAACATAAAAAACTACTTACCCCATTAAAATGCATTATTTAGAAAAAAAAAGGAAAACAATGAAGTACACATAAATGGTTTCAACACAGCCATAATGACCTGTGCTATAAAACTAATGGGAGATTTGCACAGTGAATGTCGTTATTGTGTTTTTATTGTACAAAAGTAGTAAAACAGAAAATAAACAATATAAATGAGGTATTACTGTAATTGTGCTGACCTGCAGAATAAAGGTACTATGTTATTCACGCTGTACAGTGAATGGCTCTTTTTTTCCATTACCCTTGGAAATTGTTAATAAAAGTTAGTAATTATATGTACAACAAAATGGTGGTACAAACTCCTTCGCCTGGTTATGTTGACAAAAAAAAGTTGTGACTTTCATGATGTGACAACATAAAATCGAAAAAAATTGCTGTCCTTAAAGGGGTTTAGTCACTTCAGCAAATAGCATTTATTATGTAGAAAAAGTTAATACAAGCCACTTCCCAATGTATTGTGATTGTTCTTTTTGCCAACTTTGCTGGGTTGATTGGTTTTTCCATCACATTTTACACTGCTCGTATCCAGGGGTTACGACCACCCAGCAATCCATCAGTGTTGGTTGTGCCAGTCTGTGCACACTTTCACAGTCACGGCTCCAGAGAGGCTGGCGCTTTTCCCTACAATATGCAAGCACGACCACCATTGATGATTGTAGGGTGGTCATAATTCTCATTTATACTATAAAACTGTCATCCCTGGCCCTTAGTACTGCCCAATGGCTGTCAGACACTGCTCCTGACTATTGTGCCTGTACAATTACCATGATATCATTGTATAGCGCAGGAATTAATTTGCCCTACATGTATATCATTTTGCAAGGAGGTGTTAAAATAGTATACAGCTTAAAGGGGTTGTTCACCCCCAGTGTGGCAGTGATACTTTCCTGATCCCCAACACTGGGTTCTGGCTTCTTCATTCCCCCTCCGACACTGCAGATCTTTGTCTCCCTGCATCACTATCCAGTTTGATGTGGATTGACTGGCCACAGCAGTTAAGAGTCTTCCATGTGTCATGTCATCAGGTCACGTATTCCATAGGGGACATGTCACCTGTGTGGCCAGTCTTTGTCAGCATCGACCACGTGACCTGCATCTAAACAGATTTTGACTCTGAGAGATGCGAGACTTGCCACAAGGGGGAGCAGTGGAGGTGAGACCCAGCGGCGGAGGTCAGGGAAGTATAATTCCCTCCACAGGTCTGGCTATGTCTGCCTGAAAGGCCCTTGGGGGTGAACAACCACTTTAAAACTGGTGAACAAGTCTTCAGTTATTTTGAGAACCTGCAGAATTCTTAGAAATATACATTGAAAAGAAATGGCACGCTTTGCATTGTCCACCAGGCCTATCCTTAAAGGGAATGTGTGATCAGTAAATGACCTATTTTTTAAATCACGTTTTTATGTTAAACGCATTTTTAAAGAATTTTTTTAAACGCGCGCCATAAGATCCTGCAGTTTTCACACTGGCCACTGTGCCTAATAATAGGCGCCACTTCTTAGTCTGTACAGATCACTTTACTGCAGTTATCTGCTTATCATTATGTCTCCTCTGTGTACAGGATTCAGCCCACTGTGTCTATGGCCTATGTGGCTGCCATGTAGCAATCGTTGAAATGCTTTCCTCAGGAAAGATGGCTGTCCCCATAATCATGTTCAGGAAATAGAATTAAAAAAAAAAAATTAGAAAATTAAAACAGGAAAGGAACAAAAAGGAGGTGTGTCAGTATCTGGTTTTAACTGTCGTAAAACATTTTCGGTGACACATTTCCTTTAAGTGGGTTCTCCACAGATGTGTTTTTGAAGAGTTTACAAGTTAGTTGACTAGAATCGGCTGCAGAGATCTACGGGGGATAATGTAAATGTCAGTAAAATTAGTGGCATATTGATAATGATGGATCATCGGCTATAAACTCCTGCTGTGCAGGGACTTCTTTTCCGTATCAATAAATTTTAATACAACTCATGATCTGCTATGACTTACGGTTGTGAGAATCCGCTAGGACCCGCTCCATTGTAATTAGCTAGTTTTATAGTCAATCCGAATCCCCTTGTCAGGAATGCATCCTCGGAGTGTATGCAGAATACTAGAGAACAGTAGCCGCGGTGTTATTCCTAGATGTGAAATCTGAATGGTTATGTTGTGTGCAGAGCGCTCTAAAGTTAATACAAGAGATAGAAAGTCAATTATTAATGCCCTAAGGGGGAGCAAAACACATCTTCTCAGCTTCAATTAGTAACCGTATCATTCCAGGCGTTCTTGGAGCTGTTGTAGGAACGTGCGATGGAAGACCAGTTTGTATAAGAGATCTGATAGCAATTAGATAATAATAGCAGACATGTATACGTAATGTCATAATGCACCCCCCCACCGGTAAATATACACCGTCAGTGGAAGGCTAGGTCCAAATCGCATTTGGTGCATGCACATTAAAAGCATCTGAGGCTGTTGCCAGATGGGTCCACAGAACCCTATGGGACTGAAGTGGCAAAATAGCATCCACCATGCATGTCAGTAACTCTTTTATATATGATGGATAGAAAAGTGTAGCTTGCTGTGCTTTTCTGTATTATAACCACAATTTTTTTATTTTTTTTTTGTTACTGTGTTGCTTATGGACAATATGTCTATGGTATACAGTTGCATATGTCATGTCATTTTGGCATGCAAAAGTTTGGGCACCCCTGGTCAAAATTACTGTTACTGTGAACAGTTAAGCAAGCTGAAGATGAAATGATCCCCAAAAGGCATAAAGTTAAAGGGATCCGACACCCGGCACCCCCGCCAATCAGCTGTATGAAGGGAAAGCGCATGTGTCGTCTCCCTTCTCTCTTCCTGCTCACTGCTGCTATGTCTAAGGAGAGAAGGGAGACGGCATGTGTGAACTGCGCACGCCTTCCTTTCATACAGCTGATCGGCAAGGTGTCGGACCACCACCAATCTGAGATTGATGACCTATCCTTAGGAAGGCGCGAACAGTTCACGCATGTCGTCTCCCTTCTCTCTTCCTGCTCGCCATAGACATAGCAGCAGGGAGCAGGAAGAGAGAAGGGAGACGGAACCTGTGCTTTCCCTTCATACAGCTGATATCCTCAATATCAGATCTGTGGGGGTCCGACACCCGGCACCCCCACCAATCAGCTGCGCACGTGCAGTCTCCCGTCTCTCTTCCTGTCCGCTGCTGCTTTGCCATAAACATAGCAGCAGCAGGATGACAGACGGTAGATGGCACATGCACAGCTGATCGGCGGGGCTGCTGGGTGTTAGACCCCTGCAGATCTGATATTGATGACTTATCCTGAGTATAGGTCATCAATAGTAAAGTTAATTTTGCGTTTGTTTGTTTTAATTAAACTATTATCATAAAAAGTGATTTAAAAAATGCACACATATATTATATTATATTATATCACAGCATTTGACTCAACTTGTATAATAAAGATAATGATATTAATACTATCCCCATGAACATTGTAAAAAAAAAAAAAAACTTGATAAAAAAAATTGTGTTAATCAGGAAGTCCCATACATACCAAAATGTTACCTATGAAAACTGCATGTCATCCCGCAAAAGACAAACTACATACAACTACGTTGGCAGAAAAGTGGCTCTCGGAATGCAGCCGCAAAAAACTATTGTTTTTAAATGAGATGTGCTATTATTGTGGAAAATTAGTAAGAAAACAAAACAACTGATACATATTTGGTATCACGGTAATTATACTGACCCGTAGAATTATTACTGGCCAAAAAAGGTAATGAAAAATTCATCGGCAAGTTATATGTACCCCAAAAAGGTGTCACTAAAACATAGAATTTGTATACAATCCTTCAGAAAGAAAAAAAACATGCAAAAAAAATAATTGAAATTCAGCAATCGTCCTTAAAGGAGTTGTCCTACGAAAAATATTCTAGTTTTCAAACCATCACCTGGATCTGAATACTTCTGTAATTGCAAGTAATTAAAAATTTAGCATAGCACTGAGTTAATCAGTAAGATATATCTGTATAGCGCCACCTGCTGTTTATTCTTTTTCTTATTTCTTTGTCCTTCTCACTGAGAAGGCCGCACATGCTCAGTTTCATCCTTCAACTGCCTCCTGAGTTGTGATAGGGAGAGCATGGACACGCCCCCTGAGCTGTGATAGGGGGAGCATGGACACGCCCCCTGAGCTGCAGTGGAAAAGACACTCCCTTTGAGCTTTCAGCTTGATATAAATCTAGCAGAGCAATGAATGTGGAGATCTCTGGATCCATGTGAGGTACAGGACTGGTTCTAGCTTTGTTATAAAGGTATTGTCATGTATTATATGATGTCTGATTTTCAGTTCTTACATTAATCATGGGATGACCCCATTAATACTGAAAATAGGCCGTCTTACGCCTGGGAAATACATTGGTTGTCCGTGCTGCGTCCACGTTGTAGTATGCATTCTACTAACGAGCTACTGTCTATGAATATTAAAATAGCATAGTGCAAATGCTTTTGTTACTAGATTATAGGTAACATATTTAAAAAATAACAAAACTAATTTTTTTTCTTTTTTCGTTTTTTTTTTCTTTAATGCACCTGCCGGATCATTTGCATTGCGTCTTACCAGAAAGTAAGTGTTATGCACGTCTTTATTACTACAATCTGGATACATGTAGGCATGTGAGAGTGCTAGAATACATTTCATGCACACAGTCGAGCAAATGACAATAAATACAGTACATCTTGTATTTTTTGTTAATGGAGTAGTGTGTAAAAGGGAAGCTTTTTGTTATCTTAAAGAGTAACTAAACTTATAATTAAGTTTTTTTGTAAAATATCCCAAATGTCCTAATAATACTTTTTCTAATGTACTTTATTTATGGATTTTTAATAGAGATATTCCCCCATAAAACGCTCACTGCTCAGAGGTGTACTGAGTACGGGCTATACACTTTATGAATGGGGCCGCAGTGCACGGAGTACGGACAGGAGCACACATTGCCACTCCTGCCTGTGCCCCCCAGAGATTTACTAAATGCTGGCATAGCACATGTGTACCCTGTAACCATGTGCTATACCAGGATTAGCTGAGCGGACTCCTGCCTGTGCCTGCTTCTCTATGCTAAGAGCTGACATGTAGGACTCATAGCTTAGTGAAGCAGGCACAGGCAGGAGCCGCTCCGCTCCGCTAATCCTGGCATAGCACATGGTTACAGGGTACACATGTGCTATGCCAGCATTTAGTAAACCTCTGGGGGTTCACTGGCAGGAGTAGCAATGTGCGCTGCTGCCATACTCCGTTCTCTGCGGCCACATTCATAAAATGTAGACTCTGTACTCTGTATACCACTGAGCAGTCAGCGGTGTGGAGAATAGTGAATTTAAAGCACGCAGGAAAATCTGCCCTCTAGGCGGGAATATCTCTATTAAAAATTCAAAATCCATAAATAAAGTACATTGCAAAAAGTATTATTAGGGCATTTGTGACATTTTACAAAAAAAAACCTTAATTAAAAGTTTAATTATTCTTTAAAGAAGAACTCCCGACAAAAATTTTATTCCGTGTCCTGCTAGAAATGTACATGATATAATCAGTAGTGAATGTCATTTTCTTACCAATTTTTTACTTCTATCATCCTGAAGTTTCTTATCTGTGTCATGTGACCAGCAATTAGACCCACCAACTCACACATAGACATATGTGTGGACAGGAAGTCTAATTCTCTATGTATTCCTTTGAGACTGAAAGTGAGGCTCCCATAGGAATGAATAGAGCAGTTACTGGCTTTCTGTCCTGGGTCAGTTGGAGGTCAGGGAGTTGGTCACATGACCCAGCTACAATAAGAAGAGAGGTTTTTACTCATAGTAACAGTCACTGATAAGAAAATGACAATCACTACAGATTATATCATGCACCTTTCTAACAGGTCAGAGAATAAACATTTTTGCGGGAGTTCTTCTTTAGGTTTTAATGCCGTATTTAACACTCCCCAAATTTCTTCCTTTGTGTAATATGCTTTTAAGTTTTATACTAATCTGATCCACACAATGATCTTACTAAACAACTATTGGCCTTACCAGCTAATAAAAATTGAACATAACAATAAAGCTAAACTGCATGTGTACATTGGTGCTTGAAAGTTTATGAACCCTTCAGAATTGTCTATTTCTGCATAAATTTGACCAAAACTACATCATGTTTTCTTATGTCTTAAAAGTATATAAACAAAACGAAATCAAATACATTTTAGATTTGGTAATTATCTATTGAGGAAAGTGATCCATTATTGCCTGTGAGTGTTAGAAGTATGTGACCTTTGTTTTTAGTAAATTCTTCAGCATTAACTGCAGCTAAACGTTACTGTAATTGTTAATTAGTCCTGCACCTTGCGGACCATTACATGCCTTGCTCTTGGCATTATCTTTTTTTAGTTATGATGATCTTGAGTTTCCTCCACTGGTACAGAGTCAGTCTGACTGTGGTTAGATGGAGTCTAAACTCTTTAGAGATGGTTTTGTAACCTTTTCTAGCCTGATGACCATTAAAAACTTTGCTTCTGAGGTCCTCAGAAATCTCTTTTGTGCGTGCCATGATATGTATCCACAAACGTTGTGAAGATCAGACTTATCAGGTTACCCTCACACCTGATTGTCATCCCATCGATGGAATTCACCAAGTCTATTATTTTTTACTCATTTGTTTAACTTTATCTACTTTTAAGATTTGTGTGAAAATCGGATGTAGTTTTAGTTAAATTAAGGGCTCTTTCACATGAATCCACTGCATGAAAGAGTGCCAAGCCCCGTTCAGGACTCTCTATGACCTTTTTACTACAAAATCACAGTGAGATAAATGGACATATTAACCTTGCTTTGTGAACTGAAGTGAAGTGAGGGCACACTTAATTCTGCTTTTGATTTAGTAAACAATTAGATAAATTGAACTGTAAAATATCCAAATTTATATCTTGCATATGACTGTCATTGTCATTCTGCCCGTGATAATAGTGAGATAACTGCTGATCTCCACAAGATGTATAAAAAACATGCTTAACCTAAAACCATGATTCAGTAATGGTTCATTTTTCTGAGATACATTCCTCCTTAAGGTTGCAGTATGCCTGTTCAGATTCCGTCTCTCAATGTTATTGTAGCATGAGTAAAAAGGATAAGCATATGGAGATGTATTCAAAATGCCTCATACCAATCCTGATAACATGACCTGCTCTTCATATTAGATATGCCCTAGTAAAGAAGGAAACAGCAAGGCTTATAGGGTTATATTGTCCCAGGGGAGCAAACACAACATGCATATGAAAGCGGAAGAGCTGAATTGTGACTGGATAACAAAGAAATTGTTCATGTTAATCCTGTCTGACGGTTAATCCTAATGTGTGTGGACCCTAGTGGTTCTGTGACCCTGTCTTCACCCCACCATACTCACAGAATGCGTAACCTGCAATTAAACTTTCTAGAAACCCTGCAAACAAGTGCTGTTTTTATAGGTTTTTGCACTAATCTTTTCGGTATGATATCATGAATATATATTGTACTGTATGAGAGATGTTTCATTTTAAAGGGGTTATCCAACCCCTAAAATGCCCCCCCCATATGACCCGGTCTGTATGCTAAATAGCTGCAGAGAAATCTGTTTTTATTTATATTCAAATTAGCAAGTTCGAGCGCTGCTTATTAACACCCCCTGTGCTCTGCACACTCTCCCTCCTCCTTCATTGATAGGACTAGACATCAGCATACTGAGGGCAGAGATGTATCCTAAAGTGTGTAATAGCACCTACATATCATATACTCTATGTACTATAGCATTACCACTTTGAGATATGCCCAGAAAAGTAATCTACATATTACTGCTTTATTCACAGGCAGAATATTTGATTATAAAGACACCAGTAATATGTGTGAAAACATTCTTCTATATGTGGAAAGGCCATTGCTTAGTGCTCAGTCTTGTATGTAAACAACCTGTAATAAAGGACCAAACTATAATATATAATCATATAGTAATAATTAAAAAAGACCTTACTATATATTTGAAATATATATTATCTATTATATTAGAAACCTAAAACCTATTACTGGTTTATTCACAGGTACATTTATTCATTTTTATTTATATTTATTGTTGAAACATAAAAAAAAACATTATTCTCAATATGATAAGGATATAGGGGTAATTTATTAACCATTAATCGTCAAAATTAGGCGTATTTTTGGCACAGATTGCTGTGTCAGGTTTAAAAAGTGGCTGTGGCAAGGAAAGGGTTGGGCCCCCAAGCTTGTCTCATTTATGCCCCTTTCACACGAGCGGGAGACTCGCATGTCTCCCGCGACGGATCTACAGGGCTGGACTCGGCACGGACAGGGATTGCCGAGCATTATATGCGATCCCAGTCAGTGCCGAGTCCAGCCCTGTAGATGCGTTGCGGGAGGCATGCGAGTCTCCCGCTCGTGTGAAAGGGGCATTACTATTTTCTACATCTGTTTCAGGCGTAGAAAATGGTCTAAATGTAGGACAGCTAGGAAGCAGTCTTACATTTAGAAGCGACAGTGGACCACGGCAAAGTTATGTAGAGACCAAAACCTCTGCATAACTGCGCCGGATCCACTGCCAGCCATAGGGCTTATTAAGACCAGCTTCTAAAAGACCGGTCTTAATAAATGTGCCCCATACACTTTTATTATGGATTAAATGTGAGAGAAAATAAAATATCTGAAGAAAAAAGAAAATATCTTCCAAAATTCAACCTGGGATCACTACATGCAAAACTGTGCACTTATCACTAATCTATAGCATTTTAACAGAGAAGACAAGTTTTTTCTATGCTTAGAAGCTAATTAAAGGGAGTCTTTCACCTGTTTTTCACCAATATAACTAAGAGCACTGCCCCACAGAAGATTGCAGACACATCCCAGACATACCTATGTGCACTGTGTGTCTGTATTACATGTCACATCCCAGACATACCTGTGTGCACTGTGTGTCTGTATTACATGTCCAGGAAAAGCACTTTTATTTTGCAGAAAAACAGCTCCCAAGTGCCCAAAGCAAACCTGACTGAAGAGGGGATTGGTAGCAGATAGGAAAATGGTCATCCTCTTTGAAAGCTGACATTCCAAGCTTTCAAATGATACCAAAATCATATCATTATATCCAGTATATCAGAAGATATAGCTGTTAGAAATCGGGTCGGGAGAGAAAGCTGTTTTTAGTTTCACTTTCAGCTGGGCACTTGGGAGCTGTTTTCCTGCAGAATAAAAGTGCTTTTCCTGGACATGTGATACAGACACACAGTGCACACAGGGATGTCTGGGATGTGTCTGCTGTCTTCTGGGGCAGTGCTGTTAGTTATATAGGTGAAAATGAGGAATCTGGAATCTTTATAATCATATATTGTGCTTGTAAATAAAGCCGAAATATGTATATTAGATTTCTGAGCATATCTCAAAGTGGAAAAGCTATAGGACATAGTGTATACGATATGTACATGGTAGGACTCAGCTCTGCCCTCAGTATGCTGATGTCTAGCCCTGCCAATCAAAGGGATGTGGGAGTGCACAGAGCACAAGGGATGTTACAAAGCAGTGCTCAAAGGGTTCAGCTCCTCCCCTTGGCGCTCAAACCTGCTAATTTGCATCTGAATAAAAACAGCTACAACTGTTCAGCATACAGACAAAAGAAAGGTATAGGTTTAATCAGCATTATGAGCCCTACCAGGGCTACGAGAGAAGGCCGCTGCCTCCTGAATCAACTGACCGGCAGGGTCCCGGGTGTTGGACCCTCACAGATCAGATACTGATGAACTAACTAGAGGATAGTTCATCAGTATTTAAATCTGGGAAGACCTCTTTAAGATCATTAGATTCTGTGTTTTATTGTGTTTTTTCAATATATGCCTTATATTTTATATCCTATTATAATTTTCTTTATGCATCTTATTATGTCAGTAAAGTCCCATTCACACGACAGTGTTTTTGTTCCGCATCCAATCCTCATTTTTGCAGATCAGGACCTAGTCATTTCAATGCTGCAGTGCTGTCCTCATCTGTATGTCCATTCCGTGTCCCTAATAGAACGTGTCCTTTTCTTGTCGGTTTGTGCAGACAAGCGTAGGTATTTCTACCTAGGGGCGGGACGTGCTGATCCGCAAAATGCCGAATGCACACAGCCGTTATCCGCAAAACGGATACTGTCCTGTGAATGGGGCCTAACACAACTACAGCACGCTGATGAGACCTGTATGAAAGTTTTCTTTCCCGCTTTCTGAAATATCACATTGTAATGTTAATAAATTGTTAGAAAATATACAATATCATGTTATAATTTATTCCTGGAGACCCAATGGGATTCTTCAGCTATATTTTACAAAAAAAATGTTAACAAGCTAAGATCAGCTATGACATGAATAGTGGCTAGCTTCTAATTCTCCTTCTTTGTGTAGTGCCGATCCATTCCGATCAGCTGACAGTGTGGTTGCTAGGGATACACTGCCTTTTACGTTGCTGTCAGTCATGATCTCTGTAGTCGTTGGCTTGGATCTCAAGGTTAGCTGAGCTCTGAGTCCAGGACAGAGAAAGGTCAAGGAGAGTCTACTGCTATGTTAATGTTTGTAACCTAGAGTCCTTTTATACAGGCCGATAAATTGACCATAACAATCGCCGATTGATCATATAGTGAGTGGAACGGCACTGATGCTCATTTTTACGAATCTGTGAGGGGTTTCCCCAAATGATCATTCATGGGATTGTTCGTTTCCTTCCACCTCACTTACAGTTTACATTCTCACCTGTTCAGACAAGGGGGGGTCCCCAACAGATACTTGTCATCTTAGAACAAGTGAATCTGTTTTTTCCTATTATTGCACTCATTTGCAGGGTGATTGGGAATGAAAAGTGATCTTTTGGGAGATTATCTCCCTCTGTAAAAGGTCCTATATCCGAGGATATTTCATTCATGCATTTTTTAGTTTACTTTGATTAATGGGATGATAATTCTATACCTGAATGGACAGATGGCCTGGTTATATGACAAACTGTAGTCCATAGCACTTGCTGGTATAAATAATGCTCCAGGGGGTTTTCTTTGCACGTTTCGGCTCTCTTTGATGGGATTTCATTCATGGGGCTCTTCTGTGTCTGCTCACACATAAAGCGATTATTATCATTCCTGAATCCTTCCACTTGATATAATTGGCGTTCCTGCGCATCCATCACATAAGACCCTACCTTGAGCTGCAGACTGTAGCCCATAAACCAACTGAATTTTGACTCCCACCTCCATGAGTCCAGAAACATAACCACTTGATTCTTCCGGGGCCTTTTCTTCACTATGCCTTTGTTGCCTTTCATCCTACGGGTCACAGCTGCTATTGAACGTGCAGTTTCTTCTCTTCCATCTGATCATTCATGTGCATCAGAAGCCTCCTCTGCAACACTTTCAAAACCACAGCTCTCCTATGTTGTTTACTGAACATTTTTACTAAAATACTTGGACTCCGCTCTCCTCAGCTTTTTTTTTTCTTCTTCATTTTATGGAAAAACATAATTATTTTGCACAGTTTCCCCCCTGAAGCTTATGGAGCAGATGCATTTGATTAGGATTGTTGGACCCTTTATTGTAATGTAGATGTTTTCAGGCTCGGAAGAATTTCTCTAAAGGGAAGCATGAACAGAAAAAAGAAGAGAAAAAAAAGCCAAGGGGAGAGGAGGCATTGTTAGATGTGGTCAGGCTGACGTGTTTTTACACTCATTTTCATGGATGTTTTTTCTGTCTTGTTATTGTTATCTCACGTTGTAGTGGTACTTCTCCGTTGGCTTGTCTAAATGCCATGCTTCATACTAACACCCGTGTGGGCGATGGGACCTTCTTCAAAATCCCAGGGAAATCAGGACTTTATGCTCTTAAAGTAAGTAGTTTTTTTTTAATATTATGCATTTCAGTTAAATTGTGACTTGTATGGATTGTAACAGAGCGTGAAGCTTCAGAGTAGGAGTGGGATTTCCTCTGAGACTCTCCTACTTTTTAACATGAGATCATTTGCCAGACTTTTTATGTAACGGCCGTTAATGTAGAGAAATGTATTTTGGTGCCGGAGTAGATTGATTGAATAAAACCTTTGCATTATACATTTACTGTACATATTATCCTGTTTTAGTGTCTTTTGTGATCTGTTGAAGGTATTGCTTCTTGGAGCTTCATATATTGTGGTTTTACATGAATCCATTCTAAATATGCAGCCGGCACTGTCTATGTAAAGTGTGGTGAATGAGAAGCAGTGAACCTGTAATAGGCTAATAATGATTTATATTACATCAGAAAGAAGAATCTACTTGCCCGGCTGATGGAACACTGGAAATAGGTTGCGAGTCAGAGTTAGATGGGAATGAAATGGCAGAGGCAAGCAGCAATGGAGAAGAAAATGAAGGTAGAACCCAAAGGAGTTATTGACCTTCTTTTTTTTTTTTTTTTTTTTAATCTACTTTCCTCGTGCATGTACGGCTTGGTATCCATTCACGTTTTGTTGTTTTACTATTTGATTTTCTCTAATATGTTGGTACGTTTTTGTACATTACACATGATACTTTCCACACCTTCAAACCTCAAACGATGACTAATATCCAGATTTGTTCATTATTACTTTTTTTTACTATAATTTTATGTTAAAGGTGTTGTCCTCTTCGGTTATATTGATGACCGCTCCACAGGAACAGGTCATCAATATCAGATCGGTGGGGCCTGACTGGCGTATGAGAGCTGTGTCCTCTTCTATCTTTACCTGCTCACCGTTATTTTTATAGTGTTCGAGACAACATGCCAATGAAACTTGTTTTTAAATATTTGCTTTATTAGTGCATTTCAACACCAGCGGTACATATCAGTGCAACGTTTCGGGCCCTATTCAGAAGGGCACCTGAATAGGGCCCGAAACGTTGCACTGATATGTACCATTGGTGTTGAAATGCACTCATAAAGCAAATTTATAAAAACATACAGTACAGACCAAAAGTTTGGACACACCTTCTCATTCAAAGAGTTTTCTGTATTTTCATGACTATGAAAATTGTACATTCACACTGAAGGCATCAAAACTATGAATTAACACATGTGGAATTATATACTTAACAAAAAAGTGTGAAACAACTGAAAATATGTCTTATATTCTAGGTTCTTCGAAGTAGCCACCTTTTGCTTTGATTGCTGCTTTGCACACTCTTGGCATTCTCTTGATGAGCTTCAAGAGGTAGTCACCTGAAATGGTATTCCAACAGTCTTGAAGGAGATCCCAGAGATGCTTAGCACTTGTTGGCCCTTTTGCCTTCACTCTGCGGTCCAGCTCACCCCAAACCATCTCGATTGGGTTCAGGTCTGGTGACTGTGGAGGCCAGGTCATCTGGCGTAGCACCCCATCACTCTCCTTCTTGGTCAAATAGCCCTTACACAGCCTGGAGGTGTGTTTGGGGTCATTGTCCTGTTGATAAATAAATGATGGTCCAATTAAACGCAAACCGGATGGATGGAATAGCATGCCGCTGCAAGATGCTGTGGTAGCCATGCTGGTTCAGTATGCCTTCAATTTTCAATAAATCCCCAGCAGTGTCACCAGCAAAGCACCCCCACACCATCACACCTCCTCCTCCATGCTTCACGATGGGAACCAGGCATGTAGAGTCCATCCGTTCACCTTTTCTGCGTCGCACAAAGACACGGTGGTTTGGACCAAAGATCTCAAATTTGGACTCATCAGACCAAAGCACAGATTTCCACTGGTCTAATGTCCATTCCTTGTGTTCTTTAGCCCAAACAAGTCTCTTCTGCTTGTTGCCTGTCCTTAGCAGTGGTTTCCTAGCAGCTATTTTACCATGAAGGCCTGCTGCACACAGTCTCCTCTTAACAGTTGTTGTAGAGATGTGTCTGCTGCTAGAACTCTGTGTGGCATTGACCTGGTCTCTAATCTGAGCTGCTGTTAACCTGTGATTTCTGAGGCTGGTGACTCGGATGAACTTATTCTCCGCAGCAGAGGTGACTCTTGGTCTTCCTTTCCTGGGGCGGTCCTCATGTGAGCCAGTTTCTTTCTAGCGCTTGATGGTTTTTGCGACTGCACTTGGGGACACTTTCAAAGTTTGCCCAATTTTTCGGACTGACTGACCTTCATTTCTTAAAGTAATGATGGCCACTCGTTTTTCTTTACTTAGCTGCTTTTTCTTGCCATAATACAAATTCTAACAGTCTATTCAGTAGGACTATCAGCTGTGTATCCACCTGACTTCTGCCCAACACAACTCATGGTCCCAACCCCATTTATAAGGCAAGAAATCCCACTTATTAAACCTGACAGGGCACACCTGTGAAATGAAAACCATTTCAGGTCACTAGCTCTTGAAGCTCATCAAGAGAATGCCAAGAGTGTGCAAAGCAGAAATCAAAGCAAAAGGTGGCTACTTTGAAGAACCAAGAATTTAAGACATATTTTCAGTTGTTTCACACTTTTCTGTTAAAGTATATAATTCCACATGTGTTAATTCATAGTTTTGATGCCTTCAGTGTGAATCTACAATTTTCATAGTCATGAAAATACAGAAAACTCTTTGAATGAGAAGGTGTGTCCAAACTTTTGGCCTGTACTGTATGTCATTGGCGTGCTGTCTCGAACACTGTGAAAAGGATATTTATTCACTGATGCCCGAGGTGGAGGGAGTCAACTCAGAGACGTGCACCCGCCAAAGCCACAAGCGGACGAGTGCTGTGGTTACAACTTTGTCTAAAGGATATCTGCAGACCAATGACGTTGCAGCAGCAAGCAGGTGTAATGACCGCTCCGCTGTTCCCATTCACTTCAATAGGAGGACTCCGCCCTACTCACTTGAATAGAAAGTATCCGTCCCATTGAAGTGAATGGGGACGGTGGAGTTGTAATTACACCTGCTGTCCACCGCGGTGTTGATGGCAAGCAGGTAATCATTGAAGAGAAGGCAGCGCTTGTGTGAGCGCTACATCATCTTCAAACAGCTGATCAGCGGGGGTCCCCCGCCAGTCTGATATTGATGACCTGTTGTGAGGATAGGTCATTAATAAAACAAAAGCGGTGAACCCCTTTAATTTGGTCCCTGGAAATAGGCTTACCTTCCCAGTTTCTGCAGTTTTCACTTATATGTATAAGGCAGAGCTTTATCTCAATGATGTAATAACAGTTCTCACAGGCATCACTGAATGATATATGTCTGTCAGTGATGGGAAATCCGAGAGCTGTTCTAATCATGGAGTTTTCTTGGCGTCTTAAGAGACCATAACCCACAGCATGTTACCACAATCTCTTACTTGAAAGCAAATTTACTTTGTAACAAATGGATTCCCATACATCATCTACAACATCGGAGTTGTGTGTGTTAACTGTGTGTTTTTTTTTTTTTTTTCCTTTTTTGCTAAAAGGTTTTATTGTAATAGATTACCTTGATTAAGTTATATGGGTGAATGGATATCATTACTGTGAGTACTGTGTCCCTTGGTCTTCCACATAGCTGTTAGAGTTCATACAGGGTTTAGAATTAGGTAGCATTGTTTGCCATGAATCTGTGACAATCCACACATCATAATTGTCCATATTGCTAAAAACTTGCCACTGATTTTATCCTTATGCCTCATTCACACGACAGTGTTTTGGTCAGTGATGTCCATCAGTGATTTTGAGCCACAGAATAGGAGCAGATCTTTCCCTTATACCTTATCTCTGTGGAGGCTCCCGTCCTGGTTTTGGCTCGCAGGCACTGATGGAAATCACTGACCAAAACACTGACGTGTGAATGAGGCTTAACATTGCACTACTTACAGGTACCCCTTTCTATGGTATTGACTTTGTTGGGGGAGGGTCAACCTGCACTGACTCAATAAGAGTCATTGGAAAGAGGACCCTTGGCAAATCATCAGTGAACAGCAGCGTGAGTTTGGGTCTGTTCACATCTCTCACAACTTTACTGGGAAATCTCCTGGCGCACATGCTGAATATCACCCAGATTAATTTTCACATACTTTGGGCCGGTACGTGTCAGAATACTTTTTTTTTCTCCTAACACTTCTGTCTAGAGAAGCTGCTCCAGTTTTCCTATTCCACTCTCCTCCTGGAGTGAGATTGCAACTTATTTGCGACTTTTTTAAAAAGTCGCAATGATAAATCTGGAGTGACACTCATTAACATAGCTAACCACACCCACTTTCCCAACCATATTACAAAACTGGAGTGAGTGGTGTAAAAATGCAAAAAGTCACTAGACACAAGATTTTGCGCAAGTGAGTGTAAAAAGTCTAAAATTTTTGCACAATCGCTTAAAGTTTGTGCAAACGAATGCAAAAAAGTCGGCAAAGCCCAGTGAAGATATGGTAAATCAGGGCCTAAGTCTCCTATTCTTTTCTATACAAAGGAACACAGTAGAAAAAAATTGTTTTGCCTTTTTGCAATTTGTGTTTTTTTTTTTTTTCTTGCTATAATGGGAGTCACTGTGCCACTGTATGCCTATGCTGAGGAAAAGACTACTGGAGTTTACGTATCTGGCATAGCCAAATACTACCATGCACCGCCAGATCCACCTTCACTGTAATGGGATCAGGCGGGATCCGGCCACCCTACAGCATATATGGCGGCTTTCAGCCGGAAAAAAATTGCTGTGTGTAGTATTTTTTGTCAGGCCGAAAGCTTACATGTACGCCGGATACAGTGAACTGTGGCAGTCTGTTCCTTCACCGGAACACTCTCCCAGAATTAAAAGCGCAGTTGAACCCAACCTTAAGCACACGTTTCATGCTTTTTTTTTTTTTTTTAACCTTGATGGTTTTGTCAGTCTATTAGCGCATGGCCGTGTTTCATACAAATTGTTTTATCTATCTGTACACAGTGTGCCTGAAGCAAGTGACTGAAGAAGCGTCTTCCAACCGAGTGCAGAGCAAGCTAGTGTCTTCCTTCCAGCAGCACACCAAAAAGGCACTGAAGCAGGTAGGTTCAGTTTAATTCCTAAAGTTTTGTTGGCACAACGTCAAAAGATGTCATATTGAACTTTTTTAAAGTTTCCAATCTAAATCCATAGCCTCCTGAGAGTAAGTACATAGAGGGAGACTGGTATAAAGTAGAACTGGCTTAGTTGCCCTTAGTAACAAATCAGATTCCACCTTTCATTTTTGACAATTACTTTTGAAAATGAAAGGTGGAATCTGATTGGTTGCTATGGGAAACTAAGCCAGTTCTACTTTACACCAGTTTGATAAATGACCCCCTATGTACACCAACATGCTACTTATTCTGAAAAATTACCTGAAACAGTAATGGATGATGACCTATCTTTTGTTTCACCCAAAGTCACGCAAGACTTTGATGAATTAATTCGGCAATCACATCTGCGTCTTTAAAAATATTTTAAAATGGCAATCTGAAGTCGAGTTTGATGCAGATGTACCAGCCGGTACCAAACCCGACTTCGGATTGCTATTTTAAATTGTTTTTAAAGACGCAGATGTAATTGCAGAATTAATTCTGCAAAGTCTAGCGCAACTTCAGGTGAGACAAATGTTGCCTCTGCGGGGGCAATACATTTTAATGCTGTACACGGAGACAGCATTAAAACTGAAGTGCTTGAGCAAATTGACTGCAGATCTTTAATCCGAAGCTCGATTCACTCAATACTAACACAATAGATGCAAACATTATTTGTGGAATAAGTCCTCACTCTGATATGATAAAATCTGAGACTCTCAGCCAATATGTTTTGCTCAAAACACATCTGTGCCCGCCTATCTGCGCCAAGGTGGTCTCAGTCAGGCAGGTCCTACTCTAAACCTCAGCTCAACCCTATTCACTTCAGTGGGAATGAGCTGCAACTAAGCCATGAGACTGATGTACAGTGACATCACATGGTCTAGGAAGAGGCCGCGGTGCTCACAGGACAGGTCATCAATATTGATTACTGGATAACCCCTTGAAGTTATCCAGTGGTCTGCAAGTGGTAAAATACAATCTGTCAGCATAAAAACAACCACTAAACTAAGCTAAAATATTATATTATTTATATTATTAGTATGAATTTCCCCCCCCAAATTTTTTTTATTTGATCCTAATTCATTATAGGCAAAACATGTTAAAAAATCAGCTATTTCCCAGCTGCAGAGAGCCTGTATAACACTGTGCATTGCTAAAACATGCATAGCTAGTCCGCTGTGGTAGTGAAACAGTCCTGTGAGTCAGTATGACAGGCAGGTGACAGGTGTCACTCCTAGAATCACTTCACTTATTTGGTCAGTTACGGGTCAAAAACTGGTTAAATAACTGAAGTGTGAACTTACAGGTCAATGTTAATGTCCGGTATAAAGAACCGTGCAGTGGCCGAAGATTGTACTATAGCATGAAAGAGCGCACTCCTTTTACACCATCGTCAGCTGATTCCACATAGATTTCTACAGATCCTGTTCACCCCAAAATCAGTAGTATCAGGCCACAAGTTCACCCCTACACTATCTCTAAGCTGTCCCTAAACTGTTCCGAAGTAATATTTTGTGAATAAATTGTTTCCTAATTACTGTCACTAGTGCCTGTAATGTCTCTCCGTGCACTAAGTTCACTGGAAAATGTTCGGAGACCAGGCAGGAGAAGACTTTTTATAGGGCTGTGACTTCAGGGCTATCTGCTGATTGGCTGGCTGCACGGCATTATGGGTGATCCCTCGTTCCCAGGCTTCTTATTTTCACTTTACAGCATGTGCAGCAGCCATTTGAGGAAAAATCTAATTAGTTACCACAAAGCACGAGGAAATTCGGATTCATGACTAATCAAATTTTTCCTAAAATTCAGATCGAATTCAACTTCGTCAACTTTGAATCACTCAACACTATATGTGCACTGATTGGCTATATGTATTGCATCCCCTCTGGCCATGACCCCTTAGATCAAGGGTGCACAACCTTTTCTGGTTGGGGGCCACATTCTCGGCCTGAACCAATTCCAAGTGCTGAAAATGAAACTTAAAGGGGTATTACCAACTGAAATGCTATGTTATGGCATGTTGAACATACAGTATATATCATAAATGTCTAGTACTCCCATCTAATGGGAGAATACATGAAAGATACATGTGAGCATCCACGAGACATAGACATACATGTCTGTCACCAGATGCCGCAAAGAATGATATGGAGGCCCGCATGTTGCTCCCAGGCCACAGGTTGTGCGCCCCTGCCTTAGACATTGCCACTTCTCATTTTATTCAGCTTAAAGGGTTTCTGTCACCAGTTTTGGGCATATAAAACAGGATGACATTTGCAATGTGCAAATGTCACCTGATGCCCAAAGTGTTACTCACTCTCTGATTGCAGTCCCCGTTTTTGTATAAAATCTACTTTAGTAATATGCAAATGAACCATTACTAGGTGCAAGGGGCGGTAACCCTGCACCTAGTATCACCGTTTCCCCGCCTACTTTCTTGTGATGGACAGGGCCAGGCAGCTCGCTCTATCTGCTCCCGGCCCTGTCCTCACTGCATATCCCGCGCGGCCTTCATTCGGCGCATGCGCCGTGATGAAGCAGGGAGCCCGGCGGCCAGCGGCACTCACTGCGCCTGCGCCGAATGAAGGCTAAACGGCACAGGCGCGGGATCTGCAGCGCAGCAGATAGAGCGAGCTGCCTGGCCCTGTCCATCACAAGAAAGTAGGCGTACCTAAAGGTGGGGAAACGGTGATACTAGGTGCAGGGTTACCGCCCCTTGCACCTAGTAATGGTTCATTTGCATATTACTAAAGTCGATTTTATACAAAAATGGGGACTGCAATCAGAGAGTGAGTAACACTTTGGGCATCAGGTGACATTTGCACATTGCAAATGTCATCCTGTTTTATATGCCCAAAACTGGTGACAGAAACCCTTTAAGGATTATACTAGTTTTATTTTATCATTTTTGTTGTAGACCTCTCCAGCCTCCAATTCATGGTTCACACAGGCCCATCGCATTACTGTTTTCTAATGTGAACAGGTTTTAGGTCTCTTCTTGCACCTCCAGCAATGTTCTCTGTTGAATTACAACTCTGGGGATGGGAATAACTTCTTTATTTGACGTTACATTTATGGCCATTGCTTATGTGTTTTTTGTATTCTTCTTCTGTAAAAGTAGAGGATGGCTTACTGTAACTTTTTATAATTCTTTTTAACTTCTGCTGCTTAACGTTTGTTAGCTTGACCCATTTAATTCTGGTGTGCCTTACATGGTAATTGAAGTATAGGTATAGGCGCCCCTGCCGTGCTGGCGCTCAGAAGCTGCAGAATTTGCAGAATAATCTGTTTTATTTACCTTCCAGCTCATTTAATGTAAGTGCAGAGAAATACTGACTGGGAGCAGATTCCTAGTTCTTTGACTTAGTATGTGAAGTGGAAACCAAATAGCACAAAACATGACAAGCCAAAGACATTTTCAAGTCTTTAAATATGAGAGCAGAGAAGTCCTCGTTATATGCTTGCCATTATTGTAGACTGTCTCCTCGTTGTCACATTGAATGGGAGTTCATCCTCTCCTTGCGGAATGTCTTATGTTTTATTGGTATCATTTTTATTAATCTAGCTTCTCTGGGGCCTTTTTCTTGGCTCTGGCAATAAAATGCATTATTTATTTCATTGTTATTGTATCTTATTTGCTGCAGCCTTTACAAGTATACCTGTTGTAATAACAGACTGTTGACTTTAATATCCTAACGTATCTGTTCAATATAAGTGTATATAATACAGTATATATCATCTGCTCCTGCAGTGTTTAGAATATTCAGCAGAATTGCTTCCTTAACGGGGTACCTATCAATAATGGTTAAGGGTTGCCCAGCTTCTTAAAGGGGAATTCCCATAATAGACAATGGGGCATAGCGCTAGGACCGATGGGACCCGCACCTATATCCAGAACAGAACAGGGAATGCTCCCCGCTGCTCACATTTCTATGGAGCCAACGGAAGTAGCCGAGCCAACGATTGGCTATTTTCAGCGGCCCCAGAAAAATGAATGTTGGGCGGCTTTACCCGCTCCGTTCTTGACATAGGTGCGGGTCCCCCCGCTGGGATATGCAACATGCCCCCATTGTCTATGATGGGACAAACCCTTGCTCTCTGTCGCGTTGTTCCGGCTCCTCAAGTCCATTGCTGCGTTACTCTGTGGTCCACACTTTTGAACATCTAGACAGGACATGGGTGGGGCTCAGGGGTACCGCTGTAATAAATGACTGAACACAGCAGTGACATATCTGACACTTTGTGGCCGAGTTTCTGTGGGTCCTAATTTGTTGCACTTTACAATAATACCCCTCACAGTTGTTTGGTGGAATGTCAAGAAGGGAAGAAACTTCACCAATTGATGGTGGCATCCTATTAACAGTACCATGCTCAAATTGTATGCTCTTTAGATTTAGCCATTCTTTCACAAATGTTTGTAAAGGTAGACCACATTGCTAGGGGCTGGATTTTATACACTGTGGCTTTGGGTCTGAATGAAACACCTGAATTCAGTGATTAAAGGGGTTTTCTGTGATTTTTTTTTTTTATATTGGTCAATCCACAGGATAGTTCATCAATATGAAAACGGTGGGTGCCTTACTCCCGGCACCTCTGCCAATCAGCTATTTGAAGAAGGCGCAGTGCTCACTGGCCTCCTCAGAGCTTCCCAAGCACAGCGCCATCCATTGGATAGCAGTTGTGCTTGGTATCACAGCTCAGGCCTACTCTCTTGAATCTTGAATGAGACTGGGCCTAGGTTATGTGACCAATGAACGTGATGTTGCATAGCCTAGTAAGATGCCTAAGCCCTCACGGAACTCAACAGTCTCTTCAAACAGCTGATCAGTGGGGTGCTGGGAGTCTGAACCCCGCCAATCTCATACTGATGTCCTATCCTCAGGATAGGCTATCAATATGAATATTAGCCCATTGCACATTTACAGTGGCCTCCAGTTCACTAATTTTTGGGTTTGCATTCTGCAACCGCCCCAAATCCCACCAAACATTTTATGGGTTTCAAGTCATGCAACTGTGATAGCCACTCCAGAATCTTCCAGGACTTCTTCTAAAACCAAGCCTGGGTGTACTTTGAGGAATGCTTGGGATCATTGTCTTTTTGGAAGGTCTATCGATACCTAAGCATCAGCTTCCTCATAGAAGGTGTGGCTTTTACTCCTAGAATTTCCAGATGTTGATTTGAATCCATCATGCCCTCTACACCATTGGTTCTCAACCATTTCAAGCCAAGTAGTCCCTAGTGACAAAAAGTTTGAACCGAAAACACCCAAGGAAGCGAGCAGTGAACTATGTGAATAAAGGCCATTCTTGTGCCACTGTCATAGGCTCTGTTCTAAGCCTCTTTCAGCCTTTCCTTCACATTTGTTAAAAAAAAATGTGCAGCTTTCAGCACTAATCTTCCTGTCCTATTGACAGACACAACTTTAGGATCCATAATGGATGACTATTACTATTTAAATTACATTGTGCAGTACCAAACATACAGGAGAATACAGCACTACATACCCGTTACATCTAGTGACGTGTCCTCTGATATAGATTGATATATATGTTCTCTTTCCTTATCTTCTCCGCTTGGACAATACCTCCATGATGACTTCTTTCAGCAATGATTCCTCTTTGCTGTCTTTTTGTATCCTTTTCCATGTTTGTGAATGTCTAAACTTTTTAGACCACTCTCTTAATGGCTACAGATCCAGCTGTCTCTGTAGCAGTTCTTCGATGGATTCACAGAGAAGGGTGGATCGGTATTCTGCAGATGCATTGAAAGTGAAATTTGCACAGACAATACCCTTGAAAATTTTTAATAAAGGCCAATTGACTAAATGATTGTAAACAAAAATTAGTAGAATGCTGTGTTAAAGAGGACCTTTCACCGCTCCTCTCATGCCTGTTTTCATAGCTTCACGCATTCCCCATGTAATAACAATTCTGGAACATCTATTCTTAAGGCTCTATGTTGTGCCATTCCTTTATTATTTCTACTAGAAGTTATGAAAGAATAGCTAGCAGTCTGCAGTAATGGTATAGAGGGGTGGTAACAGGTTGGGGGTGTGTAACAGCACAGACTGACAATGCCAGCACTGATTGGATAGAGAGAGTCTGTGCAGGTACGCACCCCCAACTGGTCACCTCCCCTCTGTACCCTTACTGCAGACTGCTAGCAATGAATTCATAACTTCTAGTAGAAATAATAAAGGTATGGTAAAACATAGAGACATAAGAATAGATGTTCCAGAATTGTTATTACATGGGGAATGCATGAAGCTATTAAAGCAGGCATGTCAGCAGAAGTGAAAGGTTCTCTTTAAAATAAATTGCTTTAAAGGTGTCCATAGCCTTTAAGTCAATCTATAACGACATCGCCTTCCATACAGCTCTTTAGGCAAACAGTCTTTTTATTGACTGCAATGGTTCAGCCCTTTATATCATGCATTTGCCAAGCCTGACACCTTCACAAGTTAACCTTCTGTGTATTTTATACTACCTGCTGCTCTCTGAAACATCTAGCCCTGAGAGTTTGTCTGTAATAAATCGTAGGTGTTTTTTATTAGCTGTTTTCACTTCTTTTTTTTTTTTTATCTTGTTTTATGTTTCTTCTAAATAAGAAGTCTGCTGTCTTTTTACTGCTGCGAATGGACTGGATGGGATTGACTCAATAACACCTTTATAACCTTCTGATTAACATATGGATTTCCATATAGTCCAATTCGATGTATACATACATCATATCTCCATTATGTATTGGAAAAAATTTAGATCCACACGAACCTGTGACCTGCATGTTGATGGCTTTTTTTTTTTTTTTTTTTTTTTTCAACAATGGTTCTATTTATGGGGGGAAAAAGAATACTTTATTCTTGTCTCAGACAACCCCTTTTATTTTATATTTTTTGCTAGTCTGGCTAAATTTTTCTGTCCACACTATATTTTTTTTTTTTTCCCTTTTTTTTTTACACACTTACCTCTGGACCTTAGGCCTTGTTCACATTTCCATTTTTTACCTGATGTCTGCTGTCCACATTTTCTACAGAAAATTAACTAAACACAGCCATTGAAGTCCATGAAAAATTACACAACTTGGATGGCATCCATGTAGGGTTGTCACGATACCAAAATTTTGATTCGGTTTCGATACCATAAAAAAGTATACCACGCGGAAAAAAAAAGTTGCGTGCATTCCGCTTTTTATAAAATGTCCAGCCCATAATAGAACAGTCCTATCCTATTTTTTTGGGGGGGACAAGGTGACTAAAAAATGTCGAATCGTGCAGTTTTTATTTATTTATTTATTTATTTTATTCTGTTACGTCGTTCACCGCATAGGAGATATTTTTTAATATTTTAATACTTTGGACTTTTCGGACGTGGCGATACCTAAAAGTGTTTATTTATTTATTGTTTATATATTTTATATGTAAAATCGGGAAGGGGGGATTTAAACTTAATATTTTGGTGTTTGTTTTTTAACATTTTATTTCCTATTAGCCCCCTTAGGGGCTAGAACCCTTGTCCTATGCACCCTAATAGAGATCTATTAAGGTGCGTAGGACTTACACTCTCCCTGCTGCCCTGTGCTTTGTGCACACAGCAGCAGGGAGCTTATCATGGCAACCAGGGCTTCAGTAGCGTCCTGGTTGCCATGGTAACCGATCAGAGCCCCGCGATTACACTGCTGGGGCTCTGATCGGAATCTACCACTGCACCACCAATGAAGAGGGGAAGGGGGGGTCACCTGTGGCCACTGCCACCAATGTTTATTATACTGGGTGGTTGGGGGGGGGAGCCCACTGCGCCACCAATGATTTAATTTTGGGGCGGGGATAGGGCGCACTGCTCCACTAATGAACTTTACTATCATTTAATACAAGTGCAGGAGCGGATGTCAGCGCAGAATCACCTACACGGCACCCATGACAGGGAGTGTGATACTCTACAGTTAACCCCTACCGCTGATCGCAGCTCCCTTTTTTACAGGTCGGGTGCCGGCTATGTGATTCTGCGCTGGCACCCACTCCTGTACTTTTATGAAATAATAGTAATGTTCATTGGTGGCGCAGCTGCCGCAGCCCCTCCCCTCCTCCACCCCCCTCCTCTCATTGGTGGCACAGCAGCCAAAGCCCCTCCCCTCCTCCACCCCCCTCCTCTCATTGGTGACAGCAGCAGCACAGGGGGGAGGGAGAGCTTCCTTCTCCCCTGTGCTGCTGAGGGAACATGGAGCGCGCTGAGAGCAGCGCGCTCCATGTTCTCTGATACTAGGCTGCGCAGTAGCACAGCCTAGTATCGGTAACCGGCAAATACCGGTATCTCATCGATAGCGGGACAAAAGTATCGACTGGGTATCGAGAATTTGATACCCGGTGCAACTCTACATCCATGTTTGGTCCGCTTTTCTATTGGCCACTGATAGGAGATGCTCTGGAAATTGTCAGCTGAGCAGTGTCCGTGGAATACGGATGACACACGAAGGGCAAAAAAAATGGACAAACAGACCAAACATGGATCCTTCATGGACCTCTTCAAGGATGGACCATGGACAGATTTTTTTCACAGACGTCAAACAGACGTGGAAATGTGAACAAGGCCTTTATATTTTGTGTGGTCTTTTTTTTATTATATACGAGCTGTTGACAACAGCGGAGTTTGCTAGTGGAAACTGCAGGTGACTGCTTATTTTCTCTGTCGTGGCTGTAATATTTAATCATCGGCCCAAACTGCAGAAGCAGCAGCTTGTAAGCAGAGCTTTTACGTATGCCTACCAAACTTTTATGTATGTATTCAGATTAAGGATGAGCGAATCGAGTTCGGATGCAGGAGCTCTGTACAGTATTAGAAGTTCTGGAGTTATTATTTCACGAAGTCTCACATGACTCGGGTAATAACTTTGTAAACTAATTTCTACTGTTAAAAAACGTTTGTACCGAACTCTGGTTGTGTTCCAAGGTACCACCTGGAACTGAACCCGAGTTTGGTTCTAAGGTTTTTTTTACATTAAATTTCATTTCCATTACGCCCTATAACAGCACCTGTGAGAGATCCTCCCCCTTCTGGACAGGAAACAGGAACCTCCCAGATCTTTAAAAAGATCCTCCTCTCTCTATTCCTCAGTTTCTTCTTGTTACTGTCCATATGACAGGGGAATGGATCTTTCCCGGATCTAATTAAGAGGCTGCAGGGTCTCTAGGGTTTTTGAATATACCTAGTAGAGATTACCTGACGTGTAAGACTCCACTAGGAGCCGCTGTGAAGTCCAGTTGGTCCTTTTGCCATGGGGGCGTCCTGATGGCTGCCTCATGTTCCTTCAGGCCTGCAGCCGGGCGGTGTTCCGGTGGGAGATGAAAAGCTTCCTCCCCTTGTACATCGGGTGGCGTGTGTGCTGGCAGGCCCTGTTTCCGGCATGCAGTGCAGGCGTCCCGGGTGTGAGGCGTGTGTTCCACGCTGATACAGGAAGGGCGAGGAGCCAGAAACATGGCGAGTGGTGCACGCCCTTCAAAAGGAGACGCCGGCCGAAATAAAAGGGAGCAGCAGCAGAGTGGCAGGTTTCTGTATAGCGACCGGATCCCTTCCAAAAGAACCCTTTCAGTTGGAAATTATGCAAAGAGTGGGATGGACCACAGCGCACAGAGCGGCAGGAGCAGCATTCTCAATCTAGTATGGTACTCCTGTGGGGTAAGAGGGGTTGTACCCCACCATCTCCTGGTAGGTGATTGTTTTTTATTCTATACGGTTTTACTGTGGGCTATGTGTTAACGCAGGTTAAAGAGCCTCCAAGCAAAGCCATCCACAAGACAAAGGGAAAAGAGAGTGGGATTTGCAAAAAGAAGTTAAGCCCATCTTTCCCCAAATTCTGTTGTCAAGCATGTTTGGACAGAGTGGTAGTGGAAGATTCCCCATCTCTCTTCCAGAACATACAGAACCTGGTTAAAATGGAGGTTTGTTCCTCTGTAGAACAGCTTGAGAAATCTCTACCTAGTTCCACCAAGCACAGAAAAGTTCAGATGGTAGAGACGGACTCTACCGAGTCAGATTCGGTAGAAGAAGGGTTAATAGAGGATTTTGATTCTTCCTCTGAAAATCTTGCTGGGAAGCCATTGTTTAAAGTAGAAGATACAGAGCGTGTTTCCTATACAGGACTGTGTAAAAGAATTGATCAAAAGAGAATGGGCAAACCTGATTTAAAAAAAAGAAAATCTGTATTCCTAGATAAGTTAAAAGAAAATACTAATTTAATGATCAGGGAGTGTCGACTTGGCAAGATGTACCTCGGGTTGATGCCCCTTTATCAAGGTTAATAAAAAAAAATCAGCCCTCCCGTTTGAACATTTATGCTCCCTAAAGGACCCAATCTTAGGCAAAATTGAGAGGCGTCCACTTCCTCTTTTACCTAATATTGCCAATACAGCAGTAGATAGATCACTTACAGTTGGTTGGGGGAATTAGAGTTCCATGTTGCTAATAAAACCCTGAGAGAACAATTGCTAGAAGCGATTCCTACTATGCTGAAGGCAGTTGATTTTATTTCGGATGCGTCAGCTGACTCTAAGATTGTTGGTCTGCTAGAGCAGCAGCTTTGTCTAATTCTGGAAAGGAGACATTGCATGTAAGTCCAAATAATGTGCACTGCCCTGCCAGGGTAATTTTTTATTTGGTCCTGCACTGGATTATATTTTAGACAAAGCTTCTGACAGAAAGAAGGGGTTTCCCGTACTATCCTTTCCTAGACAAAGAAAGCCATTTCGGTTTGCGGATGCCAGGCCTCGGGTGGGGGTATTGCCTTACTTTATTTTATCAAGCCTGACAAATTATTACAGCAAGTCCCTAGGTAAATAGTATAATAGAGAGTCAGTTGAACTTCAAGAAATCCCCACCACAAAACAGTAAAAAAAAAAAAAAAAAAAAAGACTACTTTGTGTCAGCGTTCTCCAAAGCAGTTAGCCTTATTAGGGGAAATACCGTAAAAGACCTAATGGACAAAGCAGTTTTAATTCCTGTTCCAACAGAGGAAATAGGAGAAGGGTTTTATTCAACTCTTTTCCTTGTCCCCAAGCCAGATGGATCTTATTGGACAATAATACATTTGAAAGACTTGAACTCGTATCTGACTTATCAGAAATTCTGGATGACATCAATTTCATCTACAGTCCTGCATGTGTTCTCCAGTTGTGTTATGGCATTGATAGATATCAAGGACGCCTATTATCACGTGCCCATACAGCCCTCATCTCAGAGGTTTCTCAGGGTAGTGGTACAGACAAGACTCAGTCCTTCATCTGCAGTTCAGAGCACTTCCTTTTGGGGTATCTCCGGCATTGAGACTCTTCACAAAACTAATGGCGGAGGTGATGGCGCAAGTAAGGATGTTGGATATTATAATTATCCCATACCTGGACGACCTCCTTATAGTGGGGCAGTCCCCGGACTCCCATTTAATACAGGTTCAGGAAGTGTTAAAGATCTTGACAGTTCTAGGATGGCTCGTAAACTGGGAAAAGTCGTCTCTGACTCCAAGTTACCAATGTGCTTTCCTAGGGATTCAACTAGATTCTACATCCCAAAAATCTTTTCTTCCAGAAAAGGAGCTTGCAATTCAACAAAAGATTCTGAAATTTAGCAAAGCAAGAGTAACTACCCTGAGGGAAGCCATGTCAGTGTTAGGAATAATGACATCTTGTTTTCCAGCGGTGAAATGGGCTCAGTTCAGGTCCCAGGTTCTTCAGTCTCACATTCTGTCATGCAGGAATGTAGATCAGTGATCCCCGAACTACAAAATTCAGATTCCCGAGTCAGTGAGGAATTCCCTTTATGGGTGGATGAGTCCAGTAAATCGGAGGTTAGGAATAGATAAGACAATCCCATAATAACAATGGATGCCAGCACCAAGGGGTGGGGAGCTCACTCAAATTCGGGGAGAATTGGTGCCTTTGTAAAGAAGTCTTCAACCAAATAGTGCATCTTTTGCGTGGCCCCCTCATAGATCTGTTTGCTTCCAGTGAGAACAAGAAATGCAAAAGGTTTTTTTTTTTTCCCAGAGTGATTCAAAAGATCAGGAGGGAGGAAACTACGGTATTTTTGATAGTCCCCTATTGGCTGAAAAGAGTTTGGTTCACGTGATTGAGAAAACTGTCCCTTCCAGACCCTTGGGTGCTGCCAGAGATGAAGGATTTGGTATATCAGGGCCCTCTACTTCATCCAGAGGTAGTGAAACTACACCTAACAACCTGGATATTGAAAGGGAATTCCTTAGATCTAGAGGCTTGTCAGAGCGCGTCATCAATACGCTTCAAGCTACCAGGAAAACAATGACTTCAGATATATACGTGAGAATATGGAAAGCATTTATCCATTTTTCTAGACCAGTTTTGCATTTATCCTCACCTCTGGATATTCCATTAATCCTAAATTTTCTGCAGTAAGGGCTAAATAAGAGACTGAGACCTAGTACCCTAAAAGTTCAGGGTTAAAGCACTTAGTGCCTTGTTTGATGTTAGATTGGCAATTCACCCCTGGATTAAAAGGTTTATAAGAGCATCCTCCAGATTGAATCATGTCCTTGGGATCTCAATGTGGTTCTTTCTAGTCTAACCCAAAGTCTGTTTGAACCCATAGATTCCATTTCTATTAAGATGTTGTCATAGAAAACTGCTTTTTGGTGGCCATCACTTCGGCTAGAAGGATGGGGGAGTTTCTGCTTTATCTGCTTCACCTCCTTATACCTCTATTTTGGATGACAGAATTGTCTCAGATTTCCATAGATCACAAAAAATCATTTTACCTTCCTCCTATTAGAATCCTAAAAACGAAGGTGAAGAAAGATTCCACATGCTACATGAAATGAGAGGGGTGCGTTGTTATTTGGAACCTACTAAAGATTGGGGGAAGGCTTCTCAGTTGTTCATTCAATTTCACAGTCCAAATAGAAGTCTGGAAGTCACAAGTCGTATTATTGCTAGGTGGTTTGTTAGAGCAATAGGTTTAGCCTACTCTTCTGCGGGATTTTTAGCACACTTTACAAGAGCCCTGCCTTAGCGACATCTTGGGCAGAGAGAGGCTGCGCCTCTATTGACCAAATTTGTAGAGCTGCTACCTGGTGCTCTCTATATACTTTTTATAAGCGTTACAGACTGGACCTTTTGACTAGTCAGGACTTAGCTTTTAAAAGAAAAGTCCTGCAGGCTGTATTCCCTCCCTGAGTCATCTAGTCTCTCATAGATGCTGTCATAGGGCGTAATGGAAATACATAGATTACTCTTACCGGTAATCCATTCTCCATGAGCTTATGACAGCACCTGCATTATTCCCCACCCTAAATAAATATCAAAAATAAAGATTTTGTATATGGCTATAGATATATAGGTGCATATATGTGTGTTTTTGAAGTGAGTGTTTCCCTGTATATAGAATTATATCAGTCCTATGGATCTTGTCACAAACTGAGGAATGGAGAGAGGAGGATCTTTTTAAAGATCTGGGAAGTTCCTGTTTCCTGTCCGGAAGGGGGAGAATCTCTCACAGGTGCTGTCATAGGCTCATGGAAAACGGATTACCGGTAAGAGTAATCTTTGTATTTCTGAGCCAATACATCGGAGTCTCATCTGAGCCAAAACACTCTAATACTATACGGATTGCTCGCTCCGTACAGTATTCTAACAAATTTTTATGTGAATCGAAAGTCTATTCGCTCATCCCTAATTGAGATGTATTTTCCCGTTTCTAATCACCTCTGAGATATTTTGCTATAATCTCAGAATTCAAGAACCATTTATCACAAATAACCCGTGTTAAAATTGTAGCTATTGTATTCTTTTATCCTGTTTTTGTTTATTTCTGTAAACCCTATTACTCGCCGTCATTCTGCGGACTTACCTAGAAGGTATCTTCAGTACTATATTTGTGTTCTTTAGAGAAACATTTAATCATCCGGCTTCCTAATGGACTTTTGCTTTTAACAGACTATTGCTTTGATGAGTCGTGATAAATTCCTTGAAAAGACATTCCACTGTAATTTTCCATCCTGCTCTGAGTATAATTGGTTTAGGGTTTATATAAACGCGGACTAGAATGAAGCTGTGGCAGTGTAAGTAATAACAGCATTATGATTGAATCTGTAGCTTTATTACATGACGGTGTGAAATGAATGCAAACTATCAGTGGTACATTTTTTGCATTGATTTAATATCAAAGGATGGAGCACTATGATACCATTATTTATTCAGCATAGAAGAATTTCCCGAGCCGGTTTGGGCCTTTATTCCTATGGCAGAGTGCTTGGCTTCTTATTGCTTTGCGGTGGCTGTTCCACTTTGATCAGTATTGTGTGAAATTTCAAAGGTTATCTCACATGCTGGTTTTTTTTTTTCAGGACATTAAATTGACATTTTAGAAAATGTAGTGACAAAATGAGAGGTTAAGGCTACAAAAAAGTGTGAAATGATATCTTTAGCAATGTTGCAATTCATACATCTGGGGGGGGGGGGAGGAAAAAAACCTATTTCCTAAATGGCCCTCCCATTGTGCATGGATGGCACTTGGCTCACAAGGCTTTACTCCTCTGCCTCATTAACCCTGTCTGTCTCCCACTAATGAGTACAGTACATGTCATAGCAGTGAATTATTCAATGTTTACACTTGCTATGAATCTAGTCAATTTTTCCCATTTATGATTCCTATTAAATCAATTCGCATCATGTGGCTGATGTATCTATGAGAGCAGTGTGAAATGGTTATCATTATAGCTCGCACGTTCCCTTCTTTATCATTACTTTGTATTTAAGCTTACGCGTTCTAGCCGTTCTGCTATCTAGTTTTTCGAAACATTGAATTTTGCCCCGATTGTCTGCCTTGCCTACAAATGATGCACTCTAAATTCTTTTTGCATTTTTATCAGTAGTTTTTCTCCTTTATGTTTTTTAAACTCTTTGCCTATTTCATAATATATTTTTATAGGGAGGGCTTGGAGCTTAGTTTTTTTTAATGTTTTTATTTTAACAGATCAACATACCCTCTACTTCCTTTCACAGCCATAGAATTAAAGGGGTTGTCCATCAGTATTAATTTTAAAGCTGAGCAAATCAATTTGTACAAATCAAATTTGTTTATTAATCAGCCCGCTGCTCAAGCAACTCCCACCTCTCCCTTGTTTGATAAGGCCAGAAGGGTTGCGGCGCATGCACAGTTGATATCTGCGCTGCTCAGATGGTAGCAGTAGAGCCGCTACTAGGATCAGTGGCTCAGGCCCGAGGTTGACCGGGCCAAATGAGATGTCCGGCTCTATCAATCTAGGGAGAAGAGGGAGTCACTTGAGCAAGTGGGACCAGACACTCGCTGCTCAAGCAGACTGACTTTTTTATTTTTATATGGCTCACACTTCCAATGCTGCACCAGTCCCCACTGTTCTCCAGTTCATGTTTCAGGCTTGATATGCCAAGAAAGGCCCACTCGGCTAATCACTGGCTTATACGGGTCTCTGCTATGGCCAATGATTGTCTGAGGGGTATTCCTGGTATTTCCAGTATATCGAAGGCCAGAACAGGAACTGGGGAGCAGCAAGTTGCATTGGAACAGCAGTGGTAGGAAATCAATAGATTGAGAGTTAGTCATTCACATGTCCGTGATGACATTATCGACCAGATAGTCAGTGTTTCGTCTGTGAAGGATCCGTGTTTGGTCCATGTGTCAGTTTCTTACCCTCCGTGTAACATCTGTATTTCACGAACACTGCTCAGCTGAAAATTAATTTCAAGAGTGTCTCCTTAGCAATGAGCGTCAAACATGGATGCCATCTGTGTTGTTTTTCTTTTGTTTGTTTTTTTACAGACCCATAGACTATAATGAGTGTGGTGGATCTGTAAACACGGACAATAATAGGGCACGTTTCCATTGGGTACACCCAGACCCCCGGACTGTGGTAAATCACGGATGTTTGAATACACACATTAAAATCAATGGGTATTTGTGCTGTCCATGGAGAAGATGCGCAGCACACATATATGGTTCACTGAAGTCTGAAAGTCTGACTAAGACGTTAGTTTGGCTTTTTTGTTTTTTGAGCCACATTTTTTAAAAAAAGTAATACCTCTCAACAACCCCTTTAACCCTCTCATGTCAACAGTCTGTCTGTTTTACATAAATTTAGCATATGCCTCATGCTGCAGCAATGTAAATATATGTGATCATGTTTAATGGCAGGTTATGCTCTTTTAAAAAGACTAGGGCTTTGACATCTATTGTGTTAAGTACATTCTCTATAATGTCTTCCATACTATTCTTCCCCCTGTATATGAAAGCTAGTGATAAGGGAGTAAAATCTCCTCTTCTGTGTGCTCTGTATGGGAGACCTCATTGCAGCTAGTCCCAGATACAAGTCATATAATGGTCAGAATTGGAGCTATTATGTGTGTATATGTATGCTTATTCTGAAAGGTCATTTAAAAGTGTAGGTACTCTTTTGACGCTGACTATAGATTCGTTATCTGTCACGGTATTCTATGTAAAGTCCCTTAAAAATCAATGGCTATGTGTTTAGTCTTTCCTGACATTTAGTAATATTATGGAATCAGAATGTCTACTGGTGACAAATTAATCTAAAACTGAGATTTGATCTATTTATTATACAGTTTTTTTCACATTATAAGACGCTACTCAGGTTTTAGAGCAGGAAAATAAGAAAAAAATATTATCTAATATTTCATGTCAGATCAGACCCCCATCTCAAGACCTCACATCAGACTCTCATATCAGGACTTCAGATCAGACCCCCATATCAGGACATCTGTTCAGACCCCCATATCAAGACATCAGATCAGACCCCCATATCAGGATGTTGGATCAGACCCCCATATCAAGACATCAGATCAGACCCCCATATCAGGATGTTGGATCAGACCCCCATATCAAGACATCAGATCAGACCCCCATATCAAGACATCAGATCAGACCCCCATATCAAGACCTCAGATTAGACCCCCATATCAGGATGTTGGATCAGGACTCCCATATCAGGATGTTGGATCAGACTCCCATATCGGGACGTCGGATCAGACTCCCATATCGGGACGTCGGATCAGACTCCCATATCGGACGTCGGATCAGACTCCCATATCGGACGTCGATCAGACTCCCATATCGGATGTCAGATCAGACTCCCATATCGGGACGTCGGATCAGACTCCCATATCGGATCATCAGACTCCCATATCGGGACGTCGGATCAGACTCCCATATCGGACGTCGGATCAGACTCCCATATCGGGACGTCGGATCAGACTCCCATATATCGATCGGATCAGACTCCCATATCGGGACGTCGGATCAGACTCCCATATCGGACGTCGATCAGACTCCCATATCGGGACGTCGGATCAGACTCCATATCGGACGTCGGATCAGACTCCCATATCGGGACGTCGGATCAGACTCCCATATCGGGACGTCGATCAGACTCCCATATCGGGACGTCGGATCAGACTCCCATATCGGGACGTCGGATCAGACTCCCCATATCAGGGATCGGATCAGACTCCCATATCGGGACGTCGGATCAGACTCCCATATCGGGACGTCGGATCAGACTCCCATATCGGGACGTCGGATCAGACTCCCATATCGGGACGTCGGATCAATCAGATCATCAGACTCCCATATCATCAGGGGACGTCGGATCAGACTCCCATATCGGATGTCGGATCAGACTCCCATATCAGGATGTTGGATCAGACTCCCATATCGGGACATCAGATCAGACCCCCTGTACGCGGTCAGGGCAGTGCAGCATGGCCCCATGGAATAAGTCCAGGGAGGGTGAGTACAGGAGGTGCTTGCAGCACTTTGCTCCCCGCACTTAATGCATACTAGTATTCACTTTGTAAGACGCAAAGAGGGAAAAAGTTTGTCTTATAAAGGCAAAAAATACCATATGTGATACATTTTTTTCATCTTTCACCCTTTCAGTTTTATTCATAGGCACTCACCCCTTTATCTGCATTCCCTATATTTGTATGACTTGCTCTGTATGACTCAAAGATCCATCTATATTTAGCGTACAAGCTGTTAGGAATGTACGGTATCCAATATGTAAAAGTACCACTGTTGTCAACCATGAAGTCATTATAATTCTGATATTCTTGTATTCTCCACCCAGAGATTGCTGCGATTTCATACTGTGAAATGTAAGAATTGCTGTAAACTATTGATGATGCAGATGGTATTGCAATATTCACTTACTTGCTGGATGCACTCACATGAGGAGCGTTCTAATGTTACTGGCTATAAATATACCGTCTCACTAATCAGAATTAGCATTTACAGATGACGATTTACCATTTGTACCTACAAAAACTAACTGAACTGCTGAGTTGTGTTAGCCCTTTTAAATAATATAGTGATAAATACATAAAATATAAATGTCTTATAGACTGTCATCTTTAATACAGTAATGACCAATTACATAAATAGACTAAAACTCACCATACTTATTAGAACATCCATAAGTTGCAATAATTACATAAAAAGGTGTAATTCCATTAACAATGGCTGTAATTATTGTATCTCAGTAGTAATTATAAAGATATTTAGGCCAATTATTAAAAAGAAAGGTCAGCATACATTATGTGCTCACATTTCTTAATTGTTGCATCTCGCGTTTCGTGCAGCTTCAAAGCCAGAAGTTCAGGCGTGCAGACCTGATATCTGAGGGTGAATCAGGAAACCTCTCGGCTGTGATATTGCTCTTTGTAACATTGCTCATAAGTTTATTTCACAGTTTACTTCGAGAAGTCTGAGATTGTAGAATGTCGACCATAATGACAACTAAAGTATAACTGTCATTTTGTTTTTTTTATATAGTTTAGGGCCAGTGATATTAATTTTTGTAATGCACTTTTTTAGGCTAAGAAGACTCTTACACCTGGTTTTCTAGTACAAAAAAAATCTATCTATTCACTGTATTAACAATAAACTGAAATGATAGTTACACGTAAGAAGTGGAGTAACAGTGGTTTCACACAGAGCACTAGTATAATGGGCTAAGGGTTCTTTTACACCGGCTTCTGATCATCCCTATTTGACTTTCATTTATATGTTGCAGTTACCTTGATGTTTTTTTTTCTTTTCATACCATTATTATCTCCCTCTCTCAATATTGTTAGCAACACACTGTTTACACAAGCAGTTATTGGGATTGATTGATCATTCGTTCATCCTATCATTTAGACCATTATTGCCTTGAATAAAAGACCCTCAGAGAGGATCACCACAAAATGCCGTGCAATCTGCAGGCAGCATGCTTCAGAGCATGAGGTGCTGAGTAGATTGATATATAGTTTTGTGAGAAAAGAATAAGCAAAACATAATTTATTCATTTAAATCTTTTCTCTTTCTAAAGATTAGACCGCCTCATGTACATCTATCGGTGACTAACAGCTATCTCTGTATACACACTTACACAGAGAATGTTATCAATCACTGATAACACCTTCCCAGTGTATATCTATCAGTGACTGACAGCTATCTCTGTATATACACTTACACAGATAATGCTATCAATCAATTATAACTGCTCCCCAGTGTATAACTATCAATGACTGACAGCTATCTCTGTATATACACTTAAGGTCCTTTTACACGGAAAGATAAATCGTATTAGCGATCGTAGATGAACGATCGAACGACGCAATGTAAATACCGTTTACACTGAAAGAGAAGTCGTTCACAATCTTCGTACTTTCGGTCGTTTTATAATCGTTATTACGATCGTTCCTTGCTCCTTGCCATAAGCATTACCATTACCATCTGCCAACGACTAAACGATTTTCGTTTAAACTGGAAGATTTTCGAACGATGAACGATTAATTTATTGGCAGGACAAAAGATGCAATCAACGAGAAGCGAACGAAATCTCGTTCGTCGTTAAATCGTTACCCGTGTTTATACACAACAATAATCGTGCAAATCCGAACGTTTGAACGATTATTTGAACGATAATCGGCTCGTGTAAAAGGGCCTTTACACAGAGAATGTTATCAATCACTGATAACACCTTCCCAGTGTATAACTATCAGTGACTGACAGCTATCTCTGTATACACACTTACACAGAGAATGATATCAATCACTTATAACTGCTCCCCAGTGTATAACTATCAGTGACTGACAGCTATCTCTGTATACACACTTACACAGAGAATGATATCAATCACTGATAATACCCCCCAGTGTATAACTATCAGTGACTGACAGCTATCTCTGTATGCAAACTTACACAGACAATGCTATTAATCACCAATAACACCTCCCTGTGTACAGCTATTAGTGACTGACAGCTATCGCTGTATACACACTTACACAAAGAATGCTATCAATCACTGATAATACCTCCCCAGTGTATAACTATCAGTGACTGACAGCTATCTCTGTATACACACTTACACAGAGAATGATATCAATCACTTATAACTGCTCCCCAGTGTATAACTATCAGTGACTGACAGCTATCTCTGTATGCAAACTTACACAGACAATGCTATTAATCACCGATAACACCTCCCTGTGTACAGCTATTAGTGACTGACAGCTATCGCTGTATACACACTTACACAAAGAATGCTATCAATCACTGATAATACCTCTCCCGTGTACAACTATCAGTGACTGACAGCTATCTCTGTATACACACTTAAGATACATTCATACGACCGTGCCATGTTTTGTAGATACCTGCATTTTGCGGAATGCACTTAGTCGGTACTATATAGAAAAAGCCTATTTTTGTTCTGGATTGCAGACAAGAATAGATCATGCTCTGTTTTGTGCAGGGACGCAGAATGGAACTAGTGCCTGAAACTGCACAGTGAACTGAGCCTTCTGTCCACTGTATAGTTTCTGACGCAGATGGCTTCCCGAAACAGCTGTTCGGTGGAAGCGCTATGTGTTGGGCCTCCACCAACGTGATTTTGATTACTTATCCTGAGGATAAACCACACATATCTTAGCCTCAGAAAACACCTTTAACCCCTTAATGATTGTTGATGCATGTTTTTACAGCAGTCATTAATGGGCTTTTTTCTAGGCCGCTATCTTTTTATGGTGGCCTAGAATAAGTGCTGCACAGGTCTCCCATGCAGTGGAGAGCAAGGCTCTCATACAAGAGTCCGGTTCCTGGTCTCATGGCCCAGATCGACAGAAGCATCGACCCTTTAACCCCTTAGATGCCACAGTTAATAGCGACCACTGCATCTAAGCAGGTGAGAGGAAGGGGGCTCACTCTTTCAGACATAGGCACCCTGTGAAACAGATTGCGGGGTACCAATATCTTAGTAGGACAGCTGAGGTCCTAATGAAGGCATACAGGTCTGTCTGCAGTGTACTATGCTACATAATTCGTACAGTGTAGTATACAACTGATCTGAAGATTGCTTGTCAAACTCCCCTTGTGGGACTAATAAAAATAAGAGTTCAAATTTTATTTTTAAAAAATTCTCCAAGTTAAAAAAGATACACATTTTTTTCCATTTAAAAAATCTATTCACCACCAAAACATGGATTCAAAAAGTGATGTGGTATGTATCTCAAAATGATACAATTGAAAACTACAAGCCACCCCACAAAATTAAGACCTCACACAGCTCTGTAGGATGAAAAAGGTATGGGTCTTGGGATGCATCGATGTTAAAACTTTTTATTTTTTTTATTGTGCAAAAGTAGTAAAACTGTGTATTGGTCTCCCAATATATTGGTCAAGCAGGGCAGGCTGATGAAACCCATACTAAAGAGAAATTGATATGCGGTTCATCCTGTTCATGCTTGTATATGATGGTTGGATGTGAAATGCAGATCATCATTGTAAGGTTATAGGACTACTTCCTCAATAATTATGACATTTCATTTAATATATAATGGTGTACGTAGCAAATTTCTAAATCACTTCATATAAAAAATATGCCTTCATCCACCTGAAAAAAAAGCTGTAAAGTCATGGCCACTAGGGGTCTCACTTCAACCTAATTTGAAGTCCACTGCCTGTTGTCAGGCAAGTTCAGTCCCTGGTAACAGAGAATCAGAAGACAGCTGAGAGGAAGTGGGGCATGTCAGATCTAGCTGAGATTGTGGACCTGATAAAACAACTGCTCCTACACTGCTTCTGGACATTACATGAGTCTCCCCTCTTGTGTGTCTGTAAACCTGATTTATTCCTTATCTGTTCTGTGAGCTCTGAAAGTAAACATAATGGGAAGTAAGGGAAAGGATGTCAAAGATATAGAAAGCTGGAAGAAGGGAGATGCCCCCTGCTTCTGAGTGAAATGCATCTAGCTGTGCAGCTGAAACAGGAAGAATATGGTTGAAAAAACATTAGGGAAGCTCAAACATAACTGTTCCTTAACAGTTGTTATTGTACTAAGAAGCACAGCCGTGCAAACTTTTTTTTTTTTTATTGAAAGCGTAGGTACCCTTTGAGTCATCGAGACTTTACTCTGCCATTATCTGTATGTAGAGGTACATCCTGTGTAGCTGTGTAACAATAGTAAGCTATTATAAGTATGGAGCAGAGTAAAAATTCATTGGTGATGTGCTGTCATCATGCTCGGCATTTGTTGGCCGTTTCCTTCCATTGCTCCCATTCTTTTTCATTGCTCATTGTAATGATTATTGTTTTCTCGGATTATCCCCAAGAGCTCCGGTATTGGCCCATACACCTTGTCTAAACTGAATTAGAGAGGAAGGCACAATGGATGTGCATTGCACAAAGCGCTACCATTGTAGTGTGTGAATAATTTGGCTTGTGACCATGGATGGCATTGGCAACAGTTGGGTCGTTTTGAAAACCGCAAGTAGCGGAGTTAACGCGCAGAACTGTGCGTGACATGTGCAGCTATCTGTTGACACTTATAACGTTATCCACTCGAATGGCCTCTTGAGCAATCTGAATATTTCTTTCTAATCTTGTCTTGTCATTTTGTGCGTGTATTGTGCAGATATTGTTTTATCCGTCATTTGTTTTTGGGAGGGGGGTTTGCGGGCGAAAGACATATTAACTGTTTCTTTGAAAAAATGCCAGGGATTGGGTAAATCTTTTCCAAACGTAGCCTTAGAAACACACAAAGAAGGAGGCTGTCTGACAGATATGGTTAATGACAGGATCTCGGCGAACCGTTTGTTCACCCGTGGCACTTTTATGGTTTTTTTTTTTTTTTTGCTTTTCGCTGAATTTTCCAACCGCCTCCTGTTGGTAGCTTGAAGGTTAATTCCCAAAGTCAGGCAGACAGGAGTGCTGCGAGTATTCCTATGCTTGGAGCGATTCCTCCTCTTCTCAGAAATAAACGATTCCTGCCGTGTTCAGTGATTTCTGTGCAGCACTCCACACGGCTGAGCGAGTGCATCAATACTGTAGTCCTTACATGCTGTACATACTGATGACACTCTCTGTTTAACTTGATTGACTGAGCAGGATAGGGAAGCAGATGCACCTGCGAGAGATGTACAGACGTACGCACATACATTTGCCGTCTGCTAAAACACTTAACGCTTTCTCTTTGACTTGAAAATGACGGTGCGATGTGCCTGATGTGGTGAATTGGAGGTAGTACAATCGGCTCCAGATGCCTTTGTTGTTACAAGCAGTGAGATAAATTAGCTTCAGCGTATTTGTGCTCGAAGTTCCAAGTTTTAATTTCATATTATCCGAGGCTGATTTTTCATAAGGGCTGGCACCTGGAAAGCAGACGGCGTACTATATAGCCTGTGACTATATGTAATGTGCTGGTGTCTCCGTGCCAGTGCCGAGCTGCCTGATGTTCCCGGTAAACCTGACTGTCTTCTTTTCCTTTGTTTAGGCTTTGAGGCAGCAGCAGAAGAGAAGAAATGGGGTCTCTATGATGGTAAACAAGACCGTCCCTCGTGTCGTCCTGACGCCTCTTAAGGTGTCTGATGAGCAGTCGGATTCACCTTCAGGTAAAGATGAAAGAAGCTGCACATTTTATGGGGGGGAAATCCACTCTCTAAGCCTTTTGTGTAAGGAGGGCTGTGCGAGGAAGGGAGAGCTGCATGAAGACGGTTTCTTTGCTGCTCTGCCTACAGTTTGACAAAATACCCTGCGTTCGGAGCCCTCTGTTTGCACAGATGCACGCACACCCCTGTACATACATAAGCGGGCGTTAGGATTCACTACGCATAACAAAATGGTTTGGCTGCTGCAGAAAGATACGAAAAACCAATCATTTGCAGCCTGGTTAAAGAAATGTGATATGGGACCACATGCTGGCGCTAAATGCCTGCAAATGTAGCTCAGTTACACACTTATCTTGTGGCATTTGCCTTGAAGATCCCTTCTAAAAAGTATTAGTGCATTTTTGTTATCGGTAGATACAGAAGGAGGCTTGTTTATTATGTTGATAGATCAGTTTCATTGAATGAAATGCTAATGAATTGATCAGAAGTTTCAGAATTTGATTGTATTTAAGTTCGTTATTATAGTTCTTTGGGCTGTTTATTACATTATTAGATCTACATGTTGTTACCTCTGTTTTCCTACATTCCTCCTTTCTACATAAGGTGAAGTACTACATTTTAGCCAGAGAATTTCTACTGGAGATATCCCTTTGCCAGAGTGTTACTGTGTCAGTTTAGCGGATTATTAACGGTCAGTAGTTCCTCTTGAATGCCCATTGTGTCCTCTTTATTACTAGGGGATCTTGACACTTTTTGGATAATTACGTTGGATAACATCTCGAAGTTTAAAAAAGGGAAGCAGAGGGATCCAATGTAGATTTCACATAATTAAAGAGACTGAATGGACATTGTGTATGTTTGTGTATACACAGCCACACTTGTCCAATTTTCCAATCCTTAACATAGGATCTTAACATTTCTTGAATAATCATGTCAGATCTTGAAGTTGTGAGTTAACAAGAAAAAGGAAGCAGCGGGGTTGAGTTTACATTTTTACATACGGTACTTAAAGAGACATTTTAAGTGTTTGTGTCTCTGTATGCACATACAGCACATACAGAATTATTCCAATGCCTGTTCAGTCTCTTTAATAACATTTATGAAGTCTAGTACAACACAAATATTAATGTTCTATTTGTTGTGGTCTCCCATGTATTATCTGGTCTCTTAAATCTTATGCTTTTATTTGTAATTATCCTTCTATCATGCCTACTGAGGCATTGTAAAGTTAACTTGAACCAATAGTACTGAATGACAATAAAGGGGTTTTCCCAGTTACACAAAAAAACACCAACTTTCAAACTTACTGCATTATATGTCCGATGACATTCTGAGTGCATTTTGACTCCTTCAATATAATTGCGACCTGTGACCTGCACCCTTTGTTTACATCCCAGCGCAAGACGCCCAGGGAGTGTCTGTAGCATCAGGTCTCTGCCTCTACTTCCCCTTCCAGCTGAAACATCACAGATACAAGCAGGGTCGCAGCCTATTCGTATTCTATTCAATGCAGTGAATACTAATGAAGCTGTGGGTTGGGAGGACCCTCTTTCAGCACATAAACTTTTACTTAAGAACTTCTATAAGAAGTCTTCTACAGGATTTCAACTCCAGGCTTTCTGTCAGGCAGAAGAGTTACCATTACACTACAAACCTGCTCTGTTAGAATGGCTGATTTTTTTGTGCTTAAAAAGCTATTTTCTTCACAGGCATAACATTAAATAGATAGTATATTACCGAAATCAAAGCATAAAAAAATTGTGCCATCTACCAATCACCAAAAATAATTTGTTCACTATATTGCACAGCTTATTATGATTACAGGGATACCAAATACTGTTTTTTCATATTTCATACTGAGGATGTTTTTTTGTTATTTAATAACAATAACAATTCTATTTTCCGGCCATAGTGTTCACTATGAAGGTTATTTTACAGGTTTCAGTGAGATTTGAACCACGGACCATCTGTACAGTGAGCAGCTGTCTTACTCACTCTATGGAATATCTCTGTTGTGAAAATTGTATTTTCTATGCCTCACAGTTTGATGTTTTTTTATTAAATATTACAAAACAGTATTTCATATCACTGTAATCATAATAACCCGTGTAATATAGTAAAAATATTGGAGGAGATTTATCAAACTGGTGTAAAGTAGAACTGGCTTAGATGCCCATAGCAACCAGCAAAAGGTGGAATCTGATTGGTTGCTATGGGCAACTAAACCAGTTCTACTTTACAGTTTCATAAGTCTCCCCATTATTTCTGGTGATTGGTAAACAGTCTGAATAAAAATGGAGGGGGCATGGTTTGCCTGTATGGAGCCCTGAAACTTTTTTTTAATTTAAAGAATGCAGTCAGTCGCAGGCCAGTATATTATAGTTCAGTCACTTGACATGTTGACACTGGCCAATGATTGTGAACATTTGGATGATTATCGCTTGTGTGGATGGGCCTTTACTGTCCCTTTAGATAAGTTTAGAATTGTAGGACTTTTTCCTTCTGTAAGGCCACTTTCACACTTGCATTTTTGCCTGATTCGGCAGGGATCATCAAAAACGCTTCCGTTACTGATAACACAACCATCTGCATCCGTTATGAACGGATCTGGTTGTATCACCATTATCATAATGGGACGGATCTGTTTTCTATTGTGTCTGAGAAAACGTTTTGCTCCGCATCCCATGACCAAAAGAAAAGTGTAGCTTGCGTTCTATTCAGTTACGTTTTGTGCCCATTGACAATTTCAGAAGTATATGGCAGCAGCTTATTCCCCTATCTTTGGTGAAATAGAAATGTTCAAGTAGATAGCTCTAGGCTTGATTTTTAATATGTATGAATATCTTTACTTTTTGTATTAAAAAAGGCTGTCCTGCCACCAAAAACTTAAACAAAAAAAAAAACCAAACACTTAGAATGTTTGTTCTTTCTGCTCCAGCGATGTGTCAACACGTACACGTGACCACTGCATCCAATCACTATCCCTTGTGGTGACCTCATTATTGATGCGTCACTGCTGAACCCAGTGCTTGGTTGCAGTGATCACCTCTCTGTGTCGACACATCATCACTATAGAGTTATCCATACAGATGGAAAGCAGTAGGCCTAATCATGTCTATTTCACCAGAGGGGGATGTCTGCTTGAAGACATCTCCGGTTGAAATGCCCATATGGATGAGGGGAGTCCCCTGCTTTAGACTCCTGTATATGAGTTCTTTTACTGACTTAGTAATGATTCTGGAAATCAGTATGTGGTCTCTGGGGTTACCCTTCAAACCTAACCATTAGCAGGATGTTATTTTTCTTATCTGTTGTAGCATTCAGCTAGTTTGATTGCATTCCTATTTGATTTGACATACTGTTGTCCTCTTGTCTGTGGTGTTCTGAAAGAAAGACAAGAATAAAAAGGATGTTCCTGACCACAGATGATGCTATTGTGTGGGTAAGGTGACAGAGATGTAAAATGTGTGTTTACTCTTGTTTTTCTACCTTCTGTTTTAAGGGTCTGAGTCAAAAAACGGTGAAGCAGACAGTTCTGATAAGGAAACTAAGCAAGGGCAAAAATCACCCCCTGGCAAACAAATAAGCCAGCACTTAAAACGGCTTAAAAAATCAGGTTTAGGTAAGTAACAGTTTTATATGTTTTTTTTTGTATTTGAGTTTTTGTTTTTCTGTGGATGAAAAGAATATTAATAAGACAGATAGGAGAGTGTACACATTTGTCAATAAGAACAGATTTATTCATTTCCGATAAGTAAAACTCACCGGTTGCATCTGTGATGTTAGTCCTCATTAGAAGCTTCATGGCAGAAAAAGACCACATGCTCCATCTAGTCTGCCCTTATATTAATTCATTTTCGGATTGGACTATTGAATGCCTTTCGAACAACAGTGCAGATGAAACAGGAGTTTGTATATTTCTGCTGGTTACAGTATTTTACCCATAAACTAATTTTTTCAATTATGCAATTGAGGCTGACTAATGCCGATTACATGTATTAGAATTCATGAGAAGGTACAGAGTACCAGACTGGGAGAAAAAGAGAGAAGACTGTGTCCATGAAGGCTTAAAAAGAAACCTAAGGTTAGAAATTGTTAATAAAGTCAAGTAGTGAGACAATGGGTCTGTAGATTTGTAAGCTTTTTTTAGAGAGATATGTTTTCAGGTTATTTTCAAAGTTGTGGCAGAAAATTCCAGAGTAGATAGCATAAGCGTAGGAGGTCTTTGAGTTTATGATATAAGGAGCAAACTAGAGAACGTCAGAGAACAAGGTCTTGCACAGAGCAGAAAAAAGTTATCAGAAGGCATCAGGTGGCAGAGAGTCTGTGGAGGGGATTGGTTGTGAACTTTATTGTATGTAGTCTATGGGGGATATGATGAAGACATGTATTATGATTTTGGTAGACTCCAAAGTTGAGGAAAGCATATCGGATTCAGGAAATATTTCTGGCAACAGGAGGGCTAGTAAGGAAGGATGGGACAAATTTTAAAAGTTATCCAAGGCACTGGACCTATACTGGAGAAGGTCGTGTAGGGGGTTGAATTTGATTTTCACAAACTGCACAGTTTCCGAAATACTGCCACTCTTGGCCTCAAAGCCAGTAATCATTCCCTTTTGCAACTTCGATAAACTGCCCCTTTTAGCCATGAAAGCAGCGAGGGATATGTGTCCAGACACTGTATCACATACCTTATATACCTACCAAGCCAGCTCACGACACGTGACTTCCTTCTGCCTAGCTCGGAAGTAGGAAGTGGTCACAATGTGACTTGACTGTATATAAGAAAATAGACAGTGCGAGAGAATACAATTATTTACTAAAAGAGACATGTCAGGAGTTGTGACAGGTCCTCTTTAAATATAATTTGTTTGGTAATGTGAAACAGGCTAAAATGTTTTAAAAGACATGTGCTGCAACACTCTAAAGGGATTCAGATAGCAAACAAAATAATTGAAATCTACAAGTCCGGAAAGGAATGCAGAGCCATTACTAAGGCTCTGGGCGCAACAAACCACAGTAAGAGCCATTATCTACAAACGGAGAAAACTTAGAGCATTGGTGAATGTTCACAGGTGTTACCGGCTTATCAAAATTTTCAAGAGTGCATCAAGAACTCATCCAAGAGGACACAGAAGAACCCAAATGAACATCTAAGCAACTGCAGGCCTCAGTTAAGGTCAATGCACAGGATTCCACAATAAGAAAGACACTAGGTAAAAATTGTATCCATGGGAGAGTCCCAATGAGAAAAACCACCGCTATCCAAAAAGAACACAAAGATCCATCTTGCATTTGCCAAAAATATCTAGATGACCCTCGACTTCTGAGGTTATGTTGTGTATACTGATGAGTCACAGGTAGAACTTTTTGAAAGACATGGGTCCCGTTACATCTGGTGTAATGTTACCACCGCATTTAACCATAAGGACATCATACCAACAGTCAATCACGATGGTGGGCTGCTTTGCTTCTGCAGGACTTCAACAATCTTTTGTCATAATTGATGGAACTATGTATTCTGCAGTCATAAAATCCTAAATGAGATTTTTTGACCTTCAGTTCATGACCTAAAACTCAAGCACAGGTTATGCAGCACAAAGCTCACTAAGGTAAGTCCCTCTGAATGGGTGAGAAGAATCACATTATAGTTTTGGAGTGCCGAGTTAAAGTCCTGACTTGAATCCCATGGAGTTGCTCTGGAAAGATCTTGATTGGGCAGTTTATGTTTGAATACTCTCCAATGTATCCAAATTAAAACAATTCTTCATAGAAGAGTGGTCCAAAATTCTACCACAGCAATGTAAGACTCATCAAAAGTTATTGCAAACATTTTATCGCAGTTGTTACTGCCAAAAGCAGCACAAGCAGGTTTTGGTTTTGGGTAACCAATTACTTTTCCACATGGGTGATAAAGGTTTTGTATAATTTTTTTCTTCAAAACAGTGTATTATTTTATTTTTACGTTGAATTTATGCTGTGTTTATGTTGTATTATTTTAAAGTTGAATTTATGCTGTGGACTTTCAGACATATGAAGACCTTGGTCTAGAAGCGATTAATAAATCTTTGTAATTGGATATATTGATATTAGCATCTAAGTGGAGGGAGTAGGCCATATCCCCAGGTTATAGGTAAGGGGATAATCTGGTTATAACAAGTTATCCCCTATTCACAGTGCTTCACTACTACATTTATATTTATGGGAGTGCTTCTGTACTTGGCTATCTCCTGTGCTCCTTTAGAAATTAATGGAGTGGCGATGTGCTTTTCTGACTGACCGCTACGTCCGTCTCACAGGTGCTCCAAAGGATATGGGGCCCCTATTCTCTTGATCAGTAGGAGTCCCAGTGGTAGGACCCCCACCGATCTGATGGTGCTGTGGATAGGGGATAACTTACTATAACCTGAATACCCCATTAATAAGAGTTACACTGGCTACACTTGTTACAGAATCCATTACACAACAAGCTGCCTGCTTCTTTGATTCTTAGGCTCGCCGACTTTGCTTGCCACAAGGGAAGACCATTAACCGATCCCACTGACAAAGCAGGTGTAGTCCCCTAGTTTGAGATGTCCTAAAATGCAGCGACAGTTGCTAACTCATTTTGAAAGCTACTCTGAATAGACATAAATTAGTTACATTTTTCATAAATCAATCAGCATATAAAGTGATAAAAAGTACCAGCATAGGAAGATTTTTCTTAGAGGCAAATGTGTGTTCTTTTCATGTAATTACATTTTAATGCCAATTTTAGGAAATTATAAATTACACTTTTATGTACACTGGCACAAAAAAGAGCTAAAACCTTACATGATTTACTGATCTTGGAAGTTTAATGAACATCTGAAATATCTGTACTTCAAAGAAAATTAAAACAGACTGTAAAATGTCATCTGTTTCGTGGTGTTTCTGTTTAAAATGATTTGCTTTTAATGCTTCTACAAATAGCAGCAAATGTATAAAAGTAAACTCATGTGTAATATTGGGCTATAATTCTTTATTCTTTTATTTCTTTCTACATTGAGTACTTTGTTCCATTTCATCAGTACAAGCCTGTTACCAGTAATACCACTTCACATCATTTTTGAGAGTGAGATGATCAGTCTCTTAAAAATAAATTATCAACCATTATCCACTCCATTATTAGTGCAGATTAATTTATTAAATGCAATTTCATTGCCTCAGATCACTTGTGTTTTCGGGAGTAGCCCAGTAGGGCTGAACAAAAAACCACCAATCTTAAGTCCCAAGTCCCGCTGTGTGAAGATTGCACCCTTGGTACATTCTTTTGAATGGGAACTGGCTACAGTACTTTGGCTCCATCCACTCTGCTGTTTGGTGCCGGTGGCTACCAAAAACAGCCATGGACAGAGCTGCAATCACAATTCTGTAGGCTTCAGAGCTAAAATCTTCCTGATTACGTTGCTTGCTAAGGTGATTTGCATTCTGGACACTGTGCAATAATATACCAACTTTCTCACTGATTTATAAGGTAAGCTGTTAGAAATGAGCTTGTCGGGAAGCTTGCTACTGCTGCTCAAGACTATAATATGGACTGTAACTAAGGCTACTTTCACACCAGCGTTTTTGCTAGATCCGTCGTGGATTAGCAAAAACGCTTCTGTCGGGATAATACAACCGTCTGCATCCGTTATGAACTGATCTGGTTGTATCAATGACGGATCTGTCATGAACACCATTGAAAGTCAATGGGGGACAGATCACTTTTCTATTGTGTCCGAGAAAACAGATCTGTCCCCAATGACTTACATTGTGAGTCATGTTGGATCTGACGTTTTCCCCCACTATTAAGATCCTATGACGGATCTCAATAGCGGAAAGGAGCCTTAGAATCAGTAGAAGGTATGGCACTGTAATGTAGTTCCTCAGCTTTTTACAATATCTTTATATATAAACTTGTCATTTAAAGGCGAACATAGACTTTAAGCTTTAAAGCTTCCTGAATACGCACAAAAAAGTTTTCCTGCTGTTACCCTATTATGTGGGGAAGTCAATGTGCTGAAGTATAAATGGATCTTGGCGCTTAATTTGTGACTGAGTGAATTTATCATGAAAAGACATACTAATTTCCAGCTTGGAACGCTGATCTTTCTTAGCCACAGGCTGACATTTTTTGTTAATAAACAGCGTTCCCTTGATGATATGCTTGTGAGCTACCATCAGTGTTTCCTCTTCAGATGTACTGTTTATGGTTGCCTGGACTACTTTTACTTGACAGATAAGAACATTTTCTGTAAAACCACTGAATCGCGTCTCTGATGTACAATATGGAACAAACCATGAAAAGCGCAGAATATTCAGGACCATTCAAGTCTGATCTGTACTGTTTCCTAATCATTTTGTATTTACTTTTTAAAGCAAATGTGTCACCAAAAATTTTATCTGCCAGTTAAAACCAGATAGTAACACATCTCCTTTTTTCTAATCTTTTTTTTTTTTTCTGATTATAGATTTTTTTTAATTCTGTTTTCTGTTCCGAGAAAACGGATCTGTCCCCATTGACTGACATTGTGAGTCATGTTGGATCCGACGTTTTCACCCACTATTAAAGGGGTTCTCCGAGTTATAAATATTGATCACCTATCCTCAGGATAGGTCATCAATATCAGATCTGCAGGGGTCCGACACCCGGCACCCCCGCCGATCAGCTGTTTGAAGAGGAGGCGCGCGGCGTATCAGCGCTGCCTCCTCTTCACTGTTTACATGCTGGCCGACTCGGGGGTAGTGGTGAGTATGTGTAATTACACCTCACTGCCCCATTCATTTCTATGAATAGAATCGCTTCCATAGACTTGTATGGGAGCGATTCTTCCCATAGAAATGAATGGGGCAGTGAGGTGTAATTACACCTACTCACCACTACCCCTGAGTCGGCCAGCATGTAAACACTGAAGAGGAGGCAGCGCTGATACGGCGCGCGCCTCCTCTTCAAACAGCTGATCGGCGGGGGTGCCAGGTGTCGGACCCCTGCCGATCTGATATTGATGACCTATCCTGAGGATAGGTGATCAATATTTATAACTCGGAGAACCCCTTTAAGATCCTATGACGGATCTCAATAGCGGAAAGGGAAAGCGCATATGTGAAAGTAACCTTAGAATCAGTAGAAGGTATGGCACTGTAATGTAGTTCCTCAGCTAGATTTTTTTTTTTAAATTCTGTTTTCTGTTTTCATGATTATGTGGGCGACAATCTTGCCTGAGCTGTTCTTAGCTGCATTTCCAAAGCATTAAGAAATTGCTTTACGGCAGTCCTATGGGCTATAGACACAATGGCCAGGAGGGTACCTCATTGATTTCTATGGGAGAGTTTTCTAGGCATGTTCTGTGACCTGTGCAGAGGTCATTGTAGAAGGGAAGAATAGATAAGCTTTGACAATCACCTATTTTGAATGGTGGATCCTGTCTTATCTATACACAGAGGTGATATCATTACAGGCATGATTAGAATGACAGAAAATCAGATAACTGCAGTAAAGTGATCCGTACAAACCAAGAATTGGCACCTATTTTTAGGCTTAGTGGTTAGTGCGGAAACTGCAGGAATTTATGTTTTTTGTTTTAATATAGATGTTGACATGGAAAATTAAAAATAACATCACCAAAAATTCTTTTAAGAATGTTAAACATGGAAACGTGATTTAAACAATAGGTAATTTTTCGATGACGCATTCCCTTAAAATGATCGTACATAAAAAAAATAAATAAAAAAACATGGTGTAGGCTTATATCCTATCTGCTTCGACTCACCAATTTTGGGGGTCCAACTACCAGAAGGTCTGTTGATTATCAGTGATATTTTTGTTACAGGATTACAAAGAATAATATTTAAAGAGGATTGGTGCAATTCACCCCCCTTCACGCCCTTGATCAGATGTTTGAAGGGGCCACAGCCCTCGTGCGAGTCCTATGGCCTCTTCAGTGTATACATGGGGCAGTCTACCAGCATCATAGTAGCAGCGGTGCTGGCTATTGCAGCTTTGTCTTATTTAAAGGGTTGTGCCACCATTAAATGTTATTTTAATGTAGTTCAACATGAAAAGCTAGTAACATTTTTCATTTGGATTCTGTTATAAAAATGCTCTAGTTGTAATATTTGTTATAATAATGATTAGTGTCAATATAGCAATGTGAGGTGGTCGCACATGCTCAGTTCCATTGATCAACCTCCGCAAGCCATAAATTGTGCTAGATTATATGATGGGGCACACAGTGCAGTTGTGGGCTGTTCAGGACGCAGCCGTGCTGCGGTCAAATACTGAGTGGCCAATTAGGCTTCTGCTGCCTCTTATTTAACTAATAAAGACTGCACTGTATAGCCGATCTGCATTGTTAGTGGCCTCACAGTATTGCAGGTGTGGTCTACTTTGGTTAAGTAAGAGGCAGCAGTGGAGTAATTGGCTCCATCCTAAACACCTCACGACCGCGCTGTGTGGTTATACCCTTACAGGGAGTGAGCAGAAGAAAGGACACATCCCCTGAGAAAGGACACACACCCTGAGTGGAAGTGGAACAATAAATGTGAAGATCTCTGGATTCATGTAGGTGCAAGGCTGGTTGTAGCTTTGTTAGGGAGATTTCCCATCACTGTTATTTTTCCTTTCTTCTGATCCATCAGAAGAACAGAAAAATAAATAAGAAAACGTATGCTGTAAAAATAAAAGATTTTTTTTAAGACTAATCTGATCTTGTGCATGAGTTATGCACGTTTGGCATCCGTTTGAGTCATTTCTGTTTGAGATCCATTTTTTAGAAACAATGATTACATACAGGCCTTTTTCAGTCTAAATAAATGGATCTTGGATGGAAATGGCTCAGACAGATGCCACGGAAAAATATCGGAGATGTGAATGCTGCCTTAGAAAGAGATTGTCATGTACTATTTGATGTCTTATTTTCATTTTTACTATTAAGTAGACAGATAGGTGGTCCTACGCGAACAATGGAGAGGTCACAGCTCTAGCACGAGAGCCATGGCGCTTCTATCAGCTCATAGGCAAGGATGCTGAGAATCAGCCCCCCCTCGATCTAATATTGATGGTCTATGCTAAGAATAGATGTGATATTCTAGTGCAGGGGATTCTGGAAAAAGATCTGTGCATATTTATTAAAACGTGGTCCAAAGTAAAACTGGAGGAGTTGCTCAGAGCAACAAATGAGATTCTTCAGAGGCAGTTTTCATAATGATCACCAGTAATACCTAGCATGAGCATGCTGGTCTAGATTCCTATTTTTGATGCTCTCCTTGGTTATCTTTAATGCGGACTTTCAGTTTTTGTATTGCAGATTAGGCTACTTTCACATTAGCGTTTAAGTTTTCCGGTATTGAGTTTTGTCATGGGGGCTCAATACCGGAAAAAAAACACTTCAGTTTTGTCCCCATTCATTGTCAATGGGGACAAAACTGAACTGAACATAATGGAGTGCACCAGAATACAATCCGTTCTGTTTTGTTGTGTTCCCAGACCGCAGCATGTTGTATTTTGCGTTCTGGGATGCGGAGTAAAATGGATCCGTCATGACCCACAATGCAAGTCAATGGGGACGGATCCGTTTTCTCTGACACAATCTGGCACAATAGAAAACTGATCCGTCCTCCTTTGACTTTCAGTGGAGTTCATGACCGGTCCGTCTTGGCTATGTTAAAGATAATACAACCGGATCCGTTCATAATGGAAGCAGATGGTTGTATTATCAGTAACGGAAGCGTTTTTGCTGAACCCTGCCGGATCCAGCAAAAGTGCTAGTGTGAAAGTAGTCTTATATATGTCTGCTTTCCTGTTGTCTATTTTCCACTTTCTATCAGGGTCCCACAGCGATTGACTGAATTTTATTACCTGTAGCTTAAAATTTGCCTTGAGTCTTGTCAGAGGTCCGGGCATTCGCCATGCTCTTCCCTACAATGCTGCTTGTCCAGATATGTTGTACGATGCTAGCGCATGGGAGCGGATTTCCCATAAAAAATGATATTGTGGTTATATACTGCAAAAAGCCTTAAAATTTAGATGCAATACAGTTTTAGCATATATGTACCAACAGGCAAAAATATAAGTAGAAAATATGCATAGTTTTCCTTTTCACCACATATTAATTTAAAAAAAGTATTATTGTGTAAATGTTTGAACAGCCTTAAAGAAAATGCACATATGTTCTGTAGCAGTTCTGCTTCACTGGATGAAGAGACTGGATAAACTTTATTTTTCTGTTTTTTAGGGCATTTGAAATGGACCAAAGCAGAAGATATTGACATAGAAACTCCAGGATCAATTTTGGTCAACACTAACCTGAGGGCTTTAATAAACAAGCATACGTTTGCTTCTTTACCTCAGCACTTTCAGCAGTACCTCCTGCTCTTACTCCCAGAAGTAGATAGACAGGTGAGTAAGTTGCAGCTCCCCAGGGATTATGGCTGCTAAAGGGGTATTGCAGGATTTTGTTATTAATGGTCTGTTCTCAGGATGGGCCAGCAGTACTGATCGGCGAGATATAGTCAGACACCTCGCGCTCTTGACAATCTCCTGTTTCAGTATAGCTCAGACACTGGAACTCTACAGCTCCGTCCATTGTGTAGTGGACAGAGCTGGTTAGTCCAGCGCTGCTCCCTGTGAAGTGAACGGAAGCCGCACTGCAGTAACCAGCTCCGTCCATTACACACAGTGGACAGAGCCATGTATTTTTGGTGCTGGAGCTACACCGAAACAAGTTGATAAGATATTGATAAGATAATTGATAAGATATTGGTGGCCTATACTGAGGATAGACCATTAATAACAAAATCCTGGAATACCCCTTTAATGACCAGACACTTTTTACCGATTTTTAAGTTTGTTTTTTTTTTTTTTTACGTTTGCGCACTGAATGCGGAAGTGCAGTCTGCGATGTTTGCCTTTTCACCGCCATATACTAGCCTGAAGAAGGGCAAATGATGCTCATTTGGTGTCCATCAGGTGAAAGGAGGGCTATGGATTTGTTTGATGTATTCGCTGGGACCTTCACATGACAAGAACACAGCCCCTAGTGGCAGGATTATTTGCACACACATGTTTTTTTCATAACTTGGCTGGCAGGGATCAGCCAATAGCAGGAGGTGATGGGGACGAGCTAAGGAGGCTTCCCCCCATCACCGCCTGCTATTGGCTAACCCCCCACCCCAACGCCGAATGTTTACATCTGCGCAACGGGGAGATGCAGCAGCGGCCGTGCGTGCTTAAGAAGTAAGTTCTTTGTGTGTGAGGGGTCGGGTATATGGGGGGGGGGATTTCAGGGGTAGGATAACCCCTTTAAGCTTACTTTCTTTAACTGAAATGCTTCTACAGTGTGCTTTATACCAGTCATACATAGGAAATGTTAAAGGAGTTATACTGATGGGTTATACTGATCACCCATCCTCAGGAAAGGTCATCAGTATCTGATCGGTGGGGGTCTGACACCCGGGTCCCCACCGATCAGCTGTTCAAGAAGTCACAGACGCTGTGTGCATTGCGGGCTTCTCTGTGTTTACAAAGCACAGCAACGTATATTGTAAAGCGCAGTACATTGTATAGCCCAGTACAGAGAAGAGCTGCCAGCGAGCCTCGGTTGTACTGCTCCTTTGCTGAGTACTAAAGTGTATAGTGCAAGACTAGGAGAAGTCAAGGCCAGGTGTTATGCTGTTTACACTGCCTGTTCCTGTAAATCAAAATGCAGGAGACACAAGAGTCTATAGGAGTAACGGCAACGCCCCCGTTGCCCCTAGAGGCTCATTTGCATACGTTTCAGTTTTCTCCAAAATAAAGCCACAGATGGGGGATGGGACCAAGACTGCTAGCTTTTGCTGGCCTGAGCACATATCGCAGGCCAGCCAGTTTTACTACAATGATTCTGGTGACAGAAGCCCTTTAAGATTAATGTATCTGTACAGTTATCATGGCCATGCCTGCTAATACTTTAACTGTGTTCTGCACCTTTATACCAGTAGGGCAGAGATACTCAACCTGCGGCCCTCCAGCTGTTGCAAAACCACCTCTCCCAACATGCCCTAATTGCTATAGGCTGTCTAGGCATGCTGGGAGTTGTAGTTTTACAAGAGGTTGAGGATCCCTGCAGTAGGGTTTTCACGCCGCAGGCAGTGCTACCATAAGGGGATGAACTGCTGTTATCCCAGAGGAATGACTTTCAATAACTTGTTTCCAAGGTTAAGAGACAGCATATCATGTATGTATTCTTATTTTCTTTATTTTTTCCTTACATTTATTTTGTTCTTGTACGGTCTGTGTTAGTTGCCAAGGTACAAGTATTGTCACCTGATGGAGAATAGATAAAGCACCATAACAACGTGACCACAAGGTGTCATGCGATCCTTCTAAATCCAGGGTTTCTACCTTTTATGCAGCCTGCTACTCTTCATTAGTTTTTATCCCAGCAACCAACATCACTGATGCGGAGTCTATTGTTTCCTAGCAAAAGTTTTATTGTCCGGAGAAAGCCTATTTCTGGCTAATATAATATTTGGGATATTTTTTGTACTTTTTTGTGTGTATAGACTAGTATTGTGCAGAACATATCTATTTAATGCAGAAAAATTGCTTTTAAGCGTATTAAGAACATCACATTCATAAGTCCTCTCCCATTCTCCTTCCAGATGGGAAGTGATGGGGCTTTACGTCTTAGTAACTCTGCTCTGAATAATGAGTTCTTTGCATATGCAGCTCAAGGCTGGAAACAGCGATTATCAGAAGGTAAATTCAGTCTTATTGTTTTCATTAAAACTGTGTGTTTAGTAAATGGCTGTGCATGCACAAGATATTTCAGTTTTTACCATCACCTTTCAGTCCAGAAGTTCATATTACAGAATTGGTAATATGATTATAACTTCTAACACCATCTGTTAAACACAATGCATTGTAGAATCAAATCCAGACACTTTTAAGGCGACCCTTCAGTTCAAGAAGTAGAACAACTTATCTGGTGCCCATTTTTTCAGCTGCTGAGATTCCCGAGCTCTTGTTCCGTCATCCAAGATGTCCACACCACTTCTCAGACTATCATATGGACACTATGCATTTAATCATCCAGGACAGTTTCTTCTTGACGAGTCCTACCCTGGAATTGGCCAGCACTTCTAGTATGAGGGCAGCAGGAAGTGTCTTAGACTATTACATGCATAGTGTTCATCAGGTAGTCTGAGCAGTGATGTGACCATCTTGGATGACCAAAGACATTGTTCTTTCCACCTGTTAAGCTAGTATTGTGAAGAAAACAACCAGTGCCTTTACACATGGAAGTTGTTGGGTTAAAACATTTTGATTTATTTTGTAGGAGAGTTCACTCCAGAAATGCAAATGCGCATTAGACAAGAAATTGAAAAGGAGAAGAAAACAGAAGTTTGGAAAGAGAGATTCTTTGAAAGGTTTTATGGAGAAAAGTAAGAAATAATATTTAAACCAATTTTAAGAAAAAAAACAAACCTTTATGATCGTTTCCTAGCTCTTCTTTGTGACTTTCTAACAAGATTGATGCAATGAGTGTAGAAATGAGAATATTATTACTTTTCTGTATTGTAGAGATTAGGCTGCAGCAAATCGACCTTCAGATCATAGATCCAAAGTCGATTAGTTCAAATACTTACATTTTAATGCTGCATCCATACAGTTTTTGTGAGGTACTTCGGTTAATTCCTACTTTTATGCATATCTGCGTATTGAGAAACAATGTTAAACAGCAATCCGAACTGAGCTTTGGTACCTCCAGCGAAACGAACTTTGGCTCCACAGAGCCAATACATTTTAATGCTGTATGGATACAGCATTAAAATGTAAGTATTTGAACAATGTAGAAATACAATTATACCGCAAATGAGCAATTCTGACAAGCTTCCCCTAATGAAAAGAGAAAGAATGCCCACTAACCCCCATCCTGCACTATAAGGAGCTGGGGAGAGGAAATGCCAAAAAAATACTAAGTTTGGGAGAAGAATCTTCTTATCCCTCATTTTTCAACCTATAGATAAAACAGTCTAATTTCTTCTAGCCCAGGTCTTTTCCCTTTCCAGAATTTCATTTACAAGAGATTTCCAAGTCATCACATTAGGGTCTTCCTTTATAATCCAGTTCTTTAATATAACCCTCCTCCACAAATAACAAAAACATATGGGGGTCATTTATCAAACTGGTGTAAAGTAGAACTGGCTTAGTTGCCCATCTCCCTAGATCCAGTCCTGTACACTGTTAAACCTGAGCAATTAGCATATTGTTCAGTAATATCTACAACTACTTTGTAGAATCATCTCATCTGCATGTAGGGATGGTTTTACTTCATTCTCCTTAAACCCAAAGCCCTCTACTATATTTTTGGTTCTCAACCTACATGCCAACATCATGTGAATTTAAAATGTGTTTTCACCTCTAGATAATCTTGGCGACAAACGCTGCACATACAAGTTACTTCAGTGTTGTAATGTAACTTGTCCTCCTGTGTGATTAGGACAGGTTTTGTGTGTACTAATAGGACAGCGGCCATTTTGTTTCTCCTAATGATCGCTCCCCAGACAAAACAAGCCATTATAACTAATGAAAGGTATTTGAGAATATATTTATAATAAAGTAATATTTAAGTATTTCTATTTTCTTAGTTCCCGGAGAACCCCTTTAAAGGAGTCGATTAAAATTTTAAAGACCTTTATTCCCCCTAGAATTATTAGTTCTGTGTCAGGTCATTTTCTTAAAGAGTTTCTCGGAATATAGATATTGATAACCTATCTTTATGTTGGATCATCCGTATCAGATTGGTGGGGGTAAGACAACAGAGGCAGCCCCTCCCTGACTCTGCCCCTCACTGCTGACATCAAATCAATGGACAGTGCAGCTCGGGGAAGGGGGGACCATGTGACCTGTTGATGTGATGTCAGCAAGTCAACAAACCAGGTGTAAATTGAGCGAACGTATCAGAATAGGTAATTCAACCATATTAGATATATGTTAGTATACCCAGGGCATGTTTAATGGAACATAAAAGTTTAACCCCTTTAATGTCAACAGTCTAAAAGAAACCTTGTTTTGAAAAATGAAATCTGTGCTGTGATGTGTGTTCTTTTAGGCAGGTTTAGTCATTTGTTCCATTGTTTACATTTGAAGAGCTTTTTTACGGATCGTGCACAACTACGGATCGTGCACAGCACTTTCTATAACTTTATTTACAGTTGCAACAAAAAGTAAGTGAACTCTTTGGAATTACCCAGATTTCTGGATTTATTGCTAATAAAATGTGGTCTGATTGTTTTCTAATAACACAGTAAAACAGCTGTATTGTACATATCTTCTATTGAACACAATGACTACATATCCGCAGTGCAGGGAGAAAGTTACTATTCTTTAGTTGATACTTGTGCATTAGGTCATTGTCATGTTGTATCACCCAACGTCTCTTTGGCTTGAGGTAACTGACTGAAGGTGTGCAGGCCCTGAGGAAGCAAAGCAGCCCATGATGCTTCCTCCACTATGCTTTACAGTTGAGATGAGGTTTTGATTTAGAAGTTTCATGTTCTTTTTTTTGCCAGAAGTAGGTTTATGCTTAAATGTTTCACTTTTGTCTGATCTGTCAATAGAACATTTTCCCAGGTGCAATGTGGAGATCCAGATGGTGTTGGGCAAACTTGAGATGGACCACATTTTTTTTATAGCAGCAGCTGAACGCCATTCTTGTTCAGTGTTTTTTCTGTTAGCAGATACTACTTTTTTTAGTTTGTAGAATCTTTTGTAGGTCTTTTGCTGTCTTTTTTTTCCTCAAGTTTTTCATGATTACCCATCGTGCTCTAGGGAAAATAGCAACTGTCCTGAACTGTCTCAATTTATACATAATTCGTCTAACCATTGTTTTATACGCATCCAGGTTTTTTAGCAATGCTTTTCTTGTTTTCTTTTTCCAGCTTGTGCATCTCCATAATAGATCTTCAGAGGTCTTCTAACTAGTATTTCTTGAGAAGAACCAGATTTGTCAGTAACCAAGTTTTGGGTGCCTTTGAAACCGACGCTGCATCTGCATCTTTTTAATTGAAACACCTTTTGCCAGTTAGCCCTTGGATAAGTCAGATTCACATACCTTTTCTCCCTGCAATGTGGATGCATTTGCTCAGTAAAAAACATGAACAATACAACTGTTTCTGTGTTATTAGTTTAGTTAGATTGTCTATAGTAGTGACTTTGATAACAGTTAGACCACATTGTATTAGTAACCATTTCACAAATACAAGCAATTCCAATGGTTTTGGGTTATTGCTAAATCTACATTTTTATTTTTTGAAGTTTTCTATAACTGTTTTTTTTTAACTGCCTTTCTTTTAAACAGATTTGTAAAGAACATCAGTCTGTGTTAGATGCTAGCTGTTTTTTTCTTTCTTAGATCTGGAATTTCTAAGGAAGAATCTTTACAACTGACTTCTGGGCAAAACAGCAGTGAAGATGAAAGCAGCTCTCTAGAAACCTCTCTCAACTTACCAGGTCCATCTATCCAGTGTGAAAACAGTACACCGAATAGTAATGAAACACCAGTGATGTTAGAAACTGAAGTTATTGAGGAAACGGTGTGTAACATGGAGCATGTTCCATCCAAAGACATTGGAGAAACCGCACTGGAAGAGATACTGATATCTGAAGAATCAGTAATTCATGAGGAAATTGCTGAAGAAGTTGAAACATCTATTTGTGAATGCCAAGAAGATGATGATAAAGCTGCAATTGAGATATCTGAAGAAGCCACCAGTGAAAATGCACAGGACAAGGAACAAGATTTGCCTGCAGAAAATGTGGACTCTTGTGATGTCATGGAGGATGAGTTGTTACCTGTCGTGGAGGCAAAAACAGAAGAAGTAAAATCTGATGACCATCAAGATGACATGTTGGAAGTTTCGAATGATATTCATGAATGCAGGTCTCCATCACCTGTGGCCTCTCAGACTTCACCCATTAAAGATGCTGGACCAGAGAACACTCCAGTTGAAAATACAAATGAATCAGAGTGTGTTGCTCCCAAAGCTGCTGCTGAGCTGTCATCAACAGAGGAGGTGGCTCATGTAGAAATGGAACTCATCAGTGAACCAGATGTTCTGTTGTCTGAAACTGCATGCATTTCTGAGACATCATTTTCTTCTCAAAGTCCAGAGGAAGCATGTGCTAGTCTGACTTCACCAGGAGGTGACATGCAGTCTGCTTCTGAGGAACCTTACACACCTGCATCTGTTGAAGCAGCTTTTCTGTCTGAAGTTTCAAGCTTTGAAACTGGTGAACCTGAAAGTCAACAAAAACCTTTAACTGAAAGCCCACCAACCTCTGTTGTGTCAGATGTTTCACCTCTCTCCAACTCACCTGTCATATCCGAAGCATCTCCTTCCTCTAACCATCCAATGACACCTGAAGCTTCTCCGGCATCAAATTTGCCATTAACTTCGGAAGCATCTCCAATGTCAGATGTACCTTTAATATCAGAAACCTCGTCAGTGTCCTCCTTAGCATTGACCTCTGAAACTGGACATGCACCAAATGCACCTGTTACTTCTGATGCATCTTCTGGGTATAGTCCTGCTTCAAATGAACATCTGCTACAGCAAGAAGGCTCCCCCACCACATCTGATGAATCACAGTCACCTTCAAAGGATGAGACTGATGGTTATTCAGAGGTCTCCCAAGCAGATACTGTTGGCACTGAGCTTGAAAGCTCAGAAGCAATTAAATATAATTCTGAAACTCCAAACTCTGATACTTCACTGTCTGAAGACAACCTGAAGCACGGTAATTCTGAAAGAGACCATGAGAAACCAAATGTAGCATCACTACCCCATTTATCACCACCAGACACCATAACAATAAAAAACCATTCAAGCCATTATCGTATTGTTGAAAAAAAGTATTTATCTCCTTCAAGAGAAGGATTTGACGGAACGTACTCCAGGAATGAGTCTGTTCACTCAAAGTCTCACGACAAACTATATGCAGTCTCATTAGAAGTATCTGGATATTACGAATCTACCAGAAGTAAACCTCACAAGCAACAGGCAAACTCCCAAAGTCGGACGGACAGTTCACATTATAAGTCATATGACCATAATAAACAAACAGAGGCAGTTTGTCGAGAGTCTGAAATTTCTAAGAGAAAAACTGCAGAGCAACACAGTTTTGGTAATTACAAAGAAAAGAGACCCAGAATAGATGATGATCACTATAGTAGAACATCTTCAGTTTCAAGTCAATCTGAGAGGGAACAGCCACCTAGAGAAGAACCCCGTGTTCCACCTCTCAAGGTAAGATTGCCAATTGAGTGCTTATTCTTATTTCGAGCTGTTGTGAAAATTATTGAAAAACTGTAGGAAAGTTTTTTATATAAAGTATTTATTTCACACTATAACTTGATAATACATATGTTATTTTAATTTATTAATGCAAAACCTGTTTTTTGACTTGTCTTTTATCTAGAGATTTGTGTTCACTTGCTGGTTAACACCTTCCCATAAATGGTTGTACCATCCTAATTTCAGTCTTCTAGCCAAAATTGAATGTTACTGTATGTCCTAATGATCTAGTGATCACTGGGGAAGCCCAGTTGTGACTGACAACCAGACTCCTACTAGAAAGGCAAGGATAAAAGAAATCTTCCATCCCAGTCGGTAACACCTTACTTGCCGCAATCAATACTCATTCTGACATCTAATATATAAAGCTGAGTGTATGTGTGTGTATGTCCGCTAAAGGAATTCGCACCATCGCAGCTACAATCACGAAATTTGGCACACAGGTACATCAGGTGTCCGGGAAGGTTTTAGAACTGGCCTTAGCTCTCCAGGACGTACCGTTCCTGAGATATTCCCAAAAAATGCATTAGCCAATAAAAGCCTGGTCACATGACCCTTATCAGCCAATAGAAGCTCACAGGCAGTTGGTCTCCACACACAACAGGTTTCCATAACAACACAGCCAGTTCACTACTGTAGGCCTGCTTTTAAGGGGCAGAGCGCTGTGGATGACACTGTTAAAGGGGTATTCCGGTTACCATAAATATACTTTATGTTTTAAGCTAACTCATCATCAATCAATACCTCATATAATGTAAATTTCGCATATTTACCGTTCAGTAGTAATAAAAGATGTTTTCTTCTACTGCTACCCACTGTGTTTCCTCCTAAATTACTATGGCATCAACCTGTAATTCAGGCCACCCTCAAAAGAAGGAGTTAAAAGCCCCACCTCCAGGTCCCACTAAGTCACGCCCTGACCCGGTCAGGCCACGCCCCTCTCACTCTGCAGCCGACAGGGATTGCAAAAATGAAGGTAAAAATCAACTTCTGTCAGCTCAGGGGACGGAGGGAGGATGACTTTCTCCCTGCAGCTCATGCTCAGACTGCACAGTGCTGCTGTCTGAGAGTGAGCTGTTCAAAAGGACATGTGTCCATCCAGGCCCTGCGCATGACAGAGGACAGGGAGTCTGAAAGCCAGACTGTCCAGCCTTCCCCCAACGTGAAGCCGTGCCACCGGTCCCCATGAAGCCACACCATTAAACACGAGGCCACGCCCCCTGGTTCCATGAAGACACGGAGGAGAAGCTGTCTGAGCGTGAGCTAATGAAAGGGTGGACATCTCTGGACAGGGAGTCTGAAAGCCAGACTGTCCAGCCTAAAACCAGATCTCTGGCCACCCTAGAGGCAGGCTGATGTTAGGGTGGCCAGGTGTCCAGCTTTAGGCTGGACAGTCCAGTTTTCTGGCTCCCTGTTCTCCGTCCGGCGCAGTGCTTGGACGGACACAGGGATGTCCACCCTTTCAGTAGCTCACGCTCAGACAGCTTCTCCTCTGTGTGTTCATGGAGCCAGGGGGTGTGGCCTCATTTTTAGTGGTGCGGTTTCATGGGGACTGGGGGCGCTGCTTCACGTTTGGGGGAATGGCTGGTGAGGTCCGGCTTTTTGGGGTGAAGACAGTGGCCACCCTAGCTGCTGTGGAGGTCACAGTTAAAGGGGAGGGCGTTGTGGATGTTTCTGTTGAGGGGCGGGCACTGTAGAGGTCACTGTCGATATCTTTTAACACACAAACATTAAATGAAATATATTAAATATACCCGGGCCAAGCCGGGTCCTTCAGCTAGTCTAGTATAAAAGAAGGGAAAGTACCCTCTTTGTTTTCCTGCTTTGTACTGTGATAGCCTGGCCTGACGGATTTGACATGGCAGTCCGGGGCCAGCATAAGGCCCCCAGGGCAGTCCTGTGGTAGTGACTGTTAGGACATACTGTAGATCGGGGATCAGCAACCTCCGGCACTCCAGCTGTTCTGAAACTACAACTCCCAGAATCCTCCTTTCATTTCTTTGGAACATATAAGTGTACATGCCGAGAATTGTAGTTTCACAGCAGCTGGAGTGCTGTAGGTTGCTGATCCCTGCTTTAGATAGACGATGGTTATGTGTTTTAAATCAGAGATTATCTTATGCAAGATGAATTGTATTTTCCAATAACACCATTCATTGCTACAGATGGCGACAAAAATGGTCGCCAATGCAACTTGGAATTCCAAAATGGCGACAAGACTTTGTAGATTTCCCGCCTAGACCCTCCGCCACTCTGCCACTTTAAGAAAAAAAGGCGTTCATCCAGCAGACGCACGCTGCAGACGGCTGCTTGGTGAAGATCCGCCCCTCACACTACCCGACATAGCGGGTGGGCGTGGCTTGGATTCCCGTCTCCAGCAGTCTGGCAAGTTTGAGGCTGAGCTGCTGGTGGAAGTGATCTTCTGCGGTCCCTAGTTGAAATGTCTCCAGATATCCCGCACGGCTGAGAAAACGAGGCACTAGGAATGCAGATTTGTTTTATAGGACTGGGTCCCCACGAGGTCACAAGAAGCCAGAGATCGGTAAACCCCGTTAGAACATGCGTAGCACTAACCGGGTCGCGTAGCATTATATTCATTTATGATGCTATGTAACCCTTAGAGGTCTGGAGTGTACTGGATAACACTAACATAATATTGTCAGTGTTATCAAATACATTCCAGACCTCTAAGGGTTGTCATGCTGGTCCAGCTGTCATGCTGGTCCTGTCAACACGTGATGCCCGCTGACATGGTCACTGGTTGCAATGGCGACTCTCTTAAGTTATTGAACCTTTTAAGGCTAGGGCTACACGACGACATTTGTCGTGCGACAACTACTGTACAATGCTACATGTGTTGTGCAACAATTTTTACAATGTTAGTCTATGGTGTCGCACAGCGACATGCTTCGACTGCGACAGTCGCAGAAAAACCCATCTTGAATGGAGTTTTTGCGACTGTCGTGTCGCAGTCACAGCCATGTCGCAGTGTGACACCATAGACTATCATTATAAAAATTGTCACGCGACATTAGTGCAACAAAATGTTGCGCGACAAATGTCGTCGTGTAGCCCTAGCCTTAAGGAGTGCCTTCTCCAGTGGGGATAGTTTATTTTAACCCATTCCTTGTCACATATAGAAGAATACTGGTTTGAAACCCCCTTAAAAAAATGAACTCCTTAAAGGGTTTGTATATGCTAATTTCTGAGACTGGCAGGACCTTTGTTGGTGATCATACTTACCTGATCCCCAGTGCTGGGTCCCGGCTCGTTTGCTCCCCAGCCAACGTTGCTTGTCTTGAGTCCCTTCATGAAAACTTCCTGTTTGACGCCATTACAGCCAATAACTGATCACTGTTTCCCTTGCATTATGTTCATTATGTTAAATGGTCATGTGATGGAAGGGGAGCAGATCTTCACTGTGGCCAGTGATTGGCTGCAGCGGTATCAAAATAAAAGTTTTCATGGAGAAACTCAAGACAACAGCGGAGGCCTGGAAGCGAAAGAGGCAGAACCCAGCCCCTAGGGATCAAGGAAGCATGATCACCAACGTGAATCTGTATGTCTGAGAAATTAGTGCACAACCCCTTTAAGGCCTCTTTCACATGAGCGTGACGGATTAGGTCCGGATGCGTTCAGTGAAACTCACACCATTTTGCAAGCAAGTTCAGTCAGTTTTGTCTGTGATTGCGTTCAGTTGTCCAGTTTTTTCCGTGCCGGTGCGATGCGTTTTGATGTGTTTTTCACACGTGTGATAAAAAACTGAAGGTTTATAAACAACATCTCTTAGCAACCATCAGTGAAAAACGCACTGCTTCCGCACTTGCTTCAGGATACAATGCGTTTTTCACTGACGCTCCATTCACTTCTATGGAGCCAGGGCTGCGTGAAAAACACAGAATATAGAACATGCTGCGTTTTTCACGCAAATCAGAACTGATGCGTGAAAAAAAAAAACGCTCATGTACACAGACCCATTGAAATGAATACCTCAGGATTCAGTGCGGGTGCTATGCGTTCTCGTCACGCATCGTACCCGCGCGGAAAACTCACTCGTGTGAAAGGGGCCTAACTGTGTGGGCTGTAGCCTAGGAAACCTCATGCTCCTAATCATCCCAGGTTTTTTTGTTATTGGAACACTACAGTAGCCATGGGGGTGAGAGTAGGTGGGGGCTTTAATGGAGGAACAGTGAGGAAGTGTAATGAAGTATGGTGAGCCTCAAGATTGATGGAGTTAGAAGAACGAATCAAAAGGAGAGACATATGGGCAACTACACAGGTAAGGTCTTTTTTTTTTTTTTTTTTTTTTTTTTTTTTTAGTTATACCATAATTATATGCATTTTAAATTTGGCGACTAAAATTTTCATTTGTCTGGAGCACTGCCATTTTGGGATACATGTAATTTTGTTTAGCAGTTATTACATTTTTTTGGAAGGAACGCAAAAAAAAAATAAAATACAGTTCCACCATTATTCTTTGCAAGGTTTTTTTGCTGTTTACTATGAAGTAAAAATGACGTTAATATTATATAATATACCAGTATAAATATAATATTATGTATGTAATCTAATATTTGGTATTATTACCATTGTAATGATAATGTCATTTAAAGGGGTTGTCCTGCCATTTATATTAATGACCTATCCTCAGGATAGGTCATCAATATCTGATCGGTGGGGGTCTGACACCTGGCACCTCCACAAGTGCGTGTCATTATACTGCACTTCTGTAACTGCCGAGACAACAGGCAGTGTAATGAACAGGAAGCAGCGCTCGCATGGAACACCGCCTCCTTCTCAAACAGTTAACAGGAAATGAAAAAAATAGTAATATTTTTAGCGCAATTTAGTGTTTAGTATAATAGTGTTGTGTTACCAAATCTGTTTATTGGAAGCTTTGATTGTTTGATCTTTTGTATACTGCTTTGGAGTACATCATAGACTGACTGCAATATACCAGCAGGCAGCTGCCATCATACTGCATCGGTATGCAGTGATGGCCAAACAAAGGGAGGCTCCTCCTCTGTTAACTACATCATCTACAGGGTTAAACTACTCCAATCCTGGCAGTTGTGGCAGAAGGCTGGCTGTATACTGTATTTCATCCAAGCCCCCGCTGTGATCTCGTAATGATAGTGCTAGTGCTGATAAGATACTAATAAAGGATATATCCTGTACCTGTTCATGACAGATATATCCGTCATGGGTTGTTACGGGGTTAAATATCATCTACCAGCAGGAGCTTATTGTGTAACACTAAAGGCCCTATAGACTGAATGGTTTTGAGGCCAATTATTCATAGGAACACTTGATAATTGGTCCACATAATCGTACCACCGATAAGGCCTCTTTCACACTAGCGTTAGCACGGATCCGGCACCTAACGCTGATACATGTGTGGAGCCGGAGCAGCGCCCCGGCCCCACACATGTTGACAGACATTGGGACAACAATACATACAGACATACACACACAAACACATACATACTTACATACTCCAGCCCGGGACGCCGGCAGCACGTCTTCACGCGCCTCCTGCGCGCAGTGATGACAATTCCCCACAGCGCCCTCTGCTGGGCGCAGTGGGGAAACGTCATAGCTGCGCGCAGGAGGCGCGTGAAGACATGCTGCCGGCGTCCCTGCCTGGAGTATGTGAGTATGTGTGTGTATGTATGTATGTATGTATGTATTTCTGTGTAGCCGGATCCGGAATGACCCCCCATTGCAAGTCAATGGAGGACAGATCTGGATTACTGGTGTGTCACACCAAACAGATCCGTCCCCATTGACTTGCATTGGGGGTCATTCCGGATCCGGCTTGGTGCGGATGCCTGGACCGGAGAGAAAACCGCAGCATGCTGCAGTTTGTTCTCGGGTCTGAAGACAGAACGGAATGCTTTCAGGAGCATTCCGTTGTCTTCAGTTCAGTTTTGTCCCCATTGACAATGAATGGGGACAAAACTGAAGCGTTTTTTTCCGGTATGGAGCCCCTATGACGGAACTCAATACCGGAATTTAAAAACGCTAGTGTAAAAGTAGCCTAAGCAAGCAAACTCGTCTGTGAGCTGATTTGCATCCTTCATCATAATGAAAGAGAGAGAATTACTGGTAGCACATCGTTCGAAGTAAAAGAACCGTACTTCCCCCATTGCGTTGGTCTGTATAATAGACTGATGCAAACTATTGCCGATCGACGTGTTTCATAACCAATAGGCACTCATCCTGCCCGAAGATCGAGCTGTTTAACCCTTAGAGTACCAGCGCTGTACATGTACATGAAACTGGGACAGAAATCCCAGTGCCATACATCTGCAGGGGTGCCGGCGCATTAACCCTTGCACTGCCGCGGTCCGCACTGGCCGCGGCACGTGCGGGGTATCCTGTCGGGTTGTGATGTCCATCGGGGTCACGGCAGCGCGGCCATTGTGGCTGCCTTCCGTGACAGCCTGTGAGATCCAGCACCCTGGATCTCACAGGAAGCAGGCTGTAAGTGTATTACGCTCTACAATATAGAAGTATTATAATGCATTCTGCAGGGGATCAGACCCCCAAAAGTTAAAGTCCCAGAGTGGGACAAAAAATAAAGTGAAAAAAGTAGTTAGAAAAAATTAAGTTTTACAAAAAAAAAAATTAAGTTTCAAGTAAAAAAAAAAAAGTGTCCTTTTCCCAAACTAAAGTTGGGTATCGCCGCGTCCGTATCATCCGGCTCTATCAAAATATCACATGATCCACCCCGTCAGGTGAACGCCATAAAAAAAAAAAAAAGTCATTTTCTGGTCACCTTGCCTCACAAAAATTGTAAAACTAAGCTATCAAAAAGGCGTATTTAGCCCAAAATGCTACCAATGAAAAAATGAACCGCCACAAAATCAGTCCATCAAAATCTGCGCTGCAAAACCATATGGCGCTCCTTCCATTCTGAATCCTGCCATGTGCCCCCACAGCAGTTTACCACCACATAAGGGGTGTTGCCGTATTCAGGAGAAAATGGGTAACAAATTATGGGGTGCTTTTTCTCCTGTTACCCCTTGTGAAAATGAAAAATTTGGGGCTAAAGCAACATTTTATTGGAAGAAATGAAACTTTTCATTTTCACAGCCAAGTGTTTCCAAATTCTGTAAAACGCTTAGGGGGTCAAAGTGGTCAGTACCCCCTTAATATATTCTTGAAGGGTGTAGTTTCCAAAATGTGGTCACTTTTTGAGGGTTTCCACTGTAGGGGCACATCAGGGTCTCTTTAAATAAAAAATGGTGCCTAACAACCATTCTAGCAAAATCTGCCTCCAAAATCCATATGGCGCTCCTTTCCTTCTGACCACTGCCACGTGCCCATAGAGCAGTTTGCCGCAACATATGGGGTATTTCTGTAAGAATCAGAGTCATGTATATTGAGGTTTAGTTTGCTGTTAACCCTTGCTGTGTTGCAAGTAGAAATTGATTAACATAAAGAAGTCTACCAAAAATGTGAAATTTTGAAATTTCACCTCCGTTTTCCTTTAATTCTTGTGGAACACCTCAAAGGTTAACAAAGTTTGTAACATCAGTTTTAAATGATAATTTGAGGGGTGTAGTTTCTAAAATGGGGTAGTTTATGGGTGGTTTCCATTACGTAAGACCCTCAAAATCACTTTATAACTGATTTGATGCTCAAAAAATGGTTTTGGAAATTTTGTTGAAAAATTGCTTCTAAACTTCTAAGCCATCTAATCTAACGTCCTAAAAAAATAAAGTGACATTTACAAAATGATGCCAACATAAAGTAGACATATGAGGTATCAATTTCTGTTTTAAAAGCAGAGAAATAGAAATTTAGAAAATTTTTCTAAATTTTTTGTAAATTTTGGATTTTTTCATAAATAGGTGAAATATATTGACTCAAATTTATGACTCTCATGAAGTACAATGTGTCGGGAGAAAACAATCTCAGAATGACCTGGATAAGTACCACATAAAGTGACACATGTCAGATTTGCAAAAATTGGTCTGGGATTTAAGGTGAAAAGTGGCTCGGTACTGAAAGGATTAATAGGGGTTTAAGACTGAACCATTATATCTGAACACAGAATATAGTTTAAAGATATGTTTTATCTACATATTGCCTTTCTATTTGTCATTTAAAAAGTTCCATAGATTTTCTTTTATGGTTTTTCTTGCCTTTATGACGCTCATCATTTGTAAATGTTAAAAGCTGGATAAGTACCAGTTGCTCAGAGAGAATATGTATCTCCTAACAGTTTCATAAGTACATCAGCATCATAAATCCTATAAAAATGAATACAATTTTGAATTCCATTTGTCCTCTTGATTGTTGAATAGCAATTAACTGAATCTCTCTGGCTAATTATGTGATGCATTAAGGAAAAATAACATTTGTTTATCACAATAATTTCTTTCAGCATTTCAGAATGTTTGTGTACTGAATAGAAATGACAAGGTCAAACAAAGCTCAGAGAGTTCAGAGAGAAACGAACAGTGGTTCATTAATAGTAAATGCATTATGCCACCATTATGTTCACCTCTGATGTCCTTGGATGTATTTTTGAATGGCATACTAAGGCTACTTTCACACTAGCGTTTTATAATTCCGTTATTGAGTTCCGTCATAGGGGCTCAATACCGGAATAAAACGCTTCAGTTTTGTCCCCATTCATTGTCAATGGGGGCAAAACTGAACTGAAGACAACTGAATGCTCCTGAAAGCATTCCGTTCCGTCTTCAAACCGGAGAGCAAACCGCAACATGCTGCGGTTTGCTCTCCGGTCCAGGCATCCGCACCAAGACGGATCCGTCATGACCCCCAATGAAAGTCAATGGAGGACGGATCCGTTTGGTGTGACACAATGGTGAACGGATCCGTCCTCCATTGACTTTCAATGGAGTTCATGACGGATCCGTCACCTGCACACATACAGACATACACACATACAGACATAGACATAAACATAACATATAAACATAAACATACACTGACATATACACATACAAATACACATACATACTTACATGCTCCCCGGCAGGTCTCCAGAGAGCAGGAGGAACAGAACGCCGCACACAGATGACGATTCCACCAGGCGCCCAGCAGAGGGCGCTGTGGGGAATCGTCATCTATGCGCGCCGTCCTGCTCCTCCGGCACTCTGGAGACCTGCCGGGAGCATGTAAGTATGTATGTGTATTTGTCTGTGTATATGTGTGTGTGTCTGTGTGTATGTATGTACTGTGTGACATGTGAGGGGCCGGAGCACGGTTCCGGCTCCACACATGTCGCTGCGGCAGTCCGGCAGCACCCTTCACCTGCCGGATCCGGGCTGCCGCTAGTGTGAAAGTAGCCTAAGCTGAATAGTTTAAAAAAATTGTCATAGTTGCAAACTATGATTATTAGCAACACATATGTACGTAAGGTCAGTTCCTTTTTCAGAAATGTTTCTGTGATCAGATAATCCTGTTCATGTATTATCAGCCTATGGGGCATAAAGCCTGTAATTGTAGTACCAAAGCAAACAAACGCATAAAAGTGAATTAGTCTGCAGGAATATATACATAGTACATCATAGTAACCAACTGCAAGACTGAGGTCAGGAAGTTACGCAGCAAATACATCATACGTGCAGAGAAGCAGTTTGAAAAACTACAAATAGACAGTAGCTTAGATTGTTTTATAGTTCATTGAAAATAGGTAATTGATATCTTCTTCAAATTACATGACCTTCCATCAATTTGTTTCATTTCTACTAGTATTTTCTTAGTTAAAATGTAAGCTTTATTCAAAACGGATAAAATCTAGAGTAACCACGCTGAACAAGAGCAACTCCAACCTCACCTCACAGCCCTGAATAAATGACTGTGGGTTATGAAGTTAAAAAAAAAAAGGGGGGGGGTGAGGCTAAAGATTGTATTATGTATGTTGTTGGTTGGTTACTCATACTTGAGTCTGTTGATACTTTTAAGGTTTAAATCACTTTTGAATAAAGTTTAAAGGTGTTCTCTGGGGAGGCAGGGGAATTCTTTATCAATGCCCCAAAGTGGTGTAAAACAAAATCCAAAAAGTAATGGATGAAATGCTGCCTTTTTTTAATCCTGCTTCCCAAAAAGCAAAATAAAATGCAACTAAAAAGTCGTATGTACCCCAAAATAGAACCAGTGATAACAGCAAGGCATCCCAGAAAAAATAAGCCTTTACACAGCTCTGTCAAGAGAAAAATAAAATACATATGGTTGTCAGAAAATACCTGTACTGGTACCCCAGAGGCTGTGCGAAAGCAACATGGCATCCATAAACCATTCGATCAAAATCTGTGCTAAAGAAAACCAATGATGGTCTTGCCCTTTTGAACCCTGCAGCGTACCCAAGCAGCAGTTTATGTACACATTTATGGCATTTCCATACCCAGTATAACCTTCCTAACTATTTAAGGGGCACAATGTGTCTGAGTTGGTACACTCTGTACACAACATATTGGTACTGGACACTGAAATGCCATTTCTGTGAAAAAATTGCAATTTTCATTTTACAGCATCCCCTTCTCAATTTCTGCAGAATACCTGTGGGGTTAAAATGCTTATTCCACCCCTTGATAAATAATTTGAAGGTTATAATTTTCAAACTGTGGTCACTTATTGATGGTTTCCACTGTATCAGCTTTCTGCAAATGTGATGTAGCACCCAAAAACCATACCGGCAAAATGCATGCTCCAAAAGCCAAATGACGTTCCTTCCCTTCTCAGCCCTGCCCTTTGCCCACACAGCAGTTATGTCATTTACATTTAACCACTAGAACCCGTCTGACAATTTAAGGTATGTAGTGGGAGTATAAATATTGTAATTTAAATTTTTCCCAGTCCGCTGCGCATTAATTTCTGCAAAATACATGTGGTGTCAAAATGCTCACTCCACACCCTCATAAATACCTTGATTGTTCTATTTCTTGGGGGTTCCGTTTATTATTTCACCCCAGATCCTCTATAGCTGTCAGCACAAGCAGTGCAAATCACCACATTGGGCCTTAAAGTGCACATGGTGCGCTTGTTCAAAAGAATAAGGCCCATATGTAGGGTGTTGCTAAAACTAGGAAACACAGCATAATAATAAGGGGGCTTACTTTTCACACTGACACACGATGAGCACAACATAACAGGCATATCTGTGGAAAAATTGCAATTTTCACCTTGTACCTTCTGCTGTGCAGTAGTTATAGCAAAACACCCATGGGGTCAAATGCTTACCTGACTCCTTTAATAAATACATAACAAAATCGATTTAACACAATACTGGTACATCAGGTGCTCTGCAAATGTGACATGACACCCAAGAACCATTCCAGCAAAGTCTGCACTCCAAAAGCCAAATGGTGCTCCTTCCTTTCTGAGCCATGGTTTATGACCACATTTTAGGTGCATTCAGGAAAAAATGCATAATAGATAGTGGGTTGCTTTTTCTCCTGTTACTCTTTGTGAAAATGAAAAATCTGGGGCTAAAGCAAAATTATATTGAAATAAATTTAATTTTTTCACAGCCAAGTGTTTTTAAATTCTATGAAATGCTTGTCAAAGCTCTCACTACACCCCTCAAGAAATTGATTGTGGGTTGTGTTTTCTAATATGGGGTACATTTTTGAGGATTTCCTCAAGGTCCCTCCAAAAACCTTTCCAACAAAATCTGCCCTCCAAAATCCACAAGGTGATCCTTCACTTCTGAGCCCTGTGGTGTGCCCATAAGCAGTTTACTACTACATATGGGGTGTTGCCCTATTTGGGAAAAAAATGTAATTTTTCATTTTCACAGCCAATTTTAAGAAATGCCTGTGATGTCAAATTGCTCACTATGCCCCTTGATAAATTCTTTAAGGGGTGTCGTTTCCACTATATTGTGAGAGTTTCCCCTGTAGGGGTACATTAAGCCTCTTAAAATGAGACATGACTTCTAGAAACCAGTCCAGCAAAATCAGCCCTCCAAAAACCATATGTCAATCTTTCCGTGCCCATACAGCAGTTTACAACCACATATGGGGTGTTTCTGTAAACTGCAGTATCAGGGTAATTAGTTGAAGTTAGTTTTGCTGTTTGCTGCGTTACAGAAGTAAATGGATTAAACTAGATCTGCAAAACAATGACATTTTTCATTTTCACCTCCATTTTGCTTTAATTCCTATGGAAAACCCAAAGTTTCTAGAATATTTTTTTTTTTTTAATTTGAGGGGTGTCGTTTCTAAAATGGCATCATTGATGGATGGATTCTATTATGTAGGCCCCTCAAAGTCACTTCAGAATTGAATTGGTTCTTTAAAAAGTTGGTTCTGGAAATTTTCTTTAAAATTTGAAAAATTGCTTCTCAATTCTAAGCCTTCTAACATCCTAAGAAAATAAAATGAAATTTACAAAATGATGCCAACATAAAATAGGCATATGGTGAATGTTAATTATCTGTGGTCAAAAGCAGAGAAATCCAAATGTAGAAACTTGTGAATTTTTCTGAATTTTCTGTAAGAATTTAACAATAACGTGAAGTATGATGTGTTATGAAAAAACATTTCAGAACCTCTTGGATAGGTAAAAGCATTCCAAAGTTATTACCACATAAAGTGATACATGTCAGATTTGCAAAATTGCTGTGTCCTGAAGGTAAAAACTGTCCTAAAGAGGTTAAGTGCACTGAAGGCAGAGCTTCCCCGTGAAGTGCTCTCTGCTTTCTCCGTTGAGCTACTTTACAGCCGATCCCATTTTCTCGCCCTGACAGCTGTAGTGGTCTCCTGTGTGGATGTGACGGCTGTCACTCAGAGCAGAGGGGAGGGCTTATGAAGCAATTCAATGCAGATAACATTTCACAGTAAAGCTCTGCCTCCAGCGCACTCAAGGAGTAGAATCTGGTAGGATAAATGTTCATATCTACACTACTCCTGATAATAAACGCTTCACAAAAATTGTGTTTGCCCTGCTCTGCCCCAGTCTTCTACATCAGGGGTGCACAACCTTTTTTGGTCTGGGGAAGCATTTTCTTTTTTCTCTATTTCAAGGGGCCACAAAAGTAATGTTGTTCAGCTCTTGCTTGCACCAGCCTATTTCAAAGACCAATGCAAAGTGAATGGGGAGGAACGATTGCAGTACCCTTCATGCCGCATATAGTCAGTTATGTTGATTTATCATTTCTCCTTGGTTACACAGGGAGATGTGCAGCCAATAATTGTACATCTTTCAAATCAAATTAACGAGTGATTGCTCATTTATCGGGCCAGTTATCAGGAATGAGCATTCATACGAGCACTTGTTCCCAGTAATTGACCGGCAAATTATACAGTATAAGGACAGCTCGACATATATGTGTGAGATCCGGTACAATTCCCCTCCGGTGTGAAGTAGGAAATGCCGGAGGGGAACTGTAGGTAGAATTGATCATAGTTTACTATGGGATTGTTCATATTCATCCGGCACATCATTGATGATGCCTGATGTCAAACAGCGCCAGACAGAAAAACGCTGCATGCAGCATTTTCCTGCCCGGTACTATCGTTGTATAGATGCCGGATCTATGCACTGAAGTCCCGTGTACATATATCAGTTGTATGCAGCCTAGAGTAGCTGGTCACATACAACTAATATATGTGAAAGGGACCTAGTGAGTGTATATATAAATCACTGCTCTGTGTCAATGTCATATTACAGTCACTACTATTTACTTTCTTTCTCTTACGACGAAAACTGCTCTGCCGAACCTGAGGATAGAGGAGTATAAGCTGTTTAATGTTGTTGACAATCCCAAATTAACCTTCTTTGTATATCACTTGTTTATTTGTAGACTAATTTGTAATTTTAGTAGTAAAAGATTGTGAAAATGGTAAGCCAATTATGTAAGGTATATGTATCCTGATAGATATAATCATTTGGACTAGATAAAGATGGCAAGACTTCTATCAAGGCAATCAGTCTTCTGACTTTTATACAAGTGTATGCAGTAGTTGCCTTATTTATGATTTATTAACACTTTATTATTATGTTCTTACTAGATCCAGCTATCAAAGATTGGACCTCCATTCATCATCAAAAGCCAACCTGCTCCCAAGCTTGAATCTAAGATCTCTTCTAGCACATCTGTTAGTAGCGGAAGGAACACTGGAGCTAGAACTCTTGCAGATATTAAGGCAAGAGCCCAACAAGCCAGAGCACAAAGAGAAGCTGCTGCTGCCGCCGCTGTAGCTGCGGCAGCAAGCATAGTTTCTGGGGGTGTTGGAAGTCCTTCAGAAAGCAGTAAGACTAGAACGTTGGCCCATATCAAGGAGCAGACAAAAGCAAAGATGTTTGCTAAGCACCAAGCAAGGGTCAGCACACAACAAATTAGTAGAGATGGAAAAACAAAAGAGGGTCTTCCAGAAATTGAAGTGCCAACAACTTCTGATGCAAAAGTGGAAGGTTCAACTGGTGTTATCATTATGAATCCAAACTGCAAATCTCCTAGCAGCAAGTCCACACTCCATCGGGACTTGACTTCCCCATCGCAAAAATCCCTCAGCTCTTCAGCATCATCAGAAACGGACTCTGATGCATCAGTGCACAGCTCTAATGAAAATATTCATGTGCCACATTCCAGCGACAAAACTGTTACATCTACCTCCATTGAAGATTGCAGCGTGCCAATGCAATATAATAAAGCTATAAGTTCAGTGTCTGTCTGCTCCTCTGCTGATGCCACCTTTAGGAATTCACTTGAAAAATCTGCTGTCCTAATGGCTGTTGAGAGTGAAAATACTACGTCATCTGTCTGTAATTATAATATGCTAAACCCCAATAAGGAGACTGACATTTCTTTTATAGCTGTTGCACCAAAATGCACTGATGACCCTAGCAGTCATGCCTCTGTTGTAAACTCCACTGCATCTGACTCTGTTGATGACCAACGAATGCCAGTAACAACTAGTATTGTTAATCCTTACACCACTGTGCCAATCTCATCCATTGGGTGTAGTCTGCCAAATTCTCATCTTTCCAATTCATTGGTTAATTCTCTAACTGCCTCCTATGTTCCGAACACCAGGCACCCTGATAAATTAGCTGCTCCCACCTGTAACGAAGATAATCCTGTAGACATGTGTTCTTCTGTCCAGAGAATATCAAACCATGAGGAAAGCGAAGGAGATTCTCCCAGAAGGTCATCTGTTCCAGTGTGCCCCACCACCAGAAGATCATCAATAAGTACTGATCCTTCACTTGCAAAGATACATCTTGATAATGTAGATAAAAACTGTACCAGTAATTTAATAGGACTACAAAATAAAACACTGCCTACTACTTTAATACAGACAAATAGATCTATTCCATGTAAAGTGATTGTTGATCACTGTACAACGCCAAATTCCACTTTCCCTTTCAATAGTGAAAATGCAGAAAATGCTGATTCTCAGAATAGGTTTGGAAAATCTGAACCCTCTATTCAAAATATAACATGTCCTCAAGTATCTGTAATTAGTAGACAGGAAAACCTTCTCAATGAGAGCGTGGAGCACATGTCCAACTCAAACATTGTAAATCGGTTAAACAGAGATGAGAGACACAAAAGTACTCCTTGCGCTGGGCTTTTGGAAGCAACTTACTTGCAACAAGGGAAACGAAGTGACTCAGTTTCTTGCCAACAAAATTTTAATGAGCATCTACATAGCACACCTTCATTCAAGTGTGGACCAGATAATGTTCCCAATTCTGAGTATATTTCTAATAACAGAATATGTTGGAGTGACAAAGAGCAAATGAACGCTGACAAAACCATTGTTAACCATTTGGGCGTCTCTAAGCACACAGAGTATTCTGATGAAAATATTGTAGATAATATTAAACGTGAACCTGGGAGTTACCCACACATGTCAAAAATGAATGCCCGTAGCCCTGTGGCAAACTCCATTCCGATAAAATCAGAACGAAACGAATCTGGTAAGTGTTTTGGGATGGATTCCGAAGGATTTTCAGGCCAGAACCCTACGCAACAAGGATGTGACTTGGATATAAGTTTGTCTACATCCAAACCACCACACAGTGTTGCCAGAGAAGAACCATTGTCATTGACTACAGACACTTTGAAAAGGGTTACTAATGCAGGCAATGCTAGCTGTCGGCTCTCCTCTGTTGAAGCAAACAACCCCTTAGTTACACAGCTGCTTCAAGGCAACTTACCTTTAGAAAAAGTTCTGCCTCAACCCAGACTAGGTGCAAAGTTAGAAATTAGTCGACTCCCTTTGCAGGCTACCTCTGTGTATAAAACTGCATCGGAGAGAATGGTGTCTGAAAACACCTCATGCTCCCCTACCCCTGATGGCAAGGTCTATCCACTTGGAAGCCTAAACCCTTTGCAAGTAAGAAAACGTGAAAACCATCCTAAGAAAAGGATGGCTAGGACTATAGGTGAACATGCCCAGATCAAGTGTGAGTCAGGAAAGCTTTCGATGGACACAGATACAAACCTGTCATCTTGCATGATGGGTTCTAATATGAACCCATTGGGTCAAGGTCAAGCTTTTAAGCAAGAGTGGATGAACAAGCATATGGTTCAAGCCAGGGTTACACACAGTCCAGAAATTAAGCAGCAAAAGAGACCACTGCCTTCCTGTAGCTTCCAACAAAATGTATTTAACGTTGATAAAAATGGCAGCTATCACCCAGAAGCTAGTACCTCGCACAGGCAACACTACTACCAAATGCCCATGGCTCCGAGAGGTCAAGGTTCTGCAGTCTATATGTCACCAGGCTCGGCAAAAGTCCAATCAGCTAACAATGCTTATCCTTTCAATAGGCACCCAGAGCAGAAGGTTTTGGCTGAGACAAATGTTCCAAATCTTCCTCATCGAATGGGCAATGCGTACTCCCCAAATGTTCATATTAAAGAAGGCGATGACCTAAGCAATGCCCAACAGACTCTGCAACATAAATTTTTAGTGCATCCTTCCTTATCTAATTCAGAAGTCCCTTCTGATCAAAAGCAGCCAGCAGTTACTATGGAAACCACTAAAAGACTTAGTTGGCCTCAGCCTACAAGCATCTGTAGCAATATAAAGACTGAGCCCATCTCTTTTGAGGACGGTTTAAACAACAGCTGTGAACTGACCATGAAACAAGCTTCCTACGAGCAGAGTGAAGTCAAAGAACAGTTAAAAACATTCGCCTTGAAAAATGCAGATTTTTCTTCCTATTTACTTTCCGAGCCACAAAAGCCTTTTACTCCGCTAGCTGCACAGAAAACACAGACACAGCAGCTGCCGCCGCAACAGCAGCAGCAGCAACAATGTGGGAGTTATCCAGCAATTCACTTTGGTAGCACAAGCTTCAAAAGAGCAGCATCTGCTATAGAAAAATCCATTGGAATTTTAGGGAGTAATTCTAAGACTGCCTCCGGACTCGGCGGCCAGAACGCTCCAATCCCTGCACAGAAATATGCCGACAGCAGCAGTGCAGATGAACTGGAACTGAAGTGTTCTTGCAGGCTGAAAGCCATGATTGTGTGCAAAGGCTGTGGAGCCTTTTGTCATGATGACTGCATAGGCCCTTCAAAATTATGTGTAGCGTGTTTAGTTGTTCGATAGAGACAGAATCAAAGACGCAGTGTCCCTTCAAAGTCTACACATCTTCAGCAGGAGCAGGAACGTTTCGTCGTTTCATGTGCTTTTCTCATTTTCTTTTTTTTTATTAAAATATTACGTTGTCAGTGTTACATTTCATCCTACAACTCTGTAGATGAGACAGATTTCTGCTGAAGAAATGGATCTCAACCTCTTGTCACCCTTTTAATTTATTTAGATTTGTTTTACTGAGGTGAAGTTTTTGCCCTGTTTCTCGATGCAAAGCACCTGACCTGTTTTTCTTTTCTTTCTTCTGGAAATTGGAGATCATTCTGATTTGCGGTAGCTCTTCTGTGGTCATTTGATGGTTATCAATCTGATTGAAAGGGTCTGTGTGGTACTTGTTTAGCGAGTATTTTCTACCCCCCTCCCCCACGTAAGGCATTCTAGGGTAAGATTTAAATTAAACCAGCTGTTGTGTCTACTTCACAGGGAGAGTTTGTTCAGTGCAGATGGAGGATTAGCAGTTCACACTATCAACAGTAGTTGAGCAAATAAATTCTGACTAATATTTGCCTGCATTGCAAGTGTAATTTCAGTCACTTAGCAATGCTACTGCTACTATAGAAGTCATCAGTGAACAGAGTGAGGACAGTGGTCTATTAGGTTCTATGGAGCCTACATATGTGATACGCAGATCAGTGGTCAGGAATGAACATTTTGTTGCTGGCCTTGCCTCCTCTATGTGTGGATGTGCAATCGTTCATATTCATACACATTCATTGTTTCTCGGCAGCACATCTCTGTTTACGCAGGACATTCAACTCTATGCGCCACAAAAACGGCAAATCACTCGAAAAACGAACGTTTTGGTCATTTGTCTGGTGATTGGTGGCACATTTAGATAGGCCAGTTATTGCGAATTAACATTTGCATTGTCCTGATATTCTGTCGATTGTAGATGGGCCCTTACTAAATCAGCAAATTACTTATTGGTTATATATTAACCCCAAGAGGACAGTTTCTGAAGAAAGCAATGGTACCAAGTTCAGTGTGAGTCAAGCAGCTGTGCACCATCTTGTAGGGTGGCAACTAGAGAGATACCAGTTTACATTTCTTTTTGTTAATCTCACACTCCTGAAAACGGTTACCATATGCTGAACTCCTTGTCTTCTCGATGGCTTCCATATATCAAACCAGCCTAAGAACTTGCAGGCACGTGCTACATTCTGTAATATTATTACGAGACGATGCTCGGGTAATTTTTCTTTATTAGGATATGTCATTATTTATGATTTCAGAAGTTATGTCTGCTCTTAACGTTTCTTAAATTTTATTAAGGACTCCAGGGTGCTACACCACAATAAGCAGGGCTCAGTTTACATTGTGTGTGTGTGTGTGTGTGTGTGTGTGTGTGTGTGTTTTACTGAACATCTTAAACTTTACCTTTCTCCATGACCAAACTGTAACCCTAAGAGACAGTATCCATGCCAATTAGGGACAGTTTCTATTGGGCCCTCCCCACTTTATGGTTTATTGTATGGAGAGTTTATTATGTATAGTTAAAGCACATGCTAGGTCAACTGACGCATGAACTGAGCCACAATGGCGCACACTAAGGCCTCATGCACACGACTATATATATTCTGCGTTCAGAATACCGGCTGTGAGCATCCTGCACTTTCTGTAGGCTCCATTGTCAAAATGCCCATTCTTGTCCGCAAAACAGACAAAAATAGTCCACGTTCTAGGTTTTTGCAGGACTGACACATGGACAGCACATAGTTTGCTGTCCGCATTTTTTTGCCACCCTTTTGAAATGAATGGGTCTGCATCCAGTCTGCGAAAGATGCAGATCGGATGCAGCAAAAAAAAAAGGTAATGTGCATGAGGCCTAAGTGGCACCAACTGCAGTTTCTCAGAATACAAAATGGATACAATTTTGCACCATCCAGTAAAAAAAAAAGTGTAAACGTTACATGGGAGTTCCATGATCAACAGATGTTATCTGAGGTATCCATCACAGCCATCTATTAAAGTATACAGTATACCTTAGGTTGCATTCAAACAACCGTATGTTTTTTGCAATCTACAAAATGCAGATCCGGAAAAAATACTAATGCCTATTCTTATCTGCAAAATGGATGAGAATAGGACATGTTCTATCTTTTTTGCGGGCCATGGAATGGACATACGGATACGGACAGCACACGGAGTGCCCCATTGAAATGAATGGGTCCGCGTCCAATCCACAAAAAATGCAGATCAGATGCGGACCAAAAATATGGTCATGTGACCATGTGTGGCCATTGGGGCCTTAAACATAATTTTTTTTTTAACATTGAAGCCTATTGAGACAGATATGATGCCAGATTGATAATAGGGTATGAAAGTAAAATAAATTAAAATTTGTCATATGTCCATATCTTAATGTGATACTTTGGACAACTTCGGGGCAGCATTTTACTCTTTTTTGGCTAAAAATCATTTTTTATTGGTCTTTATTAAAATGCTCAGCCGACTGAGATATAAGGGTTAAAGTCTGTTTTCAAGCTGTCGCTTTGGGTTTTCTTAGAATCCTGTCATCTAATGGCTCATGTGTAGCTCAGATCTCATGACCTCATAAACATCTATTTAAGCCATATTCTTATTAGTTTGATCAGAATTGAGCTTTAATGAGTGTTTGAGGTCAGGAGGTCAGACATAAGAGCTACAGCATGAGCCGTCAGATGACAGGATTCAAAGAAAACAGACTATGACAGCTTGCAAACAGACTGATTTTTACTCCTTGTATCTCAATCTGCTGAGCATTTTTAATAAAGACCAATAGAAAAAGTGATTTTTTTTTTAGCCCAAAATCGGTAAAATGCTATTTATAATATGCTCCCAAAAGTGTCCACAGCCTTTAAAAAGAACTTGTCACTGCAAAATGCAATGCAATCTGCAGGCAGTATGTTATAGAGCAGGAGGAGCTGAGTAGATTGATGTATAGTTGTGGGAATATATTCAGTAAAACTTGAAATGTATATTTATATCTAGCATTTTCTGACTTCATTGTTCACGGGGAATGTGATTAATAGCATTTTCTGTGTAAATGTGTATATACAGATATATACAGTCACTGATAACATCTCCTTGTGAACAATGAAGTCCGAGCAGAGATATAAATGTATAAATTACAGGTTTTACTGAATCTTTTCCCCATAAAACTATCTATCAATCTGCTCAGCTCCTCCTGTTCTATAACATGTTGCCCACAGATTTCAGTGCATTCTATAGTGGCAAGTTCTCTGTAAAGACTGTGTACATTATTATGCCTTTTTTTTAAATTAAAAAATCATGTCATGTATACAGCTTCTATGCAGATCTTCCTCTACAAGGTTACAGACTACAACAAACCCTGTATGTAGCTGTATCCTACAGGCTTTTCCATCTGTAGGTAAGCAAGAAGCGGAGGGAGAGTGAAGAGCATTACATATGTCTGCAGGATAAGACTGCATACAGTTGTTTGTAGCTTGTAACCATGGAGATATATCCATTTACATATGAGCTGTCCATAGGAAAGTAGGATATTGAATTACTTTATACCAAGACTGTTTACAAAGTACAGTAGCTTCATATTTTGGGGCAATAAATAGTTGTGGCATTTTTTCAGAGTAATACGTTTTAATTGGAAATGAGCATATAACTCTGAAAATTAGGGAGAATGTCTGACATCTAATAATGCTTTTGGTATCTAAATGATGATACTGTGTAATGCTATAGAAGAGATAGGATAATGCCTCACTTCATTCCCAGTTTTAAAGGTGTCCAGTTTTATGTAAACAAAAGGTGTCTTCCATCCATTAAAAATAACCCTCAAAATGATTAACACTATGTTCACATACTTCCATTCCACACCGTCACTTGTCAAACCTTGTTTAAATTCCAAGTTTGGTGACTTACAGAACACTTGAATGTGTTAGCCAATCACTGCGTACTTCCATACATACAGCTGCAGTTTCCCTATATGTCGGAGATGGGTTCCCAAACTTTAGAAATGTGCAGTCGTTTACATGGAGTATGTGTTCCTATAAATGTTTATTCTGGAGCATTGTCTGCTCTGTCGGCCCATGTCATAGGGCCCTTAGTAATAATGTAGTGTCTGTAACAGAGATGCTCCTGTAAATTAGTCTTGCCTGCAGTAACATGACCATGCTCCTGCTTTTGTGACATACCCTATACTGAGCATGTGGTTATATCCCCTCTCCCTGGTGTAGGGGACCTCACAGATTACATGCCTTTTATTTCCACTGCTACCTGGCTCTATCGTCCCTCCACCACTGTCATGCAGGCAGCCATAAATAGATGCAATGCCTGTGACAGGAAAGAGAAATCATAGGAACCGTATTCCTTCTCATTGGTTTTCTCATCCGTAGCAAGCCCTAGCGGCATCAAAACAAATGTTTATCACAGAACCGGGCAAGATATTGAAAATGAAAAATAAGTACCTTTGATTCATGGTGACATCATCCATTGAACATTTAGACACAGGAACATTTTTTTTTATAAGCCTGGAATACACTATTAAGCTTAATTTACATAAGACTGGAAAACCAAACGTGAAGATTTTGGGAAATTATATATAAATTAAATTGCACAGTATCGTACTCATTGAGGTTTTAATACACTGATCATGTGTTTTAATTTGCTTTTTTGAACATTTAACTGCTTTATCTGTTCACCTGTACGTGAATGTGTTATGGCTCTACCTGTGATAGACTTGGAAGAAATATTGGCCCGCTCTCTTTGTTTTGTTCACGGTTTTCTTTTATGCATAATTAGGTATACTTTGCATAGAAACGCTGTTGGGTGCCTGATCACCGAGTTCCTTTGCTTAGAATTAGCTTTTTGTCCCTCTAGTTTCCAACTGTGGAATCTTAGGTGTGAATATGCATATGTTCAATAACTTTTTTTTAACCACATTTAATTATTCAATGCTTATTCCGTTTTTATGTATGTAGCAAAAAAGAGAATGCTACATAAAACGTCTAGTTTCCCTTGTAACCTGTTTATCAATACGTACAATCTACACATGTAAAGGAGATTGGCCCCCTAATGTTGAAATTTTAAAAACTCTGTGAAAAGATCAAGGAATCACTACCAGTCAAGGATTCTGAAATCTACGTACCAATATGTATTTATTGCTGCTGTTGAAATCTTATAACCCTTTCACTGCCAGGGGCGTATGTAGTACATCATCAATGTGAACACTTGTGAACTAGAGATCACTTCGCTTTGAAATAATACCATGCTCATTATTCTGGGTGTAATATTATGGTGTAGAGCTGCTTTGAAGTGGGAGACAGCTTGAAAAGTTTAACTTTTTGATTCTAGGGAGGAGGGGTAAAGCTCTAAGAAGGAATGAAGGACATGATCACATCCTTTTACTGTCCTCTCTCCCCCCATACAGCCTCCAATGACCCTAAAAGGGGAGATACAGGAACTTTTTTTCATGTTACCACCCTTCTTGCCAATTAGAGGTATATGTTCTCAGCGATTCTCACTTTTAGAGGGCAGTTAGATTTTAAGATCAGTTCCACATATATTTACCCACTGCACCTAATCTGAATATTTGTCAACTCTGTGATGTTTATCGGCATCTGGATCATGGAGATTTTTGGTATATTTAGTTCTGGTAAGTTATGTGAGGATCTGTACACCTAACCATGAACATAAGTAATATGTATTTTATGAACCTTGTACGGTCTGACATTTTATTTTTAGGTGGTGTTATGCATGTCAGATTCTTATTAGGTTACAGTTTTATCCACGACATGTTTTATGCATTTTATCCATTACGTTTGGATGCAAATAGCGTGAAGGTGCCCATGATTTTACAGTGCTGGATAGCATTTTCAAAATATGCCAGATGCCTTTTAGAAACTATCATGATTTTTTTTCCAGTTCAGGTTTTAATTGTATTTGTAAAAGATGTAAAAATTGTCACAGAGAGTGGAAGTGTTGGCAAACCAGCGTAAACTAAAATCAGGTTATTATGAGAGAATTTTTTTTTCTCATAGCCATGAAAAAAGATCATGTAGAATTCTTCACTTTTGTCATTTTGGTATAGTAGACACACTAATAATAATAATTAACCTGTTGTACCCTGTAAAACAGATACAATATTTGAATGCAAAAAATCCAGTAGAGTGAATAACGCTTTATTGAATATAGTGTGCAATGCTGACATCATGTGGTCATGTTGACTTCTGATGTTACTGTCCCCAAGGATATCTATCAAAGTAATTGCTTTCCTGTTCTCTCCTCAGAAGTGCAGGCTTCACAAATATTCACAAAATTCCCTGTTTTTGTTAATTAAACCTTCCGAATCCATGTTAGTCCGTGTTTCTTCTCTGACAGGGTATCCACAAAGTGCATTGGAGACAGATTACATAATTCTCCTGAACTTGTAGCTTGGACACTACGTTAATTTTATTTTAATTATTTATTTTATACCTTATTGAAAATTCGACAGAATTTTTCCAAATTATTGTTTTTCCTATTTAAATAACTATATTAATAAGTGTTCCTTTCACCTCTTTCTCATTGTCTTTTTATTGTTTCCTGTACATGGGTGTTACACTAATTTCCATGGAAAATCTTCCTCCCCCCACCCCACAAATTTTTAACCTCGAATGTTGTGTGTGTATAGTTATTTTGGTTTGCTACAAACTTTTGTCTTTATATTTATTGACCAATGGAATGGTGTGGCGTGTAAGTAATTTGGTTATTGGTAAGCATCGAAAACTAAAGGGAACTAAATCGTTTTGTGGACTCGTGCGGAGAGGTCCACTTTATTGTTAATACTTTTTGTGGTGCTTTAGAATTTTATTGATGATTTTAAATAGGCTACGTTTATGTGAAACGTCTCACCTCAGAAAAATAAGAGAACTTCATGCATGTATAGGTATCCGGAAAACATGCTTGGTTTACAGCCATTCTAAGTTTTCATTTACATGTGAAGTTTTTGTTAACCATCTTCTGAAAAAAATGAAACAATCCCGTTATTTTATTTTTGTATTTAATAAACATATCATGACATTTGTGATTACTTATACAGAAAAAGCTGCTTGATTTCAACATATTGGGCTGTGTCCTATATATGATAGTAATTGTTTTTTTTCTGTATCATTGTACTGTTATGTCTTCTAAAAGTTTTACTTTGTTGCCATCATTTTGTTGGTCTTTTTTTTTTTTTTTTGTATTGATGTAACAAATGCTTCTCAATATGGACAATAACTGCGCCTTTTCCCCAACCCAGGGTTGTTCTTTTCTTTTTTTTTTTTTTTTCTTCAGTATTTCTGAATGTTTACATCTTTGTTATATTGCCTCCTTGTAAAACTAACTGTACAGCAGGGCAGTTAATCCTAACAGAATGTTAGTTTCCTTTCTGCAGCCCTGTACTGGAACTATCTGCAATGCCTTGCTGGGCAACGCATTGCAAGCCCTTCACAACAATATTTATTCCCGGGGGGGGGGAATCAGAACAAGGATGTGATTGTCAGCTGGGTTCCTAAATCCTGTAAAGCCTTATTTCCGTAGTAAGAGTCAAAGGTGAAGGGGTCAAGAAGCATCAGCACATAGATATGTCAGTAGCATAAAACACCCCTTTGTTTTCTTACCAAAGAAAATGTTGTACTACAACCCAATTGGTGGATTCATGTGATCAGAAGATGCTGACCGGTATTGACAGCTATTGTGACTGAGTAACTCCATTTTTCTAAAAAAAAGAAAATGTTAAAACTTAACAGTATTTTATTTAGAATTCAGGGATCATGCATTTTGAAAGGTGCTTTTTGTGTTTATCGGTTGTTGCCTACAGAAATGACTGCCCGCAATTCTCTAATTTATGGACTAAAATAATGTTGTCCAACCTTCAACAAGGTAAAAAGAAAGGTCTTCTACTTCAGATATTCAAAAGAAAATAAAGAAATTAAAATATGAATATTTTTCTTGTGTTTTCTTCTTCTTTTTACAGGTAACAGATAATGGAAGTTGTGCAGCAATAGCACAATAGAGTATAAATCCTGTTTGTGTATTTACTTAAATAGAAGGGTAATCGGTAAGGCCAGGTTCACATCACATCACCATTACAAAAACTGATGCAAAATAAGCAAAACTGATGCAGGTTCTTGTTTTTTTTGTTTTTTAAATGGTTAGAATAACGGAAAACTAACAGTGATCTGAATTCAGCCTAACAAACAGTGATAGATCAGCAAAACCAATAAAACTGGTGAAGTGAATAACATTCATTAGCCTGTGACAGTGACACCTCCTGGAATGCTATATATGCTCACTGACAGAAAGCAAAATAAAAGAATAACTTACCCAGATAGTAATGTTTGATTGCTGCAAAATTCAACATGCAGTTCTGTCTCGGGCAGATATGTGAATGATTTCACCTGTGGACTGATTAGACACTGGGTCTTGCTACATTAGGGATTAAAAGTGCTTCCCCTGCTGCCCCATAAAAAAGGTTTTCAGAGGCTACTTATGGGTAGTGTACCTCTTGGTGAGGGTTTGTTGACTGTTAGACATGCCTCTACGAAGCAATTGAAGACATTTTGTCCAGTTGACTTTTAAAGTTGGTTCATTATTTGACTACCAGAATCAGTATGGTTGTTCCTACAAATTGCCCACCATCCAGGTAGTTCTGACTAGGAGCAGTATTTACATGTGGGCATTCATACATGGCATGCAAGCTCCGGATGGCCCAGAAAGACCAAAAGTATAGATAATCATTTGAGCCATTGACAAGCACATGCAACTCCCACAGTTTTGTTATCCACCATCTAGACCAGGTATTAGCAACCTCTGGCACTCCCAAGTGTTCTGAAACTACAACTCCCAGAATGTTCCATTCACTTTTATAGGACTGTAGTTTCACAGCAGCTGTAGTGCCGAAGGTTGCTGATCCTTGATCTAGACACAGGTGGCACCTTCATTAAACACCTTTCTCTTCCCAAACCAATTCCAGGCACTTAGGAGAAGGAGATTTTCTGTCCTGGGACCAATTATATATTCTGCCATTGAGAGTCAGCAACCATCACCTTAGTTTGCAGTGGTTTCATGAACGAGAAACGTGGACTTCTACAGACCATATTGTCTTCAGTGACTAATCCAGGTTCTCTTTGAAATCCCACGCTGATGGTTGGGTCACGTATGGAGGCCTTGTGGTGAGCACTTCAAACCTGCCTTTGCTGTGAAGTAACAAATGGCTGGCGTGATAATCTAAGGAGCCATTGCGTACAACAGTGGGTCACCCTAGTAGTAATATGAGCTATATTAGCAGCCCAACAATATATGTTGGATAATCTGCAGCCACGTGTTGCCTCTCATGGCTGGGCATTTTTCAGTAGGATAATGGTCATCCACACAGCAAGAGTTTCACTGGAATGTCTGCCAGATTGCAACACTTACTTGGTTTGCCCGGTCGCCAGATTTATCACCAATCAAGCATTTATGGGACCAGCTAGGACGCCAGCGTTTGATACTTACAAGTATGCAGGATCTACAGGCCAAGTTGCAACATGTGTAGGCAAATGTGCTACAGGCACTACCTGTATGTCTCCATGGCCAACTGTATCTCATCTTGTATCCAGGCTAGAACAGGGTTCTAGAGCCTCTTTCAATTGTACGGTTTTCCCAAATATACTTTTTTTTTCTGCTTTGATATTGTAATCACTTATATCATCATTACATTCACACACAAAAAGTTTCATTAGATTCCAACAACTCCTTTTTGGTGTGTAACTTTTCTTTTGTCAGTGAGTGTATTTACCCCTTGAGGATTGACTTCATCCCGACCTTAGTGCACTTAACTGCTCATTAGCTTGTGTGTTAAAAACAATGCGAAAACTATCTGTACATTCAGCTGAGCTGGCCCTATGAGGCATTGTACCTGGTTTAATTGTGAATGTCATGGTGACAGACTCACTTTAGCAATATAGTTACTAGTGAACATGGATTAAAAAAAAAACTAAAAACCTATAACCATATTTTTACCCACACTATATACATATATAATTTGTCAACAGCTAAAAATGGCTTAAGGTGCTTTGTTAGGAAAAAAAAAATGTTTTTGGTCTTCAAAGCCAAAATAGGATTGGTCCTTAAGGGGTTAACAGGGTCACATTCAGGTAGACGCCTGCTAAATGACAGATGGTGCTTGGATGTAATTAAACAAACGGTATCTAGCAGAATATCCCAGGTGCTGTGACAGGTGGCAACACCTGCCTGTAACTGTACTGACCGTCTATTATTTCCTGCAGCAAAGGTGTTGGGTTACCATATTTGAGTTTCCTCTATATTAATCAGTGTGTGGTTTTCTGTCTACACCTGTAGGCTATAGATATATAATATATATACCAAAATGTATAATATTTTATACTGCTCTGTGCATTTTTGTGGTTACATATTTGGAATGCTGACTCCAATACACCATTCATCGGTGCATGTATGATATGTGCATTTATTTCAAAGAAATGCCTATGCTGATTGTTTCCTTAGCAGATATTGAATCAGGGAATATACCACAAGCAGCCTGCAGGGTCACAATTTATGCCATATGATAGTGAAAAAAATTCAGAATAGTAACACAGCCTGACAGATCCCTTGTGACCTGACTCCATCTGTTACTGGATTATTGTAATTAGTAAGAAACATCAGGTACAGAGTCAATGTTCCCAAAAAAAAAAAAAACACCACTGTCCTGAGTGATGCTGTCCAGCTCCTCCAGTAGATTCCGACTCTTCTAACAGCATAAATACAAAGAATATGCTGTTTGCCTACAGTATTGATAGTGAGTCTAGCATTTTGGATTGCTAACGAAATTGGGGATCAGACTTGCTTACAGCAGCTAAAAACAGGGTGGAAAACTGGCCCTACAGACGCCTTAGTTGTTCAGTCCATTTCCATGTTATTTGAAAATCTTTTTTCCCATTTATTATTTTATTCTGTTTTTCTTAAACTTAATAAAACAGCAGCGTAAAAAGGTAAATGCACATATTAATTGCAAATATGTATCCTACTGTGATAAATTTACTTCTCATGTATAGGAATTACAACAGCGTACAGCTTCACAGCTACACTATTTAACCCTTAGTGACAACGCATATTTTTTAAAAATCGCATTCCAAGAGCTATAACTTTTTTGTTTTTTCATCAATGTACCTGAATGAGGGCTTATTTTTTGCAGGACGAATTACAGTTTTTAATGCACCCTTTAAGCTGTTTAGCTTAAACCACCTTTGTTTACATCCGTAAAAAAGGCATATTACATACAATACATATGGAATACATACAAATTGATGACATTGACCTTTTTTTAAATGAATTAATTAAAGGGGTTTTCCAAGATCTTTATACCAATGTCCTATCCTCTGGATAGGTCATCAGTGTCTGTTCAGTGGGAGTCCAACACCCAGGACACCTGCTAATGGTATGTTTGAGAAGGCACTTGCTCTAGCATTAGTACTGCGTCCTTCTCTCAGCCTTCCCTAGACCATGTGATGTCACGTTCATCGATTACATGGCCTAGGCACAGTTCAGCCCCATTGAAGTCAATGGGGATTAGCGGCGATACCACGCACAGCTGCTATCAAAGGTATGGTACTGTGCTTGGTGAGCTAAGGGAAGGCCATAGCTCTATTGCAAGCTCAAGTGCCTTCTCAAACAGCTGATCAGCAGGGTTCATCAGTATGAAGATCTTGAAAAAAATTGTTAACAATACGTACAGCTATACTAAGCTGGCAGAAGCATGTAAACGTATTTCATGGGTCTATAACCATGGATATAATAGATCACCAAACCTGACTTCACCCAGAAGCATTACAATGAAGGAGACGAGCTGAAACCTGAAATCACTGGAATGTGACAAACTGGGAACAGAAGTGTTGAGGCCTAGAGGAAGACCATCAAGTTGCTTAGCAACCTGACAAGACCAGTGGACACACTAGTGAATCCCAGCAGAGATCCGGAGTGGTGAGTAAATTATATATGGACCATGATAGGTAGCGATCTTGTTAGAGATTTTACATTTTTATTCACTAGTTCACCTTTTGCCTTAAATTCTCTTGGTGACATTCAGGACAATCCTTATCAAATCTTCTGTGCAAATCATTTTAAAATGTTTAAAACATTAAAAATGTATTCTGTTTGTGAGAGTTTGAGTTGTTCATAACCTACATTGGGACCCTGTGGAAAGTTGTTTGTGCTTCCTCAATACAAAAATGAAAGGTCCAGGTCTTGTGAAAGACTAAAGACGGGACAAATTACAAACGTCTGAGCCTACAAATAGTGATTCAGAAGTACAGTCAAGTTATATAGTAGCTAGAGGTTCATCTCTCATCATCTCTACCTAGCAAAATGCCCTAATATGTAGGCCTCATTCAGACAGTCAAGTGCCCACTGATCATTAAAATTGCTGTCCCTGTCCCATAGACTTTGAATGGAGCAACAATGTGAAGGTGTGACTGCCACTTCATTCAAATGCAAAAAAAGTGCATTCCAGTCATCACATGGCTTCTGTTTTTATTCTGTGTTCATGCACAAAGCTGAATTTACAGTTCTGATGGTTTCCTGTTTCTGTGGAGCAGTGCATTGTGCAAGTTTAGCCTAAGCTCTACAAAGAGTCCAAGAAGAAACACTTTGGATGTGAACACAGAAGAAATCCTCATACAGCTGAACGCTTATGTATCTGTGAAATCTGGAAATTATGTGGAGGATCCAACTTGTTTTTTTCCAATGAATGATGGGATTGAACTAAGCGAATACCTTAGGACGTCTTTGCTGTGTTAAAGAGGACCTTTCAACTCTTCTGACATGCCTGTTTTAATAGCTTCATGTGTTCCCCATGTAATAATTCTGGAGCATCTATTCTTATGTCTCTATGTTGTGTCATTCCTTTATTATTTCTACTAGAAGTTATGAATGAATTACTAGCAGTCTGCTGTAAGGGTACAGAGGGGTAACCAGCTGGGGGGAAAGTGTACCTGCACAGACTCATTCTGTCCAATCAGTGCTGCCATTTTCAGACTGTGCAGGTACACACCCCAACCTGTTACCTCCCCTCTGTACCCTTACTGCAGACTGCTAGTAATTCATTCATAAATTCTAGTAGAAATAATAAAGGAATAACACAACATAGAGCCATAAGAATAGATGTTCCAGAATTGTTTTTACATGGGGAATGCATGAAGCTATTAATCGGGCATGTCAGGAGTTGTGACAGGTCCTCTTTAAGTTGTCCTTGTACTTTGGGAAACCTTATATTTCATCTGTGGGGTCTGTGCTGAGATCCCCACTGATCGCTAGAACAAGGAGAAAGTAGCCTCACACAGGTACACCCCACCCCAACTGTACCCTTACTGCAGACTGCTAGCAATTCATCCATAACTTCTAGTAGAAATAAAGGAATGGCACAACATAGAGACATAAGAATAGATGCTCCAGAATTGTTATTACAGGAGACAGAATTGAGATGGACCCATAGACTTTCTATTGAGTCTTACAGTGAGGAAAGAGCATGCCCTGTGAGCTCTTCTTGTTCTAGAAATGGGGGAGAGGGGTTGGTCTCAGCACTTAGATCCCTACCTTGCAAAACCTATGATATATCAAATGTTTTCCAAAAGTACAGGAACACTTAAAACTATAATAATATATAGAGGTACTGTATGTAATTAGTTATTCTGTAGATATAGTATTTACATTTTAGATGTTTTACTCTCTCTCACTTCTAGTACCCAGAAGAACTGTTCTCCTTATGCTTGGATTACCACCTGATAAAACCAACCAAGCCATACTAAATTCATGATTCCACCTCTGTGTCAAACTGCAGCATATCTTGGATCATTTGCCATGATGTAAGCTGATCCCTCTGTCCTCCCTGCTTCAGATGAGAGCTCATGTGCTACTGATACTTGCATTGTGTTGTATCCAGACACTCTGCGGCCGCTGTGAATAGAGAAATCCAAGTGTATGAGGCATGGATGGAATAGCTTGGCTGGATTAGACATCCTCCATTTAACCTACAGCAAAAGACATAAAGGACACTCACAGCTAGCAGAAGCCACGATCCCCAGAACTAACAGTGCATGGAGCGGTCTGCTCATCAGTAGCAAAGTCCTGGAAAACCCCTTTTAGGGTCCCTCAGATGGTGATTGGTTCAGGTTACAGAAGAGAAAAGTTGACCAGACCCACCAATTTCAGCAGGACCCGCTGACTAAATTATGAGTAGTCTTCTCCCAACTCGCCCCCAACAGATGTTGGGAAAATGAGGGCATGTTGAATTCCAATAATGAATTGTGTCCATCTTAGTGGAGATAAGCCACAACCAGAAGTTTTTTGGCAATGACTTCCTCTCCCCACCTGCATGCCAGGCTAATTCAAGTGTGCACCTGTATGAGAGAGTAGAGAGAACAGCTGTTCCAGTCGTCCGCTATTGAAGGTGTATGGGCACCTTAAAGTGAACCCAGGGGTGGACAGGGGCTCAGGGCCAAAGGGGGGCCCTTCTTGCCGGCAGCAGGGAGAGATGAGCGCTTCCATTGTGGAAGCGCTCATCTCTATATTCATCTGTATCGCCGTCCTAGGCCTGTAGCCTATCAGAGGCCGGGCACAGGCGGCGCAATGACGTCAGCCTGAGCCGTACAACGTGGGACACAGGCCGGAAGAGGCCTGCATCGCATCGCTGAAAGAGGCAAGGGGGTAAGTATAAGTGTTTATTTTTTTCATTTAAGCTTTGCTAAATTAAATGTGGGGGCACTATGGAGGAGGAGCACTATGGGGGGCCCTATATATATATATATATATATATATATATATATATATATATATACTGGCTCACATGGGGGCCACTATGGAGGTGAAGGACCACTATGGGGGGGCTATATATATATATATGTACTGGCACTATGGAGAAGGAGAAGCACTATGGGGGGCCCTATCATATATACTGGCTCACATGGGGGCACTATGGAGGAGGGGCCCTATCATATATACTGGCTCACATGGAGGGCACTATGCAGGAGGAGGAGCACTATGGGGGCCCTATCTTGTATACTGATGCATATCGGGGTACTATGGAGAAGGAGGGGAGAGGAGCACTATGAGGGCATCTACTGGGAGTCCTATCTTATACACTGGCCACACATGAGGGCACTATGGAGGGGGAGGAGCACTATGGGGGCCCTATCTTACATACTGGCAGACATGGGGGGCGCTATGGAGAAGGGGGAGAGGAGCACTATTGGGGTCATTGTATAGGGGCACTAAGAGGGTTTTTTGGGCACACAGTAGGGGGCATTGGCACACATTGTGAGGGCACTATGGGGACATTGGCTGGCCGGGGGCACTAATTATTTCTATTGGTGGGACTTTGGGGGGCACAGTATCAGCTTAGCACAGTTATTTTTGGGGAACATTTTCGTTATAATTTAGTGTCAGGGACATTATTTCCTGGGTGCAGTATTTTTTAGGGTAATTACTGAAGGCGGTAGTATTTGCAGGGGGACTGTTTCTGCAGTATAGTTTTGGGGAGCACAGCGGGCACAGTATTGGGGGTGGCAGCATGGGGAGTTCAAGAAGGTGGGAGAATGATGGAAAAGTAGGAAACTAAGATGTCTATTTGTCAAACTCCACAGAGAGAAGAGATGGCTGGAAGAAATCATCATGGTGGTCTGGTCTGAAAGGAGAAGATGAGGAAAGAGAACATCTACATCTAAGAAGACGTCACTGGATGTAAGAGGTATGTGGTGCTGTATTAGGCTACCTTCACATGTTAGTGATTCTGGCAGGCTGTTCCAGCAGAGAACAGCCTTCTGGAATTCACTGGATCCGGCACTGCTGGATGCAGAATGCCCGCCGGCCCCATTAACTATAATTGGGTGTGGTAGAGATCCGGCCACAATCTGGAAAAAATGCCTAGAATCAGCTGGACACAAACTGCTGACTGAGTTTGTGTCCGGCCAATTTCTTGCATTCTCTGCCAAATCAGGTGGCTGGAGCGTAGTGCTGCATGTGTGAAAGTAGTCTTACCCTGTGTGTTTTGTATTGCTGTATGTAATGATGTTAGGACACCATAGGTTAGGTTGAGAATTTGGTTTGGGAAAGGGGGGGGGGGGGGTTACAGACACATTCCTTGCACAGGGGCCCTCTGCTGCCTGTGTCCGCCCCTGAGTGAACCTATCATTTTTATGCAGCCCTCAGGATGAAATAGTGGCAGACACTGATTTCAGAGGTATCACTCATGAGCTAATATTAGGTGATTGCCAAGAACTTAGCGTGAGGAGATCTGAAAGTAATTCTCTCTTAAAGACCTTTCAGAACTCATTGGACAGTGTGAAGGGGCACTCATAACTAAGGCTTTGTTGTGAATTTAGTCATAGAAATAACAGAGACACAGCAGAGAAAACAGAAATGCACTAGAATTATTATTTCCTGGGCAATGCAAGTACTGTATTTATTAAGACAAAACTAAAGCGGATCGTACACAGAGCACATTACCTCTGGTGACTCTGGTCATGAAGGGAATGTTCACTGCACATCAGTATCTGTAGTTATGGAAACATTTTCCAGGTAGAACATTATTTCTAAAGCCGTAACCTGGGAAAGTAATGTATGTGCATCTGATAGTACACCAATTAATTACATGTTACAATCTGAGTAGCAACCAAGAAACCTTCACAGCAAATCCTATATCTCTTAGATTCCATAGATATCCATTGGACATACTGATGAATGTCTTCTACAGTAAATGTGTCATCTGAAATTTTCCTGTATGGATTAATCTGAAAGATTATATGTTAGGCTACTTTCACACTTGCGTTTGCAGGATCCGTTTGTCACAGGCTTTCACAAACGGTCCTGAACTGATCAGTTTTGTCCTAATGCATTCTGAATGGAAAAATGATCTGTTCAGAATGCATCAGTTTGCTTCAGTTCAGTCTCCATTACGTTTTGGAGGCGGACACTAAAACGCTGCTTGCTGCGTTTTGGTGTCCGCATGAAGAAACTGATGCAAACGGATCCGTCATGACTCACAATGTAAGTCAAAGGGGACGGATCCGTTTTGTCTGACACAATAGAAAACGGATCCGTCCTCCGTTGACTTTCAATGGAGTTCAAGACGGATCCGTCTTTGCTATGTAAAAGATAATACAAACGGATCCATTCAGAACAGATGCAGACAGTTGTATTATCATGATGGATCCGTTTGTGAGAGCCTGGGCGGATCTCACAAACGGATCCTGCAAACGCAAGTGTGCAAGTAGCCTTAACTGTACATAACATGGACGTTACTGAATGCTCTCATTAGATGTACATACAATGCATAGCATTAAAGGGGTTTTCTGGGTTCCTTATATTGACGATTTAGCCTCAGGATTGATCAATAATATCTGTGTAGGTTCGACACCCCTGCAGCCCCGCTGACCAGATGTTTCCAGCCTCTGGCACCAGAATTAGCACTTTGAGTGGTACAGAAGCACAGCTCCATTCAAAGTGTAGTGGCCGTGCTGAGTTACTGCAGATCAGCTCTTACTTGCTTCAGTGGAAGATAAAATGCTGTAATTAGAGATGAGCAAATCTTCAAAAATTCGCTTTGGCGAATAATCGACAAATTTATAACAAGATTTGTTCTTAATACGAATTTATTCGGTCGAAGTTGCGTTAAAAAATAATCATTGTTTTGCGAACATTTCTGCACAAATTCCGAACATACAGTCTAAGCGTTGTTAAAAGTAAGCTACTAAACTGAATACGTAAGCATTAGCGTACAAAGTGTGTACGAATCCTTAGTGTACTATTGACTCGCGATTGCGTCATATGCACGCAGGTACGCTGCGGCGTACAGTCCTCAGAGGCAGTCCATATGAGCTAGAAAAGTAAGGTGCTAGCTATCCGGCTAAGTGCATAATTTACCAAACACACCATACAATAAGTACATAATAGGACACATTGCAGTACCTGAAAAAGAATACACACAATGGGCTAAAGTGCTTGAACGTTGCTGCACCTGTAAAAACATTATTGCTAAAATACTGCAAAGACATAATTATGCAAACATTTTAGTGCAAACAATTTCACATTTGCAAGCATAGTAGGCTCAGATATACGTTCGAGTCTCTCCTCATGGCTGCTTGGCATAAAACACTGGAATACATAATCCAAAATTCAATTGTAATCCACGTGAGGTAATTTTGTAATCCAAACAGGTAATGTGTAATCCACAGGGGGCTCCCAAATAACCTGAGAAGGGGGGGGGGGATGAAAATAGGTGTGCTTAGGCGCAACTGGGAATTTTCTGCGGAATGGGTGGGAAGTCCTGACCAGCCATGTCCATCTGGGTGAGAGTCAAACGGGGCAATAAAAACAAGATAAATTAAAAACAAGTGTCAACTAGCTCTCACCCGTCAGGTGCAGTCCATGTTGTGGCTCCCATAGGTCCAGACCATGAGGTGTCCTTTAAATCAGCCAGACAGAAACAGCCAGTTGTAGAAGGGTTCCTAAGATGAGGGACCTGAAGTCCTCCTCGCTGCTACTGCTGCTGAAGGAAATAAGAGGACGCTCCTGCCTCTTGTAGGCCAGGCTGGCTACCGTGGTTGAGCTACACTGCTCTCTTCTGCTAGAATTTGGACTTGACCGGGTCACACTGGTGAGCGCTGCTGCCACTTGAGCCTTCACCTTTCCTGATACTCCTGCCGGGACAGCAGGGGCAAGGACTTCTGGCTGCAGCGGTTCAAGCAAGGCTGTACCCAAGGAAGAACCGCCAGCTCCCCTGGCTGCTGCTGACTTCCTTTTCCATGGTAGCTGGTACTGGACCACCATGAGCTGGAAAGTGAAGGATGATGTAGTCAGCTGACCCAGGTGAAAGGACTGTGGTGGTGGTGGTGGCAATCCAGGGATCAGAGTCTCCGGCTGTGGCTGTGGGTTCTCTCTGAAACGGAGGGTGCCATCTGGTGACTCTTGTAGGCAGTTCACATGTCCTGTGGCTGCTGGATCATCCGGCCAGGTCTCAGCTGGCAATGCAGGTACCAGGTGCTTTGACAATAACGTTACCCTGGTAGCAAAGGGGCCTTTCAGGGATGCCATGGGGGTATATTCTACCTGATCACCCACATATAGGCTGTGATGGGCTTGGGGCAGGTAAGACCGTTTCACAGAGCTGTGGCCCACGAAGTACTCCTTGTCGTCTGCAAGGAAGCCACAGCCTCGCTCCACTGAAAACCAGATGATGATTCCTTTACGCCGTTCCCGCGTAGGGTCTCCCGGCCTTGGATGATCAAGCACTCGGATGACCCAGTCCTCCACCGCTTTCTTATAGTTCCATAGGGTTTGGGTGTGGGCCATCACTGATGCAGGCACGATGGGATTCTGCCGCATGGAAGGTGTTCTCCTGGGCGGCCGAGTGGACGCTCCAGCCGCCTTCGCCGCACCAGCCGGCACAGCTGACACCTCCGCAGCCTGTGCGATTCTTGGAATCACTTGTTCCACTTTGATATCCTCAGGCCTCTCCAGTGGTTCGGGCTCTGGTACCCCACACCATCTCTCTTCACTTTGGGCATAGTTGTTTCGCCATGCTGTCTTGTTCACCGCTGGCTTGAACTGGAGAGGAGGGCTGAGTAATGAGGGAGGAGTCTTCACTCCCTATACTTACAAATAGATCGTTCCTGGTGGGCCGGGCTGATTTTTCCTGCTTCTGAGGGGGGCGTATCTTCACTTCTCCGCTCTTGAGGGGGCGTATCGTCATTTTCCCGCTTCAGGGGGCAAGAATAATGCGTACGTAGCGTTAGTGTTCAAAAATTTAAGAACATTTAAGAATCTGAATAAATCCGGATTCACTTCAGAGTAGGAAATAAGGAGGATCTGTAATGAATATATGAAGCGGCGAATAGATTAGCTCATCTCTAGCTGTAATTAAGCATGACCTCTACAGTTTGAATGGTGCTGTGCTTCCTGCTGTTTGCTCTTTGTCCGGCTCACTAAGATGGAAGCGCAAGCTCAGTTCCATCCTTCAGCTACAGCAGAAAGGACACACCACCTGAGCTGGCAGCATGAAATAAATCTAGCAGAGCAATGAATGGTGAGCTCTCTGGATCCATGCAAGGTACAGGGCTGATTCTAAGTTTGTTAGAAAGACATTGCATGTACTAGATGATGTATGATTTTCATTTTTTACATTATTAATTAGATAAACCCTTTAAGCCCTGTAAGTTACAAGGTGGTGTCTCCTATGATTGGGCTGTTTTTCCATTCCATCCCACAGACTGCAACGTCGGTTCCAGAAAGACCTGGTAGGTGAAACTAGCCTTAAAGAGACCACTGCCCTGGAGGTGTGTGCTAGGTCTGCAGCAATGTTTAGGTAGGTGCTACATGTCAAAGTAATATCCACATGAATAGGTTTCTAAGCAGAACATTGCCACTGCCTCTGCTGATTTGTCTTCCTCCCATAGAGTCATCCTGGTGTCATCTCTGCCCTAGATAAGTGACAAACACATAAATGTCTTTCCACTGATGCCCACATGTCGACTGAAGGTGCTTTCAGTGGTGGACACCTTTCTATCGTAGACAGCATTAAACTTTTTCAGCAATTTCTGCTACAATAGATCTTTTGTGGGATTGGACCAGGTTGTCTAGCCTTCCTGTCCCACGTACATCAATGAACCATAGGCGCCCATGGCTCTCGTGGATCAGCAGTCCTTCTTGGAGCACTTCTGGTAGGTGGAACAAACCACAAGATCTGATGTTCCGAAGATACTCTGACCCAATCGTCTAGCACTCAACTTAGACACTAAAGAGAACATTTTTGCCCACCATATTTGCATCAAAATGTGTTAATTTTCTGAAGTGGCAAAAAAAAGGGGTCAAGGACAGTAATCCCAAAGACAGAATTCTATGGTAGCTAGTAGAATTTTGTCTGATGCATGACCAGTGGGAGGATACACCAAATCTGAGAGGCCTCAATTTGCCGCACCTTCCAGTTGCGCAGGGGTAATAAAAAAAAAAAAGGTGTTAAAAATACTGGTCTTGATAAATACCCGCCCCCCCCCCCCCCAAGATCCTTATGCTTGCTCATTTTTCCTGCTTCCAATATATCAACTTCAAGAAGTGACTGCTCGCTTGCTGCCTAATACTATATATCCCACCCCATGACAGGTGCCATTGTCACAAGGTAATTAATATGTTTCACTTCACTACTTAATGTTATGGATATTAAAAAGCAGCACTTAAGGAGCGTAAATAAATGATTGGTGTCAGCCAACTTGACCCGTAAAACCGGTAAAAACCACAAAAAATAACAACACCTATCAGCAATGATCCCAGATTTAATTTAAAAAATAGATAGATATGAGAAACCTTTTGGCACCAGGAGAGGTATAGAGTGGACTCTCATTGCATTCAGTGGTAGCCATTTGGCACCAAGTGAGGTATAGAGTGGGCTCGGCATGCATGTTGGTACCTGCATTCCCTGGATTTAATGGAGGCCATTTTGGCACCAAAATTATAAAAAGCAGAGTGGATCTAGTATGCTTGTGGAACCTGCACTCCTTTCATTTTATGGTGGCTGTTATGGCACATAACAGGTAGTACTTAGTGTTAGGCTCCTGTCTTACAGAGATCGCCTTAACGTTTGGTAGACGGGCCCAACTAATTTTGTGCAAAATATATTTGCCAAGAATCTTAAATTTACTAAATAAGCATAGCATTAGCACCAGAATACTTTCTATCACTATGGCATTTTTGTACGCTATTTGGTTTGCAGAGTGCTGTTGCATTGTATTTTTTCCATAGATAGATAGATAGATAGATAGATATGAGATAGATATTGATAGATTAGATAAATATGAGATAGATATTAGACTGATTTAGGAAATATATGATTAACAGTACTTTTGCTATTTAGATTTACCATGGAATTTAAATTTCCCCTACTTGTTATGATTTTGTCTTTAATGTGTTGATGTCATGTTTATAAATGATATTTATTGTGTATTCTTCCATGACTTGACTGTTGTATATTTTTGCACTGCCACTGAGTGGCGCTGTGTGGTAGTGTATTACAGACTGTCAGTGCCTTGTGTGAGCTCCTCTCACCTTCCATTGTGAGCTGCTGGAGATGCTGTGACATTTTCTGTTGTAGTGATACAAAAGCAGAGGCTGTGATGTGTCCATGGTGAACCCTTCAAGCTGTGCGACTCCTCTCTGTGCCCTGTTTTGTCTAACTGCCATCTCCTGGGAAATCAGTCTGCACATGAGCCAGCACAATACTGCCATACCAGGAACAAAAATTACCAAGCAGGACACCTGCAGAAGCATGTACATCGGTTAGTATCCCGGATAAGAATAAAAAGTACTCAAATTTCCTTACAAGGGGTTCAATTATAACACCTCCGCTGCAGGTCCTGAACCGAATATACAATGGAGTTAAGAAGGAATTTATTAATCTATTGTTCCCCATGGTTTCCCTGAGAATCTGACAAGAGGCGTTTTTTAATGATATATCTATTGGCTGACAAATATATCAATGCAGATCACACACAAGGATTCCAGCTCATCTAACCAAATACAACCATGGCATCGTTACAAATACAAATATAACTTATATTAATATGGTCTCTAAATAAATATTTTTGTCTGTACATGTAAAATCTTATAAACTTCAATAAACTTGTGTGTCTGTCTACTTAGAATGTTAACTGGTTTGCTACGCTATTGGGGTCATTTATCAAACTGGTGTAAAGTAGAATGGATATACAGACAGGATTGCATATAGAAAACAGGTTCAGGATAATAACCTTTATATTAGAATGATATACTATGAACTAATGACAATCTATAATCCCACCCCCCAAGTAGTGGCAAAGCTAAGTGACATCCTTTAGTGCCCACCCCCAGCAGCCTGCTACCAATCATCACACACCAGATCACCACTAGCGGGAGACAGCTCGGCCCCTGTGGTCAAAAGCCTTATCTCGTGGGGTCCTTTTTCAAAAGGTGGAGGCTGGTGAGATGGATCAGCCGAAAAGAAAACAGACTAGGACTCAGGACAATAAAGGAGGACTTCTTCATAGAATTTATGTGCACTGAAAGGTATTACAGTTTAGAAGGGCGGCACAATAGTGCAACCGGCAGTTTAACCAGGCCGCATTACCCGTCTAACTGATGCCTCACATTTGTATTTGCACGTCTGTTCTGTCCTCTGTAAATAAAAAAATAAGACACTGTTCTGGTGAAGGCCCCTGGGCACGTGCCCAGGGTGCCCTCTTTTTAATTCAACCCTGATTTAGTCACTCTCTCTGGAAAAACAAAGGGTAGCTCTGCTTGCTGGAGCAGCTCCTTGTTTTGCTGATTATTTTAATAATGTGCGATTTACTTGGTTCTAACCTCCGAGAACATCGATCACTATTCCCATAAGCATAGGCCTGTAATGGGATGTTTCAGACAATGATGAGAGTATTGATTCCCATATTTGAACTAACTTGTACAGACCCCTTTTTATTGTGCACAGTTATCTGGGCATATGTGTTATGCCAATAAGTCTTACATCCTCTAGTTTGCAGGTACAGTGCCTTTAGAACTTTATTGTGTTGTTTTGACTGTATACTACTTTAGTCTTGTGTGGATGGAGTACCATAGTGCAACATGGGCTCCGTGTTAAGATGGAGCTGGACTATATAATGAATATGTGAATTCAGCACAGACAGCCTATCAGGTGCATGGTACTGACATTGCAGTGGAGATTCGAAGGAGATAGGTGGAGAGGGCTCTGTCAGCTTTTGTTGCCAAAAAGGCCGTGACTCTGAGAATCCTGCAGAGTAGTTGTGAACCACTAACAGTGCCTTGTTCCTGAACCAGAGTGCTCCATGACCAGTGAAAGCCCTGTGTATTCGGCAAGTGGTTATGAACCATTACCACCATGTTTCTTTACTGAGAGGTGGAACTGTGTCATCCTTGCTTGTGTGATTAGAAGTCTACAGTGTCGCTGAATTTACTAAATACCATGAGTTGCTATGTGAGCACAGCAGAGCCTGTAACTGTTAAGTTGTGTGCTCATTGAAGATTGCAACCACCAAGCTATGTGTCCAATCTTAACCTTGACCGCCAAGCTCACTGCCACTTTTTGTAACCATTATTAACCAGCCAGAGTAAATCCTATGAATTGTGCTCTGACGGTCAATGACCACACACGGAAAATGGAACTCTTGCAGTGCTTAGGCAATATTATGGAAACATTTCTATGGCTGGGATTCCATGTTCAGTAGTTTTTGAAGCTGAAGCCAAGAATGGAGTCAAAACAAGGAGAAGACCAAACGAACTTTGGTCAGTCTGTTTTGGTAACTTACGTAGGTGATCATGATGCATAACACAATGGGTTAATTTATGGGGTGCATACATACAGAACTGTTTTTGGCACACTATTGTTTTTTTTAATGATTACTGCAAATCACTATAAAACCATAACAAAGGTGCGTGACTTTATTTATATGTAATTTTCGTTGCGGTATTGCTACAGTATAGTGTGTTAGTGCTACACTGCTACTATGTGACTGTGTCCATTGCTAGTAATTAAACTGAATGAATGATTAGTGACTTTTCAATGTAACTGAGCTGTGTGGCTTATGCCTATCCTTTAATTTTGTCCAATTTCTCTTTTCTGATCACTCCATACTTATTAGAGGTAATTTGTTATGACTCCCTACAGCAGTTTATGGCATAAAAAAGTTGCACGGCCCTGTTTTGTGACTTTCAATAACATTGACACCAGTTTCCTGGTATAAATTATTGAAATGTACTCCAGTCAGGAGCTGGAGTAGATTTAAATTTAGGGCTGCCAGAGGATATACCTCATTTATGATGTGGCCTGCACTTTTTCATAAATTAAACACATTCTCTGGCATCTCAGGGGATATCATAGACCAGCATAAAAAATGCTGGTCTTTGATAAACAACCACCATTGAGTTCAACCAGCACTCTAAATGTTAGAGAAGAGGCCTATTTTCCCTCTGTTTTCCAGGAACAGCCAGTCCGTGGTGTAAGACTTCACCCAAATTAAGCACACAGGGAAAGATTTCTGACAACTGCTGTTCCCCAGCTATCAGACCCCCAATTAGATACTTATCACCAATTTTGTGGATGTTATGATGGTACAGCCCATCTAAAATGTGCATCTACTAAGTACTAGACTGAAGAGGTTGAAGTTTCACTTTTCATTTTAAAGGGAGTCTGTCACCTAATTTTCACCAATATAACTAAGAGCACTGCCCCACAGAAGATCCAGGCATACCTGTGTGCACTGTGTGTCTTTATTACATGTCCAGGAAATGCACTTTTATTCTGCAAGAAAACAGCTCCCAAGTGCCCAGCTGAAAGTGAAAGTAAAAACAGCTTTCACTCCTGAGTCGATTTCTAACGGCTATATCTTCTGATATAGTGGATATAATGCTATGATTCTGGCATCGTTTAAAGGTTGGAATGCCAGCTTTCAAACAAGGTCCGGTTAATATTTCTAGTGGCTACCAATCCCAAGATATGAGCAGCTAAAGCAGCCCTCCCCTCTTCAGTCTGGTTTGCTTCGGGCACTTGCAGCAGCAGAGCTGGGCACTTAGCAGCTGTTTTCCAGAAGAATAAAAGTGCTTTTTCTGGACATGGAATACAGACACAAAGTGCACATAGGTATGTCTGGGATGTGTATGCAATCTTCTGTGGGGCAGTGCTCTTAGTTATATTGGTGAAAAACAGGTGAAAGACTCCCTTTAACTATAATCTACTGACAAATAATGATTTTTAGTTTGGATAATACCAGTTGGTAATAAAATATAAAAAAGACTAAGTCCAGCTTCCAAAAAGAATGAAAGCCTTCACTGTTCAATGCAGATTAAAATCCAGTGTGAACACAACATCTATGTGTTTCAGGTCTAGCAGTAGTGACCTTTATTCAAACAAAGTTCTGCTTCAAACTGAGGGTGTTTAATACCAGCAACTGCCAATTACGCTTCAATAGGGCCGGGAAAAATACATTCACAGGTTGGAGAAATCAAGTAAAATCAATACAAGCGTATATAAAACATGGAGAAAAAATCCTAAAAACACTAATAATGCAAAATTAAATCATGTCTTTGGTTCAATCCTGCTGGTACGCAAGTCCCTAATTGAATAATCCTGAAAGATTTAAGAAGTCGGATAGGTGGAGTGACTCGCTCTATGCCCTGAACACAAAAACTGGATGTATCTCCCTGATGGACAACCGGAAAGTATAAACTAGCTGCAGAAACTTTCCTAACTTTATAATGTGGTATATCAGAAATATGTTCCCTGATTCTTATTTTTAGTTCATTTGCGGTGCATCTGACGTATTGTAAATTGCAGATTAAACAGGTGATACAATAAACTACATGATGCGTATGCAATTAATATATGTCGTTTGACATAAAAAATACGTCCATTAGCCATAGATCGTATCAGCTGGTCAATCCGCATACTGACATATACATAGGCTGTGTCCGCATTTTAAAGTTGCCTTTGTATTGTAGCAAAATAGGTTGCCTTTTATTTTTTCAAAAAATAAGCTAGGGCTGTCAGTCCGACGCTGAATAGAGTTCAATAGAGTGAGATGTTTCCTAATGATACTACATATTCATGGATATTCTAAACTATATGTAGTGACAAAGACCAAAGCATGAATATTAGTATTGGTTCTTCTTATGTGAAATCACAAGATCCGATCTGGATTTGGATCACTCAATGGATTTAGCGCGATCCAAAGTCCATGTAGTATATTTTCTAAAGGACATTCTGTTTGTGACTATCTCACCTTCTTTCAGAAGCAGATTGTCATTAGAACAGTTATGTCTAACCCTGATTAATTCTCCTGTAGGGATGCTATTAATAGCATGAGAAGGATGGCAAGATGTAGCTAGGAGAGTAGTATTCCCCGATGTATCTTACCGATAACTTGTAGTTAGAATAGTGGCATTGTCTGAATCTCCTGTCAGGGTAAGGTCCAAAAAACAATGGAGGATGCATCATAATGCAAAGTGAATTTAAGGTGGCATGGATTTGAGATTTGAGAAATTCCCCAAATGATGGCATGGCCGTCACATTTCTTGACCAAATGAATAAAAGGTCATCAATGTAGCGGCCGTACCACCTAAGTGAGCTGCCACACACATTCTTTGAAGAAGATAAAAATTGATGTTCCGACCATGCCATATTAGCTATGGAAGGCGAGAATTTCACCCCAATAGATACACCTGTTAACTGCAAATAGTGCTGATTATTAAACATGAAGAAATTGTGCTTCAACAAGAAGCATATAACCTGACAGATAGATAAAATCCTGGAAATCAGGGGGAATAATCTGCATAGACAGACAAAAACTACCTCAGAGCTGTAGTGGCCAAATCATGTGGACTGGTAGTATATAATGATGTCACATCTACCGTAATCCATACAGAGCTAGATGACCAGTAAAAATTATAAAAAGCCTGTAATACTGCTCTAGTATCTTGTAGATAACTTGGGATGTCATGGACTAAAGGTTGCAGGAGTATGATCCTATACCTGCAACAATTGGTCTTATGAACAAAGGGAATCCAGCCTTGAGGAGTTTAGGCAGAGAATGAAAAATAGGAATTATAGGATGTTCAATGTATATATAATACATTTGTTTTTGGCTAAAAAAGCCCCTTATCAAGGCCTTGACGTAACAAAGTTTGAAGCAGAAGCTGAAAAGATGGAGTGGGATCATGTTCCAAAGCACAGTAAGTAGTTCTATCTTGCAACAAGATTTTGAGTTTTGTATATAAATTTGTCCAAATTGACACCCCCCCATCCCATCAGCCTGCTTGACAATAATATCATCCATAGATTCTAATTCCTGCAAAGCAATACATTCACTTTGAGTTAAATTACTTTTACAACTTTTAGCATAAGATGATTTTATGGCATCATGCAAACTACACAGATCCTTTTCTACTTGTTCCTGGAAATGATCCAGTGCCATTGAACGTGATTGGATAGGATAAAAATCAATATTTTTTGTTTTAAAAGTATGGGAAACGTCCTTATAAGGGGCACCGGATGCCAGGAAACGCAATTCTTGCATATTTGATATATGTACCAATTCATTAAACGAAAAGGATGATGTATATTTTGATTTGAAAAATCAGGCTTCCAATTATATAGGAGACTGCACCGATGAATGAATAGTCTCGGAAGTATCGAGATCTTGAAAATACTTTTTGAGGGTTAAATTGCAGGCACGTCTATTATAGTCTAAAACCTTTGGCTAAAACATCCAATTGCGCTTGAGACAAGATTTTCAATTAAATATTAATAACCTGTAGGTTGCTTGCGTTCTCTTGTTTCTCAATGGATACTGGTTGCCGCTTGGAGCGTCTGCGTCCCCCCTGGTGTTTTTTGAATTCCTTTTGGTTTTAGCTTTGTTTGCACCTTGCATGGAATTTCGGGTGTCAGGACGGTTCTCACAGAAATCAGGAATAACATAACATGCTCCAGTTTGCAATAAAGAAATGGCTGGAAATATAAATGTAACCCAGAAAATATCTAGACTTTTTAAGGGTATGGTTACACAGTGGTCATGGTCACCCTATTCATTTATATGGGAGCATCGCTACAGTGCGATACTTGGATGCTACAGCTGTTATGAGACGAAGATCGCCATGTAGCCATACCCTAAGGGGTTGAATACGTTTGCAAGGCATTTTATGTATTTTCCAATGCATATTATAGTATTATTAGTATTGCACACATACACATGTAACTGTGTTAATTGATTTTTTACATAACATTAAATGCTTTATGTTTCTTTGATTTTCACTTTCTATTGGGTCTTATCAGCTCCTTATCAAATGTGATGATTGTTCCTGCATGTCTACTCTTTGCTGAGAACTGTCATACCAGATAGCATCTATAAGCACAACATCCCTGTCCTTCTCATATTCCAAATAGACTGATGTATTGAAGAAGACATTATAACAATTTGCCAAAACCTCTTTACTTATCTTAATGGGCCATGCGCTGTATATGACCTTCCCATGGGGGCATCACAGCACTCACTAATAATAATCTCCTGATAGGAAAGCCACCTATACCACAAGAATGAAATTTCCTAGATGTGTCAGACTTCATATTCAGAGAATCCAGAAAGATAAGCCGTGTACACATGTATCTTGTCGCATTAGATATCATCATAACACTGTGGAACATCAGTCACTGCATTTGAGCTGAGATCTTTCTATAAAAGCCTAATAAATCATTACCAGTTACAGTGCCCACAAATCTTCACGTGTCTGCTATGTAAAGAAGTTGGCACCTGAGTGGGTTTAAGAGCTGCTTTGTGAGCAGTAAGCAGAAGCACAGCCTCCAGTATGTGACTATGCTACGCTTTGCTCAATACATTCTAAGTGAAATGTAATTCCTTTGTACACCTTGGGTCACATGTAATGCTCATTCTAACCATGACAAAATACTTTTTCATTTCAATTAACCTTTTGACGTTCTCTTCCAGCAGCCATCGTTCTTCTTCATTAGAAGTCACATTTTATCGAAGTCTGGTTAAAAGAAAAAATGCTCCTCACTGGTTGAGTTGTCCGAATGGAAATAAATATTCTAGGCTATTTTTCTGTCTTTCATATTCCTGCGATTAGTCACAGAGAAGTATACATCTCTACTATTGTGAGAGCAGGGGCAGAAAAATAACATTATGTCTAGCTTCTGCCCCTATTAGTCATACAAAGACCTGTCTGGCCAGTTAGATGTAGCCTTACAACCTTTTTTGTTAGTTTGTGGCATAGTTATCTGATTACAGGGAATCTTCCCCTATACTGCAAGGCAAATCGATTTAATTTTACAATATATTTTTTTGGCATATTATATTAAATTTTCTTTCTTCAAAGGGTTGTCCACTTTTATTTTTTATGGGATAGGCATACCTCACTCCTGGCCAGACCTGCAAAGTAAAGTACCTGCTTACTTACCTTCTCCCCAATGCTGGGTCTGGCTACATTGTTGCCTGGCTGCTGCTGCCTTGCTCATGTCCTCCACTGTCAAAATCAACTTTCATGCTGCTGCAGCTAATGACTGGTTAGAGCGGTGACCTGGCCTTTTTCTGTCACGTGTCCAACTGACATTAAACAAGGTGGGCAGGTCAACGGTGTGGACAGATGTTTTACGGTGTTATTTTAGCGCGTGCTCTACCGGCTCAGTATACTTTAAGTGTACCTAATAAAGGTTAAAGGGGTATTCCCATCATGGACATTGGGGGGCATATTCTGCTTTGAAACTTTGGCTCCTGACATTTATGATGATGCTACTTATTTCAGCAGAACAAAACACACAACATGGCCAGCTTCAATGAGAATCCCAGGGCACGGATGAGGTGTGGGACACCAATTTTGCAGGAGAAAAGAAGTCGTTCCAGTCACTAGATAATAAGAAAATGGGCACTTTATTGTATCTTCATAGAATCCCAAAACATCGGACACACAAAAACACAAAGGTTTGCCATGAAATGCGTCAAGAGGCAAACCTTTGTGTTTTTTTGTATCCGTTTCTTGGATTTTATGAAATTACAATAAAGTGCCCATGTTCTTAATATCTGGTGACTGGAACTCCTTTTTTTAATTATTTCCAAGGTATGAAGGCACATTACTACACTGAAAAATTGTTGGAATGGTTTATGGAAATGGCATTGTTTAAGATGTTGACTTGGCCTCCTGATTTCAATGTCAATAAATGTAAAGTTATGCATCTGGGTACTAATAATCAACATGCAACATACTCTACTTCCTAGAGGGAATAAAAACTATGAGAATGACTTGCAGATGAGGCAGGGACAGGGACATAATATTACTTCTTAACAAATCATTACTGAAGCCTCATTTGAATATGCAGTTCTGGGCACCAGTCTATAGAAAAGATGCCCTGGAGCTGGAAAAAGTACAAAGAAGAGCAACTTAAGAAATAAAGGCCATGGTCATTGTGTACAGATCTACTGAATCTTTCAGAACTTACACCTAGACATTTTCATAAAATGCACTAACATTTGACATATTTCTTGAGCATAATTTCAGATTATGTTTTAGACTTATGTGGAGAAAATGTGGCACAAAGGCTACTCCAGTGTCCCTCACTCAACAAAGGGGCATTGTATAGCAGGAAAGGGGCATGGTTTAAGATGTCACATACAGTTTATAACACAGCGTGAGCCACTGTCATAAATTTGTCTCATCCATAGACTTCCTGTTTACGTTGTGTACATTTTAGCTGCTCTCCACTCTAGAAAGACATGAATGAGGTGCACTCCTCAATTAAGGTTTACCTATTGTTTCCATTTTTTTTCCATAAATCAATAGTGCATGCAATGATGATAAAGTTTGCAATTTTGACAGATTATCACAGTAGATTCCAGAGACTGGAAGAACTTTAAGATTGCACGAAAGACACTAATTGGAATCTTCTTTAGTTTATTTTAGAAGCAGAAACGGAACTGAGGGCTGAGGACACAGTGCAGCGCTCCAAAGTCTAGGAGAACATCATAACAGCTACTGCCTATCCTTTCTGGAAATGAGCTAATGAAAAACTGTTAATTTAGAGATGGAACATTCAGAGGGGAATAAATGTAGGACACAGGTCATATTATGGTCAGGAATACTGTTATTACTAAACTATGTGTACACGTGTACAAGTAGAAAATATACTTTTTTCCAGCAATTACCCTTTTAATGAGTTATTCTAGTTTTTATGCTAATTTTCAATTAGGCCAGTAGAGTGCTGATCCTAAAGTAAAAGTCACCTACTCCCCACCAATCTGTTCCAGCATCAAGGGTTCAGCACTCTGTAATCTCCTGCCATGCACTGATGCAGCCAATTACTGGCCACCATGAAGTGTTTCCAAGTACCATATCATTGCTGGGTCATGTGCCGCTTGGTCACATTTCACTGCTGAGCTCAGTGATTGGCTGCAGTGACACACATGACCAAGCCAGGGATCGGAAGAAGCAGGGACAGAGCAACAGGGAGCAGGTGAGTGACTATTTTTTTTAAATTTCAGCTTCCGCACTCTACTTGCCAAATTGGAAAAACCCTTTAATGTCCTCTTATCCTTAAATTCTATTCTGTATAATTTTGCAATGAAAATGAATAAATATATAAAAAATTATTTGTATGAGGAGAAAGTTTGCAGCAGGATCCCCCTTGCCTTGTCTGCAATAGGATACAAAGCATGTTAAATGTGTTGTCTAGTGAGATAAAAGGTAATTTTAACGTTTTTATCATTTGAAATGGAAAACATTTCCATCAATTTTAGAACTGGTCCTATGGTCCATGAGGCTCCACTTCTGCATTCTTTCCCCCCATAGACTAGCACCTACAATTATTTGTATCCGTTTCTAAAAATATTGATAATATGCTCAGTAAACCCTAATTAATAACTCGCAACAGAAAATTTTACACATAAATCAATTTATTTTTCCAAACAAAACAGAGGAAATGTCAGCCCTCAAATCTTTGATTTTTTTTCACTGAAATCTGTGGATCTGGTTCCACAACTTAAAGTTGTCTTGTGTAATAATAATGTACAATATATTAAAAATATTCAATAGTTTTTTTCACATTATATTTCACAAACAGTATCACAAAAGTTTTTCTTAAGTAAGCAACAATGATTCTAGAAACACTCAAAAAAGCATAGCAATGCCCACAGTTACAAGAAAAAGTGCACATTACCTAGTCACAATCACAGTCAGTCTATATAAAACAGGTATGTATATGTACAAAATATCATCACTGATGCCTTAAACTCATTGTCAAAAATTGAATTACATTTTTACATGAAATAAGGCAAATTCAGGAATGCACAAGGGACGTGATATCGAACAAAAGCTAAACAACTAAACATATCATACTGTGCAAAGAACAAAAGTACTTTCTACGGCTAAAGTGAAAATTATGATTCAGTGCACAAAGAAACACTAATAATGTGTAGTCCACATTGTAAAATAAGGAGCTAGAGAGGTTGGAGTTTTCTATCAATTTTTACAGGTTATTTATTTTTTTTGTACAGGTTTCGGTCTTGTGGGAGGTTACAATTCACATACTGTGCGTGCAAAGTAACCAAGTTTCACCCCTTTTTATTTGGAGAGTGGTTAGCAGTATAATAGTCTGCATGGCAGTGCGCTGCTATCCCCTCTGGCAGCAAAAGGGTTTACCCGCTGGGTGCGAAAAGGACGAGGCCTTTAACCCCCTCCAGTGGGTAGGTAAATATATCTGCTTAAAATGAAAAATACACACCAGAGTGCAAATTATCAGATTGTCACTTGCAACCTCTTAAAGTATTCAGTCATCCATATCCAACCTCCGAGAGAAGGACAAGCACACGTTAAGAGCAGCAAACATCATGTGTTGATAACAGGGCAGAGACATAGGTTCCCTGGGATGGGTCACACAGAGAGCTCATAATGTACTGGCAGACTATATTCCCAGAATGTGTGACCTGATAAGGGTGCCCCGGGGAATCCTGCTACATGTACTGTATGTACCATTGTTATGTTGCTAAGGAATACGTCATATTCTCACCAACGATAAATCCAAGATAGATCTGTAAACATACATAGTGATTCTGGTCAGCAGTTTTCTCGCCTTTTCTCTGAAGCTCCTGTTGTCTAAGGGTGCTGTCACATGTTCAGGTTTCTTAACACAGTTTTTCAATCCAAAATCAGGAGTGGATCATAAGAGGAAAGAAATTACTAAAGAGGTTCACCAGGAATCATTTAAAATGGCCACAAGCAACCTCTCCTTGAATGTGAGCAGAACCAGTTGCCTCCACTTGCAGAGCTGCCTAAGAGGGTGATGTGACAGGCCTCACTATACACTGTGCTCTGGCACTTGCATGGTCTACACCTTGATGAGTGTTCCTGTCTGGCTGTTCAGCCATGGTGACATATCGTAGGCAGGATCACATTATTGCCATCTATTGAAGAACAGTGCATGTAGTGAGGCGGCTCTGCAAGTGGAGGCAACCAGTCCTGCCCACATTATAGGTCAGGTTGCTGGGGGCCATTTAAAATCATTCTCAGAGAACCCCTTTAAGGACAGATATAACTTCTCCCCCTTTTTGAATCTACTGTTCGTCTTGGCATCAAAAGAACTGAATGTGTGGCAGCAGTCCTAGAGAAGTCTGTCAGTCACACTTTAAGCTGCATGAATTTCCTCACACTAGTCAATATAGGATGGCGCTGTCTCTTTCGATTTTGTGTCTACAGAACACAAACCCTTTTGCAAAAATATATGATGAGGCAGTGACATCTCATATGTAGCGGTCCATCCAGACCCTTGAGAAACTGCAGCCTAAAGTATGCTGAGGAGAGGTCTCCATGGAATCTTCAAATTGTTCTACCATTTCTAGAATAGTCTCTACTCTACTAAACATGTAACAATTTATGAGGTACCTTTATGTAATGGAAAACTCAGTGTCTTCGAGGCTTTATGTAGTAAGTAGCCTTTGAATGAATTGACATCTTATCGCTTACTATCAGCATTTCCATTTACTCTCGCTACTGCTTCAGCAGGTACCACCACAGAAGCTTCTGGACTTTTGCTCTACTCTAACAGAAACATTGAAATGAAATAACATATAGAAAATATCACTTGAAAATGGCTTTATTTGGACCTACATTGAGGTATACATTCCTCAATCCTGTCACCCCATAGTGGAAGTTTGAAAAGTGTAAAGTGTCGGGCGCTGTGCGTTATTTTATAAGAAATTGAAAACTGCAGGAAAGGGGAAATTCACTTGTAGGGAATGTGAAAAGATTACGGTCATAGAAATGAAAATGTCTGCATGAAAAAATGACCATATAAAAATCACATTATTTAAAAAATATGCAATCCTTCATTAAATGTTCTACCATGAGTGTATGTTGGCATTTTGTCCTGCTATGTCGTGTAGCTGTGATTCCGGAGTCAGTAGAACATTCCACTAATATTGCACTTGGAAATAATTTAACAACTTAGTGTCTTCCTTTTGCTCCACTGCTTTGCATGACTTAATGATCTACAGCCACATATGCAATATTTAAACTGACACACAGAACAAAAAGCTGGACACATCAAAGACCTGCAGAATGTCAGAGGTCTCAAGTTCACCGGCAGCACCTGAACATCACTTCATGGATTGAAAAACAGTGTGGCATTATGGTAATTATCTCCTCTACTCGTCAGTGCGGTAACCAGACGGGTCCACTCTGGCATATACATTGTCAGCATGTCGTTAGTGGATCTCCGGCGATAAACCAGGCCAGGGAAGAGGTTGTGTGACTCAGTTCTGCTGTAAGATCAGGTTTTCTAGTTCATCTGCAGAACGTAGCAAAAAAGCTGCTGATTCCCGGTAGCCGGCCACCAGCTGCCTGACTGCGTTAATTTCAGTAGGGTTTAGCTGAGGTCTGGAGCTTGTGTTGCTGGATGATGTGGAGGTAGTCGCTAACTGCCTCTTCATGCTCAGATCTGTTGGCCCTGCTGAAGACAAATCAAATTAAATGCACATCAGTATCACAGTCATGTATCTTCCATACTGTACGCTGCACCGCCTGGCACAGTCATCTGTACACATTAGTCACATGTCATTGAGACTGCTGACAATGAACCGCTAATGGTTCTCAAGAGCAGATAATACAGAATAATATGTAAAGGGTATTCATTTGCTAGTAAGTAGGGAAAGAATAAAGCATATAAGAAATGCACAAATTTACTATATAAGACAGTCATAGTGTTTCAGAGGAGCACAAGCAGAGGTCTCTTGACTATTGTTTAGCGAACTTGTGTTTTCAAGTTCGGCGTGTAAAGTTCGGGTTATCTAAGAATTCCGTTATGGATACCACTACCATGGACCATAAGTTATGGTAGCGGGATCCATAACAGAATTCTTAGATAACCTGAACCTTGTACGTCAAACTTGAAAACAGAAGTTTGCTTATTCCTACATATCGACTATTAATGCAGTTGGGATATGCCACCAATGTCCGATGGCCACCCTCCATTCACTTCAATAGGAGTGCGGAAAATAGCTAAGCGCCAGCTTGGCCATTTCTGAAAGTCCCATAGAGGTGAATGAAGAGGCAACTGCGCTTGTGCAAGGCTCTCTCTATTCAGTTCTATAAGAGTTTTGGAAACAGCCGAGAGTGCGCGCCCGGCTCTTTTCGGAACTCTCATAGAAAGGAATGGAGAGCCTGCTATGCATGTACGGTGCATTCTCTTTCTCTTTGGGGACCCGCATCCTAGCGATATTATTTTATTTACCAGCAAAGGGGGCTGGTGTAGATTTCAGGTACTGTATAATCCAGGTATGATAAACACTGCTTAATTCACTTTATGGAAAAGGGGCAAGCAGGCCACAAAGCCCCCCAAATAATCGCACATCTTTGTGTAAGTGTGGCATAAACCAAACTTTGTATCTTTTTGACACCAGAAAACTGGAAGAGGGGAATGATAACTGTCCCCCTGTGTTATTACAACATCCCTACTTGGCTGATATGGATGTAAAAACCGTTTGGAAATTGTGGGCATGCTCTCTGTCCCCTGTGACACCTAAGGGACAATGTAACATGTGACATCACTGTGTGAGTGGATTCTGGTCTGTAGCTCTGCCGTGCTGATGGAAGTAAAGTAAATTCCCGTTATTAGATTGCCTGTAGATGAGCCATAAATATAGTATGCAACGCCAAGGAATTTTATATAAAGCAGAAATGAACAACTGATAACAAAGATGCAAGCGTCCACACAAAACGTCTCCGAATACAATATAAATAAGCAGTAATCAGTGCACCCCTTCTTTCTGATTCCCTGGCATCATGTCATTAAACTTTTAGGTCTTTGTTGCAAGTGATCCCGTTCTTAGCTTTATGCTCTTCCCTGTGAGGTTATGGTGCTAGGTCGCTGTTACGTTATTTTTGGTACGTTGGTTTCTATAGGACAGCAATATTTAAAGGGGCTGGCCACTTTCTAGCTACTGTTGATGAATATATTTGTAAGATGACTATATGGCACTTACTCACATGGCCTTTGTTGATATTCTGCACTATTTTCTATATTTCATGAGATATGCCTCCTGGAGGTATATCCATAAAATGGCTGCTGATGGAGGGTCATGTGACCAGGTAAATCACTCAGTCTTCTCCTTTCAAATACACTGCACCTACAATCTGCACTTGCACTGTGGGAAGTTTAGTGCAGGTGCAGTGTATCTGAATGGAAGAGGCGGAGTGATGTGTCTGGTCCCATGACCCTCCATCAGCGGCCATTTTATTGACAGGACCTCTATGTGGACAGAGGACACTGCTTATGAAAGAAGGCAAAGGCTATATCAACAAGTGTCATACAGTCATCATATATACATTGGTCAACAGTAGCCAGAAAGTGGAAAACCCCTTTAATAGTTCCATTTTTTTAATTTCTACACATTATGTAATTATAATATTTATACATTTTTTACATAGATGCTATCATGTAAACGATAAACAGAATCTGTGAGTTATATAACAGGAAAGCCATCGTTTTTTACCACCAGTGCTAGGCTTCCACACTGTAGACGGGCATGCTGTGCTAATAGAACATGCAGAGGACTGATTATAGACTCACAAGGCCTTCCTGCACCGCACAAGGAGTTAATACACAGTAATTTACCACCTGCCAATAACTGAATTCTACAATGTGTTGGAACAGCACATACATAGCTCAAGCCATGGGCTGAAAGCTCTGGATACTAACAGCACATTTTATATTTAATATTTAATCTTTTTTTAATTTGTGTCACATATTAACACCGGAGTGTATGACTAGAGCAGCACTTTTTTGTCATAACTTTTAGTCACCAGAGACTTGGCTTCTGCGGGTATCAATGGCATGGATCTAGGTAGAAATGTCACTCGTTCAGTTGATAGCTGTCTTCTCCCTGACCCCTTTATGACCAAGCATTTTTCTGTTTGTTGTTTTTTTTTTTCATTTTCGTTTTTCACTCCCTGTCTTACTGGAGCCATAACATTTATTTATTTTTTCCTGTTCAAATAGCCATATAGGACTTTTTTGCGGGACAAGTTGAACTTTTGAATGGCACCATACAATGTAGTGGGAAACTGGAAAAAAATTCCAAATGTGGTGAAACGGGGAAAAAAACAAAAAGGATTTCGCAACAGGTTTAGGGCTCATGCACACAAGCTTATTTTTCTTCAGTTTCTGTTCTGTTTTTTACAGGTCTGTATATGGAACAATTCATTTCAAGGGGGCTCGAAAAAAAAACCCAGAAATTACTCCATGGGCATTCAGTGTCTGTATGTCCGCATATCCGTTCCACAAAAAAATAGAGCATGTCCTTTTTTTGTCCATTTAGCGGACAAGGACAGGCATTCTTACAATGGATCCGCAAAAAAACAGATGCAGCACAGACGTCACACGGATGTCATCTGTTTTTTTGGCATATTCGTGTTTTGCATACTGCAAAACACATACAGTTGTGAGCATGAACCCTCGGTTTTGTTTTTACGGTATTCCCTATGCAGTAAAACTGACCTGATCCTTTCATTCTCCAGGTCAGTACGATCACAGCAATACCATATTTATATAGTTTTTCATTGATACCATTTTGGTGTGTGTATAACTTTTAGATCACTGGATTTGCAGAACACACGGCCTGGCGTCCCGTTCTGAATTACTATTCTTGAGCGCTATTGCGTACAAGAATAGTACATGTTCTATAATTTCTTACGGAGACGCGGCTCGGCAAGATCACGTGCCGGCCATTGAAGTGAACGGTCCTGCACCTATTCCGCAATTTTGCGGAATAGGTGTGGACCCATTCACACTTGCGTATGAACGGGCCCTAGTTATTCAATTTTATTCTATTTTTTGGGAGGTGAAGTGATGAAAAAATGGCAAATTGGCATTTTTTTTTGTCAAATGTATGGGATATGTTTATATTCTAATATTTTTAGCATTTGGTCTTTTTTTATTTTTTTAATATGGGGAAAGGGAAGTGATTTGAATTTTTATTTTTCCTATATTTTCAAAACTTTTTTTTAAGTCCTCCTATGGGAATCGAACACTGGATCATCTGATCATTTCTCCAATTTACTACAATTGATTATCATTGCAGTATATGGAAGATTCGCTATGCTCTTATTGAGCCCTGCTACATCGTTGTGGTAGGCTTTAGATTCTTCAGAGGAATGGAGGCTGACAAAGCAAAGCAAACGAACGACTCACCCAATCTCAGCGTGGGGGAGCCATTCGCAATAGTCTGCAGTCTTATGTTGCGAAATTTGTGCTAAAATAAAAAAAAAAAATCTAGTTTTCCCCATCATTGTGCACTCAATACCCTATAATCATGAAGTGAAAGCAGAATGGTCAAAATCTTTGCTAATTTATAAAAAATTTAAATTGAATTCCAAATTGAAATTTCGACATAAGTATTTTGCTATGACAGTTGACACTTTGCTCTGGGGCGATGCATTTCTCATCATCTTTGAGATGTATTTAAGTCTTGATTTAAGTCCAGTTGTGGTAAATTCTGTTGAGTGGACTTGATTTGGAAAAACATACCCCTGTCTATATAAGGTCTCACAGCTGACAATGCATATCAGGGGAAAAACCAAGACAGTTCGCCTGAAGAGCTCAGACACAAGACTGTGTGGAGGCACAGATCTGGAGAAGGCTACAAAAATTTCTGCTGCACTGAGGTTCCCAAGAGCACAATGGCCTACATAACTAGGCCTCTACCTAGAGCTGGCCGCCCCACCAAACTAAGTAATCGGGGAAAAGGGCCACTCTGGCTGAGCTCATTTCTCTTCGACCAATGAGTACTACGCGCATTTTGTCAGCGCAGATTTTTGTTTTTGCTGGTAATTCTGTACCAGCAAAGTTGTCTATATCTTATGTACACAAGGAGGACATTTATCAAGACTGGTGTTCCCATATGCCAGTTTTGATCTCGCTGGAGTGGCTTGCAGTGCAGAGAGATGCCTCTTAATAAATTAGGTGCATCTCTGCCCTGCTGTGAGACAGAAACTGAAGTCTACAACAAGCAAAAACAAGCACCCTCTTCTGTACTGAACAGGGGCAACAACCCTAAAAGCCTGTTATATAGATTTTCTTTTTAAGAAGACTATTGGTTTGGCTAATATACTTGTTCATCATGCAAGTCTTGTTAAAAGGGTCAGACACTGACTACAGGGTATCAACCTCCAGGTGGCACCACAGAGAGCAAATACTTTATCTTGGAAGACAAATCTATGGTTGATTTTTCTGCAGCACTTGAATTCTTAGAATAATAGTTGTGATATTTGTACGCAATCAGAAATAATTATCAGATTCCAGAGGGAATATACACAGGGGACACACATAAAAAGCCAATTGGTAAGAATGAATTAACAGATGTTGGTGCCTGCAGTGCCCAGTCTCAAGACGTGCTAACAGACACAAACAATATGGTTGGAACATGATTGGAACTCACACACGTATGGTGCCATCTGCCAGTAGAGGGTCAGCCATGTGCTGTTTATAAAAAAAAAACAAAAAAAAACCCCACCCCATCCCCCCTCCTGCCCTACAACAAAACTAACATGAGGGTGATATTTGCAGTCTGGCTTGTCATAGTGTGCACCACATTTATCAAACGTTGCAAGCTAAAAACATTTGTCTAGAAATGTTCAGGGGTGAGTTTGAGACTTTTTAAAAGTATCACAGTAATACATTGGGAGGAAAAACTATTAACACAGCTAACCACTTTCCCACCCACTTTTCAAGACTCGATTGAGTGGTGCAAAAAGTTACTAAGCTCTATTTTGTGACTTCTTGAAACCAACATTCTGGAGTGCAGGGCATGATCTATTATAAATTATATTGATTTATTGATAGATTATAGGGGTGAAAATATAAATATCAGTTGCTAAATCAAATACTATACTAAAGTCTGTTTTTATAACCGAAACCAAAAGGAACCCGAATTCTAACTTCCCCCAACCACCACCGCCGCTGCCATTGCACAGGCACATATTACACTGGGGACCCAATGTATGAGAACAAATGCGCTGAAAGCATTGAAAACTTCATGTACATACGGTATAAACTGGTTATGTGGACTGCGGGTAGGTAACTTGAGCACTGCCCAGATCCCATGGTTATTTTAATTTGCCAGTGATGGTATTTTACATTGAACGTACTTGAAGAAAACCATAAATGCCAGCTCCTACAATTGTAATTATTGATGGGTGACACAAAGCATTAGCTATGTAGCCACAAAGGTTAAATCATTTACAATGACTTGAATTTCCACAAAAATCAATATTTGTCAGCATTTTCCACTGCAATCACATTACGGCTCAATTGGATTTAATTTGTTATTTAACACTTAGTATTATGCACTGCATTTGGGGAAAGATAAGGTTAGTTTTTTTTTAAGTAAAATGTGTGCTTTTCCTCAACACATTATGTACCAGCTGTTGAGGCTAGCCCTCTGGGTACTGTACTGCTTCTCTAACAGGAAAAATTATAGTCCTTGTCAAAATCCAGGAGAAACCATACTGTCACCAGTCTACAATAGTTTACAGGATAAAATGACAATAAGTTTGACGATAAGCTAGGACAGTTGTTGGCTTATTTAACTCATGGCTACTAGTCCCTGGTCCTCTTCTGTTCTAGCCGTCACCACACTGAGTCCAGACACCTTTCATGGATGGAACAAGAGACATATAAGGAGCCAGGGGATGTAGCTACAAAGAGGCTATTCTGGGGTCTAAATAATTTTATTTTCTGGTCTGAGGTCTGAATTTATGGGTCTGGTCTGGGGTCTGAATTCATTTCAGGGTTGGATTTCAGGTCTTATTAATTTTGTCATCTGATTAAATTAGGGATCTTTTCTGGGTTCACATTTGCTTGAATGGTACCAAACAGCTCGTTGTAACTACTGAGGCTGTGACTGGCCAAAGTGGTCATGAGACTCAGCCTCTTCCAGGTCCTGCAGGGACCAGAAGTGGATGAGAACAGAGCAGCGTTAGGACCGTGGGCAGGTGAATCTGCTTTTTTATGTTTAGAAGCACAGGAACAGTTGGCTCCAAGGCCAGGGATCTAATTAATTTAGGCATCTGATTAATTTTGTGTTTGGGTTCTGATTTGGCATTCAGGTCTGGGGTCTGAATTAGCGATCATATGGCATTCTTATTCTGCCTCTAAAGCCCGATGAACAAGGGAAGGTTTCCCTCCCAACAATCGTCTGCGCCCTCTAGGTGTGTAATACAGCCTTTAGACTGCCAGATGTTCTTGTCCGATAATCGCTAACAAGCATTCCTATTAGCAATCATATGGCAGTCTAATACTGCCTCTAAATGCCAGATGAAATAAGTGTTGCATGCTGAAAGATCTGGATTTGCCGGCAGCAGATCACTCTGTCTAATAGCGATCTGCCACTGGCACACTGCTGTCCTGCATGGGGGTGAGCCATGGTATAGTGATTGCTCCTCCCCATGTTGCGGAGGACATTGCTGCATGTAATAGCAGTGGTGTCCTCCACTACGAATCTGCTGATTGCTGGGAGGGAACGCTTCCCTTCCAACAATCACTAGCAGCATCAGGGTCTAATACACCCTTTAAAATGTATGTTTTTATGTATAGGGAAAAATTTACCGTAGTAATCACGATGTTGTGCATGTGCTCTACACCACTATTGATTTAGACACTTTGTATGCTACCAGGGACTGGGGTACACTTCCAACATTTTTGCAACTTTTTAAAAAACGTTGCAAATGACAAATGTGTAGCTCAGTGCACTTGATACGTTATCTGCCCATTGTTTTTATACTCACAAAGTTGCTATTTAATGAGCAAGAGAAAGTTATTGATGACCACAATATTTTCTCAATTTAACAGAAGCAAATAAAACATTATTATTTTGAAAGCATCATTTTTTCCATGGCATTGTACATATGAAAAGAGGTATACGTACAAAATACAGGCTAATGTAATGCAGATTTAAAGGTACACTGACATAATACAACTTATCAATTCTACCAGTGACGCTCCTGTCATTTCCTGGTTAATATTGGGTTTACCTACATCTATCTGAGTTTCCACTAAATAGGGTCAGTGAACTATGGCAGCCAACAGGAAAGACACTCAATACCTAGTCTATAGTTAATTAGATTCTTGCTGTCAGTAAACCTTGCTGTAACACTTGATGTGATTTATGGGGTCATTCTGAATTGCGGGGCTGCAACTAAAATGTGAGAATATATTACATGGGCAATACAGCTGCATTTACATGTATTCACATGCAGCAATCATTCCCTCTGCATGGGGATAAAAAACTACTGCAATCATCCATCTCCATACATACACATTGTTTTATTATAATATGTTATTGCTTGTTTATATTGGTACTTTAACCCCTTCACCCCCGGAGCTTTTTTCGGTTCTGCATTTTCGTTTTGCGCTCCCTGCCTTCAAACAGCCATAACTCTTTTATTTTTCTGTTCACATAGCTGTATGAGGGCTTGTTTTTTGCGGGACAAGTTGTACTTTCCAACGCCACCATTTAATATTGCATACGGTGTAGTGGGAAGCGGGAAAAAAATTCCAAACCGGGTGAAATTGCAAAGAAAACGCTATTCCGCTACAGTTCTACGGGTTTCTTATTTACAGCGTTCGATGTGCATTAAAACTGATCCGTTACTTTCATTCTACTGGTCAGTACGAATCCGGCAATACCTAATATGTATAGTTTTTCCTGCGTTTTCATAGTGATAAAATAATTAGAAAGTTGCCCTTTTTTTTTTTTTTTTTTCCTTGTCAAATCTTGACCCCTATAACTTTTTGGTATTTATGTGTACAGAGCTGTATGGGGGCTCATTTTTTGCGGGACGATCTGAAGTTTTTATTGATACCATTCTGGAGTGTGTATGACTTTTTGATCACTTTTTATTTAATTTTTTTTAGAAAAAAAAAGCGACAAAAAACGGCAAATCGCCATTTGGACGCTTTTTTCCGCCACACAATTCGCTGTATTGGAATTTATTTATTAATTTTATTTTAAAAGTACGGGCGTTTTCGGTCACGATGATACCCATGATGTCTATATTTATTGTTATTTAGGTATTTATTTTTTACTTATACGGAAAGGGGGGTGATTTGAACTTTTACATCTTTTTTATTTTTTATATATTTTTTAACTTTTTTTTAAATTTTTTTTTACTATTAGAAAGCTCAAATATGGGCTTATATATTGTGGCTTTTTTTTTTTCTTTATGAGCAATTCTGGGTTTTATAGACTCAGAAAGCCATGAATTGCTCATTTCTTATCCTGGCCTGCCATCTAGTGGCCAGAATAAGAATTGCACTTTGAAAACTGTAATCCTCACCAGCGAGGATTACAGTTTTCATATGGTGTACAGACACCCCGATTGGCCACACGAGGTGTCTGTACACCACCCGGAAGCGAACGCTTCCGGGTTTAGCCGCAACTAGATGCCGTGATCACGTGTGATCACGGCATCTAGTCAACCCGGAAGACGCCGCCGATGTAGTAGGTAGCGGCAAGTCTCTGCTGTTAGAAACAGCAGAGACTTGCCGGCCATGACGCCCGCCGCACCCGCGAGCGGGCGCCATGTGCCCGCATCGCCCCAGCGCCGTACATGTACGGCGCTGGGGGTGAAGGGGTTAAACACGGCAGCCTTTAACCTTTTCATTCCCGGAGGTTTTTTGTTTTTGCTTTTTCGTTTTGCGCTCCCTGCCTTCACAGAGTCATAACTTTTTTATTTTTCTGTTCACATAGCTGTATGAGGACTTGTTTTTTGCAGGACAAGTTGTACTTTCCAACGCCACCATTTAATATTGCATATGGTGTCGTGGGAAGAAGGAAAAAAATTCCAAATTAGGTGAAATTGCAAAAAAAAAGCAATTCCGCCACAGATTTACGTTTTTTTAATTTACGACATTCGATGTGCATAAAACTGACCAGTTACTTTCATTCTACAGGTCAGTACGAATCCGGCGATATCTAATATGTATAGTTTTTATTACGTTTCGATAGTGATTAAATAATTATAAAGTTGGAAATTATTATTTTTTTCGTCGCCATATTGACTATAACTTTTTGGTATTTATGTGTTCCGAGCTGTATGGGGGCTCATTTTTTGCGGGGCGATCTGAGCTTTTCATTGATACCATTCTTGGGTGTGTGACTTTTTGATCACTTTTTATTTAATTTTTTTAGAAAATAAAGCGACCAAAAATGGTGAATCGTCCATTTTGGCGCTTTTTCCGTTTCGCTGTTTTCCGTATGGGAAAGAAATTTTTATATTTTTATAGTATGGGCGTTTTCGCACATGGCGATACCCATAAAGTGTATTTTTTTATTTTTTTAGTTCTTTTATTTTTATTTTGGGGAAAGGGGGTGATTTGAATTTTTATGTTTTTTTATTTTTAAAAACTTTAATTATTTTACACTTTTCTATAGTTCCCATATGGAACTATAACAAGCAATCATCTGATTGCTCTTATCCTAGACTCCAATGCACTTGCATTGGAGTCTATGATGATTTTACTAGTTTCCTATGGAGCCCTATTACAGGCAAAGTCTCCATAGGAAATACTATGCAGCAGCCTCCTGCCATTCACAAAGGCAGGGCTGCTGCACACACGCTCCGACTCCTCCGATCGCCACAAGGGGGAGCCAGAGCAACAACGAAGAGCTTCTGGTGTTTCACGTGCTTGGATCAGGATTGACCACGGCCTCCGAGTGGTTAAATGTCCGCGATCGGCATTACTGCCGGTTGTGGACATCAACCGCGGGTGTTTCTGCTCAGGAGCAGGCGCCATCTTTAAAGACCCGCCCAGCACCTTACTAGTACGGCGCTGGGCGCGAAGGGGTTAGTAGTCCTTTAAAAGTTCTGGGACTTTATAATTGATGACCTATCCCCTGGATAGGTCATCAGTATCTGATTGGTGGGGATCCGACACCTGGGACCCTCACGATAAACTGTTTGAGAACAGGAGCACTGCTGCCTTCTGACAGTTTTTCCTAGGCCAGTGACAATATATTCATCAGTCATGTGGCCTAGGAGCAGCTCAGGCCCATAGAACTGAATGGGGCTGAGCTGCAATACACAGATGTTATACAATGGACGGCGCTGTGCTTGGTGAGCATGGAGAAGACTGCGGTGCTCACAGGAGTGCCGCTGCCTTCTCAAACAGCTGATCAGCGGGGGTCCTGGGTGTAAGACCCCCACCGATCAGATACTGATGACCTAACTAGAGGATAGTCCATCAGTATAAAAGACCTGGCAAACCCTTTTAGTACTGCAGACAGCAACAGGAACAACCTGTTTTTTTTATATTTAGAGGCTACTTCACTGGCAGCAGGGAATAAAAAATCACTTACATATGTAAAATCCCAGTATAAAATATTACATGCTAAACGTGCCCCCTGTGAATTACTATATGATAATCTTAATTCTAAACCTTAAAACAGCATGCAATGAAATGCTTCACAAGATATTCTACTGAAACTCACCACTGTTAGAAGTATCCGAGAGATTTAGTAGGCCTCCTCCGAGCCCCCGGTAGCTATGGTAACTGTAAGTCCCATTCCCATTGATGTATAACACCTCCTGCGTGCTGGATACAGCAGATGTGGAGTAAGTGACCTGTGCGGTTTCTTGTTTTAATGGTTTATCGGGTAATGCTGGTTCATCCTGCAAAGACAAGGTGTGAACATGTATATCAGCTGAAATATATATAACATCTATGCGGTACAGAATGCTGTTCTCCTGTTCAAGCTCATCTACAGTATTGGTGATATATATATATATATATATATATATATATATATATATATTAACACACTCATTTTGAATGACATTTTATATGTGTGCATGTAATGATGATATATGTAGGTGATTGAAATATTAGAGTGAAAGGATAAGTTTATTGGGGAAAACTGTATAGTTAAAACTAGGACCCTGTCTGGCCACCTCTAGCCTGGATACAAGATGAGAAATGGTTAGGCATGGAGGCATACAGGTTCCGTATATTATCCTGCGGCACATTTGTCCACAGATATTGCAGCTGCGCCTGCAGATCCTGTGCACCCATCGGCTAGGTTCACACATAGTATCTTGGAGAAGGTTTTAAGGCAGATTTGCCTTCAGGATTTTCAGCCAAAGTATAATTCATTCCTTTATATTTCCAATTTGTTTCAAATCCACTTCTGGCTTTGGCAGAAAATCTTGCAGACAGATCTGCTTTAGGGCGCATTCACAGGACCGTAAGTGTTTTGCGGTGTGCAATTTGCGGACCCGCAAAACACGGATACTGGCCATGTTGGTGCCGGCGCTATATAGAAAATGCCTAGTCTTGTTGCGGACAAGAATAGGACATGCTCTATATTTTTGCAGGGCCGCAGAACGGAACAACGGATGTGGAAGTCCTCCATACTCAAACCCAACCATCTCAGAATGCAAAACAGAACCTGTTCATCGCTAAAGAAACTAAGGCGGCGGTGACTGGCTGTCAATGACAGGCGAACAAATGGGTGCAGAGACACCAAATTTCTTTCTGCCAAGTTCCTGAAAATGATGTGGGCGTAGACAGAAGAGTAATGAAGGTGCCACCTGTGTCTGGATGGTGGACAACAAAACAGTGGGAAATGCTCCTGCTTGTCAAAGGATCAAATGATCTGTACTGGTGATCTGTCAGGTATGTCCAGAGCTTGTTTGTGTTTTTGCATGCCCTCACATTACCACTGCTTCCAACAACTCCTAAAAGCTTGGTCAGAACTTCCTTAATGGTGGCCAATTTGTAGAAATGAACATCCCTCTTCTCTCATTTCAATGATTCGCCCCCACTCAAAGTCTGTCCACTGGGCAAAATCTCTTCAACTGCATCATAGAGGCATATCTAGCAGCCAACAATCTCTCACCAAGATGTACACTACCCAAAAGTAGCCTCTGAGAGCCTTTTTATAGGGATGTGAGTAAAGCCCCCTTGTGGTAAGAACCAGTGTCTAATCAGACCATGCCTGTAATCATTTACATATCTGCCTGAGACATAACCGCATGCTGAGCTATGCAGCAATCTGATATTTTTTATCTGGGTGCAGTTTTTTTTTCTTGTCAATGAGTGGATATATACTTTTAAATAACACAATCAGGATGATTTATCAACATTGTTCAGGGGCACAACTCTTCCCTAAGACCACACAATTCTCTCTGTAGAGCTCATTACATTAACCATACCATTTCCCCTATAGTCAAGATAATTTATAAAAGATATTCAATAAATAAAAAATGAGATATTAGGCGCTGTTATTATTGCATTGCATTTCAGTTTTTTATTAATGGCAGCAATGGCAAAAGAGGCATCACTAATAAAAGAACATGTAAATCTCATAGATCCTATTACAAACTAGATACGTGAAAGCTTTTTTTGTTCTGTTAAAAGGTTTTTTCAGGACTTACTTATCGATGATCAATTCTTACAAAAGGTCATCAATATCAAATTGACGGGGTCTGACTCTAGGCACCCCCGCCGATTAGCTATTTTTACTAGCTGCAGCTTCAGAACCAGGCACCATTACAACACAGCTCCATACATAGTGTAGTGGCTGTGCCTGGTACTGCAGTGCTATTCCTATTCACTTTTTTTTTTAATAAACATAATGCACTTTCATAGGTCTATATGACAGTATAATACCGACTCAAATGTGCAGCATCTCTTAGGGCATGCCTAAATTGTGCTGTAACAGACACTATTACACTATGTAGCCCAGGTAGCTTTTATTAGGCCCAGGATTATGATGTCACCCATTACAAAGAGAGCCTTCTTCCTTTGGCCACATAGCAATCGGCATTGATTGCCATGCTTAATGGGTTAAATAGCCATAATCTAAGTTCTCCAATCCTTTCATTAATGCAGGAGTGTGGCTCTCAATTGAAGCCAAGCTCCTGCTACTAATAACATGGGCACAGGTGTTGTGTCCACACAATTAGAAATTATGTATATATACAGTATTCTGTGGGACCTACATCCCACTGATGACGTATTTTAATGTCATGTTGTGAGAAGGTGTTAATTTCCCATCCAGTTGAGTCATCTTAGTCTACTAGTCTACTTAGTCTACTTGTGAAGTAGTGGCATCAAGGAGCAGTGCAAGAACTTGGTAACAGGGATAAAGCCATATCATTGGAGGGTACCATTAGGATTGAAGCCACATTAGTTGGCTTTCAATACTGGCTCAGCATCATGTCACATATGGAAGTGTCTCTTGAGCTTGAAACATTGAGGCATTCTAGTCTAAATGATGCTGTTTTTCACACAGAAAAAGGGGAGCCCATATTAAAGATGAAACTGGGCCACTCATGGTGCCAGGTTTTTCCATTCATGATAGCAGGGCCTAGTGATTTATCCTCCTTTTCTATGTCCCCTTGGCCAAAGTTCCAGCCCTTTGTCTGCTAACAATGCAGTTCCTCTGGAGAGGGGAGACCTGCACAGGCCCTCACCATTTACCAAAGGGGAAAAGACCAACTAGGGCAGGGAATCACTCCCTACAATGGCTCCACAGCAGTTGCATGGCCATCATTTATGGTAATACGCATTTGTCTCACTTTAGTCCATCTTTTCTGAACGCACAATGAGGAAACAAAAATATTAACCAAAGTACACTATATGTCTCGAGAAATTATTTTATTATAATATGTGTAGCACAGGTTTAACTTCATCTATTTGTCCCTTTTGGATCAAGGTTAAGAGCTGCACATTAGTCACAGATAAAAGATCCTTTTCTGTATATACCACGTCAGCCCTTTACCTCTACCAAGAAGTACCTACCTTTTTATCAGAGAACATCTGAGATTTTCTATAGACAAGGTCAATTACGTAGAGAAACAGTGAATAAGCGGCAAGGAGTGCTGGCTACAATTCTTACAAGTCATCGTTTTACAAAGAGTGGGAAGCAAAAGGATAAGCCTGTTGAAGAACCATGTTTGTAATATGTTCCCTCTACAAAGCCACAATAGAAAGCTGTATACACTAAGACAGCAGCTTAATATAGTCTGATCTTTAAACAGCTTTTAAGTAAGCAATATCAATAAATAAAAAATAAAGAAACTGACTTCCAGTGTTACCAGTACAGCAGTCTACTTTGCTCAGACTTGGAATCCATAAGTGACATGTAAACTTTCAATAGAGAATTATAATTAAGATTCAAGGTAATAAAAATGACAGTACTCTACAAACATGTAATAAAGGTATAGCTTTAGGTAGGTTTGGTGAGACATAAGTGCCAGGGGCACTGACAAACCCCTTTGACTTTGCAGGAGTATTAAGATACAGGGACAGGACAGCGATTGGAACCTTTGTTTTGGGTCAAGGAAAGCCTAGTTATGACTTTGCTTTAGGCTCCTTGGCTATGATGCAGAACCTACCTTATATTCAAGCTCACTGCTTTTAATGAGTTATGTCCCATGATGTCATCATATTGTCCATACAGTACGCTATACATCATACATGGACATAGCTCCCTATGGGACCGTCACACCACTGTGCAATCACTATCTACAGTATCTGCACTGCTTACTATACTGCTGTTTTTTCATTGGATCACATGGTATATTGACCCCTACTGTGGAGCGGAGAGATATCTCCAGAAAATAGTACAGTTTGAAAATGTGAAAAGCCACCTAAACAAGGCTACAAAATTACCACTGCAACATTCTGCATGATCCATACTTTTCAGGTCATACAATTGTCATACACAGTAATGCTCATAACTAGGGATGAGCAAACCTGACGTTTTCAGGTTCGGGTTTGGTGTTTGGGCAGTGGAGGAATTCCGTTATGGATTCCAATAGCACAGAATATAACAGGATTCTATGACAGAATGTAAAACAGAATCCTTTAAGAGGCATTACGTCATAATAGAAGTCTCTGAGCAGAATAACGGATCCGTCTGATTTCTTAGTTCCTTGTTATGCAGGAGAGGACTTTTCCGAGAGAAAATAGTTAAAGAGGTATTCCAGTTTTAATGATTACATTTACCGTATTTTTCGCTTTATATGACGCACCCGATGATAAGACGCACCCCAGATTTTAGAGTCGGAAAATAAGAAAAAAATATTTTTCAGCAGACCTCATAAATATCAGGAAATCACATCAGACCCCCATATCCGCCCTCCATGTCAGAACCCCATCAGCCCTCCATGTCAGACCCCCATCAGACCTCAGAGCAGCCCTTTCAGACCTCAGATCAGCCCACTCAGCCCCATAAAACTAAAATAAAAAACCTCTCTTACCTCTCCTGCGCCTCTGCTCCGCTCCGGGTCCAGCGCTCCCCTGTCTCCTACCAGCGCTGTACTGTCACCTGACTGCGTGCATCAGGTCATAGTGCGTGCACTATGTCCGGACGCTGTACAGGGTCAGTACTACAAAACAAAAAATTTTGACTAGCAATTTATGTTCACAGGTGCATATCCATAAAGCAAGCATACAGAAAAATAATAAAAGTATGGCTGCACAACATTTCTCATGCAAAAGTGTTTTAGTTCTATCATTTGCATGTGAAATGTTGTGCAGCCATATTTTTATTACTATTTCGCTGTGTGGACAGTGCAGTACCGGCAGGAAAAGACAAGGGAGCGTTGGACCCGGAGCGGAGCCACGGCGCAGGAGGGTGAGTATCTGAAGCACTTCCCGGCACCTAATGCATACTAGTGAGCGATTCCATAGTGGAAGCGCTCACTAGTATTCGCTTAATAAGACGCACAGCCATTTTCCCCCTACTTTTGGGGGGAAAAAAGTGTATCTTATAAAGCGAAAAATAAGGTATTTATTAAGCGAACAGGATGCTGAACAATTTTCTAATATGCATCTATTTACAATTTTGCTTTCAGACCTTTATTATATCCATGCAGTCAGGGGCGCGCCTACAGGGGGGGTCCAGCGGGTCTGGACCCCCCCTAGAACCATAAAGAAATTTTTTATTTTTTTTTTTAATACCTCAGGGCCGCACCGCAATCGCCACAGGCGGCGCGGCCCTGGTTCGTTTTGCGGGCGGCAGCAGCGCTAAAGAGGAGAGGGGAGAGAGGTTTTTCTCCTACCTCTCCTCTGCGCTGCTGTAATGTCGTATCTGATTGGTGGAGAAGCAGAGGGCGGAAGCTGCTTCTCCACCAATCATTTCAAGCCCCCGCTCCAGAGCCCCATGTGACTGGCTGCCCGGCCAGTCCTTCCACCGGGCAGAACAGCCATCCAGCCGGACCTCGCTCCCGCCGGAACAGCCATCCAGCCAGCCGACCTCCTGCTGCAGCAAGAGAAAATGGTGAGTCTGTGCCCCCCCTGCCTTGTATTGTGCCCCCCCCCGCCTTGTATTGTGCCCCCCCGCCCTGTATTGTGCCCCCCCCGCCCTGTATTGTGCCCCCCCTGCCCTGTATTGTGCCCCCCTGCCCTGTATTGTGCCTCCCTGCCCTGTATTGTGCCTCCCTGCCCTGTACCGTGCCCCCCTGCCCTGTATTGTGCCCCCCCTGCCCTGTACCGTGCTGCTCTGTACCGTGTCGCCCCGGCCCTGTATTGTGCCCCCCCTGCCCTGTACCGTGCCGCCCTGCCCTGTACTGCCCTTGTCTTTTACCATGCCTCCTGTACCGTGCCCTGTACTAGGGTTGCACGATATATCGAAAACTCGGTACGGTTTCGGTACCTAGTGTGGTACCGAAGCTCGATACCGAGTTTTCTTGCCGTCCGATACTTAGAACATGGCGTGCGCATCACTTTGATGCGGTTGCCATGTTCTAATATCTGCCGCGCTGCCAGGGGCCCCGCGCCCCCCTCAGATCAGCCCACCCAGGTCCCAGCCACTTAAAAAAAAAATCATACTTACCTGTTCTGGCCGCCGCTGTCCTCACTGGTTCCGCGCTCCACCTTCTTCCCTGGCGCGCACTATGACCTGACGCTATGACCTGACGCAGCGTCAGGTCATAGTGAGCGCCGGCATGCAAGAGAGTGGAGCGGGGAACCTGAGGACAGCGGCGGCCAGAACAGGTAAGTATGATTTTTTAAAGTGGCTGGGTGGGCTGATCTGAGGTCTGAGGGGGGCACAAGACGCTGACCTGAGGTCCGATGGGGGCACATTGTGTTGATCTGAGGGGGGGCCACAAGACGCTGACCTGAGGTCTGATGGGGGCACATTGTGTTAATCTGAGGTCTGATGGGGGCACAAGACGCTGGTCTGATGGGGGCACAAGACGCTGACCTGAGGTCTGATGGGGGCACAAGACGCTGACCTGAGGTCTGATGGGGGCACAAGACGCTGACCTGAGGTCTGATGGGGGCACAAGACGCTGACCTGAGGTCTGATGGGGGCACAAGACGCTGACCTGAGCTCTGATGGGGGCACAAGACGCTGACCTGAGGTCTGATAGAGCCACAAGACGCTGACCTGAGGTCTGATAGAGCCACAAGACGCTGACCTGAGCTTTGATGGGGGCACATTGTGTTGATCTGAGGTCTGATGGGGGCACAAGACGCTGATCTGAGGTCTGATGGGGACACAAGACGCTGATCTGAGGTCTGATGGGGGACACAAGACGCTGATCTGAGGGTCTGATGGGGGCACAAGACGCTGACCTGAGGTCTGATGGGGGCACATGGGGGCACATTGTGTTAATCTGAGGTCTGATGGGGGCACAAGACGCTGGTCTGATGGGGGCACAAGACGCTGACCTGAGGTCTGATGGGGGCACAAGACGCTGACCTGAGCTCTGATGGGTGAACAGGTAAGTATGATTTTTTAAAGTGGCTGGGTGGGCTGATCTGAGGTCTGAGGTCTGATTTTTTAAAGTGGCTGGGTGGGCCTGATCTGAGGTCTGAGGGGGGCACAAGACGCTGACCTGAGGTCCGATGGGGGCACATTGTGTTGATCTGAGGGGGGGCCACAAGACGCTGACCTGAGGTCTGATGGGGCACATTGTGTTAATCTGAGGTCTGATGGGGGCACAAGACGCTGGTCTGATGGGGGCACAAGACGCTGACCTGAGGTCTGATGGGGGCACAAGACGCTGACCTGAGGTCTGATGGGGGCACAAGACGCTGACCTGAGGTCTGGGGCCAACCTGACCTGGGTTGGGGGCACAAGACGCTGACCTGAGGTCTGATGGAGGCACAAGACAAGACTGACCTGAGGTCTGATAGAGCCACAAGACGCTGACCTGAGCTTTGATGGGGGCACATTGTGTTTTGATCTGAGGTCTGATGGGGGCACAAGATGCTGATCTGAGGTCTGATGGGGACACAAGACGCTGATCTGAGGTCTGATGGGGACACAAGACGCTGATCTGAGGTCTGATGGGGGCACAAGACGCTAACCTGAGCTCTGATGGGGGCACATTGTGTTGATCTGAGGGGGGCCACAAGACGCTGACCTGAGGTCTGATGGGGGCACATGGGGGCACATTGTGTTAATCTGAGGTCTGATGGGGCACAAGACGCTGCTGATCTGATGGGGCCACAAGACGCTGACCTGAGGTCTGATGGGGGCACAAGACGCTGATCTGAGGTCTGATGGGGGCACAAGACGCTGATCTGAGGTCTGATGGGGACACGAGACGCTGATCTGAGGTCTGATGGGGGCACAAGACGCTGACCTGAGCTCTGATGGGGGCACATTGTGTTGATCTGAGGTCTGATGGGGGCGCAAGACGCTGATCTGAGGTCTGATGGGGGCACGATGTGTTGATCTGAGATTTATTATCCCTGTACTGTGACATCACTGTGTTTATTATCCCTGTACTGTGACATCACTGTGTTTATTATCTCTGTACTGTGACATCACTGTGTTTATTATCTCTGTACTGTGACATCACTGTGTTTATTATCCCTGTACGGTGACATCACTGTGTTTATTATCCCTGTACAGTGACATCGCTGTGTGTATTATCCCACTGCAGGAAGAGGTAAGTGGTCTGTGTTTGTGTGTTTGTTTTCTATTTTTCAGGGTCGTGAATGCAGAGGACTACGTCGGATTCGGTGGACTACGTCGGACCAGCTTTTTTTTTTTTTTTTTAATAAAATGGTTAAACAGGGGTCTGGGGGAGTGTTTATTTCAATAAAATGTTTTATACTTGTGTGTGTGTGTATTTTTTTTTACAATACTACAGTTTTAGTAATTATGGCTATCTACAGACGGCCCTGATTACTAATACTGGGCTTAGTGCTTGCCGGTATGGCAGGCCAGCACTAACCCCAACATCTATTACCTCGGCACCCACCGCCACCAGGGGTGCCGGGAAGAGCCGGGTACCCGCAGGACCGGACCTTCTAAATTGAAGGTCTGGCTCTGGGGCGGCTGCAGGCTGGTACCATTAGGCTGGGAAGGGCCAATAACCGTGTCCCTTCCCACCCTGGTAGTGCCAGGCTGCTGCTGCTGGTTGTATCTGGCTGGTGAAGGAAAAAAGGGGGGGACCCCACGCCATTTTTTTTTCAAAAATTTCATTATTTAAAAAAAAAATGGCGTGGGGTCCCCCCCTTTTTTCCTTCTCCAGCCAGATACAACCAGCAGCAGCAGCCTGGCACTACCAGGGTGGGAAGGGACAGGGTTATTGGCCCTTCCCAGCCTAATGGTACCAGCCTGCAGCCGCCCCAGAGGCAGACCCTCAATTTAGAAGGTCCGGTCCTGCGGGTACCCGGCTCTTCCCGGCACCCCTGGTGGTGGTGGGTGCCGAGGTAATAGATGTTGGGGTTAGTGCTGGCCTGTCATACCGGCAAACACTAAGCCCAGTATTAGTAATCAGGGCCGTCTGTAGATAGCCGTAATTACTAAAACTGTAGTATTGTAAAAAAAAATACACACACACCAGTATAAAACATTTTATTGAAATAAACACTCCCCCAGACCCCTGTTTGACCATTTTATTAAAAAAAAAAAAAAGCTGGTCCGACGTAGTCCACCGAATCCGACGTAGTCCTCTGTATTCACGACCCTGAAAAATAGAAAACAAACACACAAACACAGACCACTTACCTCTTCCTGCACTGGGATAATACACACAGCGATGTCACTGTACAGGGATAATAAACACAGTAATGTCACTGTACAGGGATAATAAACACAGTAATGTCACTGTACAGAGATAATAAACACGGTGATGTCACAGTACAGAGATAATAAACACAATGATGTCAAAGTCCAGGGATAATACACACAGTGATGTCACCGTACAGAGATAATAAACACAGTGATGTCACTGTACAGGGATAATAAACACAATGATGTCACAGTACAGGGATAATAAACACAGTGATGTCACAGTACAGAGATAATACACACAGTGATGTCACAGTACAGAGATAATACACACAGTGATGTCACAGTACAGGAATAATAAACACAGATGTCACCGTACAGGGATAAAAAAACACAGTGATGTCACCGTACAGGAATAATAAACACAGTGATGTCACAGTACAGGGATCGGCGTCTCGTGCCCCCATCAGACCTCAGGTCGGCGTCTCGTGCCCCCATCAGACCTCAGGTTCTTCTTTATTTTGGCGAGGTATCGTATCGGTATCGAACTCAAAATTCTGGTATCGTGACAACCCTGCACTGTACCGTGCCGCCCTGCCCTGTACCGTGCCTCCTGCCCTGTACCTTGCCTCCTGCCCTGTACCGTGCCTCCTGCCCAGTACCATGCCTCCTGCCCTGTACCGTGCCTCCCTGCCCTGTACCGTGCCTCCCTGCCCTGTACCGTGCCTCCCTGCCCTGTACCGTACCGCCCTGCCCTGTACCGTACCGCCCTGCCCTGTACCATGCCTCCTGCCCTGTACCGTACCGCCCTGCCCTGTACCATGCCTCCTGCCCTGTACCATGCTTTCTGCCCTGTACCTTGCCTCCTGCCCTGTACCTTGCCTCCTGCCCTGTACCGTGCCCCCCTGTCCTGTACCGTGCCTCCCTGCCCTGTACTGTGCCATTTCCTTACTGGCATTTGGCACTATATTGGCATAATTTGGGGGCACTATGGGGGCATCTGGTGGCTCTAAAGGGGCATTTTGTTTACTGGCACATTATAGGGGGGCACGATAGAGGAGATTGGCACTATGGGGCATGTGGTGGCTCTAAAGAGTCACTTTTTTACTGCCACATTATGGGGGGGCACTATGGCATCTGGCACTAAGGGGTATTTTTTTTCTGGCACATTATGGGAGGTACTATAGGGGAGAGCAGCACTATAGGGGCATCATTTGCAGGCACTATGGGGTCATCTGGTGGCTCTAAAGGGGCATTTTATACTGGTACTTTATAGGGGGCACTATGGCATCTGGCACTAAGTGGGCAATTTTTACTGGCACATTATGGGGGAGAGGAGCACTATAGGGGCATGTGATGGGGCAGTAAGAAGGGGCATTTTTTACTGGCATATTATGGGGAACACTATGGGGGAGAGGAGCACTATGAGGGCATTTACTGGGGCACTATATAGGGGTATTTTATACTGGTATACATTATTGGGATATTAGCTCAACTGCGGGCACTAATCTGTGGTATTATTGTGAGCTTTACTACTACTGGGGGGCTATGGGGAACATGATGTCTAGTATGGGCACTATGGGGACATCATTACTACTAAGTGTGGTCTAGCAGATAATTATTTCTATTGGTGGGATTTTGGGGAGCACTGTTACTTTTGGGGGGCACCCTGGCATAATATCATTAGTCTAGGCGCAGTTATTTTTTAGAGCACTGTGTGCCAATAATTAATAAAGGGGGCACTATCTGTGTGGTAGTAGTAATTTCAGGGGATAGTTTCTGCAGTATAGTATTGGGGGAGCACAGCGGGCAGAGTATTGGGGGTGGCAGGATGAGGTTTTCAGAAGATGTAAAGATGATGGAAATGTGGGAAACTAATGTCTGTTTGTATTTCTGCAGAGACGAGAGATGGCTGAAAAATCTTCATGGCGGTCTGGTCCGAATGGAGAAGATGAGGAAAGAGAACGTCTACAACAGAGCAGACACCACTGGATGTACGAGGTATGTGGGGCGCTGTGTAGGAGAGGCGATGCTCCGGCTCCTCCCTCTGCCATTTACAGAAGGAGGATTCAGAGCTGGGTGAGGATGACCAAAGGGGGTCAGCAGGGCACAGGCAGGTGGCAGATGGTGGGGGGGGACGCTCAGGCCTGGAGCAGGATCTGGGGAGGGAGGAGAGTGGAGGATCTTCCTGGCTGTGTGTAGCCTGCTGTTGTATATTGTATAATGTGAAGCAGGCAGTGCAGCCAGGACACGTCCTCCCCTCTCCATATGATGTATAGAACTGGGCCTCAACCATATCATTTCAGCTGTAGTGTTTGTTGGGAGTGGTCTATTAGATATGGGAGGGGCTTATAATAATGGGCGGGGCTATTTTTCGCCGCGGCGCGCTACGCACACCGCAACTTTACTCTGCTATTATGTCTTTAACATATGTGGGCGTGGAGAAAAATAGCCCCACCCACAAGACGCCACACCCTTTTTCCTTTTCGGACCCCCCCTAGAAAAAATTCCTGGGTGCTCCCCTGCATGCAGTAGCCTCTATGTAAACAACCTGTGCCATTGCTGTGCCATAAGTGTATGGCATGGAGCGTCAACGTGATAACTGCCATGCCGTACATTTACACCATGGTACAAAAAGGTTATTATTTCTTATAACTGGTGTGCCTAGGGTTGTTAATCTGCTGCATGATTCACGTCCTCTTGACATTCAGCTGACTGATGGATGGCCTGACATTTTCCTTTAGAATTTGCTGGTAAAATTGGCAGAATTTATGGTTCCATCAATGATAACAAGCTGTTCTGGACCAGATGCAACATAACAGGCCCAAACAATGATACTACCACCACCACTGTGTTTCAGATGGGATGAGATTTTTACGCTGGCACGCAGTGTTTTCCTTTCTCCAAACATAACATTTTCCATTTAGGCCAAAAGGTTCCATTTTAGTTTCATCTGTCCACAAAACATTGTTCCAATAGCCTTCTGGATGATCTTTAACAAACTGAAAAAGAGTATTGGCTTTCTCCAACAATTCTGCCATGCATAACATTGTTGTTCATTGTCCTCCTGATGGTAGGCTCATGAACGTCAACATTAGCTAATGTCGGAAAGTCCTTTAGTTGTTTATCGGTTACCTTGGGTTCCTTCATGACCTCTTAGACTATTACATGCCTAGCTCTTGGTGTGATCTTTGTTGGTCAACCACTCCTCGAGAGGGTTATAATGGTCTTTAATTTCCTCCATTTGAACATAGTCTGTAGGACTGTGGATTGGTGGAGTCCAAACTCATTAGAGATGCTTTTGTAACCTTTTCGAAGCTGATGAGAATCAACAACTATTCTGAGGTCCTCAGAAATCTCTTTTGTTCATGCCAAGATACTCTGACACAAATATATGTTGTGAAGATCAGACTTTGATAGATTCCTGTCCTTTAACTAAAACATGTTTCATTCGCACCTGTTTGTCAAGCCATTGATTGAAAACACCTGACTATAATTTCACTTTCATATCATCTGGTAATCCTAAAGTATCACATATTTTGCCACTTAAATGCGTGATACTGGATCTTTTTCTTTCCTCAATAAATAAATGACCAAGTCTAACATTTTTGATTCATTTATTCGATGTAGTTATCTTTATCTAATTTTAGAAATTGAGTGAAAATCTGATGTAGTTTTAGGTCAAATTTAAGCAGAAATATAGAAAATTCTAAAGGGTTGACAGACTTTCGAGTACCACTGTGTAACACAAATAGTATTAGTATTCATTGCCTTATTTACAACAAAATCCCTACAGAAAAATGTTCAAACTCTTAAATAAAAAAATAGATTTGCCAAGCAACTATATTAATTATAACATGTATTATATACTGAATATACAGTATATTCTATATTAGAGAAAATGTATGTTAAGTCCACTAGATGGCAATGTAACAAACCTATGAAAAAGATGTAAACTTTAAGAAAGAAACTGAATACCTATGCATGTGGTGTGTTTGGATTACTGATCTACATTCCAAAAGTGCTATAAAAGGAGATTATACTGTGTATATTGAGAAAAAGTATATTTGTCAGCTCATTATGATAGCAGCACATTGACAACAGATGTTTGTATCTTCCTGACAGGAGGGCGGCAATTTTAATTTACGAGAAGACAGGTTCTGGGCACATGTCATTATTATGAGGGAATTGCTAGTTATGCTGTTCCTCAATATGATCTTTCATGTGACAGCAATGCCAACATTGACATTATCTGGTTAAACATAGACACATTGCTGAAAATTTAAATATATTAGATTACACGACTGTTGCAGGGAAACCTGCAAATGAGGGGCAACCAAAAACAATGGGTGTTTTCCAATACACATACAATACAATCGAAAACTCTTCAGATCCTTTCACTTTTTTTCACATTTTATGTTGTGGCCTTGTGCTAAAATAAAAATAAAAAAAATAATCAAGTTTCACCCCCTCATTCTCCACCTAATAGCACATGATAAGAAAGTGAAAATAGAATTTTGTTATAACACTCGAAATTTCTCCCATTTCTATTGATCATCTTTGATGGGGTCCACCTGTGGTAAATTCAGTTGATTGGACATGATTTGGAAAGACACAACCCTGTCTATATAAGGTCTCTTAATTCTAAGCATCATATCTGGAAGAAACCAGGCACTGCTCATCACCTGCCCAATTACATCCCTACAATGAAGCATGGTGGTGGCAACATCATGCTGTTGGGGTGTTTTTCAATGGCTAGGACAGGGAGACTGGTCAGAGTTTAGGTTAATCTGAATGGAGCAAACATATTCTTAATGAAAACCTGATCCAGAGTGCTCTGGACCTCAGACTACACCTTCCAACAAGACAATGACCCTAAGCACACAGCTAAAACAACACAGGAGTGGCTTAGGGATAACTCTGTGAACGTTCTTGAGTGACCCAGCCAGAGCCCTGACTTGAACTCAATTGGACATCTCTGGAGAGACCTGAACATTGCTGTCTACCAAAAGTCCCCATTCAACCTGACAGTGCTTGAGAGGATCTACAGGGAAGACTGGCAGAAAATCCCCAAACTCAGGTATAAAGACCTTGTGGCATCATACCCAAGGACACTGGAGGCTGTAATTGCTGCAAAAGGTGCTTCAACTGAGTCCTGTAAAGGGTCCGAATACTTACGTCAATGCAAGTTTGTTTTTCCTTTTCAATAGATTAGCAAAGATTTCTCTAACATTCTGTTTTCACTTCCTCATTATGGTATATTGAGGGCAGAATAATGGGGACAGGCTTGAATTTTTTTTCATTTTCACATTTTCCAAAAGCTTTGTATAGAATTCAAAGGGGCATCAATCACTGACGTGTTAAAAAGCTTTTACAGTACATTCAGGAACTCTTGCAAAATGCCCTCTAAATGAGTTTTAGACTGTTGCTTATAGAAAAAGCTCTCTAGAAACTATGCCTAAAAAGTACAATAATTAAAAGTAACACAGAGTCATTTATTTGCCATGTGCTGTACTGATTTTGAATGCTTTGCTATGAGATAGTCACAATTCTCCATACTCTGCGCTAGTGTCGCAGTCCACATGGTTTGAACCTCTTGCTTGTTAACAAAATCATGTTTGACTAGTGGTTCCTGGCAGCATTCTCTTGTTTCCAGGTAACCGGTTAGACTGAATGGCACTCCAGACAAGCCAGGGGTACATCATTAACGCAGTCATACTTATTCATTACAAAATAATAATATAAGAATAAAACGTGAACTTCACGTCTGCCACATGACAACATGCACACGCTTTATAGAAATCTGATGCATTAAGTTGGCCTCTTCCTTGAGGATGGAGTAAACACTTTCATCAAACTGTTCTGTACGGGCTGCTGCTATGACAACTATCCAGAGGCAAATGTCAGGTCAGCTTGCAGCATATGTGTCTAATCCATAATTGCTTTGTCAGAGACCTAATAGCTGCCTTCATCTGCCTCTAGAGTCCTTAAGAGCTAAAAGCAATACTTTTGCAATTCTTAATGATGAGCTATTCAATTTACCACTTCAATTTCTTCTTGTACCTTTTTTTTTACTTTTTTGCAGTTAGTACTAAAATATCTGAAAAGAGTGTGTAATCCCAGGTGCTCTGCCAGCATGTACAGTGCCTTGAAAACGTATTCCTATCCCTTGAACCTTTCCACATTTTTTCACATTACACGCACAAACCCAAGACTGAATAATCCCCCTACAATGCCTGGACCCGCAATACTGAACAAACTTACCTGGTCCCCAACGCCGGTTTCCTTCCTCCCTGATCACCCCATGGCTGTCTTTGCATCTCTCCTGCCTGCAGAAAACAACATCCAAATAAGGGGGGTGGGGTGGGTCAAAGTGCAGCCAGTAGAAGGCTGAAGCGTTGACCTGTCCCTTTGCGTCATGTGTGACACACGTTGCAAGGGGGCAGGTCATCGATGCAGCCTGCTATTGGATGCAACCCTTCCCTGTCGTCGATGTTGTTTTCTGCAGGCAGGGGAGATGTGAAGACGGCCGTGGAGCAATCCGGGAGACACAGAGCTAAAATCAGGGCTTCTGTCATGATGATACCCTATGATGCCCATGAGTAGGGAACACAAACGTGGTAACAGTTTAGGTACAATGGGTTGCCATCTAAGGAACCCTCCTCAAGTTGCCAGAGCTGAAGGACCCAGGGCGACCACTGATGACACCCGTTGATTTCACTTCCCTCCATGGAATATGTATGCATGATGGCAAATTCCATTGGGGTCTCAAGATCCTGGTATTAAACTGTATTAAATTAAATGCTCCTCAGTAACTACCTCTATAATTTACTGTAGGCTTCAGGTACAGACCCAAAAAGAGGTGCATAAACCTGTAGGCCCAACACAAAATGTCACTACACAGAAATATCCTAATATCCTTCATAAAATATTTTACAGGTTATGATGTTTCTATGTAACGTATTATACAACGCAGTGACTAACAAGTTCTCATGGTGATATAACATGGCTTATAAAGAGAAAAGACCCAAAATGTTATTCTATAACTGAAAGTTCACTGATGTAACACGGCTTCAGGCAGAAAGAATGTTTCCCACTCACTGTGCATTAGAAAGAGTCAATGTCACCTGTTACTCCCACAGCTCTCTAAAAGATGTGATGTCACTGTCATGTAAAAGCTAAAAATGCGCTATTATGATCTGTGTCCGTTAAACTCAGATGCAACGTAACATCATCAAGCTTCACCTACTGACATTTTTGTTACAGTCACTCAATAGAATAAATGCTTTAGTAAAGTACAGAATGGAGCAAATGTGTCAGGCTTGGATCAAACTTAGTCTGGTGCAAATCTGGTGCACATACCATGTGCCACATTTATTAAGTGTCTTAGACACTTTTTGCTCCTTGTCCAGCAAGTTGGCGTGGCTTAGCAGGAACAGGACTTGGCTTGTCAAAAAGGGGTCATGGTTTAAAGGGGTTATCAAATGATTAATATAAAAAATCAAAAGCAGACATCACATAGTACATAGTAATCTCATTCTAAAAAAGCATCACATGGATCCAGAGGTCTCCCCATTCATAGTAACATAGTAACATAGTTTATAAGGCCGAAAAAAAACATCTGTCCATCCAGTTCGGCCTGTTTTCCTATAAGTTGATCCAGAGGAAGGCAAAAAACCCCAATTGCTGTACAAGATTTATTTGAAGATGGGATCTCAGAGGATGTGTCCATTCTGCTGCAGCTCTCTTCCTGTAACTGTCAGAGTGCTAACTAAACAGCTGTCTTCACGCTCTGACAATCAATCAGCCTTTCAGGCCTCTTTTTATCCCCACAGTAATGAGTCCAGCAGCTACAACTGGGTTTAATTTGGGATAGGGGAAAGTGTTGTACTGGAGTGGGGAGGGAATGCAAGTCTCACTGCCAACCCTTACCTGCCATTCCATGCCATTGCCTCAGCAAACTACACTTTGCTGATGCATCCCAGTTTTCTGGATTCTTTTTACCCAGTCCACCCATCTGAGCATTCTGAGTGAGAGTTACATTCCCCTCCAGTATATTACCAGCCACCGTGTTATACTAGACATTGTAAAGATTCACCAAAGTTGTCATCCAACGTGAGCCACATTGATAAATTTGGGTTGTCTAGTTTAAATCTAAATACAGGATTTAATAAATCTGCTCCTATATAGTGGAAGCAATTCACATAAATCCTTCCAAACATCTTAATTCATCTAAATCAATAACTGATCTGTGCATTGAAGATGCACTCATAAAGCTACCCAGATTAGTCGAGGGGAACCATAGTCAGATATCACATCTACACATTTATGTTTTTCTTGTTACGTGTAGACAGCATTATACATGTACTGTGGGGATAAAAGGAGGCCTGAAAAGCTGATTGATTGTCAGAGCGTGAAGACAGCTGTTTAGTTAGCACCCACATTTTTCAAACTAGCACCTGGATTTGAATGCTTTTGTAATGGTAAGTAGTTAAAAATTTAGTTTAGCCATTCAGTCATTCAATAAAATCGATCTATATTGTGACACCTGCTGTTTATTCTTATACTTGTTTCCCTGTCCAGTGTGTCCACCTCAGTGACATCTCTGAGGTGGACACACATGCTCAGTTCCATCCTACAACTACACAGAGTTGTACACGGAGTGCAATCACTATCATCATATCATTATCTAGTCTGACTCTTTCTGGAGCACCCACTCCAGCGCTAGGGCCAATGTCATAAACACTAGAAACCAGAAAGGGTTGTACAGGATTAGAAAACCATGGCTCATTCAATTAAGTCTGAACTATTCAATTTATTTGATCTCCCTTTTCAGCATAGATCAGTGGTGGTGAACCTATGGTACAGGTGCCAGAGGCGGCAATCAGAGCCCTCTGTTTGGGCACCTAAACCTCATATATAATACCACAACAAGTGTAGGCAGCCAATACATAGTGGGAGAGATGTATCAAACTGGTATAAAGTAGAACTGGTTTAGTTGCCCATAGCAACCAATCAGATTCCATGTTTCATTTTCCAAGGGAGCTGTGAAAAATGAAGGGTGTGATCTGATTGGTTGCAATGCGTAACTAAGCCAGTTCTACTTTACACCAGTTTGATCCATTTCCCCCAGTATTTTTGGACTGGACAAATCGATTCTGTAGAATCATTTCCTTCACCTCTGATTTGCCACTTTTGGAGCTTCTTAAAGCCACTCTTAAATAGCAAGAAAAGGGGCAGAGTGCCAGAGCCTATCGCGGCCTGGCAGATTTGCCATAACTAACGCTAGAAACTTTATAGTTCAAATCTACGCCAGCCCCTAGCTGGAGTAGACTTGAGTTTCTGGTGCACAAAGTGCCAGAGACGCACCTCATTTATTAAGAGTCATCTCTGTGTTAATAAATTAGGCGCTTCTTACTCTGGCGTAGGGGGATCAAGTATAAGAATTATGAAGCTAAGACTTTATCAGCTTCTCCATTCCCCATAGTTAGCTCCTCAAAGATGAAGAACATGCACTAATGATCAACTACTGCAGGAGCTGCACCTTGTCTGAAGCTTCACCACTGCAGCTCAGCAGCTTGACAACCTGGAGATTTATTAAAGCTGGTGTAAAGGAAAACTGCCAATCAGCTTCCACCTTTCATTTTCAGAGCTCCTTTGGAAAATTAAAGGTGGAATCTGATTGGTTGCTTCTGGCAACTAAAGCAGTCTTCCTTTACACCAGTTTTGATAAATCTCCCTCTTTAAGTCAATTGAAAATCCTCTGATTTAAAGCTTCCGAGATACAGCAGTTTCTGTGAAGTGGGAACTGCTTAACATATAAAGTTGCTGGAAATACTAAGCCCCCTGCTGTGTGATGAGCGCAGTTTTAATGGAATTTTGTATTATTTAGACGGGGAGCTTGGTCTGGTGAATCACTGTACTGACCCATTTACACAGTGATAATTCAGGGTTTGTGATTCAGAATGTGACTCATTGGACCTCCTCATGAAGACATGGCGCTGTGTATTTTCAGGAACATTGAACTTTTATTGAAATTCCATCCTTATACATATTCGCTCATTGTATTACTAGACGAAAGCACTTTAGTTGCCTTGTCACATGGTCACATATTTCGAAAAAGAAAACAATTCATCCAGCTGCATTGAACTTTTCTGATTCACACATGACATTAAGACTGTTTCCCAGGATCAGTCGTAGTATCACTTCCTGATACTTTTCAACGTAAGAAGTGAATCTGTCACATACTATGGCGGTGAACTGAACGGCACAGATTACTGACACAGCCAGGAAATCCCTTATTTTTTTATTTCCACTAATCTTTTACATGACTAATATGAATAGTAGGCTTGGGCGAATCAAACTTCAGATCATAAATCCGAAGTCGATTTGTTTTAAAGGGAACCTGTCATCTCCGAAACACCCCCTGAACTAGGGTAAGCTTTGTATAGTGTAAGTGATGCTGAATCTGAATATGTAAGTTTTATCTTCATACTCACTTCCATTCTGCTTCTGTGCTCCCACAAACCAGCAGTAAAATATATTAAGAGGACTATTCTTTGAGTCCTCTCCATTATATGAGTGAGCACTGGAGTCCACTAAGTGCACTTTACTGCCGGTTTGTGGGAGCACAGCGTCAGAATGGAAGTGAGTATGAAGATAAAACTTACATATTCAGATTCAGCATCACTTACACGATACAATGCTTACTCTAGTTCAGGCGGTGTTTCGGAGATGACAGGTTCCCTTTAATGCTTTATCCGTACAGCATTAAAATGTATTGGCTCTGAGGAGGCAAAATTCGTTTCACCCGAAATTGCGCAAGATTTTGGTGAATGAATTCAGTATTCATGTCTACATCTTTAAAAACATTTCAAATTATCAATCCTCAGTCGGGTCTGGTACTGGCTGGTACCTCGGTACCAAACCTGACTTCGAATTGCTAATTTGATAGATGTAGAGATGAATACCGAATTCACTCAGTGTGAAACGAATTTTGCCTCAGTGGAGGCAACACATTTTAATGCTGTACTGAGACAGGTCTCTGGACAGCATTAAAATGAAGTGTTTGAAAGAATCGACTTCGGATCTATGAACTATGATCCGAAGCTCTATTCGCTCAACTCTAGTGATTATATTTACTTGTAAGAAATTAATAATTACACTTCGTTTTCCTACTCAGGTTTCTTTCACACATTACCTAACAACAAGGATGCACCTACACAATTACACAACCGCTACTATACTAAATTTGTACCCACTTATCCGGTATAGTATTGAGACCACTGTCTCAAGATGTAATCCAAAACACGGAGAGATGTCCAACTTCCCATAAAAAGTGATAGCCTTTATTGTTTAAAGTGATAAAAGATCCAATGACACTGTACAGACACACATCGTTAGCATCTACGCGTTTCGGATCTTAAAGTGTGACCCTTACTGAGTACCCTTTTTTGCGTGTTTTTTACGCGTACCCTTTTAATTTATGACTGTTTTTTACGCGTCTCGAATCTTAAAATGTGACCCTTACTCATGAAAATGCTGTGGTAAACATTGCATCCTTATATACCCCCTTCCCCCAGCAATCACAATACATGTGAAGATAGGGAGACATTTGGAAGTATACAAAATACGGAATTAAAAATCCAGAATAGGATGAGAATTCATTGTATTGCAGAATCAGGTCATATTTTTAACAAATAAACAAGATGTCCTACCAAACTTAATTAAAATATTTCAAATATTCAACATGGCCAGCCATTACTAGAGACCACCAATATACAGGGGTTGGCCTTTACATTGACACTTTAGGTATTGTATGTTTTTCAAGCCTGGATTTTAATATTTTTGTAACGGCATTGCATTAACAATTTAAAGGGGTTTTCTGGGATTTAACTACTGATCTGTGGGGGTCCGACACCCGGGACCCCTGCCGATCAGCTGTTTGAGAAGGCACCGGCGCTCATGTGAGTGCCACTACCTTCTCGCAGCTTACCAAGCACTGTGCCGTACATTGTACAGCGGCTGTGCTTGGTATCGCACTCAGCCCCATTCACTTGAATGCGGCTGAGCTGCTCATAGGCCTCGTGACGATTGTGATGAACGTGACCTCACTGGCCTAGGAAAAGCTAAGAGAAGGCCGCAGCGCTCACGGGAGCGCCTGCTGCCTTATCAACAGTTGATCGGCAGGGGTCCTGGGTGTTGGTCCCCCACCGATCAGATACTGATGACCTATCCTAAGTATAGGTCATCAGTAGTTAAATCCCGGAAAACCCCTTTAATATAGTCACTGACTTATTCAATAAAATGAATCTATATAGCACTATTACATGTTTGATGTTTCCCTTATTCCACTGTCCACCTCAGTAACATCGCTGAGGAGGACACACCTGCTCAGTTCCATCCTTAAACTGGCAACAGCCATATCTACTGTTAGAAGTTGTGACAGTTACAGGAAGAGAGCTGCAGCACAAGGGATATGCCCCCTGAGAAAGGACATGCCTCCTGATAAAGAACACAGCCTCTAATTAATGACATATCCTGTGAACTGCCAGCTTGAAATAAATAAAGGGATCCTCTTATGACATCCATATGTCCAATCATATACTAATGAGTCCTGAGGATGGTATCATGTCTGATATGTGTTGTCTGAGTGTGTTATACTGATGACATATCCTCAGGACTCATCAGTATATATGATTGGTGGGGGTTCGACTCCTACCAATCAGATGTTTCAAGAGACCGAGGCTCTCCGGTGAGGGCCACAGCCTCTTCCTAGGCCAGTGACATCACATTCATCGGTCACATGGCCTAGGCGCAGCTCAGTGCCATTCAAGTGAATGGTGCTGAGTTGCGATACCAAGCTCATCCAACGGAAAGCGTTGTGCAGAGGCCGCAGAACTCACAGCTGATTTTTGGAGGTGTCGGGAGTTGGACCACACCAATCACATACGAATGACCTATCTTGAGGATATGTCATCAGTATAAAACACTTATAAAACCCCTAAAACTATCCATAGCTGACCTTCTGAAGGCTCTCAGTTAAAAACATAAAAGATACAACAGGTGACGCGAGCTGCACACATGTATGGACATGAACAGTACCTGCGGTCTGTCTAGCTTCATCCTCTTGGCGGCATTCCTACTTTCACTCTCACAGGCTGAGGCTAAGATACTTTCTGCTACAGCGGAGGTGAGGTGTGAGGGGATAGGTCGGGACTGAAAAAAAACACATTACAGATATACTGGGATTAAAAAGCTATTCGAATCGTCATAGTTAAATGGAGACAGGACTTTATTCACTGAAATGTCACTTTACAATGCACATACACACAACAACAAGAACTGAAAGGGGGAAATGAACTGATGACAAAATGGAGAAACACAGGATAAGCCTTCACCTGAAATATATCACAGTTCACGTTGTGTAGTAGGTTACAAAACAACCATGTGTACATAGCTTAACAAAATGTCTGCCTAGACGGTGCCCAAAAAAAAAAAAAATCACTCCTTTGAATGATAGAATCAGAGGAAAATTTGTTATGCCCACCTCGCCCATTGATACAATAAGGAAATATTTCAAATACAATATATACATATATAACAATTTAAATAACACTAGGTAGACATAATATAAAACACAGAATAACAATACAACACAAAAAATAAAAAAGCTGACTTCTGTGGTGACATTACCTATATCACAATATTTCCAGGTCTATGAAACCATTGATCTACTATAAATTGACATCAGATGTATGATGCCCCTTGGGGACAGTGGGCTTGCTGTCTACCCCACCCTCAGCTTGAAAAGCATGCAGCATGTTTACCCAATTTTCCATGGGTCCCCCAACCCCATGGGCACTGGAATCAGAAATCATATCCAATAAGTAAAGCACTATATAATCGGGCTGTTTCCAAGAATAAGATCTGAGCTACACAATAAAAACAATACAATATTATTAAAAATAAAACGTGTAACTCTAAAAAATAAAATCATAAAGGAAAATGCAAATTCTTGTATAGCTCTAAAGCATGACTTACACAGGTCCTGCTGGTTTCACACAAGGCTGTGCTGGTCTTTACAGTTTTGACACAACAGTAAATGTACAGAATGAGTATAAACCATTATATGGATTTATTTGATTTATTCCCATAAATGCAAAATATTTTTTTAAATTAGGCAGGAAGCACGACTGATTGTAAAATATAAAAAAATACCCTTAAAGGGCATCTGTCAGCAGATGTGTACCTATGAAACTGGCTGACCTGTTCTATGTGTGCTTGGCAGCTGATGGCATCTGTGTTCATATGTGCCCATATTGCTGAGAAAAATGATATTTTAATATATGCAAATGAGCCTTTAGGAGCTTCAAGTGCACATACAACAGGTCAGCCAGTTTCATAGGCACACATCTGCTGACAGATGCCCTTTAATTTTAAAATGTCCCCACTGTTCCTGTGCCACTGCTCACGTCTCCACTGCTTCATTGGACCTGCAGCAGTCACATACCATACATCGTTTACGTGATGGTGCACCCAATAACTGGCTGGTGATTGGCTGCATCAGTCCCATGAGTGTATGTAATGTGGTATCATCACTACAGGCCCAGCAAGGCTTGGTGTGGCAGTGGAACTATTTAAAGGGGTTGTCTCACGAAAAATATTCTACAGTTTTTAAACCAGCATCTGGATCTGAATACTTTTGTAATTGCATGTAATTAAAAATTTTGTATAGCCAGTGAGTTATTCAATAAAATGTATCTGTATAGTGCCACTTAATTTCTTATTTCTTTGACCTGCTCACTGAGAAGGCCGCACATGCTCAGTTTCATCCTTCAACTGCCTCCTGAGCTGTGATAGGGAGAGCTGAGACACGCCCACTTAGCTGTAGCAGAAAAGACACTCCCCTTGAGCTGTCAGCTAGATATAAATCCAGCAGAGCAATGAATGTGGAGATCTCTGGATCCATGTGAGGTACAGGGCTGGTTCTAGCTTTGTTAGAAAGATATTGTCATGTACTATATGATGTCCGACTTTCATTTTTTACATTATTCGTGGGATAACCCCTTTAACATATTTTGCTCAATTTGATAAAATATTGGAGAACCCCTTTAAAGGGGTTGTGTCACAAAGCATATTCTACATTTTTCAAACCAGTGCCTGGATCTGAATAGTTTTGTAATTTCATATAATTAAAAATTTAGTATAGCCAGTGAGCATTTCAATAAAATGCATCTGTATAGCGCCACCTGCTGTTTGTTCTTTTCCTTCGTTCTATGTCCATCTTACTTAGCAGGTCGAACATGCTCAGTTTAAATCTTCAACTGCCGCCAACCATATGTTCTGTTAGAAGCTGTGGCAGTAACAGGGAGAGAGCTACATCAGAAAGGACACGTCCCCTGAACTGCCAGGCTGAAGAGAATCTAGCAGAATAATTAGAGCAGTGAATGTGGAGATCTCTGGAGCCATATGAGGTACAGAGAGAGATGGTCATGTTCTATATGATGTCTGATTTCAATTTTTTACCATGGCAAAAACCCTTTAAGTACCTTGTAATGGATAACATACAATCAACAGCGAACCCTGTGTACATATGTCTCATTAGAAAAAATAGGACATTCCTCAATTATTTTGTACAGTAAAGAGTCTTAATGCTGCTCTCATGTATCCATAATGCAATGGTTTCTTTCACTAGAACAATTAGAGGGTCGTAAACAGCGAGGTGCCTCTGCATGATATATTACCAGACGAAAAGAAACTTCACATATTACGTCTAGCACTCTATGGAAAAGACTACCGGGTGAAAAATGTATTTGAGAAATAATGACCATCAGTATGAAATGATGTTGTGTAAAATTAGCTTTTTTTTCCTTTGTGAAATCACCTTGCTGGAGCATTAGGAAAAGTAATATTTAGCTATGGATAATTTCAGGTCAAATCAAGTCAATTAATATGCTGCCAGAGGACTATAATGTTTTATGGGTCTTGTACCAGTGGAAATACAGAGCACGGTGACAAAGCTCACATAAGTGTTATTGAGTTTAAAAGCATATTACAGATTATGCCCTTAAACAAAAGCAACAATTCACTTTCATAATCACATAAAGCTGAGCTCACAATAATAACGATGAAGGTTACTATCCATTAATGCACCTAATGTGGGATCTACATGAATGGAAAATATAAACTCCTTGTTCTTGTCTTAAGACGCAGTATAGTGACATACAACTGCTTAGTACAGCCATAATTACTCTTTTTGTTGTATATTCATAAAGGTGGATGTGGGTTCATGACAACCTTCTTTTTCAGACCTTCTCTAAATACATGCCCCAGACCACTTTCTTTCCAGCTGCATTATCTACCAAACTACTCCATCAACTTTACTATGTACCTGACCAATTCTTTTTCCAGCTGTTTATGTCCCAAAATAATCCTTCACCAATTTTACTGATGTATCAGAACAGTCCATTTGAAGATGTCCTAAATGCAAAACCATGCATTTACCAACTTTACTATGTGCCAGACCATTCATTCCCTGGATGACCAATCTGCCAAACCACTTATTAACCAGCTCTATTATGTGCCAGACCACTTCTTCACCAGTTCTACTATGTGCCAGACCATGCCAGATATCTAATGTGCCAAACCACACATAAACTAGCTCTACTATGTGCCACACCACTCTTCACCTGCTCTACTATGTGCAAGACCGTGCCAGATGTCTAATGTACCAAACCACATCTTCACAAGCTGTACTATGTGCCAGACCACTCCTTCACCAGTTTTACTATGTGCCAGACCGTGCCACATGTCCAATGCGTTAAACCTGTCCTTTACCAGCTCTACTATGTGCCAGACCATTCATTGCCAGAACGTTTAACCCATATCTTAGGCTTTCATCGAATACTTCATCAACTCACGTGCCAGACCACTCAGCTACCTTATATGTAGGACTATTTCTTTGCTAATACTGTATATAACAGTTGAAATACTATATGTTTTCATCCATCAATATTCTGCGGTGAAAAATAGAGGTCATTTGGTTTGGTAGAAGTGAAAGGCTGGATAAAATCATAGTGATTTCAGTGGGTGGAGAGCAGAGGAGAGAGGCCTTCTTTTTTTTTGGGGGGGGGGGGGGCATTGTTAATATATTTATCTGTACAATGTTTAGTTTATGTGAAAATAATAAAATATCCCAAACAAAAATAAAATAACCAACAAATATAAAAAGTTAATGTCAGAATCCTTCTGAAATGTCACGTTCGTTAGTCATTAGTGTGAAATATACACTCACCAGCCACTTTATTAGGTACACCTGTCCAACTGCTCGTTAACACTTAATTTCTAATCAGCCAATCACATGGCGGCAACTTAGTGCATTTAGGCATGTAGACATGGTCAAGACAATCTCCTGCAGTTCAAACCGAGCATCAGTATGGGGAAGAAAGGTGATTTGAGTGCCTTTGAACATGGCATGGTTGTTGGTGCCAGAAGGGCTGGTCTGAGTATTTCAGAAACTGCTGATCTACTGGGATTTTCACGCACAACCATGTCTAGGGTTTACAGAGAATGGTCCGAAAAAGAAAAAACATCCAGTGAGCGGCAGTTCTGTGGGCGGAAATGCCTTGTTGATGCCAGAGGTCAGAGGAGAATGGGCAGACTGGTTCGAGCTGATAGAAAGGCAACAGTGACTCAAATTGCCACCCGTTACAACCAAGGTAGGCAGAAGAGCATCTCTGAACGCACAGTACGTCGAACTTTGAGGCAGATGGGCTACAGCAGCAGAAGACCACACCGGGTGCCACTCCTTTCAGCTAAGAACAGGAAACTGAGGCTACAATTTGCACAAGCTCATCAAAATTGGACAGTAGAAGATTGGAAAAACGTTGCCTGGTCTGATGAGTCTCGATTTCTGCTGCGACATTCGGATGGTAGGGTCAGAATTTGGCGTCAACAACATGAAAGCATGGATCCATCCTGCCTTGTATCAACGGTTCAAGCTGGTGGTGGTGGTGTCATGGTGTGGGGAATATTTTCTTGGCACTCTTTGGGCCCCTTGGTACCAATTGAGCATCGTTGCAACGCCACAGCCTACCTGAGTATTGTTGCTGACCATGTCCATCCCTTTATGACCACAATGTACCCAACATCTGATGGCTACTTTCAGCAGGATAATGCGCCATGTCATAAAGCTGGAATCATCTCAGACTGGTTTCTTGAACATGACAATGAGTTCACTGTACTCAAATGGCCTCCACAGTCACCAGATCTCAATCCAATAGAGCATCTTTGGGATGTGGTGGAACGGGAGATTCGCATCATGGATGTGCAGCCGACAAATCTGCGGCAACTGTGTGATGCCATCATGTCAATATGGACCAAAATCTCTGAGGAATGCTTCCAGCACCTTGTTGAATCTATGCCACGAAGAATTGATGCAGTTCTGAAGGCAAAAGGGGGTCCAACCCGTTACTAGCATGGTGTACCTAATAAAGTGGCCGGTGAGTGTATAGTCAGTTAATAAAGTTAAACTATGATCAGCAGATCATGCAACAAAAACTCAATGCTTATAGGTACAGTAGACATGCTGCAGAAGTTAAGCTGCTGTTTAGACTAAACACTAGAACAGAGAAGAATATGATGCACAGTAAGTGACTTTCACTGGATGGGGATATTCAGGTATTTTATGAACTACTGATCTCCAGGAATATTAACAAGAAACTATCATCATCAGCATCATCAGGGATTACAAAGCGGTCAGAGGACAATGACCTGATTGGTTCATACTGACAGCAAGGTAACATCCGCTTAAAAAGACATGTTTTACAAGGGTGGTATACAGAAGAGCATCTCTGAACATACAGCACATAGAACATTGAAATGGATTCCTCTCTTCCTGTCAGGTAGTAAGAGAAGATATAGATGGTCCAGGTTTATCATACTGAATAGCTGAAGATTGGAAAATGTTACTTGGGCTGACTGACTGATTACATTCTCTTTTATGCTGCTTTATAAAGATGTTGGGGTCAGAACTTGGTGTCCATTTTGTTGCTAAACCATTCATAAAGGTATTTTTGCTGACCACTTGCATCCCTTTACAGCCAAAATGTAAACATCTTTTATTGACTACTTAACACAAGAACATCCAAAATCTTCCAAATCTTATTTCATGATTGTGACAACAAGAATAGTGAACTGTAATGCCACCTCAATGGTTAATGGCTATTACTTCTCAATGATCCAATTAAAGGGGTTATCTTTTTCAGAAAACCTATCCTCATCTCTTGATCAGACTGGAGAGTGGTCACAAGAGCATATCCTGTTCTGGAGAACCTGTCCTATTATGTACTACAGAAACAGTCCATTGATCTGAATCACTGTGTACTGTTTTATTTTCCCTTTTGGTAGTGCTATAAGAGACATGGACACCTACTGCAAGGTTTCCCAACAGATCCTCAGTCATCACCTGTGGAACTCAAGATGGAGGTCTGAGTATTGTCTATGGTTCTTTCTAAAAAGTAAGGATTGTATACAATCACTTCAAGTGATGTCTGTGGATTGTAGGTTAACTAAATCTACTCTAATATTGGTCTAGTACAGGCATGGCCAACATGCGGTTCTCCAGCTGTTGTAAAACTACAATTCCCACCATGCCCTGCTGTAGGCTGATCGCTGAAGGCAGTCCGGGCATGCTGGGAGTTGTAGTTTTGCAACAGCTGGAGAGCCTCAGGTTGGCCATCCCTGGTCTAGTATTTTACACCAATATTAAGATAAATTTCTGTAAGAAGGTATCAAAGCAACCTAGTCATTTAAATGGCTTCCTGATGGCATGGAAATGCATAACTATTCTAATTCTTGACAGGCGTGAGATATACCTTGCACAGAAAACTGGCTATTTGTGTTATTTTATAGTTAAAATTGTTGAAAAGAGAACTTGTACTATCGTTTTAATTGGATATCATGTTCTTTTCCAAAAGCTCAAAATATTCAAATTTTTCTTTCTTAAGTCAACTTTAGACCTTAAAACCAAAAATTACAAAGTATACAGATAAACTATGAGAAAAAAAACTCTTGCCCTGACTTGAAAATTTATCAAGTGATCTCAATGAAGGGTTGATAAATAACGTCCACATATATAAAAGTAGTTGGTTCTCACTGAGCTGTGGCTTATAGTGTCCCAGCAACTTCTGACAGCTTCACCATGAACAATCAATTGATCACTTGAATCTCATGAGACATAGGAGGAGATTTATTAAAAGTGGTGGAAAGGTATAATAAAAAGAATGATGCAAGGTACTTAAGGCACGTTATTACGGGCTCGATTCGTTGGCCAAGGGGTCCAGATCTGTTTATACTTGTTATGTTTGTGGAGCTCCCAACTTAAAAGTTCTTCCATTCTACAAATGGAATCCACTTTATTAAGCCATTCTTCCACACTTGGTGTCTGATATCATTGACTAATGTCCTCTTTTTGTGTAGCTTATTTTATCTCTTTCCATCTCCCATAATGTATCACAATCATGTGCTAGCTTAGAGGGAACTATGTTACTTGTTTTGTGTTAAGACGTATTGTCTTATTGTTTTCAGTGGCCTTTGTTACTAGGCCGATGTTTTATGTAATGCTTTTGTACCAACTTTATGCTTCCTATGATTGCTTGGTTTACATTCTTATGTAAAATCTTAATAAAATGATTTTTGATAGATAAAAAAAAAAGTGGTGGAAAGGAAAACTGGCTTAGTTGCCCATAGCAACCAATCACATTCCACTTTTTATTTTTCAGAGCTCCTTTAGAAAATTAAAGGTGGAATCTGATTGGCTGCTATGAGCAACTAAGCCATTTTTGCTTTATACCAGTTTTGATAAAACCCCCTCCCTATACTATCCTTACAAAGCATAGACCATAAGGTCAACCAGTGTTTGTCAGCTTTAGTAATCTGTTATGAATTGATGTCATGTTTTGGTCCATTTGTACCTGGATGATTAATGTTGTTAATGATCAATGCTCTAGTGATGTCTTTTTCATTTTCTGTCAACCAATAATCCTTCAAGCTACTCGAAGGACTAATTGAAATGTATTAAGAAAGAAAAACATTAAAAAAAATAGATAAAATACATTTCCTATAGAGTCACAATGCATGGTTACTGCGGCAATAGGAGAAGTTTATATAAGGACATATTTCCACACTCATCCTATTTTTAAAACCTTTTAGCTATAATTTTCCAGTGAGGACATGCTGTGAAAGTGAGGCTATTTGAAAATAATGGTATTCTGTACCCAGCCTACAGTGCTTATTCTCTATTTACTTGATTGCCTACTTGTACGGGAATATTTGCACCTACTGTCTGACTTGTCTAAACATCACACATGTTGTCTGTCTATCTGTAAAGTAATATGTAGAAGACTGAAAGACGTATGGAGCAGCTTTCATACTGTCGCCAACAAAAAATCATTTCACAAAGATTAATATACATCTCACCGACATTAGAAGAACCTGTTACTTCAGGAGAAGCTGTTGACCTGTTGTGTCAGGAGTTTTACACCCTGGTGGGTCATTTTCAAAAGTGAAAGGGACGCCAACATTTTTTAAATCTGTCTGGTATTCAAGATCTGGAAAGGACTTATGGGGCATCTGTCAGTAGATTTGTATCTATGAAACTGGCAGACCTGTGTGTTTGGCAGATGAAGGCATCTGTGTTGGTCCCATGTTTATATGTGCCAAGATTTTGGAGAAAAATGAAGATTTAATATAAGCAAATGAGCTTCTATGAGCAATGGGGTCATTGCCATTACACCTGGAGGCTCTGCTCTCTCTGCAGATGATGTGCCCTCTGTACAGGGCCCTGACAGGACAAGGCAGTGTGAACGTGATCATGCCTAGTCGTGAATTCTCATAAAGTCAAGCCAATTTCATAGGTACAAATCTGCTGACAAATAAATTAAAAGGGTATGGCCATATCTGGATGAAATCCATAGATTTCCTTGCATAAACACAGTAGATATGCCTCGGATTTCACTCTATACATTGCAAAGGGTAAAATCTGTAGCCGAAAACTGCAGCATAAATTGACATGCTGTGGATTTAAGGGGATTTTCTGGGAGAAGAATATTGATTGATGACCTATCCCCAGGGTCAATATCTGATCGATATTCTAGTCCTCGAAAACTCCTGTTAAATCCATATCACATGTCAAGTTATGTGCAGAGCTGATTGTGGAAACTTTCCACAAGGTGCAGATCAAATCTTAAATCTCGTCCACTTTGCTCTTACTCTAGACTCTGCAGATTCTCCACTCACAATCACTCTGTGGAAGATATGCAGCATTTGTCATGACACATGATAAAAGGGTAGGTCACCATTAAGTAAGTCCCGAACAACCCCTTTAAAGAAAAATACATTAGGCCTTTATTACTCTAATCTGTCAGCTTCTGTACAATTAGGCCTCATGCATACGACCATGTGCTGTCCACATCTGTATGTCCGTTCCAAAAATTGTAAATGTAATGTATGTGCTGTTCATAAATTAAAAAACATGTCCCAGTCTATTCTGCAAAATATGGACCACAGACCCGTGGATCTCAGTGGCAAAAAAATACAGACGACACACGGGATAGTATCTATATTTTGTGAATCCGCGATTTGTAGACCGCAAAATGTTCAAAAGGTTGTGTGAATGTAGCCTAACATGGATAAACTAAATACATAAAGTTACACTATTGTATTTCATAGTAATGAACATAGAAACTGCAGTCCCTGTATGCAACAGGCCTAGGCTTGGACCTCTGTCAACTTTCCACAAATCCAACTGCTTCACCTATCGCTCTTGGGTCTGAAGCATCATGTCCCTGACCCAGGCTAGACCATATCCGACATAATGGCCCTATCTGTAACTATTACATTTATATATGTAACTATACATTTATTGTTCCTATAAAACACAGCAATCATGGCTGAAAATACTTCATGTGCTCAAACGGGGTATTCATGGGCCAGTCCATCAGACATAATCAAGATACAATGGGAAGGTCCTAAACAATGCTAAGCTTCTAGGTGTCCCTACCGCACCTTTATAAGACTCCAATATCATTGTGCCATGATTAATTAGACACCATATTAAAGGGGTACTCACTTTTTGAAAAACTGCATTAAGGCTCCAAGCTGTGACCCAACCAGAACCCATACCTATACATATAACCACAGCTTTCTTTACCTTGAAATCCATTTGTCTAGTTCCTGTGTGAGCCTGCAACACACTGACAGTATCATGGCACTTGATCTTCCCTCACAAAACTACAATCCCCACAATGCCTAGCTTTCCTGCTGTGAGTGTTGATGTTTATTGACTGGCGGCTTGATATACAGTCCAGTCACGCCCCCTCTACTCAGTGATCACAGCACACTAGCACGCCCTTTGTTTAAGAAGACATGTAGCTAGAGAATTGATAGCAACACACTGAGCATGCTCAACCTGACAAAGCCTCAGAACTACAGGTCGATGCCATGGTAACTTATGAGGAAACACAGTGGATAGCAGAGAAATAAAACTAATTTTATAACTACTGAAGGTAAATATGTGAAATTGACATTATATTAGGTAATGATTGATGATGAATTAGTCTAAAACATAAGTTTTATTTATGGTAACCGGAATACCCCTTTAAGGAGTTATTGTCCCCTAAATGCATTGCTTCTATGGTAAGATAGCACTTTATTACAGCTCTATATACCGAAGCATCCTATTGAGTCTATTTAATTACAATCAATTAAATTCCAAAAAGGCTGAAAAATATTGTTTTATTCTCATATTCAAAAACAAAAGAAAAACTACAACAATTTACAATTTGCAAATGTGCGGCTTTGGATTTGGATGTAATCCTAACAGAAAATGGACGATATGGCGGTTTTCTAGCTAACAGTAGCACACACGGTAAAATGAATGTATCACCGTCTGAATCTCATGCTTGACCCACACGCATCGCGCACATGTCATTTTCCTCCCTTACACGACTACAGTCACGGACGTTATAAACCTTTTACTGCAAACAATTCATTTTCTCCTCGATGGTTCCCTTTATCTATTATTTAACCTGTTTACTCGCAGTTTTATTAGATCTGACCATTTATGCATGAGCGGCCACACATATCCAGCAAATAACACACGTATAGGATCTTGATACTGGGGATGAATACGCTAAACTAGTCATTTGTCAAAGAATAAAAGAGGAAAATAAAATTCAGAGAATCAAATCAGAACCCAGGAAATGAACCAGTGCAAATCATTGTTCAGGCTGAATAACGAAATGGTACCCCCCTACTGCCTGGAGCCCACTCATACACCCTGGCACCGTCCGGTCCCAGATCGCTTCACTCTTGCTGCTAAGCCCATCATTTCTATGTACTCATATATTGGGGGAGATTTATCAAAACTGGAGAAAAGGCATGCTGGTGTAGCTGTCCACCGCTTTTCATTTTTCAGCGCTCTTTTTGAAAAAAAGAGGTGGAATCTGATTGGTTGCAATGGGCAACTTACGGTACATTCACATCAATGTTTTGTGTTTGATTCTTCTGATCCGTCTGAAGAACAGAAAAACAGATTACACGATCGTAAGAGCTCCGTGCCCGAATTGTGGACCCCAAATGGTGGATCCGCAAAATACGGGCACTCATTGACTTTAATGGGTCTGCAATCCGCAAGATATGGCCGAAGATAGGACATGTCTTATCTTTTACGGAATGGAGGCACAGATTGAAAGCCCCTAGAAGCGCTATGACGTGTCTCCGTGAGCTTTCGGGTCCGTGCCTCCGCATCGCAAAAGACAGGACATTTCCAGAGTGCACCACAGAGTGCACACGGCTGGTGATCGTGCATTGCGGAGCCCTTATGTTCGTTTAAATGAGCCCTTATTTTGAGCATTCGTTATGATCAGTTTGCGTCCATTTCTGTCAGTTCCGTTAGATATCTTTTTTTATAACATGAGAGAAAAAGTCCTCCTTGCAGGACTTTTTCTTCTGTCTAAAATAACAGATCAGTTCTGTCAGATCTAATGAACTGACAGAAACCTATGCAAACTGATCATAACTGATGCTCAAAAAATGACGGATCAGTTAAAAATAACACAAAAAATTCTATTCTTCTAATGGATCAGAAGAACAGAAAATAAAACAGTGATGTAAATGCGCCCTGATCCAGTTTTCCTTAACACCGGTCTAAATAAATCTCCTCCATTGTGTTCATTTTGCCAACTCCGTTTTAAGGGCCATGGTAAATGATAAGACACTGGCTTATTTTACTTAAGGAACAAATGAGGGAAAATTCAGGAATGATGAGAGGATTACAAAAAATGTTTTAACTAATAGAACCAGGGGGTAAAATAAAGACACTAAGATGAAAACAAAATAGTGTCATGAAATTACATATGGGGTTTTGATGGGCTTGATTTTACGTCAAAACTCACCATCTCAAAACCACTTCTTTTCATCCGCCTGCAGGACTTGAGGTAAGTGCGTATGCGTTTTCTGGCACGCTCTTGATACTCAGGGAATTGTCGCCTGCATGAGTCAATGATTGCCTGGATCTTTTCTTTGGGCTGCTTAGAGATAGGGACCATTCGGTCCAAGTTTTCATCTACAAACAGCCTGACAAACATCTGTTGGTAAGAGGGAGACAGAGGAGAAGGGATTGGAGGACTGCTCTTGTCTCTCATCTTACTACCATAGATTCTTGCTTGGAATAGATACTTCATGAAAGAAGATGGATTGGTGAAAAAAAATAAAGAAGCATCATCCTAGTCCAAATACACTTCCTTACGAGGATATCTCAAGGCAGCAGGTGGAGGCAAAATGATTAACATTGCAAAAAAAAAACACATAAAATTCCATAAAATATAAAAAACGTAGTAAACATTGCTTTCTGTTATCAGACTCTGTCACTTTATAATTCGAAGGAAAGCATGAACACAAAGATACACAAAACATACATAACAAGCAGCACATCGCAAAGCTCTAGTCTAATTATTACCACGAGGAATTCCCCAAAGCAAATAAAAAGAAAGGAAACTAAAGAATAGATATAAAGTAGTGGCTTTATGAAAACGCATACAGCTCACTGAAGAAGTCATCTACAGTCTTAATGAAGATCAAACACAACTTGTAAAAATGATGTGTTTTTGTTTTATTTTTTTTTTAAGTTTTTTGTTGTCTTGGCGACCAATTAGAGCAAAATCAGTAAGTTTTGGAAATCACTGTATTTAATTATTGAAAAGCAGTGGATTGCGCAGGGCCCTGATACAGCCAGGAATTGTAATCCAATCAAATATGTAGCCGAAACTTTACATTGCCAGGTAAAAATCTAGCATCCAGGACTCTTAAGGCCTCATGCACATGGCCGTTACCTGCCTGCAACCCGCGGCCGTGTGCACTCATTCACTTGAATGAGTCCGCAATCTGGGAGATGTGGGTGTTTCTGTCTGTGCCTCCGCACCGCAACAAAATAAAACATGTTCTATTTTTGTTGCGGTGTGGACAGTCAGATGAGGATCACGGACCCCATTGAAGTGAATGGGTCCACGATCCGCATGCGGCAGCCCCACGGTCGGGCACGTCTGGCACACTTTCGTGTGTATGAGGCCTAAGGGAGAGATTTATCAAGACCGGTACTTTCAGCACCGGTCACGACATCTCCTGCACTGCTGGAATTTATGCTGAGGTGGGCCTTGTCATAAATTAGGCGCATCCTCCTGCGGTCCGTGCGCCTAAACAGAAATCTACAGCAATTCTGAGCTTTGTGCTAGAAAATTGGCATCAATGAAGATAAATTTGTTTCTGCAGCTGGCCACGCTCCCTTCCTGCCCTTGTCAACCCCTTTTTGGAAATGTGGCGACGGCGGCATAAAAAAAAAGCCACTTGCGACTATTTTTTTAAAAAGTCACATGTACAAAGTTAAAAAAAACACGTGTTTGCGACTTTTTAACACCACTTTTTTCTTAGCACAAATGAAATAAATATCACCTTGTGTTGTAATATTCACTTGTTAGGTGCAGTTTGAAAATTAATTGAATATGTTAAAAATGCATAAAATAAAGTTGATATCTCCCGAATTTCAAAGCAAACTGAAAGGCATGCACGTTCTAAAAGCTGTAATTTGTAAATGCATCCTAAAAATTATAAGAGAAAGGTTGATGCAAAATGTTTTAGCTTTTTTCCCTTTTTTTTTATCACATTCATCTTATTTCTGCCAGTCTACAGGACTATAAAAGAGGCATAATGTAAGATATATGATGGATCAGAAAGAATTATGCAGCATGAAGCAGAATATAGCTACTGGCAATAAACGTCCAAAGAAATCCCTGTGGCCAAAAAAAAATATACAAATTTTTACGAAATGAAGAAATTGTACCCCATAAGCATAAGCAGTGGAGGGACCTAGCAGGGGGCAGGCATTTGTTCTGAAGGCTTGCTTGTCACAATGATCACTTACATTAAAAGCTTTCAGGCGCTCTGCCTCCACTCCGTCTGCTTCTGTTGCCTTCTCAACATCTTCATGGTCATCGTGGTCATCTTCATCTTCATCGCCCCGATTCAAAGATAAGTCTTCACCACAACCGCCTACACTTTCATTTTTTCCAGAGTCATAGCTGGAGTAGCTATGTGCTGGAGACTGAGAAAAGGAGGAGATGCATCAGCTTTGTGATCGTTATGACATGAATGATTCCTAACCAATAAACCTGATTTAGACAAAGACATACATTTTCATAGATGATTCCTAAATCTGTGCAATTTCCATACACACTTAATGGGCTTGGCCAGTTTATATTACTAGCTTAGGCATGGCCAACCTGCGGCTCTCCATCTGTTGTAAAACTACAACTCCCTGCTGTAGGCTGATAGCTGTAAGCAGTCTGGGCATGCTGGGAGTTGTAGTTTTGCAACAGCTGGAGAGCCTCAGGTTGGCCATCCCTGTACTAGCTGGACATGTCCTGGGAACAGTACATACATTAAGCTTGTAAGGCTGGGTTCCCACCACGTTTTTTTCCCATCCGTTTAACATATACAAAAAAACGTATAGGTTAAACGGATGCCTCAGACTGATGCCATACAGTGGCATCTGTTCACCACAGAGTTCCATTGTAAAAAATGTATATGTTTCTTTTACCATTGTAAAAAAAAAAAGTAGACTTTTTTTTAAGCGAACTCTGCAGGACTCAAGAATGTGGTGGTTGCGTTTTTGTATCTTTTTTTTCTAACATATATGTCAAACGGAGGCATAAACCGTGATGTGAACCCACCCCAATAATGATTCCTGTTGGCACTGACGTCTGATGGTTTCCTAAGAATAATTCATGTTTACGTGCAGGTCCCTGGCCCTGGGATCTTGGCCGCTGATGATGGAGGATCTTGTCCATCTGCAGCCTCCATTCACTTATACTAAAGTGGGAAAGGGGAACTAGCGCACGTGCAGTCTGTCCCCGGTATAAGTGAATGGAGAATGCTAATGGATGGGACCCTCCATCAGCGGCCATGTCCCCAAGGAAGGAGACCTGCATGTAAATGTGAATTATTCTTAGTAAACCATCAGACGTCAGTGCAGTGTCTAATAATGCTTACTCAACCCACCAAAAATTGTGAAGGGACACAGAACTATATATTAGAGTTTGCTTTCCTTCCCAATTGATGAGCATGGATCAGCATTTTAGTCTTAGTGGAATGGTTTTTTGGTAACCATCTCACTGATGGGACCCTAGGGTGGTCAGATGTAATCTAGGATTGAGTGTTTTCCTGCAGCGCCACCACAGGAGAAATGAAGCATTACATAGAGCCCAGTCAAACAAATGAGTTGTCTGTGTAATACAGACTTGGACAGAAACTTCATATGAAATTTTGCAAGCACTCTCCATTATGGCCAAAGCATGAGGATCCTGCACAGAGGACCGCCTGTAATAATTCTGAACTGGAGTCACTCAGCACTGCTAGATACATATGGCCGCTGTATAATAGACAGGATATTCTACGTTGTATTTTACCATGCAGCTCGTCCTGCGCAGTGATCCTTCTTATAATTGGTGTCATTGACTGTGTGATGATAATTGTAAAACTGTGATATTGAAGGGAATTGCCATAAAATTAGGGAATAATATCATTCTGCTGGTAAAATCAGCACAATCCATAAAATGAAAACAGATCATCTTTCTGTCTGCAAACTGTTCCCACAAACAAAAAATACCTAATATAGCCTATTTTCTTTTCTCGCAGCTTTTAGCGCAATAAATCAGGTCGGATCCATTTTATACAGCCAGGGGGGCAGGCTCAAGCTGTGGAGCTTATAATGATATTTGTGCAATCTTGATTCTGTGAATGGGTACTTGAATTTATGGACATCTTAAATGAGCTAATGAGATATATTTATATGAGCTGTCTGAGGAGACAGATTAGCATGCTGTGAAATTTTATTGAGGAGATGGAAGTATCTGTTCTGTTTGCTTCCTATTCAGCCGGTCATTTTATTCTTACCTTTTCATTATAGTGATCATTTACTTTATTGTTTTAAACTAATAGATTCCAGCTCTGATTTATGGCATGAGACGGAAGAGACTTCTTCAATCTCACTTTGATTAAACCATCTTAAGCAACTGATGATGTGATCAGATGGAAAACAGGTCTTTTTGTTAACTTTTATCTTAGGAGCACACTAGCAGTTGTGATATCTTTCAATATACCAGTGTAATGAGTCCTAATATCTCGCCGAATATTATAGCAATCAAAAGAAATAAATCCACTCAAACATATAAGAAAAAACACATATGTGTTTCATCACTGCAACCTCTTGTATATCATAACATGTACTATATAAATACATACCTTCCAACTTTGTAAACGAACAAAGAAGGACACATTGAGCTGCGCACGAAGCTGCCCAGCTGTGCCCCTATTAATATGCCGTTATGTGCCCCCAGTAATATGCCCAGCTGTGCCCTCAGTAATATGCCTTGTTATGTGCCAGTAATATGCCCAGCTGTGCCCCAGTAATATGTCCTGTTATGTGCCCCTAGTAATATGCCCAGCTGTACCCCCAGTAATATGCCCTGTTATGTGCCCCCAGTAATATACCCAGCTGTGCCCAAGTAATATGCCCTGTTATGTGCCCCCACTAATATGCCCAGCTGTACCCCCAGTAATATGCCCTGTTATGTGCCCCCAGAAATATGCCCAGCTGTGCCCACAGTAATATGCCCAGTTATGTGCCCTCAGTAATATGCCCACATTGTGCCCCCAGTAATATACCCAGTTATGTGCCCCCAGTAATATGCCAACAATGTGCCCCCAGTAATATGCTCACATTGTGTCCCCCAGTAATATGCCCACATTGTGCCCCCAGTAATATGCCCACATTGTTCCCACAGTAATATGCCCACATTGTTCCCACAGTAATATGCCCACATTGTGCCCCCCAGTAATATGCCCACATTGTGCCACTCACAGAAATTAAAAAAAATAAACACCATATACTCACCTTCTTCCTAGCAGAAGCAGGACATCGGCTGCTCTAGTCTGTGGGAGTGGTGGAGCCGAGGCTGACTGCCAGTTTGCTCCGCCCCCCCGCACAGACCAGCGGTGTGGAGAGCCGGCGGGGAGGAGGAGGAATAATGAAGCAGGAAGCTGATGCCAGCTCTCTGCTTCGTTATGGCAACTTTCTCTGCTTCCTATGGACCCAGGGACAGCTGCCAGAAAGCAGGACATAGATCCTCCATACCGGGACAGCGGGACATCCACTGTAATCGAGGATGGTTGGGAGGTATGTAAGTAGTTGCACAAGGGTACAGTAGGTAAGGGCGTGTAGTACCCCAGACCAGGGGGGTGCTACAAATTGTATATTGTTATGGATGATATGTTTTATTGTTTGCTTCTGGCCAAATTTCATAGCAAGGAAAGGATAGGAAAGGTTGGCAGGAACAGGGATAACCACTCTTGGTAGGAGTGGGCTGGTACTGCTCCTTGCCCCGAGGGGGAGTTCCTGTCCAGAGACAGAGGGGACAGGAAGCAAGTTGCAGAGCTCCTGCTCCTGTTTCAGATTCTTTACGGAGATATAACCAAATTGTCCTAAAGTAAAGCCTTCAGATTCCAGACAGCAGAGTGACCTGCTACATCTGCATCTACAGACACTGCTGTAAGATGAGGGACTACAGCCAAGCCACCCGTCCGCAAACAACTACTAGGCCAGTATTGCAGCCATCCAACCTGCCTCCAGATTCCTTGCTGGTGCCGGAGAAGAATTGTACTAAAGGCCAGCTGCTACTGTATGCTGTTGCATTTAGTAAAAAAGACTCTGCCCACCTCTGATAACCACCATCCACAACATACAATGTATGTGTACTGCTCATGTGGGATTTCAATAAGAATCTTGATATTTTCATTCTCCACATGAAATAACCATATTATGCTGAATAAGGTTTCTACAGTTCTGCATCCGCAGGACCAGTGTGACTTCAAGAGATCTGAATGCAAATAAATGCATGAAAGTAGCAACCATCTGCTGGCCAGACATGCAGCATATGGACCTTTTTCTTTCTTTACTTGGATTCTACAAATATTGGACTAATTCCAGAGTGTGAGGTACTGTTGTATTTTCCGGACTATAAAATGCACTGGACAATGTAGTGATTACTGAGATACAGGGGTCTATTCACCATTCCAGCAAAAGAGTAGCCTTAAATCATTTGCCTTAACGCAGTCTTCCTCGACTCCAGTCCTCAGGGACCACCTGTCGGTACTGTTTTCAGAATTTTATCAGTATTGAGCAAAACTCTGCCTTGTTCACTTCTCCTTTGTGCCATTAAAACAGCTCTGACGCATGGAGGCATGGACTCCACAAAACCTCTGAAGGAACTGATACCTAAAATCATTCCTGGAAAATTTTTGCAGTGTGGCAGGGATCAATATCCTACAGAAAGAGGCCAATACCATTAGGAATGCATTTGCCAGGGTATACGTGGTCTGCAACAATATTTAGGAAGGTAGTATAAGTCAAACTAACATCCACATAAATTCCAGGAATTTAGCCCAGCAGAAATAGCCGTTTTACTGGCTAGAGCAGCGCTAAAGCCGGCCATCAGTGCCGGTGACGTCCCCGGGCTCACTGCTAGGCGGAAGCCTCCGCCTGGCAGAGCCCGGTTCGTCACCGGAACTGGGCAAAATGCCTTTGACCTGCGTGATTTAGCGCAGGGCAAAGGAGAGCATCGGAGCATGAAATGCTCCGATGCTCTTGTCAGGCAGGCTGCCTGGGTGAAATCCTGGGTATGAACCCGGACAACCCCTTTAAGGAACAACCAAATTGAGCAGCCATGCTGCAGCTGAGTACTGTGTGACCATACCGGCCGCAGCGGGCTCTAATTAAACTAGTTTAAATGTTTCGTCGATTTGCACTGTTAATGGCCACACATCACCTGCAATATGACACAGTCATTAACAATGTAGACTGGCTAAAATGTGTGGTACTTATTAGTATAATTCATAGATTGTAAGCTCTTGCGAGCAGGGCCCTGACTACTAGTGTTTCGGTTGTATATTAGCCAGTTACTTTTGTTTTGTACACTAACCCTATGAATCTGTAATGCACTGCAAAATATGATGGCGCTATATAAATAAATATTATTACTTTTATAATTAGGGATCGTTGCAGTATGGCTGTATGGTACTCGACAACAGCGCAGCTATGTTGCAACCGTGACATGACAGAGCCATGTAGTCATAACCTTACAGTACTGCCACACGCGGTCTAAATGCTGCGGATTCTCCAAAGCTGAATTATGTAAACTCATTTTGAGAATTTTTTTGCAGTGCCAGAATTTAGAGAAACCCAGTGCTGATGGCAATTCAGTAGCAAAGAGATCCCGTGTGGATTGGACTTGCCCTTGGTGCACTAAACTTCTTATTTGCATATGGATTAAAAGTAAATTTTCTCCAGAAGGCACTGTACCTGGTTTAACAGTGAATTTCATGGTGACTCCCTTTAACAATCGCTAATATTCCACCTTCTGCTTCACTTTATGAGGAGACAAAAAATCTTCAAGACATCTGTTCATAATAATAGAGGAACTACATCTGCATGAAAAGTTCATCCATGCTTTTAAAAAATGCTCTTATGAACTCATTCTTGTACCTATAACTCTAAAATCTACAGCAAAATATTTCTTAAAATACTAGAAAAATTAGAGTAGATGACCATTGTGTGATCTAAATTGTTATAAAAAGTATTCTGCTTGTCGAGAAGAGAACTGATATTTTCATAAGGAAGCTGTGGAACATTTTTGGACATAAACCATAATTTCCAAGGATTATATTTAACAAATCTTCTTTAGTGCTTCAATATGGATAAAAGGAAGCCATGATAATGTCCTGCTTCTGGATGGTGTCTTACTGGAATAAGTATCCCCTTCTACCAAGAATCAACACAGCCTAATATTAGATATGCTGTTCATTTCTGAGTGTCAATTCACAAGAAGTCATCGTGGTCGTGTGAGGAGCACTGTAGATTAATAACATATATACAGTACATGACCACAGTTATATCTCTAGGGAGAATGTCATTACAAGATGTATTTCTAGAGAAAAGATGTTTAGGGGTAAGCCTGATCTTTGTGTCGAAATATGTAAGTAGTCTAGATGTATGCATCAAGGAGATCAGGGCTGCCAACCGATCAGAAATTTCTGGACAGTCCATAAAAATATGAGACATTTTTCATATGTCAGTAAAAGAAATTGATGTGTCCATGATTTTTTTTAGGCTGGTAGTACCTGACTAGATTATTTTGGTGGTAAACAAGCATTTTACAGCTCACATTAAATGCTGGTAATGAGTTCTCCTCAGTATACTGAACTATAGACATTACTTCAATCTTTATCATTGATTATGGTTTTCCAACTTGTAAAAATTGTTGGCTGTCTATGATCTTGGGATAGAAAGAAAAATTCTGGTTGGCAACCCTGAAGGAGATGTTCAATCTGTATAATCTAAAAAAGTATTTAGGGTTTCCAATTTTTGTAACCCGACAAAATGCTTAGGATCAGAATACTTGTGATATCAAGGTTGAGCCTGACCACATACAACCTTATAACTCATCTAGTTCACCTTCCCTATCATGCATGTTTGCAGGACTATGTGACTTACCTTGCTTCCATTCTCTCTTGTTTCTCGTTCCATCTTAATGTCACCAATCAGGAGGTTCTTGTACTTGGTTTTTCCATTACTACTGTGATCATCTATTTGGAATTCTGAATTTAGTGGAGTTGACGGAGGACAGTCACTCAGATTCAATGGTTGTTCATCTTGCTCCAGACTAGGTTTTCCATTGCTGTTGGCTTCTGTTTCCTCCCTGCTGTTTGCTCCTCCTGTTGCATTTGAGCCGTGTCCCAATGTTTCATTGCCACTAAAACTCTCTGGAGCAGAATCATCTGCAAAACATATATTTTAAACAGCTGTTTAGCTTTTACACCGTCCTCATAAAAGCAATGCACTTAGAAAGCAACCATAAAACCAAACGTCCTAACGTATGTGTCGTATTCTCATCACATCTAGAATAATTACATTTGATAAACCTCGATTTGTTTAGTGCTGACTAAACAAGTCATCCCTGCAACTTGTAAAGTGTTCCTCAGCGATGTATGGACAGGTGGGCATCAGCGAATATATACCGAGCGGCCTTGAAATTTTATTCATGAAATGTTATTCATGATCTATCCTATCCTTTTGATGTTATTCCATCTGACCTATATTTATAGAATGGCATAGAATGATGTGTAACCTACGTGTCCAGGAATGGCGCAGATTTATGAAAACTGTCTAAAAACAGTCTTTATTTCCCCTTAGCAACCAATCACAACTCTGCCTTCATTTAGTTTTCTGCTCTCCAAAAATGAAAGTTTTTTTTTAGATAGTTTCATAAATGTTTTACCAGGCCACATATAATAACGTAGCACAGTCCGTCTCCCATTTCATCAATGTACTGTAGATTACACATCCCCCAGCTTCCTGCTTTTTTTTTACGAAACTTGTCTGTGAGTATACCTGTGCAATTTTACATGGCTTTTACCAAATCACATAGTGCTATATAACTAATTATAAATAAGATTTATACGAATCAGCAGCATACATACAGCAAATCCATATAAAGTAGATGAAGACAAAAGTAAAAAAAACAACATAGAAGCATTTTGACATTCAGGGAAAGCCAGCCACTGGCAACCAAGAGCTCTCCATTAGGTCTCATGCACATGGCCGAATTTTTGGTTCGTGTTTCATCCACATTTTCATGGATTGCACACGGACCTATTTATTTTTATGGGTCCGCAAACAGACAGCATGCGGATGTCATCTGTGTGCCGTCTGCATCTGTAGAACCTGTCCTATTGTTGTTTGTTTTGCCGAAAAGAACAAGCTTTTTACAGTGGGTTCCACAAAAACTGTAGGATGTACACAGACTGCATCCGTATTTTGTGGATCCACGATTTGCGGACTGCAAAACAGATACGGTCATGTACAGGAGGCCTTATAAAGTGCAACATGTAATACAGACATAAAAGATTCCAAAATTACAGCAAGGTTCAGGTCTGATGTTTGCTGTACTGGTATAATAAACCTTCACCTTTCTTGAAATGTAATAGCCAGTAAGGACATACCAATGTTGGGATCTGGGTGCTGGGACACACCTATTATAGAATAGAGGCTTCAATATTTTTCAGAGTCAATGAAGAGCCTAACAGCTCCTAAAGGGGTTGGTCCATTTCTCTAGGATATGCCATCAGTGTCACATAGGTCCTCTATCTGGACCTGCTCCAGAACAGGGACTTCCAAAGTGAAGGACATCACATGCACAGTGCATGCATGACATGTTCTCCATTCACTGCCAAGGGGGGTTCCAAAAATAGCCAAGCAAATGTGCTCGGCTATTTTCAGAAGTCCCATAGCTGCCAATAAAGAGGGCACCACGCATGCATGGCCACCTCTACATTCACCTCTATGGGAATGAGCTTGGCTATTTTAAGTCCCATAGTGGTGAATGGAGGGTGGCTGCGCTTGCACTTCAGGGGCCTGCTCTGGAGATAACAGCAGGTCCCAGAGCTAGCAATATGTCACCAATGTCTGGGAATACCCCTTTATATATGAGTTAAGAGTCAGGATCCCCACCGTGATTATGTCTTGACAACTTAACCAAAAATTATAGACAGCCACCATTATATACAGTCCCAGTGGAAAACAATAAATCAGAAGGGTGATAAATAATATATGTACATGTCTACAACTCAGGAGATAATATGATCCTAATTACAATCACAATATACTGTTCAAGCTTCTCTACCTTTTTTGTAATCATAGGGGTTTTGCTCCTGTGCAAGAATGTGGGGGCTTTGTTATGTGAGGGTTTTGTTAAACCACCCCTTTGCCACCAATTTTACCGGACCTGTAAAGGGAAGATTACTTACCGGTACCTGCTTACCTGCGCTGGCTCCTTACTCCTTCTCTTCCAGGCCCTTCTGGTGACCAGCACCCCTTACACCATGGTCAAATGGTCACATAATGCAAGGGGATCCAGTCCCTGCGGTGACCAGTGATTGGCTGTGGTGATGTCAAACCAGATGTTTACACTGAGGGAGTGCAGAACAGCATCACAAGCCTGGAGAAGGAGTGGGAAGGCAGCACCAGGAAGCAGGTAAGTCATCTTCCCTTAACAAGTCTGGTAAATTATGGTGGAGTTTTTAAAAAAAACTCCATTCTTGCATAATCCCTTAGTTTTACAGACAAGTGAAAAAATCCCCCATTTTTACAGACTACCCAGGAATTTATGGCAACTTTGAATCAAAGGGGCACCAGGAGACCACCTTGAATCCTTGAATCTAGAGATCAGTGGATGTACCACATGTCAGATAGGAGAAAGTACAAACACACTTTAAAAGTGTTGTTCAGAAGTAGAAAACATGGCTGCTTTCATCCAAAAACAATCCTTCTTTATACTGCTCCATGGGTTTTATCGAGTATTGCAACTCAACTCCACTAAAGTGAAAGAGGTAGGTCCTGGACAATCCCTTTCGGTACTCCAGGAAAATCCATTTATGGACATTATTCAGAGTCACTTGAAAACCACACTTATTGTTTGGGGCCTTGTGGATCATTTAAATGTCTTTTCAGCGTTTTAAAGCCTCGGTATTACACAATCATGTAAAGTCAGTGCAGAACTGACCTCTTATAAGAAAGCATCAGCCATATTATCACTAGGCAACACTAAAGAGTATGTCAGACTGCAGTAATATTCCAGCATTTTATGAAGCCATGCCTCAGAGCACTAAGTACTGGTTTTCTATGAACGATGTGTGCTGTCCTTCTGCTCTTATTACCATGGCCTCCTGCTGCTTTACATGCATGCCTTACCGCGGCTGTGTGACTTCATAAAATTTTATCTTTAAACTTTTAATTTAGGAATTCAGCTAGAATGTTCTTACAAGTAAAAATTACTCTGCTTTCACAGTTTGATCCACTCATCCTACATGGTAGTTTGAGGGTTCATCATACCCCTACTGAATGTTTTAGAACTGAATTCCAGAGGCAATGGAATGGACATGGTAGGAAATTTGGTCCATGAGAGTTGTCCATATACATCAGGTACCGTATATCTCATGTTTCCTCATTGTCCTCACCTCAATACCTGCATGTTGACACATACTGCTAGGTGACATTTGGTCAGATCTAAACATACAGAGGTGTTGAATGTGACTGAGAGGTGTACCACGGTTAATGAGGTTATCCCACGAGTAAAAAATATCTGGATTAATGCACACCATTATTTTAAAAAACAGAGACTCAAAATGTTAAGGAATACACAGGAAATTACCACAGGAAGAAATAGTATAATGACAGATTAGGGTTCTTAAAGGGAGTTATTCAAGATAAAGCAGTGGAGATAATGCAGTGATGAATGGGCAAGAAAGCGGCTTTAGCTTGTCAGGCACTTTCTAATTTCAATGAATTGTGAGCTGGCTTGTAAGCAAGTAGAATTCTTAGTAAATAAAATGTTAAGATGGCAATCCCTCCAAGGAGCCACCATGAAAGAAGGCAGTGACATGTTTAATATGTTTAATGTGGAAATCTGTGTGATCTCCATCTAATCTCTGCTGAGCAGAAGCCACTTTATGATTATTTGCACATACACTTCAGAGAAACAGGTTTTCCTCCCTCTGAGGTCTGAGATTCAGTTCACTGCCCTAGCTCAGCATGCTGGCCAAGACAGCAACTTGTTGAGGCCACGTTCTTGGTGCTACCTGGGGCTGATGTACCACCAGGTGCCCTTGGACACTGTGCGACAATTTATAAGGATGCAGGAGGGTTTTAAAGGAGTTGTCTGACTGTTCTACTGATGACCTATGCTAAGGATAGGTCATTGGTATCTGATCGGTTGCAGTCTAACTCCTGGCAACCCCTGCTGATCAGCTGTTTAAAGGGGCTATGGCACACCGGTTAGTCATACTAATCCTCTTTTATCAAAGCCTCTGTCACTGATTTTTCAATGCTACTCTGGTCCCTGCTGCTCTCCACTTCCTGGTCTCAACTAGAAATGTAAGAGATGCCTGCCCAACCAATTACTGACCATAGCGGTGACCTGCCTTGGCCAGTGATATGCTGAGCTGGCGTTTCCTGGCATTACCAGCACATCAAGCTGAGATTAGGAAGTAGACAGCAGCAGGCCAATGAGCAGCATTGTAACGGCAACGGCAACGGATCAATGAGGAGGAGTAGGGATTTTTAAAATTTTTTAACCCAATGTGAGCCATATATTTAAAAGGCATTACCGCTGAACACCCTGCTGTCCTGTTCATACAGACAATAAAGGGGTGTGTGAGTGTCTATAGTATGTCTGCCTCTGGAAATGTTTTTAAGAATGAATAACTATTGACAATTATATCAATATAGTTAATACATTTAAAAACATTGGCCCATTTATCAATGTTTTGTTTTTGGCGTATTTTATACCAAAATTGTGACTTATCTACTATGGGACACATTTATTAACTATTTGCGCCATACACACCACTTTGTAATCAGATTAAAATATTGGTGGGGCTTGGTCAGAAGATATAAACACACTTAAAAATGAGAAAATGTTCTAGGTATGTCAATTTTTTAGGTGCAAAACGCATGGCAAAAATGTGTGACCTAAAAAATGTCACAAGAAATGGTTTGTAAAATAAATTAAAAAAAGCCTAAATTTAATGGAGTTTTTTTCCAAAGCCAAAAATATACATATTTATGTTACTAAACTCGTGATTACCTTTCAGTTGGCACTCCATTAAATTTTTCCTATGGTAATAAGAGGATTGCTTGATCTTTTATGCACTGTATGCCCCATATACTTATGAACAAGGCCAGAATTGGACAGACATTCAGCACTGGTATTTGAAGGTATACAGACTGGCAAAATGGAGGCTTCACAAAAAGGCACCATCCCAGTAGGAGAGGGCATTCATGGGAATATTTCCTAGCTGTTTGTGCATTTCTGTTATCTTCCTAGTACATAACTGTAAAATAACTAGTATGTGAATATCTGTGGCATACTCACACAGGGCAATGATTGGGAGCAAGTGCTTTACATTCTCAATCTGATTCATTTTGTAGAACAGCCTTGGAAGGGGAGGGGTGTTCAGCAGTGGGGACAGACAGGAAGAGGAGGTGAAGTGTGTATGCACTGGGTCAGGAAGCAGTTCCAATCCAAACCTGGAAGGACTGAGAGACCAGGGTAAAGTTCCTGAACTCCTCTCTCTGCCCGCTGCTATGTATACAGACAGACATCTTGAGAACACAGATACAGCTGAAAGTTGAGGCGCCATCTAACCTGCTTGTCCAGGTGATTGTGGGTGCATAGCAAGGGGTGGGCAAGCTGGGCACGTGCCCGGTGCAGAGGGTTGAGAGTGTGCCTGGGAAGTTCATTTACATGGTAAAGCAAGGAGCTGTCCGCTCCACCGCAGTCCATATATTGTGATGCTGGGCTGTGTGGGAGAAGCGTGCAGGCCCAGGAATCAGCCTCAATCTACACAGAACAGCAGCACAACATGTGTGTGACCAGATCTGCTGCTGCTGGAAAAGTCAGATGTGCCCAATCATCAGCTGGTATTTCTGTTTTTTTTTTTTAACTTTATTAATGGAGCTGGAGGAGGCACTACTGAAAGGGGCAAAATGTGGGCATTACTGCTATGAGGGGGCACAAGGTGGGCATAAGTACTGTGAATGGGGCATAAGGTGGGCATAACCACTCTGAGGGGGCATAATGTGGATATTTCTACTGTGAGAGGCACAGTGTAGATGTTACTACTGTGAGGGAACACATTGTGGGCATTACTACTCAGGGGAGGGATTCAAAATTTTAATAACAGGTTCCCTACACAACAGTGGAAACGCAACGTCAGGACACATATGCATATACATACACCATATATATGCAACACACATACACATAAATACACACTCATCTCCAGCTGCTGCCGCCAAGGCACCGGATTGGGATTCAGCCGGTAACATGGTTCTCTGATCCGGCTGTAATTTTAATAACTGGATCTGGAGAACCTAAGGAACCGGCTGAATCCCATGCATGTTACAACTGTGAGGGAGCACAATGTGGGCATTACTACTGTGAGAGGCACAACAGCAAACTTGTTTCAGTTGCAGTGGACATCACGCCAACATGCCAGTGAAACTCTGGATGCAGTAGGACCAGTTGGTTCTTTCATTTTTCGCAAGGTGTATTGGTGCCCTATGAAAGATTTTATCAGGTAACATATTGGGGGTCATTTACAGACTGTTTTTTTATGCAGATCTTTGTTCTGAACTGCTAATTATGAATTAGGAGCACCTCCGGAAGCCCGTGTGAGTCCTGGCCCCTGTCACGCATTTGGCACAAAAAGGGGGCTTACAACTATTTCTACGCCTAAAAGAAGCATACAAATATTTGTAAGGATATTATTAAAAGTTACATTTTAAACTATAAAGGGGATTGGGTGGGATTGCATGAGTATTGGGGGGAGTTAGAGGTGTGGCTTAAAAAAAAATTGCACACAGCTGATATTGTCCCTCTTTCTGATCTAATAAAGTTGAGTGGTAAGTGCTGGGGGTGGGGGGAAGTTGTGTGGCGTACCATGCTGAATCCTTGCCCCGGGTGCAGGAAAGCCTAGCTACACCTCTAGCCAGGGGCCCCATGCAGCTCCATTATATATGTGGTGGAAAAGACCGCCACTGAGTGCAGGGAGTGCTCTGTGCACTGCTCCAGATAAAAGTGAGCTGTCAGGACAAAGGGATAAGAGTGGCCCAGTGAGGACACCGGCCCATCTGGTATTTGACAGATGGCAAGTCCGGCCCCATCTATGATTATATTACGATACATCTTCAGCCCTGGCTCTGCATTTCACTGCAGGCACACACAGCTATGTAATGCATGTGTCTTCCCCGTCACTGGACTCATGATTTATGCAAGGATACAGAAGATCAAGTTGAATGAACAGGGAAGGAGCCCAAAGTCAGCGGCGGATTAACCATGGTTTAAGCTAAAAATAGCGGATGAAGAACTCATCATCCCTCATGTCTTCTAGAGCAGCACAGGGAGTTCAGATCATACAACGTGAAAATATATAAATACATATATACATATAGCACCGCTTCCCCTAAATTCTACATATATTTGGGCTTCCTCAAAAAATTACAAAAAAATCTGTGTATATTCTCTAATCTCTAGCATTAAAGATACTATGTGTAGCAGGCAAACATTCATATTCCTGATCACGAGTCACAGGATATAAAATCCAATAATAAATGTGCTCAATCTGCCAGTGGGATTTCTGCTTAGGAAAAATGATCAATGAGTTTAATACGCCTCTATTACTGCTTTTCTCAGTGATGGACAGCAGGTGGCGCTGCTGTCTTCAAACACTGATCTGTCCCCTGTGAACAGTGACACTTGGCTTCGTTTATTACGGTCCTATGATTTATTTATTTATTTATTTATTTATTTATTTCATTTTTTTGGTACTTTTTGTGCTTTTGTTCCTGTATGAAGTAGAATCGTGCGCGCAGGATACAATCATTATTAAATGTACAATCATTCTGCCGTATGATGATTTTTTAAATACTTTTGTAAACATACAATGGCTTAGAAAATATGAATATAGTCAGGGATGGATTGGGAACTTAAATTGGCCCTGGAAAAAAACACTAAAAGTGGCCCCGTTTTGTAGTCAGGTCCAAATTGATGGAAGGCAGGGCCAGTAATACCATAGTGCAGTACATTATGCCACCCCAACAGAGCCAAATACCACAGTCCTTCACAAAATAACTCACCAAAAACGTCCACTGGGAGGCCATGAGGAGGGCCCAGTTGGCCCACTGGGCATCGGCCCACAGGGAAATTTCCCTGTAAGGTCTATGGCCAATCCGCCCCTGAATATAGACTTACACATTTTTTCATGCTCCATTGACAAAACAGATGTAAAAAAAAGATGGTTTTGCGTATTGCTAGACTGATTCTATAATCAAGAGCTTTCCAACATGGGCCACATAGGTTTGCTGCAATAACCAGCTGTTTCTATAAAGCTCATACAGCACTGATTACTTTTCAGCATGTTGGATCCTGACCTCTGAGGAAACAGGTGCATTATGTAGTCCCAACAGCATTGTATGATGATTTATGCAAGCAGCAAACAGCGTACACAAGGTAGAGAGGCTGTAGGTGCCTGGGATTCAACAATAAAAATGGTTAAAAAGAAAAAAAAATTTTGGTCATTTAGGGGGCCCATACACATTCAGGTTTTGATCAGTTTTTCTGATGCAGTTTTGAGCTAAAACAAGATGTGGATCGTAAAGCGAGAGAAGGTAGTAAAGGGCAGCAGATTTGTACCTATGAAACTGGCAGATCTTATTGCATGTGCGCTTGGCAGCTGAAGACAGCTGTGTTGGTCCCATGTTCATATGTGCCCGCATAGCTGATTTTTTTTTTTTAGTGTTTTAATATATGCAAATGAGCCTCTAGGAGCAATGGGGGCGTTGCCGTTACTCCTAGAAGATATACTCTCTCTGTAACTACTGTGTCTTCTCCACTTTGATTGACAGGGCCAGGTACTGAAAAAAGTGCAGGAGATGCAGCAGTTGCAGAGAGAGCTGAGCCTCTAGGTGTAATGGTAACGCCCCCGTTGCTCCTAGAGGCTCATTTGCATACATCACAACACTAATTTACATATAGAAAAACTTTATTTTTCTCAGCAATGCAGGCACATATGAACATGGGACCAACACAGATGTCTTCACCTGCCAAGAGCACATGTAACAGGTCAGCCAGTTTCATAGGTACAAATCTGCTGACAGGTGTCTTTTAAGGATAAATACCACTTTTTCTCTTTTTTGAATCCAAACTTGGTATTAGCCTCAAAACTGCACTGGAGAACCTGATCAAAACCTGAATGTGTCCAGGCAGCCTTATGATATATATACAGATGCAGTGATTCATTGGTTAGCAGCTCTGGGGTCCTAGGTTGGAATCCGACCAAGGACAGCATCTGCATGGAGTTTGTATGTTCTCCCCATGTCTGCGTGGGTTTCCTCTGGGTTCTCCGGTTTCCTCCCACACTCCAAAGAAATACTGATAGGAACCTTAGATTGTGAGCCCCACTGGAAACAGTCAGTGATGCTAATTTGGGATGAGCGAATTGACTTCAGATGAAACATCCAAAGTCAATTGGCATAAAACTTTATTTCAATAGTGTACGGAGCGAGCGCTAGAGTACAGTATTAGAATGTATTGGCTCAGTTGATCCGAAGTTATTACTTCGCAAAGTCTTGCGAGACTTCGGATAATAACTTCAGAAATTAATTTCTACTGTTAAAAATCTTTTCCGGAACTCGGTTTCAGTTCAAAGTTGGAGTTTGGGAAAAGGTTTTTAACAGTAGAAATTAATTTGTGAAGTTATTTTGCGAATTCTCACAAGACTTTGCGAAGTAATACCTTCGGCTCATCTGAACCAATAAATTCTAATACTGTACGGAGCCAGCTACCTTCGTACAGTATTGAAACAAAGTTTTATGCGAATCGACTTCAGATGTTTCATCCGAAGTCAATTCACTCATCCTTAATGCTAATGTCTGCAAAGCATTGCAGAATATAGCAGCTCTATATAAGTGTGTAAAATAAATAACATTTGTTGCAGAAATATCTACATTTGAAAATCTCCTATGTCTGTGTGAATGGGATTGTTTCCGCAGCATGTGCTTGGATTTGTGTCAGTTATGTTCGGATGAATGGGACAGTTGCAGAAACTTCTACACCAACCTGCCATGTGTGGGGGCACATACATCCAGTAGTATCTGTGGCCAATATCCCATAGGGCCCATAGTATAATAGAGGCTCATACTGTACATTCTTGTGTCGATGATTTTAACACTGCAGCACATTCACACACGCATACTGTAGTAGAGATGTAAGCATTCCTTCAAGCCAAACAGATGGAGCTTAAAGGGGTTTGTGCAGTGTCAGGATATTGCTGACCTATCCTGAGGGTAGTTCATCAATATCAGATCGGAGGGGGTCTGACGCCCAACACCCCCACTGATTAGCTGGTTGATGCTGCGTCCTCTCCATTCTTTACCTGCATACTGTCTAGCTTGTAATGGTGGTGCATTCAGATGAATGAGAGAGAAAGGTATAATTACTCTGCACCACCGCTAAAACTCTGAATAAGACGCTGTGTTTGCATGAGCGCTGCAGCCTCTTCAACCAGCTGATTGGCACGGTTTCTGCATGTGGGACCACCGCTGAGGATAGGTCATCAATATCCTGACACTGTACAACCCCTTTAAAGGGTTTGCCTCCTACTCTGCCAATACCTCCATAGTCCCCTACTAGTCTCTGTTGACCAGACTTCAGCTAGAAGATGGCATGCTGACTTGGCTATAGCGGCGTTGTACTGACACCAGAGAGGTCACAGTGGCAGCCAGTGATTGGTTACAGCAGCAGTCACATATCACTTCAACACGTCATCGATGGGGACACAGACCAGCAGGAGACCTGGGAAGCGTCAACATGGGAGTGACAGGGGAGTAGTAAAGTGAATATTTCTTCTGTTATTCTATAGCATTGTAAACTATCTGTAAAACATGAGGACGGGAAAACCCCTTTCACACAATATGCATGTATATGAGGCCTGAAGGTACAGCCACACGGGCTTCTTGAAACCAGGAATGAATTTAAAAAAGTGGGGAAGTCGTATCTGTCCTGTATACTTCCTCTCCTATTAGAATCGACACCTGATTTTGGTTGCCTGCATCAGGAAACCTGACCGTGTGGCCGTACCCTTAGCCCACTTTTACATTGGTGTAATTTGGCTGTTTCTGTCTCACACATATAGTACAGATGCAAAATAATGACCATAATATCCCATGTGGAAGTGGCTTTATGGAGAAAAGTATGCTCACCAAGAAAAAAGCGACTTAGCTGCCTCATGTGAATCTGGTTTGAAAGATGGGTCCTATTGGTGAGGTAGGTAGCTGATATTTCATGACATTTGTTTCACTAATTATATTTCTACTCCTTTTTCTCCTCCTGTCTCCTTTGTAGCAACTTGCGTCCGCTCTTTAGTTCCTATCTTTGTTCTATAACATGTACCTCCTAAGAAAACAGTAGTACTTTGACATTACTATGTTCTGTATGAAGTTACACATGTAGGATGCATCCATGGGAGACCATGTTGTTTAGTGCAGCTGCAGAGGAGGACGAGGATGAAAGATTTTGCTTCTAAAACAGTCTTTTCTAAATACATTTCTGAAATAATGTCTGTAAAGTGCTGCGGAATATGTGCTGTAATCAATAAGGCTTTGTCTTTCTAATCGATAATGTTTGTTATGAATTATGATACATTTTCAAGTGTTCCTTTAAGGATACCACTGATTGTTCACTTCTCTAACTCTGACTTACAGGAGACTGCAAATGCAAAGATGACCTTACATAAATACGCCATCGCCGCCTATGTATCTATGAGGGACCACTTTATTTTTCCAAAACACTGTAGAGCATCATTCACACATCCATGTCCTTGATGACATCCGTGATAAGATGGTCAGTGGTTCATCCATGTAGATATCCATGCAGTATCAGTTTGGTCCATCTCTCCGTGTGTGTACTGTGTTCCATGAACATGGCTGAAAATTAATTTCCAGAGCATCTCCTATCAATGGTTGGTGAAACCATGGACCAAACACGGATGGCATGCATGTTATGTCTGTGTTTTTCATGGACCCCTAGACTATAAGATGTGTGAGGGATCCGTAACCACAGACAAAACAGGTCACCACAGACCCACTGATGGGTGAATACACACATTAAACTCAATAGGTACGTGTGCTGTCTGTGGAGAACATGCACGTGTAAAAGAGAATGTCTCTGGGTCACATGCTGCACGGGTTACAGGTCAAATGCCCTTTGTCAACCAAATGTTGATGCTGAAAGTGACAGAAGCTGCAGAACTGGCAACGAAGTGATGGAGCTGGAACCAGCGGTGGGGACCAGGTAAGCATGATCACCACTTCCGGTCTGGAAAACGTTGGATAACCTCTTTAAGGTGCATTTTTGGATCAATGCCGTGTTATTTAAAATCACAGTATTCCCTGGGTCTGGCATTTGTTCCCCCCCTTTGCATTTTTCACCCATAGACATCCAATGCATTTTTTGTCATTAAAACACATGTGCAATGCCTGTTGGCTTTTTTAATGCCATTTTTTACCAATGTTTTTTTTTCATACAGCTCTACAAAGGAAGTGACATTACAGAGGGAACATATCTGCTTAAAAAATAGTAACATACAAAAAATTGCATTAAAAAATGCCAGGGGATAAGAAACACTATGTGGGCAAAAATGGGGTCCAGTGCCAAGTACACACCTTCATTGTAAAGATAGCAGGGCATCCTATGAAAATAAAGGCTATGGTATACATCTAATCATGCATTAAAGGGGTTATCCTACGAATAATGTAAAAAATGAAAATCAGACATCATATAATACATGACAACCTCTTTTTAACAAAGCTAGAACTAGCTCTGTACCTCACATGGATCCAGAGATCTCCTCATTCATTTCTGTGCTAGATTATATCAAGCTAACAGCTCAGGGGAGTGTCTCTTCTGCTGCAGCTCAGGGGGCGTGTCCATGCTCTCCCTATCACAGCTCAGGAGGTGTGTCCATGGTCTCTATATCACAGCTCAGTTAAAAGTTGAAACTGAGCATGTGCGGCCTACTCAGTGAATAGGTCAAAGAAATAAGAAATTAAGTGGCACTATACAGATACATTTTATTGAATAACTCAGTAGCTATACAAAATTTTTAATGACATGCAATTACAAAAGTATTCAGATCCAGGTGCTGGTTTGAAAACTGTAGAATATTTTTCGTGGGACAACCCCTTTAAGTCAAGGTCCATTTTAAAGGGAATTTCATATTGATGGCCTGGAATAGAGTTCTTTAAACCAGAAAATCTTTTAATAATATGAATTTAATCTAATGTAATAATAAAATGCCTTTGCCTTATGGAGATTGCTATTTGTCTGATCTAGTTAACATGCAAACTACATGGTTTCCCCCTCACAGCATTTCATATTAGATTGTAGCAAACAGCAAGTATGGATGACCGGGGCTTACAAAAAGTCTTCAGGACCTGCTTTTTTTTTTAGCTTTTCGATTGTTTTCTACAGTATATAACCCAATATTGACCAATCCAAAAAAAATCTATAGAAATCATGTTTGTCGCGGATTTTACAAGTACTAGCCTATACTAAGGACAGGCACCCAACAGGTGTGGGGACTCAGACCCCTGCCAATTAAATAGTCATGGCCTCTCCTGAAGAGAGTTCATCATTTGTAAAATCTTGGCTAACCCATTTAACTATACCTACATTTTTCTTATACTCAAACAGGGTATACTGCAAAGTGGGAATACTCTAGTGTACATGGATCCATAATCAGCACAGGTAAAAGTTGTTTTTACTTATGAGTTCATTCATTTATTCATTCATTTATTCCGTATTTTCAGGCCATTGGACTAAGGAACCACATTGTTTTCTCATAAAATACTGGATTCGGGTCAGTTTCTTTCCACAAATTCACAGTCCAGTTCTCATTCCTTCCATGGGACAGCCTCCTCTCAGACATGTTATTCTCATTCCTGTCTCTACAGGCCTCACACGTCTCCTCTTCATCGGAAACCTCCAATTTCCTTGGCCGGCCGTTTCTATCAGTGCAGATGTGTCATCCCTCGGGCATGATCCAACCTTTCTCTTGCTGTGCACCCGGGGATTAGCCTGACTTCCCGAATTTCTCTCCTCTACACAGTGAGAGCTAATCTTTCGTGTATAAAGCTGGGGAGGGTGTTTCCATGACAACATGCACATTCTGTCAGTGGGGCTGATCCTGCTGTGCCGAGCCGGAAAAAAAAAGGAATCCGGAGAAAAGCATACTCTTCTTTCATTTCCTGCTCCTGGCTCTCTCCTCCGGGATTTCAAGCCTCTAAGAGCTCACTGAAGGACCACAAGGCTTATTATGCAGTCCAGGTGATATACCAGGAAAACCTCATTTCTTTTTCCCAGCATTTTATACTTTTCTGTGGCATTTAGACACCATATCCTGCAATCCCTGCAGGGTTAATCACAGGGTCTTATTAGTGTGCACACACATCTGCGGGAGGAGGACGGGCGGTCTGGGTAGGGATGCAGAAGGACATGACTGGGCCTGGCAGCGCTGATGAGGGAGGTGACGAGTGCCAGTCTCTGTAGGCACATCCCTCATACTTAGTGAAAGCTGGGGGTAGCCACAAGGTGAAACTGTGCTCACATCACAATGGAGACTCTAGAGACAAGCACTTGCGTAGAGCTCTCCATCCATTAATAAAGCACAGTAACCATTGATTAGAACTAAGGGAAATGACTAAACCAGAACTGCTCATAGCTCCCGAATAGTCATCTGTGTTCCCCAGGCCTACATTCATAATTGTGCCATGCCCGACCTAAGATAAGTCCGGAGGGCACAGAAAATGCTCCTCCTAGGGAAATATGTTGTGGGCATATATGCGAAAAATAATAAGAAAATAATACTGGAATTTAAATGTAGAATATATTTTATTTTCACTTGTAAGTTCATTGACATTGGCCTCTGTGCCCCGTGAAGCTTTCCTAGGGAGCCAATTAGCCTGCCGGAAAGTTGGGGAAGGTGAGGGAAAACAAAGGCACTGAAAAAATCCCTGCACATCCATTGAAAGAACCAAATATTACATTTAAAGATAGTCCTGATGGTTGTTACCTGAACATTTCCATGCCTATAAGGAGCTGCCTCTGATAATAACAGTATATTAGAGAATTGTTATGCATGCAATTCTCTAATATATTCTTTAATGAGGTTCCAAATATGAGGCTTGTGCACATTAAAGGGTATCTGTCAGCAGATTTATACCTATAACACTGGCTGACCTGTTACATGTGCACTTGGCAGCTGAAGACATCTGTGTTGGTCCCATGTTCATATGTGCCCACATTGCTAATATATGCAAATGAGCCTCTAGGAGCAATGTGGGCATGGCTATTACACCTAGAAGCTCTGCTCTCTCTGCAACTAATGTGTCCTCTGCACTTTGACTGACAGGGCCAGGTGTGATCACATTTTCACTGCCTGATCCTATCAATTAAAGTGCAGAGGGCACAGCAGCTGCAGAGAGAGCGGAGCCTCTAGGAGTAATGTCAACGCCCCCGTTGCTCCTAGAGGCTCATTTGATATAATAAACATTTTTTTCTCAGTAATGCAGGCAGATATGAACATGGGACCAACACAGGTGCCTTGATCTGCCAATTGCACATGGAATAGGTCAGCACGACTTGATTGCTATATAAGAGATACTGTGCCTACAGCTGTGGACATAGGACTTCTGTGGAACTACAGGTTTCAGAATGTGATATGATGCTTCTTGGACTAGCAATGCCACAGTCTGGATTAAATCTCAGCTCCGTAAATTGCTTCTTTAACTGCACTCTGCTGGTCAACGCTGAGAGTGACAACACATTTACTAATCAGAGAGCACAGTGTTGTACACCAGAGAGCCATTACACAGCACCCATGAAGAATAATTGGATTGATACACCTACTGTAGACATTACAGTGATTTGTTATGTTCTACTGTGTATTGATTGTCCCCAATACAACATCAATACAAAGCTGAAGAATATCAAATTGTAGTTAACTGACTGGTACAGGCATTATGCTCAAACACTTTTATAGAATAGTGATGAATGGATATGGTGGTTTAGTGCAGTAAACAACAATCTGAAGCAGTGTGAAGATCACACTGCTGGACGGGAAGTCCTCTGATCCAGGTTTGTTAGAACGAGAACTACTCTTGTATCGACTTTCACACTAGCGTTTTTGCTGGATCCGGCAGGGATCAGCAAAAACACTTTCGTTACTGATAATACAACGTTATGAACGGATCCGGTTGTATTATCTTTAACATAGCCAAGACGGATCCGTCATGAACTCCATTGAAAGTCAATGGGGGACAGATCTGTTTTCTATTGTGCCAGATTGTGTCAGAGAAAAGGATCTGTCCCCATTGACTTGCATTGGGGGTCATGACAGATCCATTTTGCTCCGCATCCCAGGATGTAAAGCAAATAGTTCTCCGGTATGAGAACGGAATGCATTTTGGAGCACTGCCTTCTGTTCAGTTACGTTTTGTTCCCATTGACAATGAATGGGGACAAAACGGAAGCCTTTTTTTCCGGTATTGAGACCCAATGACGTATCTCAATACCGGAAAATATTAACGCTAGTGTGAAAGTAGGCTAAATCCATTGATCGCTGTATCCATAGCGTTGTCCACCATGCTGCAACACATCTCCTCTCTCACCGCTGTCTCTTAATCTACCTGTGCACACTGTCCAACCATCTACCAACCTACAGATATCACGTTCCTCCATTACATATGTACGTTTTCACCCAGAGTTGATATCTTTCAAACTTTGCTACTGTATATTTTGCCCATTACAATGGGCTTTATGTACTTGTTAGAAAAGATACATAAATGACTGGAGCAAGCAGCATGAGATACATTGTCTTAAACCAGTTGTCTCACTTCAGTAAATGGCATTTATCATGCAGACAAAGTCAATACAAGACACTTACTAATGTATTGTGATTATTCATATTGCTTCCTTTGCTGGCTGGATTCATTTTTCCATTGCACATATACACTGCTCGTTTCCATGGTTATGACCACTCTGCAATCCAGTAATGGTGGCCATGCTTGCAAACTATAAGACAAAGCACAGGCCTCTCTGGTGGCTGAGACTGTGGAAGCGCACACAGGCATGCATGCACGGCAGCTCCCATTCACCTTGTATCTGCACTGCAGCAGTGACTGTATCCTCTGGAAATTAGAAGTGTATAATGTGATGAAAAAATGAAAGAAGGTAATATGGAGAATCACAATACATTAGTAAGTGCCTTGTGTTTAAAGGAAGTGTCCCACAAAAAATATTCTACAGTTTTCAAACCAGCACCTGGATCTAACATAGTAACATAGTTTATAAGGCCGAAAAAAGACATCTGTCCATCCAGTTCAGCTTGTTATCCTACAAGTTGATCCAGAGGAAGGCGAACAACCCCTATGAGGTAGAAGCCAATTTTACCCACTTTAGGGGAAAAAATTCCTTCCCAACTCCAATCAGGCAATCAGAATTACTCCCTGGATCAACAACCCATCTCTATTAACTATAACCTGTAATATTACTACCCTCCAGAAATACATCCAGGCCCCTCTTGAACTCTTTTAGTGAACTTACCATCACCACCTCCTCAGGCAGAGAGTTCCATAGTCTCACTGCTCTTACCATAAAGAATCCTCTTCTATGTTTGTGTGCAAACCTTCTTTCCTCCAGAAGCAGAGGATGTCCCCTCGTCACATTCACAGTCCTGGGAATAAATAGATCATGGGAGAGATCCAGGGGCGTAGCTAAAGGCTCATGGGCCCTGGTGCAAGAGTTCAACTTGGGCCCCCCTTCCTTCAGTTCTTTGTGTTTTTCTTATGTGGCACAAGGGTCTTTGGGCCCCTTAAGGCTCCTGGCCCGGTAGCGACTGCTACCTCTGCACCCCCTATAGCTACGCCCCTGGAGAGATCTCTGTACTGACCCCTGATGTATTTATACAATGAATACTTTTGTAATTGTATGTAATTAAAAATGTAGCATAGACACTGAATTATTCAAGAGAATGTATCTGTACAGCACCACCTGCTATTTTTTTCTTATTTCTTTGTCCGTCTCACTGAGATGGCCGCACATGCTCAGTTTCATCCGTCGACTGCCTCCTGAGTTGTGATAGGAAGAGCATGGACACGTCCCCTTAGCTGCAGCAGAAAAGACACTCCCCTTGAGCTGTCAGCTTGATATAAATCTAGCAGAGCAATGAATGGGGAGATCTCTGGATCCATGTGAGGTACATGGCTGCTTCTAGCTTTGTTAGAAAGAGATTGTCATGTACTATATGATGTCTGATTTTCATTTTTACATTATTCATGGGATAACCTCTTCAACTTTGTCTACATGATAAATACCATTTGCTGAAGTGAGACAACCCCTTTTATTGTACTTACGGTGCTTGGTCCATTTGGTAGTGATCAGTCAGTAGTTACTAAGCCACCCATTCCCTGTTCCTATGCTATACATTCTTCGAAGCGCAGTTCTCTCCTTTGTTTCATAGTCTATATGTTTATGTGATATATGTTGGTGCTAAATACAGAAACAAATATTCATAAGCGAACCATAATGATGATAACCTTTTCATGGGCAACCAACCATAACTCCAAGAGATGCAGCCACGTTGCATGCATCATCTTTAGGAGACTCAAGTATCTGAGGTATTTTCCTAGGTGACATCACAGGGATGTCTACAATGATGTACTGAATATATCTTTTCATTCAGTAAGTTACATTTTTGTGAATTGAATGTGCCCCATTGACTTTTTCTTGCTTCTTAGAGAGAAAGTATTTCTTTGAAATCATTCATTATTTCAGTCCGTCGGTGCTGATTGAGATAAGGCGTTTGAGGCATCGTTGACCCATATTAATGCTTTAGTGTGTTCCAGCAGCTCAGCGTTGACCACTGTGGTGCTGGATGTCTCGGCTGTGCTTGCATCTTTAACATCTGCAGTCTCATCATTTTTTCATGACCTTCTTCTCTGTCAATTGAACCGAATGAATGTAAGGTCCTCAGCACAAGGTGTTTCTCATGTGGATCACTGAGTTGCAGTCTTAATGCGTATTCAAGCCTGACTTCAATAACTACTTAATCTTCATTATACCTATTGACACTGTGAGTACACCGAATATCTCAATATCTGAAGCCTTCATTCTCAAAGCGGTTTTCAGGTTTTATGTACTGTAAATAAACCAGAATTATTTTATATAGAAATGTTATGCAACTTTCTTATGTTCCTTGTGTTTCAAATTCTTGCTGTCAGTAAATGGGAACATTACTGTGTACATCCCAAGGATGAAAACCTGAGAGTTTGTAAGGGTAAGGCCAAACCATCAGCAGAACACGACACTGAATGTCCACTCATGGCAGACGATGGCTGCATGAAAAAGTCAATGGGCATGGCCTGCCATGAGCAACCATCCAGCCTGCGGCTAGACCATTTGGCCATATCCTCAGACACAGCTGAAATCACCTTATATCCAGCCAGGGATAGATTGGATGGAATTGCCTAGCCTTCTCAACTGTATCAAATGCTCAGTAAAATAGAAAACTACTCTTAAAAGGACCCTGTCATCATCGTTATGCTAACCTCACTGAGTGCAACATCAAAGTCATTGCAGTCCGGGCCTTGAAAAGAGTCATGGCTGCCTGAGAAAAGTCATGGTTATTCATGATCTCTTCCTTCCTTGCCCACCGGCTGATGATTGACAGTTCTCCTCTATGGCAAAAACTAAAGATAAGACTGTCAATCATCAGCAGATAAGTGGAGAGAACTCATGAACAACCATGACTCCTCTCAGGTAGTTGTGACTCTTTTCCAGGCTTGGAATGCAGCGATTATGATGCTGTTTCTCGACAATCACTTACTTTTAGCTCACGAACGACAGTTAAAATCAGCTTGTCTATCACAACTTCATGCTGTCCTTAGTGAGGGCAGTATAAAGTTGATCACTGTAAATATTTATTAAGGTCCCCTTTAAAAATCTACTGATTAATGAGCAAGTGGGCAACCTACCAAGACGGATCCGTCATGACACCCAATGAAAGTCAATGGGGACGGATCAGTTTGGTGTGACACAATGGTGAACGGATCCGTCCTCCATTGACTTTCAGTGGAGTTCATGACGGATCCGTCACCTGCACACATACACACAATACACACATACAGACACAGACGTACACATAAACATACACAGACATATACACATACAAATACACATACATACTTACATGCACCCCGGCAGGTCTCCAGAGCGCAGGACGAACAGCACGGCACGCACAGATGACGATTCCACCAGGCGCCCAGTAGAGGGCGCTGTGGGGATTCATCATCTGTGCACGCCGTCCTGCTCCCCCGGTGCTCTGGAGACCTGTAAGAGTAAGTATGTATGTGTATTTGTCTGTGTATATGTGTGTGAGTCTGTATGTACTGTGTGACATGTGTGGGGCCGGAGCGCGGTTCCGGCTCCACACATGTCCCTGCGGCAGTCCGGATCCGGCAGCACCCTTCACCTGCCGGATCCGGACTGCCGCTAGTGTGAAAGTAGCCTTACTTGCAATACCCTACAGAGTAAAGCCTCATTTACACATCAGTGTTTTGGTCAGTTAATTCCATCAGTGACTTGGAGCCAAAACGAAGATTGGAGCCTCCACAGAGATAAGGTATAAGGGAAAGATCTGCACCTAGTGAACCACCTGGTTTTGGCTCACAGTCACTGGTGGAAATCACTGCCTGAACACCGACATGTGAATGAGGCATTAAGCAAACATTATTTTTCGAAATTGGCCATCTTGGGATATTACGAGTCAAGATGAGGCCCCATGCACACAACTGAATTTTTGGTCCACATCCAATCCACTTTTTTGTGGATTGGATGTGGACCGATTCATTTAATTGGTGTCGCAAAAAATGCAGACAGCATACCATGTACAGTCATGGCCAAAAGTTTTGATAATGACACAAATATTATATTTTCACATGATCTGCTGCCCTCTGGTTTTTATGTGTGTTTGTCAGATATTTTTTATCACATACAGAAATATAATTGCAATCATATTATGAGTAACAAAAGCTTATATTGACAGTTAGAATGAGTCAATGCAGCATGTCAATATTTGCAGTGTTGACCCTTCTTCTTCAGGACCTCGGCAATTCTCCCTGGCATGCTCTCAATCAACTTCTGAAATCCTGACTGATAGCAGTCCATTCTTGCACAATCAATGCTTGCATTTTGTCAGAATTTGTAGGTTTTTGTTTGTCCACCCGTCTCTTGATAATTGACCACAAGTTCTCAATGGGATTAAGATCTGGGGAGTTTCCAGGCCATGGACCCAAAATCTCTATGTTTGGTTCCCTGAGCCATTTAGTTATCACCTTTGCTTTATGGCAAGGTGCTCCATCATGCTGGAAAAGGCATTGTTGATCGCCAAACTGCTCTTGGACGGTTGGGAGAAGTTGCTCTCGGAGGACATTCTGGTACCATTCTTTATTCATGGCTGTGTTTTTAGGCAAGACTGGGAGAGAGCCGATTCCCTTGGCTGAGAAGCAACCCCACACATGAATGGTTTCAGGATGCTTTACAGTTGGCATGAGACAAGACTGGTAGTAGCGCTCACCTCGTCTTCTCCGAATAAGCTGTTTTCCAGATGTCCCAAACAATTGAAAAGGGGATTCATCAGAGAAAATGACTTTACCCCAGTCCTCAGCAGTCCACTCCCTGTACCTTTTGCAGAATATCAGTCTGTCCCTGATGTTTTTTCTGGAGAGAAGTGGCTTCTTTGCTGCCCTCCTTGAGACCAGGCCTTGCTCCAAGAGTCTCCGCCTCACAGTGCGTGCAGATGCACTCACACCTGCCTGCTGCCATTCCTGAGGAAGCTCTGCACTGCTGGTAGCCCGATCCCGCAGCTGAAACACTTTTAAGAGACGGTCCTGGCGCTTGCGGGTCTTTCTTGGGCGCCCTGGAGCCTTTTTCGCAACAATGGAAACTCTCTCCTTGAAGTTCTTGATGATGCGATAGATTGTTGACTGAGGTGCAATCTTTCTAGCTGCCATACTCTTCCCATTTTTGTGCAGTGCAATGATGACTGCACGTGTTTCTTTAGAGATAACCATGGTTAACAGAAGAGAAACAATGATGCCAAGCACCAGCCTCCTTTTAAAGTGTCCAGTGGTGTCATTCTTACTTAATCATGACAGACTGATCTCCAGCCCTGTCCTCATCAACACCCACACCTGTGTTAATGGAGCAATCACTGAAACGATGTTAGCTGGTCCTTTTAAGGCAGGGCTGCAATGACGTTGAAATGTGTTTTGGGGGATAAAGTTCATTTTCTAGGCAAATATTGACTTTGCAAGTAATTGCTGTTAAGCTGATCACTCTTTATAACATTCTGGAGTATATGCAAATTGCTATTATAAAAACTGAAGCAGTAGACTTTGTAAAAATTAATATTTGTATCATTCTCAAAACTTTTGGCCATGACTGTACTGTCTGTATCTGTATGTCCATTCCGCTGTCCCGCAAAAAAAAAAAAATAGGCATTTGAAGCATGAAAGAGAGGAAAGAGCAGAATGGAAATTCACTCGCCAGGTTACATGTTTTGCGGATCTGCAATTTGTGGACTGCAAAACAGAAACGGTCATGTGCATGAGTCCTAAAAGTAAGGAAGGACACATCTCTAACCTACAGGACTGTCTGTAGGTTAGCAAATAGACGGGCGGAGGGAGCGCTTTAAGATATTACCGCAAGATCAAATCAGGACAGTTTTACTCAATAGCATTTGCATACTTACTTCATTTTCTATTTTACTTGCACTGGTGTGTTAACCATTGGCTACAAAGGTGCACTTAAAGGGGTTGTCAAGCAAATAAAAATGACTTTTAAACAGGCTCACAATTATTTACAAAAAAAAATGTAAATCTTTGTGAGCCTGCTTAAAAGTCATTATTATTTGCTTGACAACCCCTTTAAGTGTAACTGGCATTTCCTGAGTGTTGAGAGGGACTAGGAAGCAGAGAACAGAATGGTCAGCGGCGGTATAGGAGCACCGGAGGAATGGTAACAAGAGTACATTTTTAATTTTTTTTTTTGTACCCCATCATGAGCTTGTTATTTTTATGTGCTGGACAATGCCTTAACTTTCTTCTTTAAAAAGACTGGTTACTGAATACAGAAGAAGGTGACTGCTTCAAGATGTTAAATGTCCAGTGGCAAATAAAGAGCTATAAAATGTGTACGGTGTATAATGCCATTTATTCACAGTACACTATAATAATATATTACTGCCCGCTGGTCAATGTCTGACCTCTGCATTGGATACTTAACCTGAAATTAGTGTGGAATAGGCAGTCCATATTAATAACCTGCTTCTATACATAGACTTCTAGATGGAGTAGAAAAATAAGTAGAAGAGGGACATCGTTTTACAACACCTCTTTTCTGAATCGGTTTTGTTCTACCTGCACATTCTAATAAGTTGTGTAATTTCCATTATGTGTATAAAATATCAGTATAGATTTTCATTTGCAATTAAAGTGTGATAACAGTGAGCACATTTTAAACTAGTAGATTACAAAATGAACTGACTGAACAGATTGTTAGACAGTACAATATAATGACACAGTTGATAAACTTGCAAAAAGAGATGTCTTAGAAGGCCAACCTATAATCCTACCATGTTGAACCAACTGCTTCATATAAAAGAAGATTTCCAGCATCTAGACATTGATGACTTTTCCTCAGCACCCCCACACATTAGCTCCTGCACTTAAACTAGCACTTTTAAAGGTGTTATCCAAGAATTAGAAAACATGGCTGCTTTCTTCCAAATAGAGCATAACCCCTGTCCTCAGGCTGTGTGTGGTATCGCAGCTCTGCCCCATTGACTCCACTAGAGCTGAGCTAAAATACCATGGACAGGGGTGGTGCTGTTTTTGGTAGAAAGTAGACATGTTTTTCTAATCCTGGACAACCCATTTCACACAGCCAGAAGCACAACTCCGGAATAGTGGCCATTCTAGGTGACTGCAGCTCAGCTCCCACTGAACTGCTTCTGGTTCTGTTCAATTTGTTATTTCCGGCGCCCCAACTATCTGATATTCATGATCTGTCCTGAGGATATATCATCAAATATGGTAATCAGAATAAATCTTTGGGTCAACATCCCATTTTTATTTCCTACCGTATATAAATACTTGCATAAAATTTTAGTTACTCTTTAGAAATAATATTGTAAGTTACTTTTAAATTCTTCTAAATAGCCCACAATAATTTTTGTAATATACTTTATTAATGAATTATGTTGTTTTGAAACTTAAAAAGGTACCCAAAGTTCATGATAGTACCTTTTCATCATCATTCCCGTACAGCGCTGGCTTGTCAGCTCTGTACGGTGTATGGATTCCTGCTGCTGTAGAGAACTCTGCAGAGGAGTTTTGGCACAGCTCATAGTACTCTGTACGCTGTACTAATGTGCTCTGCCAGGTTTTAGCCAATCGGGGTGGGCTCCTGGCTGTGACCACACTCCTCTCAGCTCACAGCTCTCGTACTGATGTGGTACATCTATCAAAGGTCACATGTAGATTTGTTTTATCCTTAAACCTTACACTTATGTCTAGAAAAGCTCTTCCAGTTTTTCTATTCTACCATCACTCTGGAGTGAGATTGAGACTTTTTTTGCGACTTTCTAAAAAAGTCTCAATGACAAATCCAGAGTGACACTCATTAACACATCTAACTTTGTCCACATCACAAAACTGGAGTGAGTGGTGAAAAAATACAAAAAGGTGCAAGTGAGTGCAAAAAGTCTCCATATTTCGCGACTTTTTGAAGCCAGAATTCTGTAGTGAAGGCATGATAAATCAGGGCCTATGAGTAGTGTTGAGTGAAGCGCGCTTTGGTCAAAACTTCATTTGAATGCTTTCGGAGATCTGGGCTTTCGCAAGGTGAAATTCGTTATCTCCGAAGTCTCGTTTTCGTTCAATAACTTTGGACTTTGATTTTTAAACTTGCAAATCATTTTAAAACTTGTATCCAAAGTTGGCTTCGGTACTGAAGTACCCGCCGCTACTGAGACAGAATTTGGATTCAAGTTTTAAAATGTTTTTCAAATTTAAAACACAATGGCCAAAGTTATTCAACCAAGTTTCGAGCGACTTTGGATATAATGAATTTGACCTTGCTGGAGCCCAAGCATTTGAATGCTGTACGGAGATGGATCTCCATATAGCGTTCAAACAAAGTTTTGACCAAAGCAAATTCGATCTATGATCTGAAGCGGCTTTGGATCTATGATCTGAAGCTCACTTGCCCAACACTTCCTGAGAATAGAGGCCAGTATTAGTGTGGTTCATCGTTCAGATTTTCATACAAAATAATCTTCTTTATCCTAAAATGTGATGATAAATCTATGTAAGCCTAGCAAAATTCAATTCACTTGACAAAACTGTTTATGTTGTGACAATGCAGATTTAATGAGTGATATGGACAAATGGAAAATTTGCATAAATGCAAATGGTGCTTCATGATTAGGAAAATGAGAATAGCCTCAATCACTATGCATATGTTCCTGTAATATGTCAGCACTGACAAGAAATGCCACTGGAAAATTATGTCTGACATGTGCTTTCTTGTATGAACTTGACGCAATATAAGCTCCCACTAGAGGGGATCTGTCATTTTAAAACAGAAAACTTTAGTACAAAGCAAGTGAAAGTGTCATGGAGATGCTCCATGCCCTCCGCCATAACTTAGGTGCATCCACTGCTGCCGCCTAACAGCCTTAAACCTCCTAGTCTGCAGCTTGCAGCTAGTCTGGTTATAGCTGGCTGTGCTCCATTTAGGTGAGTGCTCCATTGAATATGTATATATGTTGTTCTCTGGCTGATGATGTAAGAGGAACTCTCATGTGGGAGGATGTTGGTATCTGTCTACTGCTATCTGGTACATTCCCCTATCAGGGTGAACCAGTGGCACCCCTCAAAGCCAGGACTGCTGTAGCGGCAATATACATCACCAGTGCAGGCAGTCAGTGAGCAGAATGCTGATTAAATACATCTATCGCTGCTGTAGAGAAGTTACACTGTAGCTCTGGTATGGGCTTCTACTGGCTTACACAGGACAGGACACTGTAAAGCTTCTGCCCTCACTCCTCTGAATCCTGACCGCAACATTTAGAAGTTCTACAGTCGATCTTGTCTTCCTAGCCCCTCACCACAGACCTCATCCTGTGTCCCCTGCCATACAACATAAAAAAACAAACGAGCAGTAAGTTAGTTATTCTGAATGTCCCCACCACTTAAAGGGGTTGACCACTTTCTGGCAATTTGTGACCAATATGTAAGTAAGATGACTATATGGCACTTATTTATAAAGTCTTCACTATATTTCATAAGCCATGTCCCCTTGTTAGGCAAATCTTCAGTGCCGTCCAAATAGAGGTCCTGTCCATAAGATGGCTGCTGATGCAGGGTCAAGGATAGGATCCTTTTTCACATTATGTTGCAGCCTTGTGCTAAAATAAGAAAAAAATCTAAATCGATGTAAAGGAAAACTGGCTTAGTTGCCCATAGCAATCAATCAGATCCCATCTTTTATTTTTTTCAGAGCTCCTTTGGAAAAAGAAATGTGGAATCTGGTTGCTTTGGACAACTAAGCCAGTTTTCCTTTAAAACAATTGAGATAAATCTCCCCTAGAATATTTGACATCTTTTTCAGGATAAAACTAAAATATTGCAAAGACATACTCAGACCTAAAATGTTGGTGTTGCATGTTCTGCAACCTCACACCTCCCAGTGGTCAACCTTCAAAGTCTGGTAAGTATGCACATTGAGCTCTTTTCATTTTCTGAAATATTATGTGTGAGCTGGTGGGGTTCACATGTCAGGGCTTCTTTGTAGACCTAGACTTGCTCCTGACTACTTGTGTCTGCCTGTGAAAGATCATCAATTGTCAGCATGTGAGTTCTGCTCCTTGTTTCTTGCACAGTGCAGCCATTAACTGAATAGAGGAGGGTGGCAGGTGTTAAAGAGGACCTTTCACGGATTTGAATTACTGTAGATAAATACCTCTTGTCCCGGGGTACCCCCCGCTGATGCTGCCACTCTGCCTAGTTTTTTAAAATACAGCTCCTACTCCCCGCTGTGCCCGCCTGTAGTTTTCGCGCATCGGTACAGGGAGGAGGAGACGCCGGCATTTCTCAATGGGCGTCTCCTTCTCCCTGGCTGTGCCGCGATCCAATCACAGCGGAGAGCGTCACAGCCAGGGAGAAAAAAAAACCTCACCTTCTCCCTGGCTGTGACGCTCTCCGCTGTGATTGGATCGCGGCACAGCCAGGGAGAAGGAGACGCCCATTGAGAAATGCCGGCGTCTCCTCCTCCCTGTACCGATGCTCAGTATTTACATACTGAGCGCGAAAACTACAGGCGGGCACAGCGGGGAGTAGGAGCTGTATTTTAAAAAACTAGGCAGAGTGGCAGCATCAGCGGGGGGTACCCCGGGACAAGAGGTATTTATCTACAGTAATTCAAAACCGTGAAAGGTCCTCTTTAAGGGTCCTGCAAGAATGCCACCCAGGATGCCAGCCTGTGTCCTCCTGCCTTATTAATAATCACTAATCTATGCAGTGAAAGGATAGTTGTGCTTCCACGTGTGGTAAATAGAAGAGAATAGAAGACTCTGTATAACTATTTACTGGTCTGTATATTTGTGACCTATGATTGCGTTAAAGAAAAATATGTAACTTATGGAGGCCCCACCAGTTTTTTTTCCCAGGGGCCTCCACCACCCTTAATCCGGCCCTGACTACTGGTGTCTTCTTATGTGGCAGAGGGCTCTTTGGGCCCTGTGCACTCCCTTTAGATACTATTTTAACCTCATATCTACTGAAATACAGCCGCATACTGATATACCTACACATATGTCACTCTCCCGATGAGAGAATAACAGCTTTTACTGAAGCAAATACACTTTCGGCTCCACATTTAGCACTATTGTGTAATTCTCCAGCTGCCGTGGTTTTCACGGTTTCTGTTCTGTGCCCCATTCTCACTAGCTTGACTAAACATGTAATATTCATGACACTTCCATTATGCTGCTAGACCCCCACTCTTAAAATCACCCTTGACTACCAAATTGCTGCAAAGGGCAAAGATGCACACAATCCTGATGCAGCAGGACCTCCATGATGGGACTGATGACGTAGTACTGTATAATGAAAATAACATGTTTTAGGCACTTAGAGTGCAGCCATTACAAGCCCATTGCTCAATCCATCAGAGCTCTTCACGTTGCCTCATTCTAATTTAAAAACCAAAGGCAGGTAGGATTTCCAACCTCAGTTAACCAGCTAGAGGTAGGCTACAATGACTTAGCTGATAACAAAGCATAATGATGATAAAAACTTTTAGACAGGAGCGGATCTAAGATGGGAGTGGAGTAGAAATTTGTAGCTGTGTGGCAAATGAATCTCTATCTCCTAATGGAGTAACTCTGTCCTATGGTTCACTGTGTTCTGCATTAAGCTGGAGTCTGAATTATTATTATTACTCTGCAGCTACAGTCTATAACCAACCAAATTATGTTCTCTAGTCACTTATTGTTACCTGAAAACCCTTGCTGCGAGGTGAAATAAGCGTAACAAGGCCCTTAGAGGTTGTGCCACTTTCTGCAACCTACTAATCTTACGGCTAAAGATGAATGAACAACTTTCCTTCCTTGCCTAGGAGAAGCTCATGCCTGAACAACAGTGAGGTTGTCATCTCTGGGAGGGGGTTTCAACTGCCAAAGGGCTTCTAAATAAAACTTGGAGGCCTGGAGTTGGTAAGACAAACTTCTGACTCCGACTCCTGCATTTTATCACACTCCAACTCTGGCTCAGACTCCGACTCCTTCATAAACGGCCAATAATTTATTAATCACAAATTTACTGTAGTAAAATGCCAACAACTGGCTTTTTCATACTATTAGGTGAGAAATCAGGCTACTTAGAACTTAAATCATATTAATTGGAATACAATTTCTGAAATTCCTGAAATTTTCTGTAAGTAAATATGCAATGCACTATACATGTAATAACTGGAAAACACTGTCCTATTCTTAATAATTTTAAGAAGTCTATAAATTTGTCCTCAGAAAAAGTTAGAAAATCTTTCTCTAAGGAAAGATTCATACTGTACTTTCCTGTTATCAGTAGCTCCAGTTCTGCGCCCTTGCTCCCATGTGTCTATCCGCTGGTCCGCAGATTGTTTACTTGCTCTCTGGCATGACAATGATCATCTGCTCTACTGCAGCCAATGACTGGATTCAGCGTTGACATGCGAGATACATCACCGGTAAAGTTATGGGGTGCAGCTGAGCAGATGATGATGACCATGCTGGGGATGAATTAAACAAGCCATGGACCAGAAGATGGACACATGGAAGACATCATGCAGGACCAGAGTGGCGGGCTGTAGGTGAGTATGATACTTTCCATAGCAGAGACAGGCTGTGGGCTCCGGTGAAAAGTTACTTATTCTTGGACAAACCCTTTAATGCTGTCTTTCTGCTCTGTACAGCAGTTCTGAGATGACTGCAGGCATGCTCAGTAGTGAACTTCCTCCTCTGGTCTTTAAAGGAAAAACTTACTACTGAGCATGTGCAGCACAGTTTCAGGAATTGTAACTAAGGGCATTGGAGCAGCATGAAGATACCTAGTATGAGGGACAGGTGAGAACACAGGAGAGGTGAGAACTGATTATCTATCACCACTACAACACACTGCATATCACTGTTTATATTATACAGGACAGGAGAGAACACAGGAGAGATGAGGACTGATTATCTATCACCACTAGAACACCCTGCATATCACTGTTTACAGTATAAGGGACAAGAGAGAATATACTGGTGAGAACTGATTATCTATCACCACTAGAACACTCTGCTTATTACTGTTTATAGTATAAGGGACAGGGGTGAACACAGGAAAAGGAAGAACTGATTATCCATCACCACTAGAACACCCTGCTTAGCACTGTTTACTGTATAAGGGCCAGGGAAGGACAGGTGAAAACTGATTATCTATCACCACTAGAATAGCCTACATGTCACTGTTTATAGTATAAACAATAGGATAGAACACAGGGAAGGTGAGAACTGATTCTCTATCACTACTAGAACAGCCTGCATTCCATTAATTATAGTATAAAGACAGGAGAGAACACAGGAGAGGTGGAACTGATTATCTATCACCACTAGAACATCCTGCCCAATCATTGTTTACAGTATGAGGGCCAGGGGAGAACATAGAAGAGAACTGATTATCTATCACCACTATAACACCCTGCTTATCACTGTTTATAGTATAAGGAACGGGGAGAACGCAGGAGAGGTGAGAACTGATTATCTATCACTACTAGAACACTCTGCTTATCACTTTTTATAGTATAAGGGACAGGAAAGAACACAAGAGAGGTGAGAACTGATTATCTATCACCACTAGAACACCCTGCATATCACTGTTTATAGTATAAGGGACAGGAGAGAACACAGGAGAGATGAGAACTGATTATCTATCACCACTAGAACACCATGCTTATCACTTTTATAGTATAAGGACAGGTGAGAACATAGGGGAGGTGAGAATTGATTATTCTTCACTGCTAGAACACACTGCTTATCACTGATTATAGTATAAGGACAGGAGAGAAAACAAGAGAGGTGAGAGCTGATTTTCTACCACCAGGACACCCTACTTATCACTGATTTTGATAAATGATGGCATTAGAGTGATAGAAAATAAAATATATTTATGTTTATTTACATATATATATTTCTAAATTGATATGAAAGTTTATAAATTGATTAATAACAGATAATATTCTTTTCTACTGACTCCAAAGCTCTGGGCATTACTACACTTATAGGTTAACATATTGCTTCTAATCCTTTGAAAGAGGACACATTATTTTACAAACTATTTAACATATGCATTGTGATTGGTAAAATCAGGAGACAACTTCAAATAGGCATGTTAAAAAAACATGCAGTCTAACAAAAACAAACTTATCAGTCATCTTTCAGCAAAATCACATCAATAGTTCTTTACAGCCATTAAAATTCTCGAACTATAGAAAAACCTTAGATGGGGAGGGTCAGCTGTCTAGCTGTGATACACTTTGTGATAATATTTACAGACTGATTTCTACTGTGTAAAAAGGTATCATATTCTGAGCAAAGTATGACTTCAAGAGATCACTGTTACCATGACAGCGATCAATGCCTTCTCATCGACTTACTGGATGCTGCTTTTCATTTAAGGTCATACAGTTTCCCCGGCTAATTCAAATAGATATCTAAAAAACTAACACAGACTGTGCAGGTATGATTGAGCATATTCCACTCTGGATTTTATCTCCATATTCATAAAACATAACTATTTTTACAATTTTAGCTAGATGCATAGTCCTGGTTGTCATACTGCAGAGGGATGTACTCTAGTTTTCAACCCAAAATTTTACGTATAGATATAGACCTCTGCACCCAAATCAGGGAACACCTAGGGTATGTTCAGATAGAAGACTTGTTCCGCAACAAAATCCCACGGCAGATACCGCTGAGCTGTGGGCTTTCATGTGGACCTGCTCTAGATTTAGCGCCACTGAAAGGTGGTAAACCGTGAGTAGGCACCACTGCGGCTTTTTGAGGGGTCAATGCGTAACTGCACCAGGAATGGACCTGTATATTCTTGGCACAGTCTTGAAAATTGTGCCATTTCTTATAATGGGGGGATTTCAGCACAGATTCGCCCCAGTCTTCAGCATCAAATCAGCGCTGAAACCCGCACCCAAAATCCTCCATCTGAACATACCCTTTGCCTGGCCATGCACGAGACATCTGCTGGCTGAACGCTCATTCAACCAACAACTATCTCTCCCGATCCCTCCATGTGCATGCCCACTTAGCTCAACATATATTGTGAATAGGAAGAGAGTAAAAAGCCACATCCAGACACTTTTGGTGGTGGGCTGCCTCCTCAAGAACAAAAGGATTGAGCAGTATTCAACAGTTCAATTGTTATCTTTTCCATCATCTATGAATAGAGGGGGGGAGGGGGTTGGGAAGTCCCTATAGACATTAAATGGTTAACCAGTCCCAACAAAACCAGTGGGTTTTGCCAACATTTATTTACATCTGATGGCCAACTTCACAGTATAGCATACATGCTCATAAACTACAATAATGCTGAAAAACAGGTTCATTCAAAACTGCAGTAGTAGTACAGCTTGGCACCAATAATCATCTTCTTCTCCATTCTGAAGCTCGATTTGCACAAAAACTGAAGTTCTGAACCATGTCTGCCGTCTTTTATGGATTGATTTGATGCTACACAATTTGCTTGAATATAAAAGCATCAAGTACATGAACTATTTTTCATAGAGAAACAGCTTGCCGGAATTGACTAGATCTGGCCTAGCTGTATACTGCCTTGCATGGCCAGATCCCCTTTGACTATAATGGGATCCGGTGGGGATCTGGACGCTTTGCGGTGAAATACTGGCTTTCGGCCTGATGTTTCGTCTGCCCAAAAGATGTATGCATGAAAGCAGATGTATCCCTTAGGCTGGATCCGGTGGACTCTGGCAGGCTGTTCCTCTGCCGGATTTATTTGTAAACGCAGAGGTGAACATAGTATTACAGATCAATGTAACTGGCCAACAATTAAGAATAAACATCTGAAATACTTGCCATCTTGTTGACTATGAAGATTCTGGGGACTCTGCATCCTTTCTTCAAGGTTAGAACTGAGGTCAGAGTTCACAGCTGACATCCTGGTGGAGTCGCTCATATCAAATTCGTCACTTTCTATAGAACTTTCATCCTGCAGACAAAACCAGAGTTCACATGGTAAGACACGGTGCCATCTCATGAAAGCACTCCGCTATTAAAGATGTAAGGGACATAATAAAAAGTGTGCACCCTTCATAACACATGGACAATTCCTAATATGAAGAAAGGTCTGACTGTAAGACACAGACCTGGTGACTACTGGAGACAATTGCACATGTTCCATGTAGAGATTGGAGAGTGAGGCATCCATGCCCAATCAAAGGAACGAGGCAATGGTGGGCATGTGCTGCCATGGTAACATATAGATAGCACAGGTGCCACATAAAACAAGAGATGCTGCTTTGTATTGCTTTCTTTCTCCATGTAAATGTCTTTCTTAGATTTATTGTGATATCCCCATGAATTTCTCACAGTAAGGTATAACTACAGTATATTTTATTGACACTTGTGAAGGTCCAGTTTTTAGAAATGTAGCCCAATAAAGAAACCACCCATCTGAGAGACAATGTCACTAGAATGACTACTACTTCCCCTGTTCAGAATCACCAAAATTGCAGCACTGGAAAAAAAATTCTTACTAAACTACATATAGTCCCATGCTCTGCGTAATGCATCAATGTGCGTCAACAGATCCTCTGCTCTATGTAAGAAATACCATACCATCTGTGGAGACTTGTGTGGTCATCCATGGTCAATGACACCTGTTGCTATGTAGCTGTCCAAAATCAGATATAGATAGATAGATAATAGATAGATGGATAGATAGATATAGATAGATAGATAGATAGACAGATAGATAAAATAGAAGATGAGGCAGCACTCCAATGTAGTGAAAAAAATGGTGAACTTTATTCACCCAGAATGCAACGTTTCGACCCGCACAATGAGGCCTTTTTCTTTGGCTTGAAAAAGGCCTCATTGTGCGGGTGGACTTTATTCTGGGTGAATAAAGTCCACCATTTATTTCACTACATTGGAGTGCTGCCTCATCTTCTATTTTTTGGATTTATTTGGTGAATAACCTTGGACCTGGAGGAATTGCGCCTGTATTCTACTTATGCTGTGCTGCTGTTTTTGTGTTTTTAATAGATAGATAGATAATAGACAGATAGGTGATAGATAGATAGATAGATAGATAGATAGATAGATAGATAGCTTACCTCATCTTGTTGTGAGTTTAAGAGCTGTAGTTTCATGTGCTTCATATAAGCCATTGTGATTGGCATATTATAGTCAATCATGCTGGTTACCAGGGTGGGTGGTTTGCCATTATCTGTAGGAAATAAAATGTGGTTAATTTGTGTATTTGATCATTTTCACTCACATTTAGGTATTATTTATATTGAAATATATTCACTTTTTTATCATACAGAAGTCTATACAGAGTTTTGCCACATAATCAAACCTACAGTAGATGTCACGTAAAAGTTGGAGGTGTATGACTTCCTTGGGACTTGTGAGTTACTTTCGTACCCTATGTGCTTCTTCTTGCTATCATGTGAAAAGTTCACAAAAGTTCCTTGTACACATTAGGTGACCCTATATGTCTAAAGTCTAAAATGTGGTACCACTGATGCTTTAGGAAAGAATCAGTACTGTCGCGTAAACTCTATATCTGTATAGAAATTATAAGAGTATTATTTTACACCAGTAATTCACTTAGGTCCTGCTTTTCTCTTTCTCTCTCCATTCTAATATATATATATATATATATATATATATATATTCATATATATAATAGTAACATAGAGTGAGTATGTACACATTGATAAATTATCATCTAAAGGACTTTTCCTAACCTTTATGTTCTCCTCCATCTGGATTTAAGTGCATTCTTTTCTGACACTCCGAGCAGCTCATCAGAAATCTTGTCACTGCTTCTCTGGGAAGGAAGGCATACGTCTCTGAAATCTAAAACAAATTAAACATCCACCATGTAAGATCAAGCACCACATTAAGTAAAAAAAAAAGGCAAAATCTGTTTCAATAGAAAACAAGTAACAAGATTGAGTATCTCATATTATATAGAAGAGAACCATTTTCCAGGGAAATACAAGTGTAAAAACCCATTGCAGCCAAGACACACACATATGTTCCACATGGCCAGAAGTATGTGGGCACCAAATCTAATTGTTAGTTTTACCACAAGGTATTGGTGGGTTCATGTCACATGCATTACTTAGTGGTCAGAATACATAGAAACATAGTTTATAAGGCTGAAAAAAGACATCTGTCCATCCAGTTCGGCCTGTTATCCTGCAAGTTGATCCAGAGGAAGGCAAAAAAAAACCAACTCATTTCAGGGGAAAAAAATTCCTTCCTGACTCCAATCAGGCAATCAGAATAACTCCCTGGATCAACGACCCATCTCTAGTAACTATAACCTGTAATATTATTACCCTCCAGAATACATCCAGGCCTCTCTTGAACTCTTTTAGTGAATTCACCATCACCACCTCAAGTCTCATTTGTGAGGGCAGCTCAGTGGTCTTAATGTGAAGTGAAATGTCTATGAGCAACAATCACTTGGAGGGGCTTATTCATCTGCACACTCATGGAACTAGGGAGACAAGCGGAGACCAACATCAATACTATTCATTGTAAGTTTTGTGATTGGATTTCTATGGCTGATGAGCAGCACACATTGCATTTATCCATGTGCAGAAGCATGTGGTTTAATGGAAAGTCTGAAGTGATAGATCATTCTCCACCACCGAGTGATCTGGGTTCCAGCAGTTTAACTTTGTGGAGAAAGAATCCTGGTCTGGGGTCATTTTGTACTCCGGTATGGAAATGCAACCAAACGGAACGGAATACATTTTGGAGCACTCTGTTCTGTTCAGTTACATTTTGTCCCCATTGACAACGAATGGGGACAAAACAATAGCGTTTTTCTCCAGTATTGAGATCCTATGACGGATCTCAAAACCGGAAAAAAGAAATCTTAGTGTGAAAGTAGCCTTAGGTGTGTTAGAAGTTCATGGCCCTAGCTCTGAACTCAACCATTCAAACATCACTGGAAAGAGTTGGGACACTGATTGGAATCCAAAAAGTACTATCTATCATCAGTGCTTGACTTCAACAAAGTTCTTGTGAATGAATGGACATGTCTCCACGCCACCATGGTGCCAAACATATTGGGAGTTCTTCCTAGAAGAGTGGGGCGGTTTTAGCAGAAAGGGTAGGGGAACCCCAATATTTATGCACATGGTTTGTGATTAAGATAATCAATGGAAAATACACGTGTGGGTTTTTGGCAATAATATTTTTTCTTTATGAGACTGGTTCTTTTGATTTAGTACACCAGATGTATAGTCTGTAGATAAAGTTACTAAGAATGCAGATTTCAGAAGACATGATACATAATACATATTTTTGAAGGAAACTATGAATCTGGTCAGTTCAAGGTGACCAGTTTCCCAACGCTGACCTATATGTAGTTCCTGTGTGATTTACTGTATGTCACTACTTTCCTGAATGCTTTAATTAAAACCAGTGGATGAAATGACATTGGCTAAGGCAAAAATAACAACGTATGTTATGAATACACAAAGAGTACACTTCAAATTACCGTACTAACTTAGTAAATTCAGTATCTGAATAAAGAGGGTGAAAATATCACATAAAGCTTAAAGTGAGATTCCACCTATTGTATTAGGCAAACAACAAAGGAAAGCAGGAATAAATGGTTACAGGCTGGGGGATGTAAAATAGGTTGATTAAAAATGCTTAACATACACTTATTTTGTTAGGAAATTTTTTTTTGTGAATGATGAAAACGGAATAAATAATTGGAAAGCTAATTGGAAATGCACTGGTTCTAAGAACGAAAGAGGAGAAAATTAGTAACGGACCAGAGAATAGGATAGGCCAGCAATATTAAAGTCCTGGACATCCTACAGTATGCAAATCAAGTTAGTTATTGCTCTGATTCACGTGAACATATATGGGCCAAATCACCTTTATAGTCCTCTCTAGATCCCAAAGGAAATTTGAAGACTTGGAAGTTGAATCCTACTTTGAGATTCCACAACTGAATATGGATACAAAGCTAATCATGAAGAACCTTACAAATTGGTTCACCACGGTGATCCTGGGACCTATACGCCTGGATCAGAATAGCTTTATTCCTTCTAGAGAATATTTTGTAAAATGGACATGCCAGGAGGTGACAGGTCCTCTTTAATATAATTCACATACTGCAGTTAGGTGCAGCTCACAATACCCCAGATGTGGTAGAATCCCAGTGAGGTTTTATACGTAAGGTGCAGTCGTAACAAGATTGGCGAATGCTGGAAACTCATTTTGATGAAATATGAAAGAACTCTAATATTAAAAACCTCCCAATCTTACAAATACTAGAGATATTAGGGATGACTCAGGCATTCAAGCATTGTTCCAATTGAAGAAATTGTTACCCAAGTTGTAATTAAGAAATTGGATAGTGCCCCAATGTTAGTTCTTGGGTTAATCTGGTTAAATTGACTGAATCATAAGTAATAAAGGACTATATCAGATTTTGAATGTTTAAATGAATCCAAGTAAATAAAAACATTAGGGAATAAGGTCATTATTTCTTTTTTATTCTTCTCTTTTATTATAATTATTAGATGTGTGGAGGTGTAAGGAAGAAGGGAAGGTTTTCAGACAAGACTATAAAGACATATTTTAATAAAATTTAGCAAATAAAAGAAAAATAAAGAAAAAACAAGACTGCTACTATGTGCCCAACACTTCCTTACCAAAAAATAATAAAAAAATAATAATAATAAAAAAAATTAATAAAGCCAGCAAAGGAGGCAATATGGACAATCACAATACATTAGTAAGTGTCTTTTGCTGAAGTGAGACAACCCCTTTAAGGAATCTTTGTCTTACATAGATGACTATTCATTTGAGTGGCTGTCATATATGGCTGCTGCAAGGGAAATGCCTATCTTATTGCTAGGAATGCTAGCATCAAGAACCAGGGGAACCAGCTGATTTCCTCAGCAGATACAATGTGAAAGGGGTTGCCTTATGTGAGATAACCCCTTTAAAAATATGGCAAAAATGTGAATTTAACTTGAAATATAAAATAGCACAAGCATTCAGTAAAAAGCTTTGCTTGCATTTGCCACTGTTAACCTTGAATGAGAACAAAACTAAACAAGCTGTTGTCAGAATGAAATACACAGTGATTTTTGTGCACATTCCGGATGTCAGTACATTAGATTATGGTCACATGCCAATCTTGTAGACCAGCATAACACAAAGCTTTTGTCTAATCAGCATTACTGCAGCGCTGTCTCTTACCTTGACCTGCATATGTTCTATTCAACCGACGTATTTTAGAAAGTTTCCCATATTTCAACAAACTTTGTTAACTTCAAAAAAACTGCACTCAACTGTATTCGCCAATGGGTTTCTCGTTTTCTTTATATTGAGTTAAGTGCTAATCCATGTATTCACATAAGGCCTCAGCAGATTTAGATCAAGGGTCACATAGCTGTTAAAATTATGTACTAACATACAGTGCATTCAGAGGCTTGTAATCGCTGCCAAAGGTGCTTCAACTAAGTACTGAGTAAAGAGTCTAAATACTTATGTCAATGCAAGATTAGTTTTTCTTTTTCAATAGCAAAGATTTCAAATATTCTGTTTTCACTTTCTCATTGGGGGTATTGAGTGCAGAATGATGGGGGGGGGGGATTTCAACTTTTTTTTAATTTTAGCACAAGGCTGCAACATAAAATGTGAACTAAATGAAAGCGTCTGAAAACTTTCCAAATGCACTGAAGTTTTGTAAAAGATAATCTAGAAACAAAAGCTATCATTGGGATATATAGAACTACAGATTCCTAAGTGTCCTTGTTATTAAAACGTAGCTTTTATGAAATCAAGCATAACAATGAAAATAAAGGATAGAAAGTATAACATAAAAGGACATGCTGTAGTAATGAGGGTGTGGTCCAGTGATTAGAGGTATAGGCGTGGAGGTCACTATTGTCATATTATTAAAGGGTTTCTGTCACCAGTTTTGGGCATATAAAACAGGATGACATTTGCAATGTGCAAATGTCACCTGATGCCCAAAGTGTTACTCACTCTCTGATTGCAGTCCCCGTTTTTGTATAAAATCGACTTTAGTAATATGCAAATGAACCATTAGTTAGGTGCAAGGGGCGGTAACCCTGCACCTAGTATCGCCGTTTCCCCACCTTTAGGTACGCCTACTTTCTTGTGATGGACAGGGCCAGGCAGTTCGCTCTATCTGCTGCCGGCCCTGTCCGCGCTGCAGATCCCGCGCCTGTGCCGCGCGGCCTTCATTCGGCGCATGCCCAGTGATGAAGCCGGGAGCCCGGCGGCCAGTGGCACTCACTGCGTCTGCGCCGAAGGCCGCACGGCGCAGGCGCGGGATCTGCAACGCGGACAGGGCCGGCAGCAGATAAAGCGAGCTGCCTGGCCCTGTCCATCACAAGAAAGTAGGCGTACCTAAAGGTGGGGAAACGGCGATACTATTTGAAGGGTTACCGCCCCTTGCACCTAGTAATGGTTCATTTGCATATTACTAAAGTCGATTTTATACAAAAAACGGGGACTGCAATCAGAGAGTGAGTAACACTTTGGGCATCAGGTGACATTTGCACATTGCAAATGTCATCCTGTTTTATATGCCCAAAACTGGTGACAGAAACCCTTTAAGTGTGAGTACTCCCTAGCCAATGACAGGAGTAATTGGAATCACAGTGGCAGGGAACTGACTCTAGTGAATTGTGGTGGCACTAGATTCAGCAGTAGCCCTCTCAGGTTCAGTCTCCTCATAGAGTCTTCTCCAATGTGTTTCGCTGTATTAGGGCTCTTCAGGGAGCAGTATAACGGCCACTGCCTTTTGCTATTTCACCCCGTTTTGCTGCTCCTGGAAGAGCCCTAATATGGTGAAATATGTTAGAAGACAAGGGTTAATTATAGGATAGGGTGTATCAGTTCAGGTCTGAGGTTTCAGAGGCTGGGAGTCACCCTTCTTAGGGCAAGTGCTCCAACTACCGCCATGATAGGCACTGAATTCTCACAGTGGTGTAATAGGGCAAGTTTATTCAGCTGGTGATTAGAAGTGGTTACCAAAACTCTAGACCTCCCTAGGGAGACTGAACCTGAGGGGGCTACTCCTGAATCTAGTGACACCACAATTCACCGGAGTCAGTTCCCTGCTACTGTGATTCTAAATACTCCTGTCATTGGCTACGGAGTACTCACACATAATAATATGACAATAGTGACCTCCAGGCCTCACACCCTCATAACTACAGCATCTCATTTTAGGTTATACTTTGTATCCTTTATTTCTATTTTTATGCCTGATTTAACAAAAGCTACGCTTTAATAACAAGGGAATATATCCTGGACACGTAGGACACATAAGAATCTATTTAAAGAGGACCTTTTATATTGTTCTAACATTACAATATAAGTACCTGGCACTGTCCTAACACTTTTTTTTTTTCCAATGGGCTGCTCCATTTCCCGGCTATACCCCCGTTCTGGTTTCCTGCCCTGTAGTCTCATCAAGACCAAAATGTATTTTTATGATGCAAGATGGTAAAGTATTTCCTAAAAATAGTGACCCAAACACGTCAGGGAGGACGGATAAAAAAAAAAGTCCAGATTATTACGAGTGCCATGCAATATGAAATACAAAAGTATGCACTTCATATATAATATACAGAATTAAACAGTTATGCTCAATATTTTGGGATCTGGAGGATCTGGACAAGCCATATCTACTGAGTTTTTTTTTTTTTTAGATGGGGAGACTTCAGTCAATACTGACATGACATTTAGTTTATTTAAAGTTTGATATTGACTGCATAAGTGGCTCTTTAATGTATATTTTCCATAGTTATACCATATATTTTCATTCCTCCGATCATTTCATCTGATTATCTCTTATCATTAAAGCTGTAAAAAATGAAATATTCACACAAAGGGTTTTTATCTCTGGAAGTGTTTGTCAGTGATGTGACCACACAGAAAAAGACTGAGAAGAAGAGCGAAGTCTAGAAAAGAAGTTACTGGCTTAGTAGATCATACAGGAGAGTGATGAATACACATTAGTGAGATTAGGAAAGCAAAACGTTAGGTTCCTCTAGGGACACAAAATTGATCAAGTCTGTAGCATGCGTCTTAACATGAAAGTAGTAAAACTCCTAATGAAAACATGATGAGTTCAAGTCAAATCAGCTATCAACGGAAGACTGAAGAATGAACAAAGGTAAGTGCACACAATAAGGAGTGCAAAATACACCGAATTTACAACCTAGGACACAAGAGAGAATACACTAACCATGCAAGTGCACCAAGGATAATGACTTCTGCCTATGGTAGAGACCTTGGGATGGGACACCCTGCACCCCCAGGAAAGCAATGGTGTCAATCTAGTTCACTTAGCTCTGAAACTGCTTCTCTCTTGTCATAATAGAGTAAATTTTGATGATTTTATTTGCCCCACATTTGACGGTTGCACTGACTGTTATATCGCCCATCCCTCCACAAATTTGCATGTTTGGTTTGGACAAATTTGATTAGAATGGATTGAAATTTCCAGTTGACACCAAGCTATGTAGTACTGTGCAATCTATGGAAGATGTCCATAAACTAAAAAATGACTTGGACACTCTTAGCGTTTGGACATCCACTTAGCAATTTAGGTTCAATGTGGATAAATGTAAAGGCATTTATTCCGATCCAGGTGCCGGTTCGAAAAATGTAAAATATTTTTTATGCAACAACCCCTTTAAGTATAATGACAATGTTTGCCTTAGCTAAAGAAGGGAAAGTGGGCAAAGTATACAATTCCTTTATCATAGAATATTATATTATTTCCATTTAATTTTTCTGTTTTGATTGAGTGCATGTGCTTTTGGAGAGTTATAACATATTACATTATTTTACATAAAAAAAAAATACATTTAAAAAAGGAGCTGCAGTAATTAATATGACTCAAAGTAGTGTGTTGGACTATTTATAAGGGTCGGTTAACACAGTTTTAGGAGGATGTTTTGAGGTAGATTTCCCTTCAGGTTTTTCCGACAAAGCCAGAAGTGGATCCAACAGGATGCGGAATAATATGTCCTTCCTTTATATTTATGATTCCTTTAAATTCCACTTCTGGCTTTGCCTGAAAAACCTGCAGGAAAATCTGCCTCAAAATCTGCTCCAAAAACTCAGCATTACCTGAATATTTTCCTGTATACTATGAGGGTTATTTATCAAGTCTGCTACGCCAGTTTTGTAATGTAAAAATGTTGCAAGTGATGCCTGTGTGCGACATTTGGTGAGCTTCGCCACTTTTAGAAGTGCAGTAAAAAGTAGTTCAGGATTTCAAATTAGAACCTCAAGTCCCATTTATGATGTGCAACTTTTTAAAAAGTTGCAAAAAAGTTGCTTCTCCAAGCCAGGCAACCCCTGGGATCCAGTCCCCATTGTGGGAGCCCAGTGGAGCATGGAGCCAACACAGGAAAGCAGGTAAGTAATCTTCCCTTTATAGGCCCGATAAAGTATGGGTGGGGTTTTTTGCCAAGACCCAACCCATTCTTGCAGAACCCCTTTATGAGCCCACTATTGTGTCTGTGTCTAGGACCAGTGAAGGATCTTCTATTACTGTGGTTTGCCAGTCTAACAAACTTTGCTGGAAATCCATTTAACATTAACTTCACCCCTTTCAATGTCGGGGTTCTCATGCTCGGTGACACTTTGTAAAATCCTGAAGGCATTTATGATGTGCCTTATAATTATGCCATATTAAATAATACAGTAGTACGTACAAACAGTATGGTATTATCGGCAGAAAATTGAAAGCTGTTTTTTCTGTAACCTTTTCTTCCACTTCAGTATTTTGGAAAGTGGGCTCAAGCTGTGATAAAAGTAATGTATCTTTGTAAGTGCAAATGAATGTTGATAGTCAATTTGTTTAATTTCAAAGTGATATAAGGCTCCGGTGTCCCTGATATCAGCATTTGCAATTGTGTATGTGACAACAAATGAGAAATTATGGTAATACTATTCACTCTGTACCTAACAAATGATTGTGTTGAATATTTAAAGCTTTGAAATCACAGAACTGAAACCTAAGCTGCCAGTAATGACAGGGCAGGGGCTGCTCTGCCGTTTTAGCTGATGTTACAGTGATCTTGGAGGGATAGAAAGTGGGAAATAATTTACACATGAATATTAAACTTCAGGAACAACAAGGTATGGTGCCATTCTTTTATCTTTTGTTTGTATGAAGGAGAATTATAGTAACTATAGTTATATACTTCTGTCTTAATTACTTTACCTTTAAAAGTGTGACAAAAGGGGGCATGGCTTGCCAATGATGCTATGAAAAGCATGTTCCTTGAGCTCCTAGCAGCCTGTACAGCATTGCAGTATTGCAAGCAGACCTCTTCAAGCAGAATCAGAAATGTTGAGAGGTAAGAGGTAAAACAAGACTCTGGCTCCCAAGACCGCTGGTGACACCAAGGCACAAAGCATTCAGTGCTTTTTCCACCCTCGGTCTCAGCAGCCGGACGAGACTAGGGAAGGCAAGATGGCATTGGGTGTCCATATATGCACTAGATCACAGAGCAACATCACTCCATCTTCCCCTATCCTCTGCTCTGGTGTGCAGCCAGCTGCTGATTCAGATCTGGACTATTTGGAAACAGAGACCGAAGGCCCTTGGAACTGCAAAGAACATTTAAGGTCCATACCTACCAAACAGGAAATGGAGTCATACATCGGCAGGTTGGAAGAGGTACATGGGAGGGAATATGAGATGGTTGAGGAGAACATTAAACAGCTTTGGCACAGGGTTGATGAGGCTGAAAAGGGCACAGAAATTATTTTGACCCAACTAGAGCAACATTGATGATCTAGAAAACAGACCTTGGCAGAACAACATATGCATAAGAGGCATTCCGGAAACTGTGTTCACGGCTGAGTTATCTCTGGGGGTTCCCCTTTCTATTACAATGGAAAGTCTGCTAATCTTAAAACATTGGGTGATCTCCTGAAGTTTCCATTTTCTCCAGACTCTAATTCCACCCGCTTTCCTAGAGGTTTGCCTCAATATGAAAGATGGCAAAGATCCAAGTCCTTGGCGGCCTCCAAAGGCAAGAAGCAACCCCACTTGGGACACAAAACCCGATGCTTGTACTTCTCCTCCTGCACTCTAAAGTCTTCACTGGTCAATCCTCCAGGTCTCAAGTCTATTTAAGACTATTTCCATCCTCCTTTTTATGATACTAGACTTTAGTGGACTTTTTCTTTATTGCTTACATATAAGTTAGTGAAGTGACCATTCAATATCATTTTACTGATTTTTCCATGTCAACTGCGGTGCATTAGAGGGTGCCAGAGCCTATGGCTTTCAGTTCCCCATATAGGGACCTCAGGTCTTTCCTTAATGACAATTCTAGACTGGGCCTTAGAGCTAAGTTATTTATCGTTTTAGCCATTTCTGATGGCATTTTTTCTGTTCTCTTTTTTTATTCCTTGTGTTATCTTTTTGTCATGTATTGTCTCTCCTTTCCTATTGTTTCCATCTCCCTGGCTGGATAGGGACTTCCAGAAAACATTGAGACCTCTTACTCTATCTACACTATGACTACCTTAAATATATGTTTTTATAATGGCAAAGATTTGAATAAGCCAGAAAAATGCAGACAGGTGTTTTATCATATCAAGAAAACCAAAATTGACATTATTCTGGTTCAGGAAACTCACTTTAAGGCATCTTATGTCCCTAAATGCAAACAAAAGTTCTATCCCATGTAGTAACCCCAATGGTAAATCTACGGGTGTATCCATAGAGATTCATTGCTCCCTCAGGTAATAATAATAGTACTCACTGTAACCTCAATTTTCCAAACCAAGGGCAAGTCAATTTTGGGGACCAAGTTTTACACCATCTGTCTGTTTTCCCTGTGGGTTCTCCTAGGTAATGGGAGGTGGACTTTAACATGGCCTTTGACCCAGAATTGGACTCCATGGCAGGTAGGTCATAGACTGTGGTGATTAATTTCTTCAATGGAGCTGATAGATCTGTGAAGGGTACTACACCCTGGTGGAAGGGATTATAGGTTTTAATCTATGAGCCATAATTGTTATACCTGAATAGATTATCTCTTAGTTTCCCATGCACTTGAATAGGAAACAGCTGTACCACTGAAGTGAAAGGGGCGACTTAGTTGTAATTACCTGAGCCCGTCCACCTTTGAAGCACCAGAAATGGCAAAAGGAAGAGTGGATCCAGCATGCATGTGGAACCGAGCACCCCCTAATTATACGGAAGCCAAGGTTGGCACATAACAGGTAGGAAATAGTGTTAGGTTCCCGTCCTACAGAGATCACCTTGACGATTTGGTGGACGGGCTCAGATAATTTTGTACAAAATATATTTGCCAAGAATCTCTAATTTACTAAACAAGCATAGCATTAGCTTCAGAATACCTCATATCACTATGGCATTTTCTGTTTTATCTGGTTAGCAGTGTGCCGTTGCATTGTATGTATTTTCCTTTCCTTGTGCATTTAGCCATAGCAACGTGCACCTGCGCACTGGGATGTGTTGACTAAAATGCCCCTTTTTTTTCTTTGTTAGTTGTAATTACACCTGCTCATATGAGCACTGCTTTCTCTTCAAACAGCTGATTAGCGTGGGTGCAGGAGTTGGCCCACCCGCCAATCAGATACCAATGATCTATCCTGAGGATAGGTCATCAATATAAAAAAAGAGGACCCATTTAAAATCTCTCTAAATGTTTGGCCTTGAGATTCCATAATCATATTTCTAAACTCAATCACAGGGATCAGTTCAGTTTTGTGGCAGGATGCAATGCTAGGGACTATACGATAAGGACATTATTAGTCATTTCTCAGGCTCACCTGCGGAGAATCCCTCTTAGTCTGTTCACTGTGGACACTGAAAAAGCACTTGACTGCATCAGCTGGGATTTCCTAGAGATGACCCTCAGAAAAGTAGGCTTAGGACAAATTAAGCTTAGAAGAACCTAGCAGTATATAAGACTACCTCTTGAAGCTCATCAAGAGAATGCCAAGAGTGTGCAAAGTAGGGTTGTCACGATACCAGAATTTTGAGTTCGATACCGATACCGATACGTACAAAAGTATCACGATACTCGATACTTATACGATACCTCGCCAAAATAAAGAAGAACCTATTAATATGGAAATTCTGGACATTTTTAGAGCAAAAAATGTTAATAGACGCATGCATTTTCTATTTCAATAATTTTTATTGACATTTAAACTGAAGAACAGATGCACAGGTGACGTACTGGCATATCACTCACTGTGGAGAGCCATTTTTTCTGTAATTCTGTTCCCAATAGAAATACATTACAAAGTTACAGTATACAACTTTGTAATATATTTCTATTCCTGGTCTGCGCCCCTTCCTGGTCTGCGCCCCTGGGACCTTATCTGTGCCCCACTCCCTCTTTGTCTGCGCCTCTCCGGTTCTTGTCTCCGCTGCCCCCTGCGTGCGCCACCCTAGCCCTTATCTGTGCACCCCTCACCCCCCTTCCCCCCCAGGACCTTGCTTGTGACCCTGCCCCTTACCCCTTATCTGTGCGCCACTGGCCCTTTTCAGTGTAGCCCCTAGCCTTATCTTGGTCCCCCAGGCCTTGTTTGCACAGGTGTACTGTGACATCACTGTGCTTATTATCTCTGTACTGTGACATCACTGTGTTTATTATCTCTGTACTGTGACATCACTGTGTTTGTTATCCCTGTACTGTGACATCGCTGTGTTTATTATCCCTGTACAGTGACATCGCTGTGTGTATTATCCCAGTGCAGGAAGAGGTAAGTGGTCTGTGTTTGTGTGTTTGTTTTCTATTTTTCAGGGTCGTGAATGCAGAGGACTACGTCGGATTCGGTGGACTACGTCGGACCAGCTTTTTTTTTTTTTTTTTTTTTTTTAAATAAAATGGTCAAACAGGGGTCTGGGGGAGTGTTTATTTTAATAAAATGTTTTATACTGGTGTGTGTGTATTTTTTTTTACAATACTACAGTTTTAGTAATTAGGGCTATCTACAGACGGCCCTGATTACTAATACTGGGCTTAGTGCTTGCCAGTATGGCAGGCCAGCACTAACCCCAACATCTATTACCTCGGCACCCACCGCCACCAGGGGTGCCGGGAAGAGCCGGGTCCCCGCAGGCCCGGACCTTCTAAATTGAGGGTCTGGCTCTGGGGCGGCTGCAGGCTGGTACCATTAGGCTGGGAAGGGCCAATAACCGTGTCCCTTCCCACCCTGGTAGTGCCAGGCTGCAGCTGCTGGTTGTATCTGGCTGGTGAAGGAAAAAAGGGGGGGACCCCACGCCATTTTTTTTTCTAAATAATGAAATTTTAAAAAAGGAGGACAGCGGCGGCCAGAACAGGTAAGTATGATTTTTTTTTAAGTGGCTGGGACCTGGGTGGGCTGATCTGAGGGGGGCGCGGGTGACCGCACTAGGTACCGAAACCGTACCGAGTTTTCGATATATCGTGCAACCCTAGTGCAAAGCAGTAATCAAAGCAAAAGGTGGCTACTTAACCTAGAATATAAGACATATTTTCAGTTGTTTCACACTTTTTTGTTAAGTATATAATTCCACATATGTTAATTCATAGTTTTGATGCCTTCAGTGTGAATCTACAATTTTCATAGTCATGAAAATACAGAAAACTCTTTGAATGAGAAGGTGTGTCCAAACTTTTGGTCTGTACTGTATATATATATATATATATATATATATACTGTATATATATGTGTGTTTATTACTGATTAATAATATTCGTAGGTACTGTACATTTTCTGAGTTTATTCATTAGAAGGAACAGGTGTTCTGTCTCCGTCAGGTCAAGTCATTTAATGACCCAACTGAGAACAATGTGAGAAAACGCAGTAACATAGCACGCCTTGTGTTCTGTAACACAGCAGGCTGTATTGTTCAGCTGATAGGAGGCACTTTGTGCATAACCCATTTCAGGACCTTGGACAGCAGAGCGGTAACTCAGTAGCTGCATTCTCTGCTCTGACCTTGTACCACATACAAAGATTTTTTTAAAAATTTCATTTATTTTACTCACTTATATGGCGCAGACATATTGCACAGCGCTTTCAGACATTGTCCTCACTTGCTGTGAGAATATGTAAAAAAAAATTACCCCTAAGTTAAATTTTTACAAGAAGACATTTGGATTTACCTAGAACCATAATTCATCTTTACAAAGGGATAGGACTGCCCATACAAATTAGAAAGCTGTTGACTGAATGCTGGTCCGGCCAACAGTTATTCTTTCCAAGCCTCCCACGCACATGTCCACCTGTCTTGGTTCGCGTACCATGTTCTCAATTAGAATATGGGAATAGGGTCCTGCCAGACACCTCTGGTGGTGGCAGAAGTTCGAGATATACACTAAGTTGTATTTTAAACATCTCAGTCTTACAATTTTACAATTTCTTTTTAAACAAAAAAGATATCAAACCAAGGCTTACAGATAAGAACAAATTTGTTCCGCACAACACCCAGAGCAAACGGCCAGGACAAACAACTGCTGGCGAACAAACACACAATCACTCCAACATCTATACCTCATATACATCGCAACACACTAATTTAAAAAAAAAAAACCTCTGAGCTTGGATCCAAGGATCCCAAAGCCGTAGAAATCATCAGGCAGCATAGGTCAGTGTACACAGTGATAGGTCAGTATTAATCAGTTTTACCCATTGGGATACTGTGGGGCATTTAGAGGGTTTCCAATTAAGAAGAATGACTTTTTTAGCATGGAACATTAAAAGTCTTTGTATCATCCAGCCATATTTTGTAGGCACCATGCCAGAGACAATTTCAGAGACCATCCCAACAAACTAACTCCAGGAAGCCCCAGTGTTGTAGAACAGGAGAGATCCATACCATGTGTAGGAAAGAGCTCCTGGAAGCATTACATCTGGTGCAGGTGGGCTGGAGGAAGCCTACACATTTGGCACATTCTACACTCTATGGAGCCATTTAACCTGTCTCAATTGGTGCCTGGCACTAATTAGAGAGGATCGCCATGTACAGCCCAACCCCTTGAGATGTTGATCCTCTAGTTCTGGGATGTCCTCTCTCCACCTGTCAAAAGATCTCTTCAAAGGGAATTCTTGGTTTATCAACACTGTCCTGTAGAAGGAGGAGAATGTTTTAACATGTGTAACCCTTCTAGTTACTCTTTCCACTGCAGCATGTTGAATGTCAACTGCCTGATCATTTTCTCCTAGCAACTGCTGTCAGGGGGGTCAAGATTGACCAGTCCTGCCCAAATTGGTAGGTTAAACAGATGTCCATCAAATATGTATGGCCACCTCAACTTTATATACCCTGTAATAGTACAGTCTGCATGTAGTGATGGAGCACAGCGTACAGCAAGCTTTACAGCTGAACCGCTGATTAACACTCTACAAGCAAAAAAGTGAAATATTCAGGAAGTCAGATCTGAGTTAACTTTAAGGCTAGGAGAATAATTAGAATGTTAAATTGGTACAGAAATGTCATGTAGGTCATTTTGAGGTGGAAAGTACAGTTAGATCATGTAAAAGTAGTACAATTTATCCAAGTGCAAGTGATTGATACATTTGACCTAACAAAGACAAGACAGCGTCTGCATTTTGATGTGGATTTTGTCATGCAGCCTTCTCATAGCAGAAAGTGCACAGAAATGGATAACAGCAAATGGGATGCAATTAAATAGAGCAATGAACTATGGTGGTTGAAAGGATGTCTTCAAGGCTGTATTGACCTGTGAGGGATGATTACAGGGCAGCACTACATATACAGTAGATGAGCAGCATAGACATTGTTGTAGGTGCATCATTTCTAAACCTTCTGTTCTCAGTCTTTGTCATCTGGTGAATGCATATGTCTATTGAGTCCTAACAAAACCGTCCAGGGCAATCCTACACAAAGCAGTATGCAGCCACAAATACAGTGGACCCGCTTCCCGCTATCCAAATACTACACCTCTTTACCAATCTCCTTCACGTTGAGAATTCACCTGACCCTTCTACTAAAGGTGCAATGAACACTGACATACCATTTTTTTTTTTGCAATGCTGGAGGACTCTGGCTTGGATGTTCTGTATGAGGGCACCCTCAAGATAGGGTGTAGTGTATGGAGGGGCTCCTTTACTAAGGCACACTATAAAACATTTTATGGCAGGCACTGTTAGTAGGGGCACTTTTTGTTTGGGGCACTAGAAAAAAGGGGAGCCCAATCAGCAATAGAATATCATGAGAACCTCTCTTCAGGCTTTAGGCCTAAAATTCCATCAGTCATGGTTGAGTTCAGCAGTAAGGAACCACAAAGTGTTTTTCTTTTAATTTATAATGTACAATATGCAGAAGAACCAAGGTAATTCAAGTAGCTGGAATCTGTCAGGGTAGCTGATTTACTGTGCACCTGTAGTACCGATTCCTAGAATAAAGGACTCAAAGAGGACCTTTCACCACTCCTGACATGCCTGTTTTAATAGCTCCATGCATTCCCCATGTAATAACAATTCTGGAACATCTATTCTTATGTCTGTATGTTGTGCCATTCCTTTATTATTAGCACTAGAAGTTATGAGTGAATTGCTATTTGCTTTCAGTAAAGGAACAGAGGGGAAGTAACCAGTTGGGGTGTGTACCTGCACAGACTGACTCTAGCCAATCAGTGCTGCCATGTTCAGACTGTGCAGATACACACCCCCAACTTGTTACTTCCCCTCTGTTCCCTTACTGAAGACAAATATCAATTCATTCATAACTTCTAGTGGTCATTTTGTCATAGGATATATAATTGACATACTATCCCAGTAGTAGGAAACATACCCCTGGATACTCAGAGATAACAGGAGCAATAGTGCCAGAACCACATACCCCTTTTACTAATAGAGTCTAAATGCTAATCATTGCGGTTGGGAGTGGTTGTCCTGCAGTAATGGCCTCATACACATTCCACGTGTGAACTGTTTCATACAAGTCTATTACTGTACCTGAGAAGCACCTTAGTAGTGAAGAAGACCTTGTGTGTAATCTACCAGAAATTCAGGAGGGAGCAGAATTTGAGACGTGCAACAGCTGTCATGTCTTAGGCTCCTTATTGTTCTTGTGTTGTTCATACCTCCTTATCCACAGCAGGTGTATTGTTGAGCCATCAGAAAACTGCATGCAGATGAGGGCGGCAATGAGCAGAGACATTTTGTGTTGTCAGTCAATGTTTAACCTTCTCCTACACTCAGCCATTGTATCACAAAATAGCCCTGCTTCTGCTGCTGAATAAATGGTGTAGAAGGAGGTTTAACATGAAGTCACCTCTCTAATAGTCTGCTTCCAGTAATGCAGTCTGGGTATAAAAATTGAGGACAAAATTGAGAACGAGAACAGTCTGTCCTAGCCAATCAAAGATTCCATGAGAAGAAAGAGTCACAGTGGTAATGAGTTAAGAGGTAAGAATATTATAGTAATGGAAAGAGGAAGCAAGACAGAGAAGAGGAGACTAAGGTAGGGAGAAAAACAAAAAGTGGGGGGTGGGCAGGGTACAATGGGCACAGCAGCAGCAATTAGCTCCTAACACAGATAATTTAACTATTCAGACCCTGGCTTCTTCTGAACTTTACTTACTCCACTATAAATATAGATGAGAAATGGTTTTGATGAGTGGATGAATTTCAAGGCAAGTCAGAGGGAAACGAAGTATTTTCCATGCAGGTGATGCTCATGATATGGGCCCATACTCAAACCTGTGACCAGATCACAGTTTGAAATCTGGATCACATTATATTGTATGTACACCATAGCCTGCCAAGTAATTATGAAAAGCTTCAAGAACACAGGGTTTTCTGAGATTCTTGAACTGATGATGTATTTGTGTCAAATCTGTTTTTATTTTTATTTTTTGTATTGTCATAATACAGACATAATGGTAGGTAATACAGAGTGTTCAGAATGTCAATTTGGCAAAGACAAATGATTACCAACTGTATGTTAGTTGTTAAGCTTCTCATGCTTATATAAAGAAGTAACATATGAACATAGGAAATACAGGAACAATCACTCAGCTTAAACAAAGCTGGCGATCACAAAACACAGACGTAATAAGACTAGAATTCAACATGTTACCTGGTATATGTGGTGTCACAAAATGTACAGGGTTTCGGACACAAAAGGTCCAATCTTGCAGGGACACTCCAATATATACATCGGAGTGGTTTAAAAGACAACTTGAAAAGGAGAAAGAACATATGTTCCTAGGGAGACAGAAGTGGAAGGATCTCAGAGGATGATGCAAAGGTTTTCCATGGGACCTGTATTTAGAGATGCGGCATGACCTGTATGCACATAGTTCTTCTAGTCTCACGACCTGTTCTATCTTGTGTATCCAATGGGATAAAGGGGGAGCAATAGTTTGTTTCCAGTAAAGTGGAACCATTGCCTTTGCTAGGAGGAGGAGCTGGAGCCATAAAGGTTTATTGAATTTAAGTGTGTTGGAATGAGGTTCAGAAAGATGAAAGTTGGAGACAGAGTTGGAGCAGTAGGGCATATTTTCGAAATCACATCTCGCACCCCAGTCCAGAAGGGTTGGAGGACCTGATGATGTATTTAATCAGTAGGAGGTCCGACACCCAGGACACCTGCCAATCAGCTTTTTGAGAAGGCACCAGTGCTCACAGTAGCACCATGGCCTTCTCTTTTCTTTTTCTGTGTGACATCACATTCATCAGTCATGTAGCGTAGGCACAGCTCAGCCCCCTGAGCTGCGATACTAAGAACAGTCGCTATACAACGTACGGTGCTGTGCAAGGTGAGGAGATAGAAGGCCGCAGCGCTACTGTCAGACCCCTATCCATGATCTTCATCACACCTCACATCAGACCTCCAATCTTCATCAGACCTCAAATAAGACCCCCAATCTTCATCAGACTTCAGGCCAGACCCCCCAATCTTAATCAGACCCCCAATCTTCATCAGACCTCAGGCAAGACCCCCAATCTTCATCAGACCCCCAATCTTCAACAATACCTCAGATCACATTCCCAGTCTTCATCAGACCCCCAAATCAGAACCCTTATTTTCATCAGACCTCAGATCAGACGCCCAATCTTCATCAGACCTCAGATCAGACCAAAATAGAAGCGCTCATTAGTATTCACTTTAATGGACGCACTGCCATCCCCCCGCCCCTATTTTGGGGGGGAAAAATACCCTAAATTAGTCATCATTGTACAGTTATACATATGATGCCTCTGATTCAACAATCATACATGCTGGCAGAAGTGACCCATGTTGGGCTTGATAATTTAAAGGGAATTTTTTTTCTGCCAGTTAAAACCAGATAGTGAAACATATTCTTTTGGTATCACACCCACTACCGCATAAATTGATCAATGTTATTTTTTCCCAAAATGTTTTCCATGAACTCACCCTTCTATATGCCCCTCGATGCTAGAATATCATTTTCAAATTCGCAAGTGCTAATTATTCCCGCAGACATCCTGGCTCACCAGCCCACATTAGAATAAGTTACAGAATGGTATCACAGGAGCTCCCCTGGTTCAGGTTAAATTTCAGTTTGTTAGTTGTTACTGGCAGATGTCCAAAGCTGTAATTATTTCCTTGGGGAATGTTCACAAGAGCAGGGGTATACTGCCGACAGACAGCCCGCTATTGTAATACAACACCTGTAAATAGCAAGCATTTAAATAGGTGCTGCTTTACAGCACTGGGAATAATGTGTTGGCACAACTGCCATGGTGAACGTACGTGATATCCCATGCTCAGGTGTACAGGATAATACGTGTACCCTGATATTCCTGCAGGATACATCATGAGCGTTTTAGTCAGATTTGAGCTCTTCAGCTCAAGAGAAAACTGAAAACTCATTATGCAGTCACGCCGAATCATTTCACAACAATAGATAATTAAATTACAAGAAGATTAAAGTTCAAATAATAGAAATCGGTAAACTACTATGTATTGTCTTCAGCTGCTGAAAAGAATCCATTTCGGTGGATGACTCCTCAATACAAATGCAAAACACAATCTTAGCATCTTTGAGACCAACCTGTAATTCTTTTGAGCTGTTAAGGGACTGTAAATTTCCATTTTAATTTATTGATCTGTACATTTTCCACATTTGAAAAATAAAAGGGGATCTCCATAAGTGTGAAAAAGAGCAGGTAAGTTCATGTCTTTATTTACATCTATTGCATCCACTGGTGTAAGGAATGCATGGTTCTATGCCCTGACATTTCTCCTCACTATGGAGGCACTCAGGCTTGGACTGGCCCACAGGGGTAAAGGGGAATCCTACGGTGGGCCCCTGAGCAAAGTGGGCCCCTAGTCTCCCACCCCCTGCAGTAGTGGCACATAACACAGTAGACTTACTGCACTACATACATAGATTCAGTGTACTGCACCTCAACCAGCCTAAGTTCATATAAAAAACTTGTTAGATGATTTATTATATTTGAATGTATCCGTACAGTGGGCCACCAAAATAAATTTTACTGATGGGCCCTAGGTACCCCAGTCCGACACTGGGGTACTAGATACAGTACATCCAAATAATGCTCTCCTGAGTTCCAATCCATGAGATCTGTTTTTAGGATGCAAGTTCCTGCTAAAGGAACATTGCAGTGAGCCAGAAGTGGATCCTTTTATGATCCACTTCTGATTTTGGCTTTCACAACTGCATCGGCAAACCTGCCCATGTGGCCAAACTCTAACAAGCCTTTTAATTTGAAATAACTAGCACCCATAGAGGGTTTTCACTATAAACAGGTATAAGGTAGATACAAACACATTTGGGGTTCTCCAGCCGTGAATCTGGCATGAGGTGGAGTGCAGGTCTACAGAGATACAGGTTAGGGATGTCCAGGAACGTGATTCATGCATTCAGTAAAAAAATGAGTGATTCTAAACTAGAGTCTAAACGGAGCAGAGTAAGAAGACTGGTTCAAAATCTGAGAGGCTATGGTACGGTATATAAGGATGGCAATACACACAAAACAGCTGCCACATGAAGGTTGGGAGAAAAGCCTTTACCAGACTCCTCTGGCAGCAGCTTATCTTTTGGTAGGACAAAAAGATTGAACCTAGTAAAGCCCAACAAGCTGATCTTGGTTTTCTTCCAAATCTGGCCACCAGAGGATAGTCAGGTGGCACGAATACCATCAGATTGTCAGAGATCCTGCAGATTTCATAGAGGCAACATCAGGCTCTATTCTGCCACATGCCCCTGGTGTAAACAGGCAGTTTGACTTTCTTCTTTTTTATCATATACTATATGTTGATATGTGCCATATGTGTGAAGTGTCAGCTACTAAAAATTTCATTTTCCCTGTGGTGCCCCTTTATCTTATCTGGATGACGACTGCTGTGTCAACCATTGGTGGTGTAAATTCACACAACGTTAAAGAGGACCTGTCACCTCTCTTGACTTGTTGGTTTTAGTAGCTACTTGCATCACCATGGAATAACCATTCTGGAGAATTATTTCTTATGACTTTACGTTTTGCCATTCCTCTTCTGTTCTTGCTACAATTTTATGGATAAATGTACAGATGGGTGTTACCAGTGAGGGATTTGTCCCTGCACAGTTTGCCACTGGCAGCACTGATTGGACAATATTAGAGTGTGCTGGCACCACCCCCCCCCAACTGGTAACTCTCATATGTACCTTTATCCATCAATTTCTAGCAAGAATAGAAGAGGAACAGCAAAACATAGAGTCATAAGAAGAAATGTTCCAGAATTGTCATTTCAAGAGTGGTGAGAGGTCCTCTTTAATTCCCCATTCCTTAACAAGAAACACAAAAGAACAAGATATCCACTTACAGCCTTATAGGTCCTCTTCTGGCCAGCGTGCTTCCTAATCTGTTCTCCATTAGGTCCTGTTTCCACATGCATTGAATAAATAATGTCAAAGAAATCTTCCACCACCGCCACTCTCCTCAAGGACAACTTTTCCTCAATGCCCACGCCATCCTAAGACAGAAAGAGAGGTGAAGGATCAGCAGGAGGAAGATGCAAGGTCGTAAGGTACAATAAAAATAATAATACACTTCAGTTAAATCGTATTCTATCAACTCAACAAGGATTAGATAGGAAACCATTCACACATGTATATAATGTCTGCTTATCTGCAAGCTAGTCTTACAGCACAGACCAAACTGAGAAGAGGAACAAATGGAACAGCAATTCCTGAACTGCATACTTTTGTTTGTTTGATGTATATGGTATCAGTACGACATTTTGGAGACTGAACAAAGCTAGAATGATAAGCATGCACCAACTGCGAAATATAAAGAAAAACAGCAACGTTTAGATATTCTGCTGCCTGTTTCCAAAGGGTAAGCGTAATTTGTATACTAATGAAAAAAGTAATGAAACCGCTGCAAAATAGTACAAACACACTAAAGCGAAAAATGTGTAAAATAAAGTTGAAAAAAGTATTCATAAATTTAACCTAGAAATTTTAAAATCACAATTATGCTTCAAGCGAAATAACCTATCAATCCACAAATTAAATACATCATTATCAGCATCTTGAGATCATATATCAAGTTTTAAAGGGGTTGTCCCATTACAAGTATGTATCCTTATCCACAGTATAGTGGATGTGCCTGACCGGCAGGGGTCCGACCGATTGGCCCCCTGATGGTCACTAGTACAGGGGCATGTGTTCTTCCATTTGAATGGAGCGGCAGACATGTTCTCCGTTACCTTTGTGGGGCTGCAGGACATATCTGAGTACAAGTGGCAGCCCCATAAAGCTGAACAGAGCAGCAGCACATAAAAGCATATACAAAGTATCCTGAACCAATGCTTGTACTATATTATACGTAGCTAAATGTAGGTTTTTCCTGACGCTATGCAAGTCTATTATAGAGCTATATGTAGGTTTTATCCTGACCCTATGCATGTCTATTATAGAGCATTATGTAGGTTTTATCCTGATCCTATACATGTCTATTATAGAGCTATATATAGGTTTTATCCTGACACTATACATGTCTATTATAGAGCATTATGTAGGTTTTATCCTGATCCTATACATGTCTATTATAGAGCTATATATAGGTTTTATCCTGACACTATACATGTCTATTATAGAGCTATATATAGGTTTTATCCTGACACTATACATGTCTATTATAGAGCATTATGTAGGTTTTATCCTGATCCTATGCATGTCTATTATAGAGCTATATGTATGTTTTATCCTGACCCTATACATGTCTATTATAGAGCTATATGTAGGTTTTATCCTGATCCTATACATGTCTATTATAGAGCTATATGTAGGTTTTATCCTGATCCTATACATGTCTATTATAGAGCATTATGTAGGTTTTATCCTGACACTATACATGTCTATTATAGAGCATTATGTAGGTTTTATCCTGACACTATACATGTCTATTATAGAGCATTATGTAGGTTTTATCCTGATCCTATACATGTCTATTATAGAGCATTATGTAGGTTTTATCCTGATCCTATACATGTCTATTATAGAGCTATATGTAGGTTTTATCCTGACCCTATACATGTCTATTATATAGCTATATGTATGTTTTATCCTGACCCTATACATGTCTATTATAGAGCTATATGTAGGTTTTATCCTGACCCTATACATGTCTATTATATAGCTATATGTATGTTTTATCCTGATCCTATACATGTCTATTATAGAGCTATATGTAGGTTTTATCCTGACCCTATACATGTCTATTATAGAGCTATATGTAGGTTTTATCCTGACCCTATACATGTCTGTTATAGAGCATTATGTAGGTTTTATCCTGACCCTATACATGTCTGTTATAGAGCATTATGTAGGTTTTATCCTGACCTTATGCATGTCTATTATATAGCTATATGTAGGTTTTATCCTGATCCTATACATGTCTATTATAGAGCATTATGTAGGTTTTATTCTGATCCTATACATGTCTATTATAGAGCATTATGTAGGTTTTATCCTGATCCTATACATGTCTATTATAGAGCTACATGTAGGTTTTATCCTGATCCTATACATGTCTATTATAGAGCTATATGTAGGTTTTATCCTGATCCTATACATGTCTATTATAGAGCATTATGTAGGTTTTATCCTGATCCTATACATGTCTATTATAGAGCATTATGTAGGTTTTATCCTGACCCTATACATGTCTATTATAGAGCTATATGTAGGTTTTATCCTGACCCTATACATGTCTATTATAGAGCATTATGTAGGTTTTATCCTGATCCTATACATGTCTATTATAGAGCATTATGTAGGTTTTATCCTGATCCTATACATGTCTATTATAGAGCATTATGTAGGTTTTATCCTGACACTATACATGTCTGTTATAGAGCTACATGTAGGTTTTATCCTGACACTATACATGTCTATTATAGAGGTATATGTAGGTTTTATCCTGACCCTATACATGTCTATTATAGAGCATTATGTAGGTTTTATCCTGACCCTATACATGTCTATTATAGAGCTACATGTAGGTTTTATCCTGACACTATACATGTCTATTATAGAGCTATGTGTAGGTTTTATCCTGACACTATACATTTCTGTTATAGAGTTACATGTATGTTTTATCCTGACCCTATACATGTCTATTATAGAGGTATATGTAGGTTTTATCCTGACCCTATACATGTCTATTATAGAGCATTATGTAGGTTTTATCCTGATCTTATGCATGTCTATTATAGAGCTATATGTAGGTTTTATCCTGACCCTATGTATGTCTGTTATAGAGCTACATGTATGTTTTATCCTGACCCTATGTATGTCTGTTATAGAGCATTATGTAGGTTTTATCCTGACCCTATACATGTCTGTTATAGAGCATTATGTAGGTTTTATCCTGATCTTATGTATGTCTGTTATAGAGCTACATGTAGGTTTTATCCTGATCCTATACATGTCTATTATAGAGCTATATGTAGGTTTTATCCTGACCCCATACATGTCTATTATAGAGCATTATGTAGGTTTTATCCTGATCCTATACATGTCTATTATAGAGCATTATGTAGGTTTTATCCTGACACTATACATGTCTATTATAGAGCATTATGTAGGTTTTATCCTGACCCTATACATGTCTATTATAGAGTACATTTTAACATAATTAAAACAGGATTCAGCGTATCAGCCCCCCCCCCCCCAATATATAGCTATTACTCTATTCTCCATGGTCCTGTTAAGTAAGGCCAAGACCCACCTTGGCTTAACTTGGGATCGGGATAGCTGGACTGAATCCTTATATTATAAAAGGAGAAACAGGAACAAAATAATCAATAATGTGGGGAAATGATGAAAATGCATAAAAGGCAATGATCTCACATATTTCTTGCATTCATAAATATGTCTTATCATCACATGCACATAGTCTATAGTGCACTGTGTAGTGTAATGATATGACATCATTTAAGATATAATATCCAGGGGGCAGAGTCTGGACATGGCGCTGAACAGACATATTCTGTGAAAGCTCTCATCTCTTGGTCGGCCTCATGCCTGTTCAATAGCATATAATAGCCCAAACTAACTGTCTTCATGCAGAAGAAAACTCGCTTATGACCTCAGAGGCCCACAAAGCTCATTTCTACAATTCTACCATTTCTGGCTGACTTGGCGCCTACCGGCCCTCAGATCGCAAGGCTGTTACCACCTCCTCAGAAGGCCGCCTGCCAAAGACAAAGATCTTCAATTCCTACATTTGCAGATAGCCATCAGGGTCTGCAACAACCACCCGATGCCGCTGCTCCTACTTTGTGAACACAGACATTGCCTACAGTGCACTTCAAGTTTGCTCCATGATCATCTCTGGCTCCCCAGTTTTACCACCTGGACTGGTTTGGACTATGTGGCTATGTTCAACACTGCACTAGTTATTCTCACCTGATCCTACTGCAAAGATATGTTGTTGTGTTTGACTCTGTGGGGTCTATGTTAATTTAGCTCGGCACTCTTGGCCTATCGTGCCAATGGGCTTTAGAAAAATAACTGTGATTATTAGGGGTGGAGGTTGTGGGGCTATGAATAGGGGATCTGGTCCCCTATCCCTTTCTCTCCCTTATGTGTCCCGTCCATGGGGCCAGGTCCAGGTCACTTATTACAGTTTTTTGGTTTCTCTGCCTTAACTACAACATGGTTTAGATATGCACACATTTATATATTGCCTGTTGGGTGCTCCTCAAGTCACATTAAGGAATTGCCATAATGTGTCTTCCAACTTCTTTCCATATCTGCTATTGACTTTTTTTCCTATAATTCTTTTTTCCTTACATTTCCTTTTTCCTGTCTCTTAAGGCTAAGGGCATGGCTGGGGGAGGGGATATGCTACTCCTTTCAGATCTACATTTAAGGGGTGTTGATAATGACACTAAATCTTACTTTCTTCTCGCCTCTGTACAGTCATGGCCAAAAGTTTTGAGAATGACACAAATATTATGTTTTACATGATCTGCTGCCCTCTGGTTTTTATGTGTGTTTGTCAGATGTTTTTATCACATACAGAAATATAATTGCAATCATATTATGAGTAACAAAAGCTTATATTGACAGTTAGGATGAGTTAATGCAGCAAGTCAATATTTGCAGTGTTGACCCTTCTTCTTCAGGACCTCTGCAATTCTCCCTGGCATGCTCTCAATCAACTTCTGGACCAAATCCTGACTGATAGCAGTCCATTCTTGCACAATCAATGCTTGCATTTTGTCAGAATTTGTAGGTTTTTGTTTGTCCACCCGTCTCTTGATGATTGACCACAAGTTCTCAATGGGATTAAGATCTGGGGAGTTTCCAGGCCATGGACCCAAAATCTCTATGTTTTGTTTCCTGAGCCATTTAGTTATCACCTTTGCTTTATGGCAAGGTGCTCCATCATGCTGGAAAAGGCATTGTTTATCGCCAAACTGCTCTTGGACGGTTGGGAGAAGTTGCTCTCGGAGGACATTCTGGTACCATTCTTTATTCATGGCTGTGTTTTTAGGCAAGACTGTGAGAGAGCCAATTCCCTTGGCTGAGAAGCAACCCCACACATGAATGGTTTCAGGATGCTTTACAGTTGGCATGAGACAAGACTGGTGGTAGCGCTCACCTCGTCTTCTCCGAATAAGCTGTTTTCCAGATGTCCCAAACAATCGAAAAGGGGATTCATCAGAGAAAATGACTTTACCCCAGTCCTCAGCAGTCCACTCCCTGTACCTTTTGCAGAATATCAGTCTGTCCCTGATGTTTTTTCTGTAGAGAAGTGGCTTCTTTGCTGCCCTCCTTGAGACCAGGCCTTGCTCCAAGAGTCTCTGCCTCACAGTGCATGCAGATGCACTCACACCTGCCTGCTGCCATTCCTGAGCAAGCTCTGCACTGCTGGTAGCCCGATCCCGCAGCTGAAACACTTTTAAGAAACGGTCCTGGCACTTGCTGGTCTTTCTTGGGCGCCCTGGAGCCTTTTTGGCAACAATGGAACCTCTCTCCTTGAAGTTCTTGATGATGCAATAGATTGTTGACTGAGGTGCAATCTTTCTAGCTGCGATACTCTTCCCTGTTAGGCCATTTTTGTGCAGTGCAATGATGACTGCACGTGTTTCTTTAGAGATAACCATGGTTAACAGAAGAGAAACAATGATGCCAAGCACCAGCCTCCTTTTAAAGTGTCCAGTGGTGTCATTCTTACTTAATCATGACAGATTGATCTCCAGCCCTGTCCTCATCAACACCCACACCTGTGTTAATGGAGAAATCACTGAAACGATGTTAGCTGGTCCTTTGCAGGGCTGCAATGATGTTGAAATGTGTTTTGGGGGATAAAGTTCATTTTCTAGGCAAATATTGACTTTGCAAGTAATTGCTGTTAAGCTGATCCCTCTTTATAACATTCTGGAGTATATGCAAATTGCCATTATAAAAACTGAAGCAGTAGACTTTGTAAAAATTAATATTTGTATCATTCTCAAAACTTTTGGCCATGACTGTACTTAGTAGTCAGGGGTCGTGGAACTTTGCTTCCACTGCTTTTCTCTTCACTTTAGCTTTTCTCTCCTTTTTTGCCAACATATATCTTACAACCCTTTCCAACCATGTCTACCCTTCACTTTTTCTCACTGGATGTACGGGAGAAAGGTTCACAAAACTTACATCATATGCATAAACATTGTTACCTACTTTTACTGCAGGAACACACGTTAGGTCTAACCATACCCATACTTTCCATCATAAATATTATACTCAATGGTTCCCTAGCACCAGTCCAGAATCTGAGTCCAAAGAGGTTAGCATGGGGATTCATAAATCTCTTCTGGGCTCTGTTGTTTCAACGCTATCTGACCATCATGGTTGCTATGTCTTCTTGAAACTTTGTATTTCTGAGAGATTATTCACTGTATATAACATTTATCGCCCAAACCAGGACCAGGAGCTTGCACTCCTATTTGGGTAAGCTTGTCGATTTCTTTGAGGGTATGATGGTCTCTGGCAATTTCAACTAGACTTTGACGGTGACTTGGGATTGTTTGTCTAATATTTGCTACATTGATATTGTTTACTGGATCTATGTGTTTATACAATGTTCCTTTTCTTGCATTTCTATTGAAATTCTCAATAAAATCAGATAGCTGAAATACAGATATAATATCCATATGTTCATCGTATGTCGAGATAAAACTAGGTTAACATCCACATCTGTACTAGCAAAATAACTTGATTTAATCAATGAAATAACATCATTTTCTTTTGATGGTTTTATTAGGTAATTTCCTTTCTGTCTCCCTCATTGCCTGGGGTTATTATTAAGTTATGTACTCTTTTGACCTTTTTATTGAGAGTGATTTGTGGACACTGTAGTATATATAATGTATGTATCATCTGTGGACAACAGCAGACAGAACTATATCTGCACTGAACTTCTTTCCTCTAAATTTCGACTGAAGTGTGCTGTGTAATGAACTGCATGGAGATCCATAGTAGTAAATGGTGCTACTCACAACACCAATTGACCTTTGGTCTGTGTGGAGAAACTTAGGGCATATACAATCTTGGTCCAAAGTACATGAATCTGGAGAAAATTGTCTCTGGTAGTAACCTGATCCATGTTCTATACATAGCATTACAGATTTACGTGTACATTGCTTAAAGGCTATGAACACCTTTGGGGCAATTTATCTTATTGTATTTTACTCATTTTGAGCTAAAAAATCTTTTTTTTTTTTTCAACTGCATTTTTTTTTCATTTTCAGCAGTTTTTTTGATAAATGCGGTTAAAATCAGCCTATTTGCAGACTGTCCCTCCTGAGTTCTGTCAGCTGACGGCTTATGTGAAGCCTTATCTCTATTCTCCTGACCTCATAAACTCTCATTACAGCTAAACTCTTATCAAACTGATAAGAATATGGCTTATATGAGTGTTTATGAGGTCAGGGGATAAGGTTCAGATGACAAACTCAGGAGGGACAGACTGAATTTCATGTATCATAAAAACAGCTGAAAGGAAGGAAGTCAATAGGTGCTTACAAATGGGTGGTTAACCATTGGAGTACATAAGAGATCAGAATATATTCACTGGTCATATAGCCTGTCATTCCGGATGGAAGGTATATCTACTCGAATACAAAATTCCCTTGTATAGATCACTGTATAATTTCACATGAGATTTTTATATGGGTTTCTTCTCCCCTCAAGTGATGCCTACTAACAAAAGAGACTCTCATTTATATGATATTTCCACCTTCTAAGGACCCATGTACACGACCATATGTATTTTGCAGTCCGCAAAACGTGGATCCACATAATAAGGATGACGTCCATGTTGCATCCATTTTTTTCTGCTCACACATTGACTTAGATAGGTCTGTGGACTGCATTTTGAACCCAAGAGTAGGACATGTTCTATCTTTTGTGGAACGGAGACATACAGATCATCCCAGTGCTCTCTGCATCCATATGTCTGTTTCGCAAAAAGACCGAACATGTCCTATATTTGGCTGGAAAATGGATACTACTGAAGCACTTAAGGCAACAAGCAGGCAATGCAGGCGTCATCCTTTTTTCTGCGGATCGCAAAACAGATATGGTCATGTGCATGAGGCCTTATAGTAGATCTTTAGTAAAACTGCACAGCGTAAAGAAGTATCATGCTGAAATAGCATGTTAAAAGACAGGAGGGAAACATCTTGAAATGCTCCAGGCATAAGAAAAACTGTAACGTTCAGCTACCATTGATCTGCCACCAAGTCTGAGCTCATCTCTTAAGAAGAATGCACCATGTCACACTGTAAGATATGTATTATATATAATAGCTCTTGTGTGATATTCTATGAAGGCCAAACATTTTACCGTGAAGGGAGGCAAAACAATCTTAATTATATAAACGCAAGGGCCACGTCAGACAGGTTACTTTTAAAGTAATGTCCTTCCCACCCCGGATCCCGAGAGCGGATCGTTGTTACTATGGCACGATATGTAAGTTGCTGATGTTGCTATGGCAATGTCTCTCTCATGGAACACTGATGTGAAGGACGCCATGGTCTCCAACAGACCAGAGCATCTTCTCCCCTGGCATATATGGTATTAGAAGCACAATCTCAAGGTCCAATTGGTGCATATTTCATGAACGGTCCACTAGATTAGCACTATAGAGAGATTTTATTGTGTATTCAGAAGCTGCTCCGCTAACAATAATGTATGGAATAATACAAGATATACAGCACATAAAGCACAATATCAGCTGGATTCAGTATAAATACCAAGCAAACACTCAATGAATACTAGATACACACAGGAATACAGTACAGCACCAGATATTTCTACTGTGTGCACAATATCTAGTAATATTCATATGTACTTTCTCTAGTAAATCCAGCCAGTACGTGGAATGTCTTTTAAACCGTGCATAATAAAGACCGGCAATGATAAAATAACTAAACCAATGCTCAACTGTTAGATCTTCCAACGATCTATCACCGGTGCACCAGTGCGCCGAGCCAGTCTTTGTTTACTTGGCAGCAGAGATTACCTGCCCGTCTAGACGCATGTCTACTGCAGCCAATCACTGGCCAGTGATTGGCTGCAGTGGTCAAGTGGGTAGATTGGCATTGTCAGTGCAGTGATGGAGTACAATGAAGCACAGCACTGGAGCAGCAAGAGTTTAACAGCATTGATTATTTACATTGCCTTTGCCCAAATTTCTTACCGTCTTGGATAACCCTTTTTGTATAGCTTGAGAAAAGAGGGGTAAAGGGGGACATGATCAAAATCTTTAGTTTAACCGCTTTGCACCCCTGGATGTAAATGTATAGTTGTGCAGGAGTGTATGGAATGGGCTCAAAAACTGACTATCACCCCTCCTTCTGAGTTCAAGATCAGAGGTAATTTTTAATTCTGGCCATTTAACCCTTCAGATCCTGCAGCCAATATCGACCGCAACTTCTGAGCAGCTACACAAATGGTAGGGGTTCGCTCTAATTGGCCCCTTCCCCTCCAAATGGCTGCCATGCAATCTGGAGCCCCCAAGCCTACCATCATGTTAAGGCATGTGATGGTACATATTACACCTTGCCAAGCTGCTGCACCTATTTTACACCTAAAACAATGCAGGTAACATTGCAGCAATACAGACGTTCAATGGTAAGTAAAAATCAGTTGAATAGTTTTAAAAAATATATTAAAAAATATATATATTTCCGATTTATCATAGTAAAAATAATCTGAAAATGTCCAATCTACTAAAATATCATGTTATTAATCCTGTTTGCTGAATGCGGTAAATACAAATAAATCTCAATGCCAGAATTGCCATTTTTTTTACCTTGCCGCCCCCAAAAAAGTAATAAAAAATAGTCAAAAAGTTGCATGTTATTCAAAATTGTACCCCTGAAAACTACAGTTCACCTCATAGAAAAAATTATGACGCAACACATTTTTTTCCCTGAAAATGTTTACAATTTTTGTAAAAGTAAACATAAGAAAATTATCTAAATTTGGTATCGCCGTAATTGGCAACAACAATGATGGAATTGTGTTTTTTTACCAGGGTGGAAGCCGTCTGTACTACACTGCCCTGGCAAGCATCAGTAGTAGTTTTGAAATAGCTGGAAGGCCACGAGTTTGACATCCCTGCTTTAAGACTTCCCATACACATTATCAAGGTCAAACTCGCCCATCAAAGGACCAGAGAACTGCCTGTAGGGTCCAAAGATCCAGGAGAAGACAACCCCATTTATAACTGTAGTGACAACCATTGTGTGTCACCATATTGACAGGCATCTGGTTTCCTTCCAGGATCTGACATAAGAGGAAACCATACAATTCAAAGCTCTACTTATCAGAATGATTCCTTATTTCAGGTGAATGGCACACTTTCTTCAGAAGACACATGATGCAGCTCTGACTCAGTGTCCTCCAGCTATCAGCAGACCATTTTGCGATAGGGAATCATCAGCAGTTTAGGTCATTGTGGTGTTAGCTAAGGCTCTAGGGATTGCCAATACGGCTCGGTGGAAGTGATGACAAGCAGATGAGCAGATGTGAGGACTATTTCCCACCTTCTAAAACAAATTGTTTGCTTCTTTCTCTCCTTAAATCACAACAAAATGTTCTTTCTGTGGCATCGCTCAAAGAAGAACCTAGATCAATTCAATGTGCTCTTCCTGAGAGATACAAGACAAAACAAGTCAATGTGCTTCTTCAAAGCAACGCTTCTGTGGAATTGTGCAATCGCATTTATTTCCAGTTGGTGTGTGAAAGTGAAGAATCGTGGTGACAATCTATGGCCTCGTCAGAAGACTTTCTACCAGTTTGCAGTAGAACACATTGGTGACCCGCAGTGCGGTATCTCTTACATTAAATAACGCGCTGTGTCTTTATTTCATTGTGTCTCTAGGCTGCAGTCGTCACTGAAATGTCTATGCTGCCGTCAGCTTTCCCATAACATAGACTATGCCCAAATAAGAGAAAATGATAGTCTATGAATTAAATTACTGCAGAAAATATTGTGTTATGTGAAACAGTACGGGGAATGTCCATCTAGTGGAGGCTGCTGGAACTTCAGGAGCAATATTGCAGGAAATTACATAGAGCTTCACATTACTCACAACATTGTTTTAAAGTGTTGTATTATGAGCAGTTCTCTAATATAACGGCGTTAAACATGAACAAATAGATTCTAAGGAATTAATTGGTCTCATCAGCAGCTTCTTCACCGGTGGGAGGCTGTCCCCGTAGATGAAGAAGCGTCCACCTGCCACAAGATTGACAGCGCCAGACATTTAGCCCGTCCTTGATAATTTCCTACCTGCATCACTGGTTCAGTTAGCAGTGCAAAGGCAAAAGCTATGCTTCAGCTAATCGGACCGAGGCGAAGGTATGAACGTTGTCAGGGCTGGCCTAAATGTTCAGCCCTGTCAACCTTGCAGCAGGTGGGTGTTTCTTCATATGTGGGGGTAGCCCGCCAACAGGTGAAGAAGCCCTGCTGATGGGACATATTGATTTGTTATAATCGATTTGCTCATCTCTTAACAACACAGCTGTGTATATCACGAGAAATTTTGAGGGTGCCACTAGGAATCCCCTCTATTCGAAAGAGGTTGTATTACACTGCCCAATATTTCGGCTGATAATTGCCAATAAGCGCTCGCATCTTGCAGTGTAATACTGCCGCTGATTGCTCGATGAATGTTCAAAGGGCAATTCTGATTTTTTAACATGCTTAAAAATCAGCGTTTGCTTAGTGGCGCATCGTGTTGTTTAATAGCATTCTGCTGCCAGGAAACCAGTAGACAGTATGGGGACGTGTGATTGCATAGTGATCACTCCTCCCCATGCTGCAGAGGAAATCGCTGCATGTAATAGCTGTGGTCTTCTCTGTTAGTTAGCAAGCAATCTCCGGGAGAGAATGCTTCCCTCCTGACAATCACTTGCTTAACCTCCTGTCTAATAAAGGCTTTAAGACTTTACATGGGCCGCCAATTGGGGCAATTATCTAGGGATGAGTGTTTGTAGGAACTTTTGCTCCCAATAATTCCTCTGTGTAAAGGTGTCATCGATCACCTGATGAACAAGGTTGAAAGCCTTGTTCACTTGACACCCAGTATCAAAACTTCTTGGCAGCAGATCATGGTTTGTGAACTATGATCTGCTGCCCAGAAACAGTGAATCTGTATGGGGAGAAGTGATCACAGTAGCGACCACTCAGCCCCATACAGTAAATACAGTTCTCTCCTCTCTTCACAGTCAAGCAATTATGAAGGGTTCATGATACCAGCCTTCTCAGTAGACTCATGTAAAGTGGTCTTTAACAATGACCTTGTCCTGATGTGGAGGACACATTGTAGAATGGGTGCTTTGAAATACCACATTTAAAGAGGTTGTCGCACGAAAAATATTCTACAGTTTTCAAACCAGCACCTGGATTTGAATACTTTTGTAATTGCATATAATTAAAAAATTTGCACAGTCAGTGAGTTATTCAATAAAATGCCGCTTCCTGCCAGGAACGCCAGGGTTTCAGCTGTTAGACCCATGTCGATCAGCTGATCACTAGAGGATTCTTTAACATATGGTGTTACAAATACAAATTCATGACAAGTACATTTTTTTAGACATTATACTGTTATTCTACTAAGGTTGTACAACTCTAAAAACATGCCACAAGTTTGAAAGCAGTTATAGGGAAAATTAAAATGGCTATACATACTGCTATAATATATTTTTTGTGATACATTGTAATATTTTTCCTTAAAAGAATATTCACCATGGCAAAGTGAGAATGAGCAGTTAAGTAATGTCTTAATTCATTTATTATATTCTTCATTCTGCCACCATAAAATCCTCTATAAACCTCAGGCAGCATGTTATAGAGCAGGAGGAGCTGAGCAGATTGATATATAGTTTTGTGGGCAAAGATTCAGTAAAACTTGTAAGTTATACATTTATATCTCTGCTTTTTCTGAGCTCAGTTGTATGTAGGACCATAACTGATCTATCTGTATACACACACTTACACAGAGAATGCTATCACGCTCATAATAGCCAAATGGGCCATCTGGAGCTCAGAAAGAGCAGAGATATAAATGTATAAATTACAAGTTTTATTAAATCTTTTCGCACAAAACGAATATATCAATCTGCTCAGCTCCTCCTGCTCTATAACATGCTTCCTGCAGATTGCACTGTATTTGGTGGCAACAGATTACTTTTAAAGCAATTTCCATTTCTGGGTAAAATGATGCATTGTATTATGGCAAGTCCAGGGAAGGATTCTCTTGTTGGTTTTCCTTGTGTCATGTAAGGCCTTCTTAGGCCCTGTACTAGGTATAACACAGTATGTAGTCTCAGCTTTGTCCATTGCATTTGTTATACTGATATATATATATCAGTTTGAGAAGGCACCGCGCTCGCAGTAGCACTGCTGCCTTCTCTCTGCTCACCAAGCACAGCACCGTACATTGTACAGTGGTTGTGCTTGATATCACAGCTCAGACCCATTCATTTTAATGAGGCTGAGCTGCGCCCAGGCCATGTAACCGATGAATTTGACATCCTGGCCTAGGGTAAGCTGCGAGAAGGCTGTGGCGCTACTGTCAGTGCTATGCCTTCTCAAATAGCTGATCAGCGGGGGTCTCAGACCCCCATGATCAAATACTGATAACCTATACAGATACTGACAAACCTAACCAAAAGTCTTGGAAAACCCCTTTAAATAAATCAAGGAGTCCATTGTTACTCTATGCAATATTCAGACTGGTTCAGCAGACCTTGCTGGATAACATTGCCTAATATATCAGATTGCAAATTTCCACCGATAAGATTTCAAGAATAAATCATGTGTTGGTAGAAGATACAGTATTCTGATGGATATCGTGACTGGTATTTGTTACATGTTACAAGCCTTATACACCTAATTGTAATTAAATCTATGGAATAGAAACGCTAGGGGTCTCCGGCAATAACTGCTACATAAACATTACATCTCCTCCTGTTTGGCATGAATGGCTTTCAGCTTGGGTGTAAAGTCAGTTCTTTGATCTCTTGATCAGATGAACTGGAATTAGGGTTGGGGGGCCAGGGAGAAAATCCTTTCCTGACCCATATATAATAATCCTTGCAGAATTGATAACTGCAGTGTTTGTGCATGATATCTGGTAGAGAGGAATACAGAGGCTACACTGCATGGGGTATGCACCAGAAACAGTGAGCAGTTAGCTGCCCTAATGGCATGGTTCCACCATCATGCATATACAACTATATACAATATCTATCTATCTATCCATCCATCCATTCAAAAATATATGTGAGATACACAGTCAACAGAACTAAGGTACATGTCCGTATTTCTCCAGTCCACTATTGACTAGTGTTCATATATGTTAATAGTCTAAACACAGTAGTAATATTTTAACTTGCATGGATGATGTGAGAAGAGTCCACTGTTAAATGTAGGTTCACTCCCAATCCAAGCCTGCTCTTTTCAGCAACTATCATTGTTGGATTGGCCACTATAAGTCCAATAGATCCTCCTGGAAGCCCAGGTTCTGCCACAGTCAAGAATTCCAACCCCAATGGGGAAAATACACTGAATATTTAGACACACCTATCTTTCATGAGTGGAGCTTCCCTGGATGGAAAACACATAGACAAGTGACTCCATGAGTACAGCATAAAATCAAGTGAGCAAAGTTCTGTAGATCAATTTCATTATGAATAGACTTTAGAATGGGAAAATTGTCCAATCCATTGTCATCACTGCTCCAGGAAATTTCAGCTGCTGCTTCAACGAAAGTATCTGAGTACATGTGAGTCCTTGCTGTCTCGGAAACAGAAAAGCAAGACCAGTAGTCAGAAAAGAGCAAAAACTGTATCACTGAGTAGTTGAATGACAACATCTGGTTAGATGTATCAAGATTTCTGCTGCACCAGAATTTGGTGAACGCAACCTGAACTCTTCCTGTCAGGTGTCAATAGTTCAATGTTCATAGAGATGACGTAACAGTGTATGGAATGCTTTCTTGGCACATCATGGGTCATCTGATACCTATGGATTCCTGTCTGCACATTGGGGCTTACCTACTGTAAGTATTGTGGATGACCAAGTCCATACCTTCATGGCAGCTGTCCACCCTATGGCAGAAAGACCCTTTCAGCAGGACGATGTACCAGACCACAAAGTTATGCACTGGTGCCTTGAACATGACATGGAGTTTTCCTTGCTTACATGGCCTTCACAGTCTCCAGATCTTAATCCTACAAAGCATGCCAGACACGTGGTAGAATGGGCTGTTCAGAGCATGTCAGTAAGTCCACATAATCTGCAGCAAACTGCAATAAACTAGCCAGAAGCTATCACGTCCACATGGGCCAACATCCATGTAGACTGATTTCAACACCTGCAGTAGCAGAATCTATGCCATGATAAACTGGTGCAGTTCTGAAGGCCAAAGGAGAAACAGCATGCTACAAGATGGGTGTCTCTAATACAGTGGCCATTCACTTTATGTTGCCGCAGAGAGCGACCATACTTGTGGATCACTCCAATCTTGACAAAGAAAACCATAATGTTTCCAATGGAAAAGTACACCCATCCTTATCCCATATGGCTAGAGAGTGGGAACTCAAATTAACAGTCCTAATGTACGGTACCACACTACAGGGCTGACTCCATAGATACTGCAAAATACCTATTTTGTATTTTTCACAAATTATTATCGTCTACAATATCCCATTGATCTTTCAGCAGCAGTTTTCTGCCTCAGCTGCAGTTTTCCTATAAAATGACTTGCAATAGCAATTAAGAGCAGCACCATCAATAGTGAGCACAGCACAGTATGGGCCGGTAAATCCACAGTTTTCAAGGTAAATAAAAATAATATATTGCATATATATGTAGCAAATGCTGAGTGTGTTTTCTACATAGACAATGGGCACAGAGAATAAACTACCGCTGAGGCACAACTATTGTAAACTATTATTCATGGAGATCAATAAAAAAAGCAACAAAAAACAAATACATACATAAAAATGTATACTTTGTAGTTAATATAAGACCCCTAGGGATGTGATATTGGCACGCAGCAGCGTCCTATCCTGACAGGACCCATAGTTTTTACATTGTTCCGCCTACATATGTGTATAATGGTTGTGCACTGACGCAGCGGACCTGTTGTCGTTGACTGTCTATCATAAGATACTTTCAAACTTTGTTCAGTTTTCACCTTCAATGTAATGAAAAACTTCCAAACACTGATAAAAGATGTACTCTTTCAATGCCTTAGGGATCAGAGAGTTTTATATTTCTTGAGACAATAAGTTGTTGTAATGCCTCTCTGTGCTCCTACACTTTTTCAATTGCTCAGTGCACATTTCTTTTGTGAGGTTACCTTGAAGTAGTTCTCAATACAATTAAACAGTAAAGTCATTAGGAAAAATACAAGACATTTTGTCCCTAATCACTTAGTAATCACACAATATGTGCAGATTTTATTATTACATTATATATATATACTGTATATACAGTGCCTTGCGAAAGTATTTGGCCCCCTGGAACTTTTCAACCTTTTGCCAAATTTCAGGCTTTAAACAAAAAGATATAACAGATTTCCCAAGTTTTAAACATCCCAATGAGCACTGTGCAAGAGATCATATTGAAATGGAAGGAGTATCAGACCACTGCAAATCTACCAAGACCCGGCCATCCCTCTAAACTTTCATCTCAAACAAGGAGAAGACTGATCAGAGATGCAGCCAAGAGGCCCATGATCACTCTGGATGAACTGCAGAGATCTACAGCTGAGGTGGGAGAGTCTGTCCATAGGACAACAATCAGTCGAACACTTCACAAATCTGGCCTTTATGGAAGAGTGGCAAGAAGAAAGCCATTTCTCAAAGATATCCATAAAAAGTCTTGTTTACAGTTTGCCACAAGCCACCTGGGAGACACACCAAACATGTGGAAGAAGGTGCTCTGGTCAGATGAAACCAAATCCAACTTTTTGGAAACAATGCAAAACGATATGTGTAAAAGCAACACAGCTCATCACCCTGAACACACCATCCCCACTGTCAAACATGGTGGTGGCAGCATCATGGTTTGGGCCTTCTTTTCATCAGCAGGGACAGGGAAGATGGTTAAAATTGATGGGAAGATGGATGGAGCCAAATACAGGACTAGGACGGAGATTTATCTTCCAACAAGACAATGATCCCAAACATAAAGCAAAATCTACAATGGAATGGTTCCAAAATAAACGTATCCAGGTCTTAGAATGGCCAAGTCAAAGTCAAGACCTGAATCCAATTGAGAATATGTGGAAAGAGCTGAAAACTGCTGTTCACAAACGCTCTCCATCCAACCTCAAAGAGCTTGAGCTGTTTTGCAAGGAAGAATAGGCAAGAATTTCAGTCTCTAGATGTGCAAAACTGATAGAGACATACCCCAAGCGACTTGCAGCTGTAATCGCAGCAAAAGGTGGCGCAACAAAGTATTAATGCAAGTGGGCCAAATAATTTTGCACGCCCCACTTTTCAGTTTTATTATTACAAAAAAAGTTTAAATGATCCAATAAATTTCGCTCCACTTCACAATTGTGACCCACTTGTTGTTGATTCTTCACCAAAAATTTAAAATGTTATATCTTTTTGTTTGAAGCCTGAAATGTGGCAAAAGGTTGAAATATTCCAGGGGGCCGAATACTTTTGCAAGGCACTGTATATATATATATATATCAATAATAATTGGTTCATTAAGCTACTATAGGTCTGGTGGAAGGACTTTATCAGCAGCCAGTATATATGGCACCAGATGGAGCTTGTACAGTAGTGTACTAAGGCTCTACAGCTCAATCCTAAGGAGCTACACAGCCTTTATGTACTGTCTTACAGGCTCTCTCATGGCCTTGTGCACACAGCAGAGCCTAGAAGCTAATTCTACTATAGATACAATGCTTCTAAGAAGAATACTGATGGAGTAGTGATGCTGCAATTTCATACAAGTATAGCATGCCGAATATCGCTATATGGGTCGTGCCTCTGTACTACCAGGAGGTTGCACTAATATGGTCATGATCATGCTAAAATAAAGCAGTTATGTAAAACAGGCCATACATGTGTGGGTGAGTTATCTCCCTTTTTCGACTGATGCTCATGTACTACCATGTCTATGTTCAATCTGATCAACCCATCTAGGTGGCTTGCCTGAGTCATTAGTAATGCCTGGAAGATGATAATAATGATGATGATGATAATAATAATAATGTACACTCATAGGATCAATGATTTACTATTAATGATGTTGATATTGACACTCATAAACATGGCAGGGAGCCTTATGGCAATGCCCAAGGTTTGTATGGCACCTTTAGTAAAGAGCCCAGCAGCCTCTGCTAAGGCTCCACTGGACTGAGAATTCTTCTAGGGAGAATGACTCATTTTTTTCTGTTTAATCCATATGACATACAATAGAAAAATCCTCTGTGTGCCTCTTTATGGAAGAGGGGGCATGCTGCAGTACAGCAGAGGCCTCTATGACAATTGTAGAACAGCTCCATACCTAACAAAACCATAATACAGGAAGGTGTATGAGCTCTTAAAGGGGTTTTCTGAGATTTTTGACCTAATCGTCTATCCTATCGAGAGGTCATCAGTATCTAATCAGTAGTGGTTCTTCTCTCAGGATTCCCGCCGATCAGCTGTTTGAGAAGGTACTGGCACTCACAGTAGTGCTGCAGCCTTCTCGCAGCCTAGGCCATGTGATGTCACTCTCATTGGTTACATAGCCTGATGAAAATGGGGATGAGCTGCGATACCAAGCACAACCACTGTACAATGTATGGCTCTATGGTGGTGAGCAGGGAGAAGTCCGAAGAGCTACTGAGTGCACTGCTGCCTTCTCAAATAGCTGATCGGCAGGGTTTTGGGTGTTGACCTTCTTTCCAGGGAATAGGTCACCAGTATAAAAAATATCTCAAAAAACCCTTTAATGATAAAACTATGTAATATGCAGTTTTACATCACACAACTACACCCCAACTGATCAGGAAAATGAGTGTCCCAAGATCACCGTATAAAAATGGCACTGGAATCAAGCACGCATGCTGTTGCTCCTTTGCTTCTGTTCCTTCGGGGGCTGCCAGAAGTAGCATTTGGCTTTCTCCATCAGTCCCCTAGAGAATGAACTGCAGTAGTATGCATGCTTGACTGCCGACCCATTCATTCAGGGTGATCGGGACACCCATTCTCATGATCAGCAGGGATCCCAGCAGGAGAACCACCGTGATCAGATACTCATCTATTCTATAGATGGAGGATTAGTTTATATCTTTGAACAAATGTGGCACTGCTAGATGTAGATATTGGCTTCAAGTGAAATAAAACCATTGACTATTCTGAATGAAGGCATGGAAAGGTGACAAAAACTATTTTTTGCGTTTTATATTGTTTTTGACATTTCGAACTTTTCCCCCCAAAGGATACACTCTATTCAACTACATCATGGAGAGAGATACAAATGTTAATTGATTATTTGTTTCTAATTAAAAAGGCATTTTGTGAGCTGAAACCTAATTGCAGTCTGGAGACTCATAGACAACAGCCCAGATTTAGGAGAGGTCATAATAATTCATTTTCTGGTAATGGAAGTCATCATAAGACCTTGATATTTCTGTTATCTGAATAGCTATTTGACTATTTTAACGGGACATTATTGGGCATGAGGGAAATACAAATGTACCTTGTGCAGCTGTAGATGAGATCCTCCATCACTTAGGAAAGTATGCGTAAAGAAATAATTATTAATTGCTACACTATCCATTGGCTATACTAGTCTCTATGGATAGATTTACTAATGGGCCAGTCTTCTCCACCAGTAAAGTCTTAGTAGGCTAAATAAGTGGAACTAGCAGATGAGTTAAAACATACTATCATCCATGGATACATTCATTTTTTACAAATATCTATTCATGTAGAAGTCATTGGATGCAACTGTGCATGGCCCTCCCCATGAAAGACTATTTAGTTATGGAAAAGGCCAAGCAAAGGGCAGACAGATGATGTAAAATGGGCAATGAAAAAAAATTGACAATGGAGTGTTTGCACAATAACAAAAATTCTGTGTCATATGGCTGTGACAGCCTTGCAAACTGCAACCAAAGCAAAGTAGAAGGTTATAGCATTGCCCGTATTTACATTACAATGAGTCTCCCTCTCTCTGGTGGACCCTGACCATCCATATGTGTAATTCTACAAGTAATGCAATTTATGGCAGGCTGAAGCTTCCTAGGGCAATAATAAAAGATCATTGGGAGTTTCAGAAGCTGGTCTCACAGTGACCAGCTGATCGATGGCCTGGCTTCCCTCCATAAGACACTCATTTAACAAAACCTAGTTGTTGCTATTTTTCTTCTTGATGTCCTCCCTCAACCTGTATCTCATTCTGAAGCTGCTTCAGGTCGAATACAAGCCCTAGTGACCATCCATAGATGTACTTTTCTTGGAACTGTTGTGCTCACCAGAAACTTGCATTGTATTTCCTACAAGATACTGTAAAGTGTGGTGTTAGCATGGAAGCTCTCTGGGGGACCCCACCACTAGCCAGCAGCAATGGTAGGAGTATGGAGGCAGTAATTAGAAATGTCCTGCAGCAAGTATGTCCTAGAAATAGTGAAAGACACTCTGCCCTGGATAAACAAAATCAACTATGTGGATTCAATGTACAGACATGGAGGCTTGGGTAGAAACATACAGGGACAAACCAGGTAATTTACAGACTAGAAGGTAGAATACACAACATTTCAATCATACCTTTTCCCTTCTGCTCTTACTCCTGTAGTCAATCATAGGGTTTACAAACGGCATTTCATTGCCTAAAATATATATGCTAAATTTACTTAACTCCTATAAAGTATCCAATTATGCATCATAGTTTACAAACATTCTACATCCAATAACTCCACCGCAGGTTTTCTACCCATACCCTGATGCAATATTCTTCATATGCTGTTTCTATAAAGCCAGTGTATATCGGTGACCCATAAATAGTGAAATATCTATTTCCAGGTAAACATCTGCTCTGTTCTCACACTATACGTGCTAGCGAGGCTTTATGATTCATTATACACCAGTGCAAGAAATCTACATTTGCTCTTCATAAACTCTGTGCAAAAAGTGATGTCTTCATTTTATATTTTGTGAAGATGAAACTATATGACTCAGTATGATAAACAGAACTCACTGTATCTTGGCTCCATATACACAAAGTATAAGGTTCCTCTTGGACACCCTACTACATCTCCCATATTAGAACCTATTGTGCAACCCTTGTACACTCAGCTGTTGGAAAAACAAGGGGCTACGTATGTGGATTAAAGGCACAGGCAACACCTGCTTTGATTTCAATGGTTTTATGTACCAGGACATAAGAGACATCTGGTCTTCAGAAGGTCTTAAAACTAGGTAAATACCACCTCAGAAGAATGACAACACAAGACAAATTACAGCGTGCCATCATTTACTTAACAAAAACTAGGCCAAAATGCTGAAGCAGTGTGTGATAAATTAAGTACACCCTTACTGCTTCCTTATCAATTAAGAACACATAGAAGTCTGGTGCTTCTAATCAGATGCCCTTGATTAATTGATCATCAGCAAATGTGACCACCTCTATAAAAGCAGAAGTTTTGGCAGTTTGCTGGTCTGGAGTAGGCTTAAGTGAATCGAGCTTCGGATCATAGATCTGAAGTCGGTTTATTAAAAAACTTTGCTTGTAATGCTGTTCTTATACAGCATTAAAATGTATGGGCACCATGTAGCAAAAGTTTGTCTCGGCCAACGCTGTGCGAGACTTCGGTGAAAGACTTTGGTATGACTTTAGGTATCTGAAGTCAGTTTTGGTACCGAGGTACCAGCCAGTACCAAAGCCTAAGATTTCTATTTTAAAATGTTTTTAAATACGCAGAAAGTTATACCAATTAAACCAATTCAATTTGTACGCTATTCGTACGCTATTCGTACGCATTTGCGTATAGATTAAAATATGTGTATGAATAGCGTACGAATTTTAAAATGCGCACGCAAATACGCATAAATGGCACTCGAGCATGCTCAGCCGAGCATGCTCGCTCATCTCTAGTTATGAGGCCATTTCCAAACAATTTGAAGTCCATCATTCTACAGTGAGAAAGTTTATTCAGAAGTAGAAAACATTCAAGACAGCTGACAATCTGTACGTCCCAGGAAATTCACCCCAAGAATAGACCATGCTCGTAGAAATTACAAAAAAGAAAGCCTCTTCTTTCTATGAAGAACATGGCAGCACAGCTTAAGTTTGCAAAGCTGTATCTGAACAAACCACAAGACTTCTAGAATAATGTTCTTTGCACAGTCGAGACCAAAGTGGAGATGTTTGGTGTGATGTTTGGAGGTGTACTTAGTTTTTCACACATGACTTTTCCATTTTGGTTTAATTTTTGTTAAATAAACGATGAATCTGCGGAATCTGTTGTGTGGTTGTTCATCTGGGATTATATATACCTAATTCAAAAACTTTCTAAGGACCAGATGTTTTTTACTATGACCTGATACGTAAAACCATAGAATTCAGCGAGGGTGCATTCTGTTTTTCTCATGACTGTAACTACACTATGCAGTTGAAATAAAGTGTCACCTAGATTCAGCAAAGGCATAAGAAATGGATATTATGTCTCCTTGCTATTGATTTTTGAAGTTATTGTTTTCAACATTATCATACAAAGTAGTTCATCTAATCTGCAATAATATTGGGGAAAAAACAGTATGGTGAGTAGAAGCAGGAAAGTATGTATTACAGCTGCCAAATAAAACCGCCATATATTTACTGTATAGTACACGTAGTTCCACTGAAACGTCATTAGTAGATTTTACAAGTAAAATCTCAAATATTTCTTTTCTATATTTAGTACATTTACGCTGGCCTAAACCTAGAAAGACCTAAGAAAGCAGTAAGAAAAAAGAAGTTATACCAGTGTACAGGATGCATTACAGATTGACAGACCGCCTTGGCAGAGAACACAGGAACCTACAGCTGCTAACCTTGCACTTTAGTTAAAGGGGTTGTCCCACGAAAACTATTCTACAGTTTTCAAACCAGCACCTGGATCTGAATACTTTTGTAATTGCAAGCAATTCGAAATTTAGCATAGCCGCTGAGATATTCAATAAAATACATCTGTATAGAGCCACCTGATGTTAGTTTTTTTCCTTATTTCTTTGACCGGCTCACTGAGAAGGCCGCACATGCTCAGTTTCATCCTTCACCTGCCTCCTGAGCTGTGATAGGGAGAGCTGAGACACGCCCCCTTAGCTGCAGCAGAAAAGACACTCCCCTTGAGCTGTTAGCTTGATATAAATCTAGCAGAGAAATGAATGTGGAGATCTCTGGATCCATGTGAGGTACAGGGCTGGTTCTAGGTTTGTTAGAAAGAGATTGTTATGTACTATATGATGTCTGATTTTTATTTTTTACATTAGTCATGGGATAACCCCTTTAAAAGATTAACTGATAGGTTGGGCTTAGCTCAAAAGGAGGGGCTTGACCTAATAGGTGGGTCTTAACTTAATGGGTGGAGCTTATCTTAATAGGTAGGGCTTAGCTTGCCTGCTCTTCACTGCAGAGAACCATCTAAATCTCACTGTTACCCATAAAAGGGCATTTTTCTCTAAAATAATAAAAAAAAAGCCTTTTACATTGTAATTAAAATCTCTCAACCCGTCATATTGTGGTAAGTTGTTAAAAATGTTCTGGGAATCTATGTGACAGCCAAGATGGTGGTGATCACCATTAAATCTCACACTGAAGTAATCGCTTACTGTACATCTCCAATTATAAACCAGTACATTCTGGTAGACTTTTTCCACTTTTGAGTCTCACATTATTAATTTACATACAGTATTACGACTAAACAAGCATAAATGTTAGAGAGACATCATTCTTGCCATTACATGCTTGATGGCTATTTTTATTGAAAGAGGAAGGGCGAGCGATGGGATATTAGAGGCATGACATAATCATGACAAGTGGTTATCATAATACATTTCAAATGATGAGTCATAGCTGGGCATTTAATGTGCATAGGGGAATATTTAAGACGTCAGCATGAATACACTCCAGAGGCAGATATTATGTGTGCTGAATCTAAAGATACAGCAGAGTTGCATTATTTGTGATATTTCATAGCAGAATTCAACGACTTGTGTTATATTTTGCTATTACAATGTTGTGTTAAAGTGTAACCGCCATTATATTTTTATTTATGTAATGTAAAGGGGCAGTGATGCTGACCATTTTTGTAATATACTTTAATTACTGAAATCATACATTTCTATTAGAAAAATAGCTCAAAAGTGGAGGATTTTGAGCCTTAGCAACGCTTCTCTGTCTTCTGTTTACATAATAGTGGAGACTGACTCAACACTGACTGTGTTATGTAAACAGAAGACAGAGGAGCGTTGCTAAGGCTCAAAATGGGCCACTTTAGAGCTAATTTTCTAATAGAAAGCTATGGTTTCAGTAATTAAAGCATATTACAAAAATGGTCAGCATCACTGGCCCTATAACATTACACAAATAAAAATAGAATGGCAGTTACACTTTAAAAAACAAACTCACCTCTGCTGTATCTAATAAAGAGAGCTTTACTGTGCCTGTCAATCTTAAATTGGGGATAAACATTCAATAGCTGCTGGCCAAGCAATTGTTCAGCAGACAGCTATCTTTTCCAACTCCCTCATACACCTACACGTATCACTCGGCTGAATGTGTATTCTATGGGGAGAGCAGAGACAGACACTTCTGGTGGTGGCTTATATTTTGGGAGAACAAAAGGATCCTTTGCTCCCCTGACATCATCTGTCAAAGGAGAGTTGAGTGCTCCCCACAAACATTAGAGCGTTGGCTAAACCCTCTGTTCTTTGCGGGTTCGACCAACAGTACACTAATGTGTGTGTGTGTTGGGGGGGGGGCTTTAGAATAAATATATATTCTTCCAAAACAAAAGAACTGGGTATTTTATAGACCTAAGAATAGATTGCATGCTTAGTGTACAGTTGTTGTAATTATGCCACTGTCTGCTGGGTCTCTCGGGTCTTCGTGTTTGTAATGGGTGCAGGGAGTAGACACGACAGCCCACAGCCAGTAATAATAATATAAGGAATAACAATACAAAGAAAATTTCTCAGGAAAAGCTCCAGCACTCCAATAAAATGAAAAACAATTATTTTATAATTCCAAAATGTTAGAAACATGAGTATGTATGTACGCGTTTCAAACCAATATCAGTTTTTAATTGTGCCATAAAGACACATACACTACTAGAGGAACATGTAAGAGTCAAAAAGCTACCGTCTCCTCCGTGACATCTTGGTGGTCTGTTCAGAGGTAGTAACTTAGCTTTTCTGGATCCTTACTCTGGTCTACATTTGAAAACTGCTTTGCTGTACATTGATCATGATGATATACTTGGGTTCTTTGCACATTAACTGGTATATACAATATTTACATATGGGAGATATTATGTAGGCTGGTAAGTTACCAGGACGTCAGATATGTAATTAAAAACACTGCATTCAATTAAGATAACAGTAAAGAGGTGATATTCTGTGGAATCTGTCTAGACTTTAATACTATTTAGTACTAATTACTAGTACTAAATAGTATTAAATTTAAGGGGTATTTTATTAGACTTGTTGGAATATGGCCTCAAAATCAGGCATTTAGATTGCCTGTAATGAATCATCCTTTCTATTTCATAAAATAGCTGCTAACTTTTCGAACAACATTGCTTAATTTAACAATACAGATGACCATATGAAACTTTGTAATATATCAGAGAAATGTATTTTTCTCAACTTACTCTTTTCTTTTTCTCAACCCTACTCTTTTCTTCTCCCCTCCCCCTTTCTTGGCTTCCTTAACATTCTCTGATTTTTTTCTAAGGCTACTTTCACACTAGTGTTTTTTGCGGATCTGTCATGGATCTGCAAAAATGCTTCCATTACAATCATACAACCGCATGCATCCGTCATGAACGGATCCGGTTGTATTATGTCTTATATAGCCTTGACGGATCCTTCATGAACACCACTGAAAGTTAATGGAGGACGGATCGGTTTTCTATTTTGTCCGAGAAAAATTATCCATCCCCATTGACTTACAATGTTTGTCAGGACGGATCCGTCTTGCTCCGCACCACATCGCGGATAGAAAAACACTGCTTGCAGCTTTATTTTGTCCGCGATGGGGACGCAACCAAACGGAGCTGAATGCATTCTGGTGACTCTGTTTCATTCAGTTCAGTTTTGTCCCCATTGACAATGAATGGGGACAAAATGGAAGCGTTTTTCCCCGCTATTGAGATCCTATGATGAATCTCAATAGCGGAATTGAAAACGCTTATGTGAAAGTAGCCTAATTCTATTTTGTGAGACTAAGATGTGCTGTCAGCTCACTGAAGGACCAGATTACATCATACCACAGAATTCTATAGAGGAGGAGACGCAGTGAGCAGCAAAGTGAGAAACAAGTAGAGAGGTACAGACAGGGAGGCAGGAGCAGCTACAGTAATTAATTAAGTGTTATATAATTAAGTGTTAAGTAATTGTTATATATCTTTACTCAAGTGCTTTTTCACATCTATATTGCTCAGTACTTCTCTATAATGTCCATAATGTTAGGGGGCAGAATCTGCTGTCTCCATGTCTACTCTATGGGCAGACATAATGGATAGCTACATTTCACCCATCTGCTCAGGGACAACTGACAATATAGCACATACAGAAGGAAAACTGTCATACAATGCCAGATATAGTGCTATCACTAATTACGATACACTGCAATGTTATTGAAGGTGCGCTTTAAGGGGCTTTCAATAGATCCAGACATCACTAAAAAGGGCCGTACTCACTGATACAAGGTTAAAACACAAGTTCATTGCAGGATGCTGACAGGCCTCGATAATATATGAGGGAGGTCACAAAATACTGATGAACATGCACCTCCTGTGTATAACATTGGCGCCTGTCTGGATACTGCCGTGAACTGGTGTTTTAACCTTGTATCAGTTAGTATGGCCTTTTTCAAGTGACAGGTTGTAAATTTGATTTCCTGTGCAGTGAAATGTATTGACTAGATCTAGCGCACATGACTTGTATTAAGGCGCAACTATATAGAGATATAGAGAAAAGTCTGGATAAAATAGCTCTCTCCTACTACCCTATGGGAACTGCGGTTTTCATTAAAGCCTGTTATCGTGACAATCCGTATCACAGTTATGAAGCATACTTCTATAGGTTCATCATGAGTATTATCCTTGTACAATCAGCCAGATAAATATATCTTATGCTTCACCGACACCTAAGGGGGTTCATTTGGAGATGTGAAAGCCACTGGAACAGAATAACCTGCTGCTGATGCCTTGGCACATGGCGCTTGTCACAGTATCGTGAAAAGAGAAAATGAAACAAATAAAGAGCAAGTGATTTATCATGCTCCAATACCAGTTCTTCAGCTTTCACTTGTCGGCAGTCTAGGCCAGAAGGACCACATTAAAGAAGAACTCCCGCAAAATTTTTTATTCTCTGACCTGTTAGAAAGGTGCATGATATAATCTGTAGTGATTGTCATTTTCTTATCAGAGGCTGAAATTGAGAGTTTCCACTCTCTTCTTATTGTAGCTGGGTCATGTGACCAACTCCCTGACCTCCAACTGACCCAGGACAGCAAGCCAGTCACTTCTCTATTCATTCCTATGAGACTGAAAGTGAGGCTCCCATAGGAATGCATAGAAAATTAGACTTCCTGTCCACACATAAGGTGCTGTGTGAGTTGGTGGGTCTAATTCCTAGTCACATGACACAGATAAGAAACTTCAGGATGATATAACTAAAAAATTCAGCTACTGGTGAGAAAATGACATTCACTACAGATTACATCATGTACATTTCAGCAGGACATAGAATAAAAATTTTTGCGGGAGTTCTTCTTTAAGCCTATAGCAGGGATGATAAATTGCCCACAAACATGGAAATCTATTCAATGATACATGCAAGGTATGTAAGGCATGTGTACACTATAGATGTACCAGTGTGAACAGAACCACACAGCAAGATGTGTATATGTATATATATATATATATATACACTCACCGGCCACTTTATTAGGTACACCTGTCCAACTGCTTGTTAACACTTAATTTCTAATCAGCCAATCACATGGCGGCAACTCAGTGCATTTAGGCATGTAGACATGGTCAAGACAATCTCCCGCAGTTCAAACCGAGCATCAGTATGGGGAAGAAAGGTGATTTGAGTGCCTTTGAACGTGGCATGGTTGTTGGTGCCAGAAGGGCTGGTCTGAGTATTTCAGAAACTGCTGATCTACTGGGATTTTCACGCACAACCATCTCTAGGGTTTACAGAGAATGGTCCGAAAAAGAAAAAACATCCAGTGAGCGGCAGTTCTGTGGGCAGAAATGCCTTGTTGATGCCAGAGGTCAGAGGAGAATGGGCAGACTGGTTCGAGCTGATAGAAAGGCAACAGTGACTCAAATTGCCACCCGTTACAACCAAGGTAGGCAGAAGAGCATCTCTGAACGCACAGTACGTCGAACTTTGAGGCAGATGGGCTACAGCAGCAGAAGACCACACCGGGTGCCACTCCTTTCAGCTAAGAACAGGAAACTGAGGCTACAATTTGCACAAGCTCATCGAAATTGGACAGTAGAAGATTGGAAAAACGTTGCCTGGTCTGATGAGTCTCAATTTCTGCTGCGACATTCGGATGGTAGGGTCAGAATTTGGCATCAACAACATGAAAGCATGGATCCATCCTGCCTTGTATCAACGGTTCAAGCTGGTGGTGGTGGTGTCATGGTGTGGGGAATATTTTCTTGGCACTCTTTGGGCCCCTTGGTACCAATTGAGCATCGTTGCAACGCCACAGCCTACCTGAGTATTGTTGCTGACCATTTCCATCCCTTTATGACCACAATGTACCCAACATCTGATGGCTACTTTCAGCAGGATAATGCGCCATGTCATAAAGCTGGAATCATCTCAGACTGGTTTCTTGAACATGACAATGAGTTCACTGTACTCAAATGGCCTCCACAGTCACCAGATCTCAATCCAATAGAGCATCTTTGGGATGTGGTGGAACGGGAGATTCGCATCATGGATGTGCAGCCGACAAATCTGCGGCAACTGTGTGATGCCATCATGTCAATATGGACCAAAATCTCTGAGGAATGCTTCCAGCACCTTGTTGAATCTATGCCACGAAGAATTGAGGCAGTTCTGAAGGCAAAAGGGGGTCCAACCCGTTACTAGCATGGTGTACCTAATAAAGTGGCCGGTGAGTGTATATATATATAGTTAGATAGATGAAACAACACTTCTGTTCTTCTGGTATCTACTCCATAACACAGTTCAGCAGTGCAGAAACTTTTCTAATGCATAGGAGCCCTCTCCTGAAGAAGTCAGGTCTTGGGAAAGAAGACTTCCTACTCTTCCTTCCCTCTTTCCATGGCATGTGTCACCGTGTCTAACCTAGGATTTCAGGGACAGTTGGAATTTTTTAAGTCCTAAATAAGCTTGGATGATTTATATTGTTTTTAAGTCATGTTTGAACCTACTTTCAATGACGTATTTTAATGCTGATAAAAGCACACAAGCAACACTGATACATACATTACTGCGCGAAGGTTTTCGGCATCGGTGTGGAAAAAATGCTGCAAAGTAAGGAATGTTTTCAAAAATAGAAGTGTTAATAGTTTGATTTTAAATTTATTCTGCAGCAGGATAACCACTCCAAACATACTGCCAATGTTAAGAATTATATTCAGTGTAAAGAACAAGGAGTCCTGGAAGTGATATGGCCCCCACAGAGCTCTGCTCTGCACATCATTGGGTCTGTCTGGGATTACATAAAGAGGCAGAAGGTTTTAAGCAAGCCTACATCCACAGAAGATCTGTGGTTAGTTCTCCAAGATGTTTGGAACCACCTCCCTGTCGAGTTCCTACAAAAACTGTGTGCAAAGGGGGTTCCCACCAAATATTTACTGGCTTTAGATTTCACTTATGTTCATTCATTTTGATGATTGAAAAAAATAAACCATTAACACTTCTATTTTTGAAAGTATTCTTACTTTGTAGCATTCTTCTGACACCTGCCTAAAACATTTGAACAGTATCCAGTATCATATGTTACAAATCTATTACACATGTATTCCATACATTTTAGTGTTTTGTAGCTCTGTAATGTCAGAGTCATGCTGACAGTTCATTTTTCCTCTTGTATGCATACAATAAGGGGTATAGCCTGTTAAGAAGGGTTCAATGTAAAAATGAAAACAGGGGACCCTCCTGGTTCATACAGTCTTCAACAAATTCACAACTACCAAGGCAAAACAATGGTGGTAAATTCAACCAGTCCATGAATCTCACCCAAATCAAGTACAAATTCAGCATGTGATGCAATTTTACAATACTCCAGCAGCACTGCATCGTCCATACTCCCTTATGTAGCCAGCACTGTAGAACATAAGAGTACCAAGAATAAATCAGAAGTTGACAAATGGAGAAGGTGCTGGTCAGTGTTCGGCTCCACTTCATCTATGTAGGGTACACAACTGATCATTTAAAGGTTATGGGCTTTTGACATAAAAAAAAATCTGTTGTATATACATTAGTGGTTACTTTCAGTAAAACAATGCTGCACCAAGTTTCAATCTGCCACATACAACCTCCTACTACTGTATCAATAATACTGAGGGAAGGAGGGTGAAATCGGAGTGCTGTCAAAAATAGGAGCAGTGCTCTGATGCATTTATGTCAAATTCTGAGGCACCACAGCTAGATGGAGGACTTACACGCACTCTGCAGAGGCCAAATGTTACTAGATTTATAATGAAAACTATTCAGAAAGTTGCTTAACCCCTTGACGACATCAGTGTAAAACCCAGGAGCGGGCCAGAATGCCTTCCACTCGCTGAGATCAGGGAAAGCGTTCCATAGTGGTAACAGGCCTGAGGCCTATCACAGGTATATTCCAATGCAGGCTTGCAGGTGGCAGCATTGCATTGGAATATACAACATTTTCTATTTAGTAATGCAATAAATCATATTACTGAATAGAACTGGCAATCTGATGACTGCATGTTGATGTCCGCTAGGGGGAGCTTAAGAAAAGTAAAACAAAAATTAAAAAATATATAAAAAATCAAATCACTTCCCTTTCCCCCATATAAAAATAAAAGTAAAAAATAAGAAAATTAACATCATGGGCATAACCCTATCCCAAAAATATTTATCCCATACAGAGAACGGTTTAACGAAAAAAAAACAAAAAACGGCTGATTTGCCATTTTTTAATCACTTCACCCACTTAAAAAATTTTAATAAAAAGTGATCAAAAAGTCATACAACCCCAAGATGGTATTAATGAAAAGTACAGATTGCCCACCAGAAAATGAGCCTCTAGACAGCTCTGTAAGCATAAATGAAATGTTATGGGCGGTTATAATATGGCAATGAAAAGAGAAAAAAAAATATTTTTTTGTAACGTTTTTGTTTTTTTCAGTATTAAAACTATATAAATGTGGTATCTTTGTAATAGTAAATTATGACATTAGAATGTACATGTCCCGCACAAAACAAGTCCTAATACGGCTATGTGAATGGAAAAGTAAAAAAGTTATGGCCCCGGGAAGACAGAAAGAAAAAAAAGCAGACACAAATATAGAAAATTGTGTCCTGAAAACGTCATGAAAGGGTAAATTTTGCACTTAGAAAACAAAAAAATATAAAGGTGTCCATAGCCTTTAAGAGTCTTACTCTCAGAAAATATTCATGCGTGGAATTAGTCTTCTCACATAGGACAGAAGTAGTCAGGGTGTGCGCAGAAAGAGCATACAGTAGTCATATGGACAGAGGAATACAAATTACATAGTTACATAGATGTCTGAGATGGCTCCTAAATATGTGCCCAATGCATTCTTTGGGGAAAAAAAAACACATTAAAGTATAGTAGACACTTTAAAATTCTAGTATATTTATTAGATAACCATAGAGGAAAGCAATTAATCTCCTCCTTGCTGGGCCTCATTATAATCTCCCCATATAAATTGTACATAAGTGCAACTTACCATGGCAGCTGTTTGTTCAGACAAGCCTTACTTTCTAGTGATTAACCTCTTTACATCTCCTCCATCATCTTCAGTCCCTAACCCTTTTTAAGGTAATCATACATCTGCATCATTATCTCACGTTCCGGAGACAATAAATGCTTCCTGGGGCTGATGAGACATATGCTGCATACGTGGGACTGGTGTGAAGGTGCATATTTTATGTGGAGGCGAAGGTGCACCCCCGCCATAAGCGATCCAGCTGACCAAGTGGGCATGGCATAGGATATTATAATTCTGGTTATTTTAACGGTTCTCCCTGACTACACCTCACAATGATGTGCTAAGACCGCAGGATTCTTAAACACAAAGCAATTAATGGACTGTTAGCATGGCGAGTTGTAATATATAAGGAATTAACCATGTAGCTTCCTGAAAAAAAAACATCTAAACCAAGCAATGATGGGCCAGCACGCTGCTGACCTAGAATGTTCTGTCTTCATTTGTCACATTAAAAGCAGAGAGAAGCAGGAAATAATGGGGAAGCAGGATGTGGTTCACAGAGGCCACCACAGAAACAGCAGGGGTCAAGGTGCTAACGCTGAGACAAGGAAGCTACAAGAAATGAGGGGATCTGTGCTTCAAAAAGAAATGCCACTTCCTCACTACAGTCATGTTCTCCTGCAACCATGGTATCATAGCAAATTCAAGATGTTGCCTCCTGTAGGAGTAAGGGTACAGCCACACAGTCAGGTTTCTGCAGACAGTTTTGGAAGCTAAAATCAGGAGTGGATCATAAAAGGAGAGAAAGTATAAAAGACAAATATGACTTCTCCACTTTTTTGAATCCTAGGTTTTGGCTTCCAAAACTGCATCAGGAAACCTGACCTTGTGGGCCATACCCTAAAAATCCAAGCTCCTCTGGGCTTCTACTAGCTCTACAACAGGTAGAGCTGTAAGTTCCTTAGGGCTGATTTACATGACTGGGCTCGGTCTGGAAAACATGGCCTGTGTGTTGGCAACATCTCTCCCGAGTTCCTCTAAACCAAAACTAACTGCATCATAAATCTCTATGAGCCAGTCAGTTTGGGTCAGAGGAGCCGCAGTCTATCCAAGAGATGCATGGCTGATATACATGACCATGCTCGGGAGATGATACATGGGCTGAGCATGGTCATGTATATCAGCCCTTAATCTGATCTATCCTGATAAAAAAGTTACATGGCTGAGAAATCAATTTTGCATAGCAATATGACCATTTTCTATGTGACTGGTTGTCTATGTAAGTAAACGTTCTAGAATAAACTAGAATGTATTTGAAGACGTGTCAGTATTTATCAAGCAAATTAATGGGCCTTTATACAAGTGCAGTATCTGGATATCAGTTCATATTCTGTATTAGGACATATTGACATCATAGAAGAAGGTCTGCTGCTCAAGGCTTTCTTCATCAGTCAGAAAGGAGAGCTGCCACAAAGAACAGCTCTGACCATCAGACTCAGTGTGACCTTGTATAATGGTATGTTCATGTATGTATGCTCTAGTATCTATTTACTAGAGGATCCGGGGAGGAAATACAAGGCCGTGGATGTGCCGCTGGTGAGCTAGCCTATCGAGTATCAAGGATCAGTAGGCCTATTAAAGGGATTTTTCCTGATATTAATGGCTTATCCTCAGGATAGGTAATCAATATCTGATCGGTGGAAGTTCTTTCGACTCCTGGTACTGTCACCAATCAGCTCTTTGAAGAGGCCATGGTGCTCCAGTGAGCTCTGGCGCCTCTTCCTAGACCAGTAATGTCACGTTTATTGGTCCCATGGTCTAGACCAGGCATCCCCAAACTGCGGCCCTCCAGCTGTTGTAAAACTACAACTCCCACCATGCCCTGCTGTAGGCTGATAGCTTTAGGCCCTCCGGGCATGCTGGGAGTTGTAGTTTTGCAACATCTGGAGGGCCGCAGTTTGGGGATGCCTGGTCTAGACACAGATCAGTCTCATTCAAGTGAATGGGCCAGAGCTGCAATACCAAACACAGCCACTATACAATGAATGGCACTGTTGATGAGCAAAGGTTATCAATAGTTTACTCCTGGAAACCCCTTTAAAGGGAACCTGTCATCAACTTTTGGCTGACTATACTGAGGGCAGCATAAATGACAGAAATGCTGATTTCAGCGGTGTGTCTCTCTTGAGCTAAAAGTGAGTGGTTGCTGAGAACCAGCATCTTAATCATTGCAGCACAGGCCTTGAAAAGAGTCATATCTACCTGAGAAGAGTCATGGTTATTCCTAATCTCCTGCTCTCCCCACCCATCTGCTGATGATTGGCAGTTCTCTCCTAGCAAGAAAGGGAGAAAACTAGGTAGAAGCCTGTCTATCATCATCAGGTGGGCAGAGAAAGCAGGAATTCATAAATAACCATGACTCTTCTCATGAAGATTTGACTCTTTTCCAGACCTAATCTGCAATGTTTGTGATGTTGGTTCTCGGCAACTACTTACTTTTAACTTATAAATGACAGACCGCTGAAATCAACTCACCTATCTCTACTTTATTCTGCTGTTAGTATGGGTAGCATAAAGGTGATGACAGGTTCCCTTTAAATGTCCCTAATCCAAAGCTGTTTTCTTCCCCTTCTTTTTTCGCGCCACAGACCAAATTCCATAGAGAATAGATCCATACCTCTGGATGCTTAATATTAGCAGATGAGTATTTAGGTGCAGAATCCTCAACTAAATCCTAGTTCAGTTTTAAACACATGAACATGGACTTAGGGTACATACTTCTGTCCCCCTTACATGGTTACCCAGCCACTTGAATAGTCAATCTATTTTATGACATACTAAACATACAAGAGGCAGCAGGTCCACCTGGTGTCAACAGTTTTTCAGCAGCTGGATCTTCATAAATCAGCTAATCTGATGATCTGTCATTGTTATTATATCAATTTCTATAGTCTAAACTTCTTTTGCACATGGAATCCTAAGCTTATATAAGTGTGCTGGTTACCAATTTCATATATGTGATTAAAAAAAACAAAAAACTTTTTTAGACTTACACAAAGAAAATAATGACACGGAATCACTGGTATAAATTATTCACTAACCTCTATGAAATTGGAACTGGCATAAACTATAATAAATGTATGTACTCATTAAGAGTGAGGCATTGCACTCCAGTATATAAAAATGTCATGAATGTTTCAGTATTGCTTGCAGTGTGTCTAAGGCTGCTAAGTAAAATAGATTAATACTGACAGTATTAATGAAATAATGCACCAGGGGGCGCTCTTCACAAAATAAATTCAGAGAACTGTGGCTCATGTACAGTGCAGAACAGGTAAGAAAGCATCCAATTTGGGACATCTCATGTTTTAGTGCATAATAACTTAGAAGATGCTGCTATTACAGAAGTGTCTAACGTAAGATTTACGGCTACATTTAGTAAAATACATTTAAATGTGCACAGTACACAGAACAGTGAGCTCTGAAATATATCACAGATTATTGGTGGACTAAGCTAATGATATCTGCAAGTTCTCAATGTTTGCAGGCATAATTTCATGACATCGAGATCTTGTGAAGACTCCTTTTCTTGTAGAAATGAGAACAAGAACCCCTATGTGTCAGCAGCATACAGGTAAACGCATACCTCCCAACTTCGGAGAAGGAGAAAGATGGACAAATTGTGCGGCAAATTTTTTTGGCACTAGGCCACGCCTCTAACTCCGCCCAAAACATAACCATACACCCAATCCCACCCAGTCCCCTTACTGTCCCACATAGTAATTATTCCCCAGTTATATGCACCCATTAATATGGCCAGTTATGTGTCCCCAGTAATATGCCCTGTTATGTGCCCCTAGTAATATGCCCAACTGTGCCCCCAGTAATATGCCCAGCTGTGCCCCCCTATAATATGTCCACATTGTGCCCCCCAGTAATGTTGTGCCCCCAGTAATATGCTCACATTGTGCTCCCCAGTTTATGTTGTGCCCCCAGTAATATGCCCATATTGTGCTCCCCAGTAATGCTGTGCCCCCCAGTAATATGCCCATACTGTGCTCCCCAGTAATGCTGTGCCCCCCAGTAATATGCCCATACTGTGCCACTCACAGAAAAATAAAAAAAAATAAAAACTATATACTTACCTTCTTCCTAGCAGCATCACCAACAGGAGATCTTCTTCTCTAGTCTGGAGGGGGCGGAGCCAAGGCTGACTGATGGCCGGCCCACGCCCCCCCCACCCGGACCGAAGTTGTAGAGAGCAGAAGGGAGGTACGGAGAGCCTGCAGGGGGGATGGGAGGGATTATGGATGAAGCAGTGAGCCGATTTTGTCCTATGGACGCAGGAAGAGCTGCCAGTAACCGGGACATAGCTCCCCCGTACCGGGACAGCCACTGCAATCCGGGTCTGTCCCGCTGGATCCGGGACGGTTGGGAGGTATGCGTCAGATATCTCATAAAAGAACTTTATTTTACTATCTGCTTCTTATTGTTCCTTGAATATAGGAAGTTTATAGAGGAAGTTATCTCCAACAACATGGATGGTGCCAAGCAGATTATAGTCCTGATGGGCTAGGAGGATCCACGGTGACCTGGGTAAATGAGCTCTATGCTTGACAAGGGTAGGATAGATAAGGGCCTAAACCTAGATCCCTAGTAAGGAGGAAAGCAGCATATACAGAGTTGGACTGGGACTCCCTGGGCCCTCAAAAAGAAAGTTTCTCAGGTCCCAACTCCTATATCATCAATGGGTTTTGATTCAAAAAAGCAGACCTCAGTTAAAATTTATTGTGTCCAAAGGCAGATCCATTTTTTTTTCTGGACCTTTGGGGCCCACTAAGGTATCAGAGCCTGGGCCCACCAGAGGATCCTCTGGTACTCTGGTGGGCCAATCCAACCCTGATCATAATCTCTAATATCAGGGGTTATGGGATATTATATGTGCATACCTCCCAGGTGTCCCTCTTTTGGAGGGACAGTCCCTCTTTTTGACCCATGTCCCTCTGTCCCTCTTTTATCCTTAAATGTCCCTCTTTTTGACCTGGAGGATTAATGTGCATTAATAAATTTACTAAATTGCTCCTTATTAAGTGTTTGTATGGTTTCCACCTATAAATTAGACCAGAACTCCATTATTTGGTGCAATTTGGACCTTAAAATATCTATAATCTGATGATTTATGTGCTAATATTTATATGGACAATGAAGCGCAAGAAAAAAAATTGCCGCGGGGCTCCAGTAATTATGCTTTGGGCAGATTTAGAGGTGTGGCCTAGTATGAAAAAAACTGCCGTGATGCGCGCTGCACACATTGTCCCTCTTTGCAATTTTCAAAAGTTGGGAGGTATGTATGTGAGATATATAAGTAGATATTACCTTATCATTACATACTAAGTGCCAACTGAAACTCTTTAGGCTACTTTCACACTAGTGTTTATATATTTTCCGGTATTGATTTCCGTCATAGGGGCTCAATACCAGAATAAAACGCTTCAGTTTTGTCCCCATTCATTGTCAATGGGGACAAAACTGAACTGAAGAGAACGGAATGCTCCGAAAAGCATTCCGTTCAGTTCTCTTTAGTCTCCAGACCAGAGAGCAAAACGCAACATGCTGCGGTTTGCTCTCCGGTCTGGGCATCTGTACCAAGACGGATCCGGAATGACCCCCAATGCAAGTCAATGGGGACGGATCCGTTCGGTGTGACACAATAGTAAACGGATAAGCCCTCCATTGACTTTCAATGGAGTTCATGACAGATCCGTCACCTTGCACTTTTCCTTCGCAGCTCCCTCCTCCCTCCAGCAGGGGGCGCTGTGGGGAAACTTCCCATAGTGCGCGCCGTCCTCTGGAGCTGCTGGGACAGGTCGGGAGCTGCTGGGACAGGTAAGTATACCCCCCCCCTCCTCAAGATAGTGTCTGGTGCAGGTGTGGGGCCGGAGCGTGGTTCCGGCCCCACACGTGCACCTGCGGCAGCACTGATCCGGCGGGACCCTTCACCCGCCGGATTCGTGCTGCCGCTAGTGTGAAACTGTCTAGTCAATCTGGTCATTGTATGCTCAATACATTCATAAGATAAGGAGAGTAAGATCTACAACAGGCCCGCAGACATACAGCGATCTTTCGTTCCCTATACCCTGTATTCTATATATCCTGCCCCACCACTTACATCTGAGAACATTAAGGGTGATTTACTAATTATAATCATGCAGGTGGAATTTGCACATAAAAAGTTTCATGGCAATCTGAGAAAAGTGTCTAAAACAGTAAATGTACATAGTGAAGTGTTTCAGACACTTTTCTCGACTTGTCCCTCAAGACGCATGGCTTAGCAGGAAAGGGGCATGGCTTAAAATGCAGCAAGTTACGCCAAAATATTGCTGCAAAATACTACCATAAAGTAAGCCAGCTAATAGGTGGTATGAACTTAGACTAGACGGTCTAAAAGTGTGACACATTTATCATCAAGCATCAGCAGCTGTCATAAATCTGGGGCAGTTTTAGACTTCCTGGTTTACAGGGGTATTCTCATCTGGGACATTTAGGGCAGTGTTCCCAGTCCTCAGGGCCCACCTAACGGTCAGGCTTTCAGGATTTCCTTAGTATTCAGTAGGTGATATAATTAGTTTCAATGCATCAGGATTTTCCAGAGATGTTCATTCTGTGGGATATTCTCAAATCATGAATGGTAGGTGGGTCCTGAGGACTGGAGTTGGGGAACACTGATTTAGGGCATATCTATAGGATATGCCATAATTGTCCGATAGCTGTGGTTCCCACCTTTTCTCAATCCACTGCTATGAGACTATACCTAAAAAAAAAAAGCTGACCGCTGAATGGAGAGGTGGCCACAAATGTGCTGTGTCCTCCCCATTTACCACTATAGGACTTCTGAAAACAGCTGAGCGTGCTTGCTCACCTATTTCCAGAAGTCCCCACAACAGTGAATGCAGAAAGCCAAGCAGGAGCTATGTGCTCTTCGTTCATGACGGGGCCCCGTTCTTTAGATAGGAGCAGGTCCCAAAGGTGGGACCCACACTTATCAGACATTTATGACATACAGTATCCTATCGATATGCCATAAATGTCCATATGAGAAAACCCCTTAAAGGGAGTCTGTCACGTAATTTCACTCATATAACTACCAGTAATGGCCATTTTTCCATTAGAACAGGGAAAAAAAAGGATCCGTTATTTTGAGTATCCATTGTTCTCATTTTGAAAAGGAAAGCCTGCCCAGCTGGGCACTTTGGAGCTGTTTTTCATAGGAATAAAAGAATAAAAGTGCATTTCCGGGACATGAAATAAACACCAAATGACATAAAGGCATGGCTATAATGCTTTTACAATGTTCTGATGGCCATGGATGGTAGTTATATTAGTAAAATTTACATTACAGACTCCCTTTAAAGACTGCGTTGTTCACATCACCATTTCATTTTCCATTCTTCTGATCTGTCAGAAGAACAGAAAAAAAAAACCTGATCTTTTATTTTGAGCATCCGCCATGCTTACTTTGCATCTGTTTTCTCTCATCAAAAATAACGGTTCTATGATGGAACTGACACAAATGTATCTAAAATGAGCATAACGGATGCTCAAAATAAAGGATCTGGTTTTTTCTGTTCTTCTAATGGATCAGAAGAACGGAAAATTAAACGGTGATGTGCACCCAGACTAAGTTCACACATTATGCAGACCTTCTTGTCTTTTCACAGAGGAGAACATCTACCTACCCTATTAGTTCCACCTCCGCAGACCCAAGCATAAGTTCATAAGACACCCCTTAGCTCCTGCCACTTACACCTGATGGAAATGACGCAAATGGATATAAAATTAGCATAACAGATGCTGAAAATAAAGGATCAGTTTTTTTTCTGTTCTTCTAATGGATCAGAAGAACGAAAAATGCACCCAGCCTAAGTTCACACATTATGCAGACCTTCTTGTCCTTTCACAGAGGAGAACATCTACCTACCCTATTAGTTCCACCTCCACAGACCCAAGCGTACGTTCATAAGACACCCCTTTAGCTCCTGCCACTTACACTGTCGGTCCAGCTCAATCAAATACTGCCATGTTAATCTTACAGACCTGTAAATATGCACTCTTGTTCAATTTGCATTCATATAACATGGGACAGTCGTATAATCTTGTTAATAGTCTTTCAGTACTTTTGTTCAACGCAAGTTTCAATAGATTCCTACTATACAATTGAAGTACTTCTAGGACGATTTAACATGCTGCCGAAAAGTCCGCTAATAAAATCATTTGTTGAGGGCATAACTACCACTTGTGCTCCTGTCTACTTTAGAGAACTGTTATTTCTTCCATTAAACATGACACGCTGTGTTAAGCCTATGCCACTTAATAGTCCTCCTTTGTGTGTCCTGAAGAAGGGGTTATCTGAAGACGTACAGATAGGCTTTTGGTTTAGGTTTCCTTCCTCTGGCTTAACTTCTTTTAGTTGTGATCCTTTTCACCGCATGTTAAATGATTTAGTGATCTTATTTCATCCCCTGAGACAGGTTGCTTCTTTCTTCCTTTAATTAATAAATTAGCCAGCAAAATGCAGTATCTCTAAGCATTAGGATGACCTATGAAATTGAGGGCCAATGCCAGTAAGAATAAAATGCTATTTTACCTTACACTACAGATCTTACATTAAAAGTTTATCTTTATAAAGCAATTTCAAACTGAAAGCAGAATACAAATTGTTTCTAAGGAACCGGCGGCATAAATACTTTGGAGAACATAATGTATTTCATAAGGCTACAGTGCACCATTCCTTTGTTCTCTTACATGTGCAAATATCCTGACTGACTCCTTGTGGTTTCTATATGTGATTACCCCACGAAGAGTATTACTATGTAATGACTAGGGCTTGTGTTGAGTGAACTTGTGTTTCAAGTTCAGAGTACAAAGTTAGGGTTATCTAAGACTTCTGTTATGGATTCGGCTACCACGGACCATAAGTTATGGTCCGTGGATCAGAATCTATAACAGAATTCTTAGATAACCCGAACCTCATACACCTAACTTGAAATACAAGTTCGGTCATCCCTAACTAGGGCATATCAAGCGACGTATTATTGCATTACACATGCAATAAAAATATTGTAAGGCTTTTTATATGCATTACATTTTCCTCTCCGGCAGCGCCCCCTGCTGTTTCTCCTTCTGACAACCTTCTCCTGTATTGAGAGGTGGACTAACTTGCTGCTCCCTTCTCATAGGGGAATAGGTAAACCGGCCCAGACACCTTCCATTCATTCATTCCTACTTCTAAATTCACAAAAATACAAAGCTATATTTCTCTCTAGACAGTGGAAAAGGAAATGGTGGGGGCCATTACATACCATATCTATGTCCAGCACTATACAGTAGGTGGGGGGCTGTTTTCTAGGCAGGGGAAGAAGGAATTAACAAGCTCATTGCAAAGCATGCAGGGGGATGCAGGTGCCTAAGGCAAGGGCTACACGGCGACAGTTGTCACGCGACACCCGTCGCAGACTGGACCCCCGAGTAGCGGGAATCCCATAGAAATTAATGGGATGCCGCCACAGACGCAAGAAATCCAACCGGCGGCATCCCATTCATTTCTATGGGATCCCCGGTACTAAGGGATCCGGGCTGCGATGTGTGTTGTGCGATGGGTGTCGCTTGACAACTGTCACCGTGTAGCCCTTGCCTAATTGTCTTAAATAAGCTGCTGCCCTCCCGCAGAAAGGGAAGGAAGTCCTTGGATATGTGATTAAAATAAGAGTTTTAAATTCATGGTATAACCTTTAAGGTAGGAGTCATATAAAATGTAATACAGATTTTTATAGGTATGAAAAATACTGGAGGCTATGCTCAGTACTAAAGCTCACCATAGCCATATGAAGTATATTAGGAACATCTTTTCCAGTCTACTATAACAAAAATTGTTATGGTAAGTATAGTTTAACAGTGTATATCATAGGTGTTATTAGTGGTGTGAAATGAACCATATTAAATTTAAAACCGGATAACCCAACGTGTTAATGGTTGTAGTTAGCGCTAGGCATTGGAGGTCTAGTGCCCAGGGTGTGTCATGCAGAGAGCGGCGCTATGTAAAAAAAAATGCCTGCCCCATCCCTAGTTGCAGGGCAGTCTTCAGAGAGAGGGGAAGGGAAATAAGCAATGCTCCTCCTTCTCCTCTAGATACCAAGTGACAATACTGCTGTTTTTTAGAGCAGCAGTCAGTCAGTAGAGGCTGATGTCCACTGCTTTACCAATCACATACCTGGCTGCACACTGTCAGACAGTGCACATCGCTACGGAAGAAGAAAGAGCTGCAGCCTCAAGTCACCATCGTGTCTATAAGTGGGAGGCCAGAAACCTCATTTGGTTGGGTCCAGACTGAGATCCCGCTCACGGTCACCAGACCCAGAAAGTGAAATCCCTGTATCATAGTGTTATTTCATGAGCAGTTCACTATGTGTAGATTTGAGATGAGCAAATCGATTCCAACAAATTGATTTGTCTCATTAGCAAGGGTTCTTCACCTGTGAGGGTCTGTTCCTGCAGATAAAGAAGTGTCCACCTGCCTGCTGACTGACAGAGCTGGACATCTCACCGGCCTTGACAGTCTCACATCTGCGCCACTGCTCTGAATAGCACTGCAAGTGCAGAGGCTGTGGTGTAGCAGCACATGCGCAGTCACTGCTTCAGTAGCGGAAGCACAGCGTCTACGCTTGAGCTGATACACAGATAACAGCAAGGATGCAAGATTGTCAGGGCTGAGTAAGATATCAATACACAGCCCTGTCAATCAACAGGCGGGTGGACACTTTTTCACCTGAGGGTACGACCCATCACAGGTGAAGAACCCTTGCAGATGAGACGAATCGATTCAGAAGAATCAATTCGCTCATCCCTAGTGCAGATTTTTTTTTTTTTATAAATGCTTCCCCCTTAGCATTCGCCAGTAGTCTAACAACTGTGACCCATCTGAGATTACTGTTGAAGGAGATCCTGTATCTCTGCCCTGCACCATCACAGTTAGGGATTCAAAATCTGTAAGTCAGCCCATAGGCAGATGTTACTATAGTTATTTACAACATCTTTAGTAGCTTTATGGTGACTGCAGACAGAATGGTAATGATGAGGCCACATTCACATCAGCGTTAGCAAATTCTGTTCTTGTGCTCCATTAGAGGAGCAGAACAATGAAAATAATGGAAGTGCCGGATCTGGCACAAAACTGAAATGAATGGCGTTGAATAGACCCCACTTGCATGCAGGATGTAAACTTCCTGTTTGACAAATGGCCACTGCTGCGGGAGCAGGTCACTGCTGCGGCCAATGATTGTCCACAGCTGCCACCAAATCGCCAATCTCTGGCCGCAGTGGATTCAAACAGCAAGGAGACAGTGCTGGGAAGCACATCAGTATTATTCCCTTCGCAGTTTTGTCCATGAGGAGTTGCACAACCCCTTTAACTGAAGTGTGCACATATTGTTAAAGGGATGTTTCACTTTGAAAGGTTGAGTCTCTTACAAACACCCCCCCCCTTTCCCAATAATACAAATTTAATGAGAAGTCTCTGGAGATTACAGAGCAGTGAAGGGTCAAGGCACGCACATACATATATCAGGTTTGCTGATCATCCTGTTTCAAGGATCTTCCAATAATGTCAAAGCATTGGATCTTAGTACATGTATTATACAAGATTAGTAACTTTTAAAGTAACTTTTAAGAAGCAAGTATTGAAAATAGCATACAGTATGTAAAATTGGGAAAATGATCAGGCCCTTGGTCTCTAGTTATATATTCAAGCTGTCTGAGGCCATGGACATGAAATCCCAATAGGCAACCTGGTTATAGACAGACGCTAATCTATCCACCTCTACCTTAGCTGGAATTTGGGTAATAACTCCAATTTCTGGTGCAACAAATTCACACAATATTACAAGATGCTAGCTTAACAGACATAAAATCACAATTCAACCACTGGGCTGCCCATGTCATGGCAGAATATCGCAATTCTTTTCTTGTTGTAATAGAAATCAGCCCTCCATGTACTCCTGATAAGGCCCCATTCACACAAGCGTATTATTGCCACACAAGCGTATTATTACCATTCCACAGCCCCACAAAAACTAAAGAACATATCCTATTCTTGTCTGTTTTGCGGACAAGAATATACATTGTTACAATGTATCCCAAAAAAAATCGGATGAAACACAGATGTCACATGGATGTCGTCCTTATTTTTTGCAGACCACACCCTAAGGGCCCATTCACACGATCCAACGCACGATGGGCCCAATGACCCATGATGGGCCAAGGCACCCATTCATCCGTATTACTAAAGAGAGGACATGTCCTATCTTTTATGGAGTGGAGGCACAGATCGGAAGCACTACAAAGTGCTTCTGTTGGCTTTTCGGTCTGTGCATCGGCATCACAAAAGATAGGACATGTCCTATCTTTTGTTGTATTTTGTGGATCTTGGACACATTAAAGTCAATGAGTCTGCATCGCAATATGGGATTCACACGGCCGGTGCTTGTGCATGGAGACCTCACGTTCGTGTGAATGGACCTTAAATCTGTAAAAAAAACTTGTGTTTATATAAAGCAGTCAATGAGAAAAGGCGGAACCATATAGAGGAGTAAGACAGCAGAAGACTGGACCAGGGGCGGATTGGCCATAGACTTTATAGGTGGTAATTAACTCAGTGAGAATCAGGTACTTATGTACCTGGCCAGTGACCTGCCCTCCTGAATTCAACTATGTCCCCATCTCACCTCCTAAGCCCCCTGCTCCATATCTTAATCAGAGACAACTGGAAAAGGAAGAGAGAAAATGGCCGCTATTGATGGCCAACTCAGAGGAACATGCTTTTGGGCAATATATTGAGCGGCTCTGTGGTATGTGGTATTTTGCACTATGGTATTGCTGACCCCTCTACTTTTGTTGCCATGCCTCCTGTCAATTTAGACCCTCCTACAATATGGGGCACCTTTTAGGTATTTTTTTCCAGGGCCACTTTAGGTTCCCAATCCGCTCCTGACCTGGACCAATGGTTAGTCATGAGGTGTCTCTTAGACTACCTTAGACTCCCTATAGGCGTTGTAGCTAAAGTGTAGTCACAGATCGCAGCTCCTGTAGAGAGTTTCTAACTGGACAATTGCATAAAAAAAACTAAAAAAAACTATTTACAAGAAGAACCGGTATAGCAACAGTGCGTCTGTATTATTACAATGTGGAACACCAAGCACCTATCCTGTTCATGTATTAATGAATACAATCATTAAGGAGAATATTAGCCATGAGTTTGCGGTTTGATCAGTCTATTTCCCATGTGCATATCCTATAATGTAACCTCCAGATTACACCACAAGTAGTAGACTCCTACCTGCTGAAGTACGGCACGTGTTACTAATGCAGAATGAGATTTCCGTGTAGTTCGCAAACATCTCAGCAGCTATTTCTTAAGGCAACTGCTCCCCTTACTGACCAAACAAGTAACTAAAAGGAACCGTGAAAGCAGACATGTCAGGACCAGCAGTATAGAAATTCATTGTGTTCAGCCTTGCCGTTCAACTTCCCATCTCCTTAATTTCCACATGTTCACCTGAAGGGTATTCCCCCGCAGGGGCGCTGTACACTTTGAAAAGAGACCGTGACTAAATCCATGACAATTTGATCATCTAGCTGAATATGTGTCAATGTGGAATCCATCAATCAATGTGTGCAGGGACAAGACCAACCGGCTGGGCTCGTGGCTAGCTCAGCACACCATATCATGGTGGACATAGCCATGTCTTCTCTAACATCCTGTTTCCGCCATTCACTAATTCTTCTGTGACATAACAAGCTCCTAATAACACAGAAAAAAAGCAGTGCTGAACAGGGCAGCAGATGTCAGAGCACAAAGGGCTTCGGCTAGATTGTGTGCAGGGGGGTGCCATGCACCTGCCACAAATCCTTGTCTGAAATATGAATGTGGAATGTGTCCTTGTTAACCCGTTAACCTCCAGGACGTCCTGCATGTGACAATATGTTCCCAATTTAATAACTGGTGCAAAAAAAAAATAATAATAATAAAAAAACCTCACCTAGCTCTGAGAAAGACATTGTGCAAAAAATATACTCACCTAGCTCTGAGAAAAACATGGTGCAAAAAATATTCTCACCTAGCTCTGAGAAAAACATGGCTTTTTAGTACTCATTAATCACGTATCTATTGCAAACCTCTAGAAATAAGAGCGTAAAGGATGCGCCGCATCTTCACATGAATATAACCGTACAATGGGAATAGGTGACGTTAGCCATGGTGAGGTATGGTAATGTCTACCTACTCTGGGACAACTGCCTCTGCACAGGGCGCCTAGAATTTCATTCCAAAAATACCTTAATAGGCAAAGGTGCCTCAGATCAAAACTTAGAGATGTTTTTTGATCCCGATATGGGAATCTATTCTCATTTTTTTCTTTTGTTCTTGGTGAAAAAAGGGGGATTGTCCTGGGAAAAAGCAAGACAAATAGGAGTCCTCCCCCTCATGTTCTACCTCTGGCTGCCCTGATAACGGATCCCAATAATCAATCTCCTCTCTTTTGCAGCCTAGGCAATGTACATCTACTGTCAGCCCAAGAGCAATTTATTTTTTTTCCCCTCGTTCAGACATGTTTACCGAGAGCAGAGGGCCTCCACAACACAAATGAAATAAACTTTTCTCTCTAATTGAAATGATTTATCATGCAGGATGCGGCAGCTGCTGTGGGCTAGGTCGTGTCACTTATTTCAGTGAATAAGACAGCGAGCGGTTCTCAGGTTGCCCGTACAGGTGCCGCACAGACAGGCCGTCTCCATGGGAACGCATGGGGCCTGAATGCACCAAGGACGGGAGTGTAGGAGGAGGACCTTGTATAGCCTCCCTCATCCCTCTCTCCCTCTCCCCCCCACCTCCTCCTCTTCACTCCTTCACTGTGAGCAACCAACCCTAGAATCCACCAATCGATAGCAGCTCCTGGGGTGGGCCTGGGACACTCGGATTAAGGAGGCTTTTTTTTTCCCTTTAAAGCCAACAGCTGGGATATAGTGATAAAAGAAAAGCGAGCCGCATAAGTCGCGAGCTACTTCCTTTCAGTTAATGTCACTGTCCCCTTTTCGGATAGAAGGCTATATATATAGAGCGCCTGTGGCCTAACGTGCGAGGTCGTTAGGGATGCAGCAGGAAGCCAGCGCGGGGAGTGTCTTGAGCACTTGCTGTGGTCGGTGTTGGTGCTGGGTTAGGAGTCTATTTTTTTTTCTCTCCTCTCATCTCCCTGCTGCCGCCTTCTCCTGTCCTGGAGGTATTTCAGTGTTGCCATAGAAACCTGGGCAGGCAGCTCTCCCTCCTTCTGCTCCCTCTCTAGTGCCCTGCGTGCCAGGCCGGGCCCAGAAACACTGAATGCAGAGGATGTAATAAAACGGTCACCGTCCTGCCATCCTGAGAGCTTGTGTCGACAGGTCACATGGAATAAGAACATGCGTGATGCATCCAATGGGATATTTTCAAGTCAACCAAGACTTTACCACATGTAACCTCTAGCCAGGAGGAAAGAAGGGGACAACCAGTTTAGTCCTGACTCCACATGTCACTGACAGGCGTACCGGAGGGTCCGAGCGAACATCTCACACCGCCCTTCGTTGCATATTTGCTTCCAATTGACAAATTTGACAAGCTTAGCCTGAGTAACAGAAGTTTGCTTCCATTATTAAATTCTCCTGTCAGCTGAGGGGTATCTGCCACATCTCAGTCTCCCATTTACTGAAATGACCAAAAAAAACACACAAAGGAATGCTTCCATTTTTTAATAACCTGACCTGATAATAACCATGCATACTGTGAAAATGACCACCGCAGCACGTGTAAAATTAAACAACTAGACGCGGTCGAATCAACCTCTTCTTGCAGACGGGACCACTAAAAAAGAGTGTCCCCAGCTGGCTAAAAATAACCCAGAGAGCGACGCCACAATGTGGGCAGCAGAGGGAGGCAGCTCGATGGGCGTGCAGAGGGGGATCCACAGGCCAGGGCTCAGTCACACGTTTCAGAGGCGCTGTCCTGACACACAGCTGTGCGGTCATACAACAAAAAGAAGCGCGCAGCGTTGCTTTACCTCTCGCTTCTCAAGATAAGAGACAGTGGAGAGCTCCAGGCTGAGGCTAAATTGCACATGCACAGGCAGAGGGAGGGAAAAAATAATATTAATCCTTGATGCTATTAATAATTAGATGTAAATAACAGGTAGAACTCAAAGGCTATTTAAAGGGGCTCTCCAAGCCAACGTACAGAGGTAGCAAAGCGTGTTTCTTCCCCTATCATAAATGTGAGTCAGGCCTTGTTCACACCTCAGTTATTTGATCAGTTATTTACATCAGTTATTGTGAGCCAAAACCAGGTACGGGTCAAAAACACAGAAAAAAAAACAGTTGCAGATCTTTTCATTATACTTTATCACTGTGTAGCCTCCACTCCTGGTTTTGGCTCACAATAACTGATGAAAATAACTGATCAAATAACTGATGTGTGAACAAGGCCTTAAAGAGGTTATCCAGACTACGGATATAAATCGATATTGTCCAGATCAGGGTTGCCAAACGTCCGTAAATTTATGGACAGTCCGCAAAACCTGGGTGTTTTCTTCTGCTGTCCATAGCGTCCGGCAGAAAAAAAAAACATCCGTGAAACTGTGGCCCGAACTATGAATTCTACACTGCGCATGCGTGCGCAGTGCAGGGAAATGGAAGCCGATGCATCGCGACACACACGCTGGAAAGGAGCGAGGAGGAGGAGTCCCACGCTGACCACCAAAGAAAGTCTTCTGTCTGCAGCATTCCCATGCCATGCTACAGTGGGACAGAGCAGCGGAGCTGGTGCTGCTGGCATTTAGTTAAGGTATGGGGACAATTAAGCTGCTGGGGGGCCACTATTATGGTATGATAGAAGACTGGGCACAAGAGACAATCATTTTAAGTGAAAAGAGGTTATTATATGCTGCTCACTTGTTCAGGAATGCTTGTGCTGCCGGTGACTTGATCCCAGAGCCTTATGCAGCACAAGCATTCCTCAGCAAGTGAACATATAAATAATCCCCTTTCACATAAAATGGCTACCCCTTGTGCTCAGTCTTCTGACTTCAAGGCAAATGCAGGCTTAGCTGCTGGGCTACTGTGGACACTATGAAGGTCTATCAAAACTACAGTGGGCACTATAAGGGGCAATCTAAGCTCCTGGGGGCACTGCAGGGGACACTAGGACGGGCTATCTGAACTAAGGGGGCACTACGAGGGGCTATATAAGCTCTTGGGGGCACTATAGGGGGATATCTAAACTACTGGGTGCACTATAAGGGAATATGTAAACTACTGTGGGCACTATAGGGGGCTATCTAAAATCCTGGGGATACTGCAAAGGGCTATCTAAACTACTGGGCACACTAGAGGTAACCATTTAAACTACTGGGGGCACTGTAATTACTGGGAGCATTATAGTGGGGCCTTATTTCTGGGAGAACTACTGTAGGCACTATGAGAAAAAAAATTTTCTATTAAAGGGAATTATTACTACTACTACCAGGGGTACTTTTGGGGGTGTTATCATTATTTGGTACAATATGGAGGGCACTACTGCCAACATGGCTACTTTCGTGGAGCATTATCAATATTGGGGCACTATTACTAATGAGGACACTCTGGGAAAAAAATATTAGTATTAGTGGGATTTTGGGGAGCACTATTACTATAGGGGGCCTACCTATATGGCACTGTTAGTTCTACAGTATAATATCTGGGGACATTGGGGAGCACAGCAGCACAGTATTGGGGATAGCAGCAGGATAACACTGTTGGGGCACCAGGAGGATAGAAAAGTAGGGAATCTAAGGTGAAGTGGCTGAAAGAACTCATCATGGCAGTCTGGGCCAAATAGAGAAGATGAGAAAAGAGAACTTCTACATCAGGGAGACGTCACTGGATTTATGAGGTATGGGGTGCTGTATCATCTTGTATGTTTGGTATTGGTGAATGTAATGTCCATGTAAATATGTCTCACCTATGTTCTTATAGCCATTTTCTGCAGCTCTGGTCTGTTAAACTGCAGCAAAGACTTGCCGGTATATGGCATATTACTGCTGCAGCCAATCACCAGTCAGTGGTTTAATGATGAGAACTGGCTGCAGTGGGCACATGCCACACACCTGCACATCAGTGTACACATCACCAACACTTGCACGTCACATCCCTGTCAGTCTTTGTTTACATGGCCACAGCAATGATGTCAGAAAGTCTGGCATGTGACAGGCATAATCACTGCAGCCATATAAACAAAGCACTTAGACTAGAGCGGCTGGGACGGAACAGCTGAGAATTGTTGTTTATTTTCCATATGCTGCTGCCATATTTAATTTTTAAATACTGGACAATCCTTTTTATTCTGAGGTGTTTTTGATTCAAGGGCATTTTGAGGACGTGGAAGGGGACGTGTCCTGTAAAAAGGGGCGGGGTGTATGTCTGTAAAAATTTTGGGCTGTGAATTTTGGTTCAGTTGTCCAGAAACATCTGAAAGGAAGGTTGGCAACCCTGGTCCAGATGAGTTGGGGTCTGACACCCAGCACCCCCAAAAATCTGCTGTTTTAGACTGCCACAACATCAGAGGCTATACAGTGTAGAGAGCTGGAGGCAGACAGCTCCATACACTATGTAGTGGTTGTGCCTGGATACCTCAGTACACCAGCCCGAAACAGCTAATTGGTGGACGTGCCGGTTGTTGCAATCCCTCACACCGATCTGATATTGATGGTCTATTCTCAAGACAGGTTATTAATACCTGTAGCTTGGAGAACCCCTTTAAGCTGGCATACTTACTTGATATTTTTTGGTGCATCCCAATGATTTTTTTTATAGGATCCACAAACAATCTACTCAGTACTGCCTGAAAAAGGGTTAGGCAGGATGGATTTGATCTCAATCCTCTTTTGTTTCCCTAAAAGGGGTTCTCTACCTTTTTCTTACTGATGATTTATCCTTTGGATAGGTTATCAGCATCCAATCAGCTGTTTGAGAAGGTCACCGCTGCTTCCAGCAGGCCAGTGACTTCACGACTATGTGACTTCAACGGGGCTGAGCTTCACCCGGGCCACATGACCTATAGTTGTGAGGTCACTGGCCTGCAGGAAGCATTGAAAAGGCCACAGTGTAACTGCGAGCACCACTACCTTTTCAAACAGGTGATCGGCAGGATCCTGAGTGTCGGTTCCCTGCCAATCAGATGCTGATGACCTATCCCAAGGATAGATCATCAGTAAGAAAAAGGTAGAGAACTAGAGATGAGCGAACGTGCTCGAAACGAGCAGTGTACCGCTCGGCTCCCCTGCGCTCGCATGGGCGCAGGCAGCCGCTTCCATCCTCCTGAGGAGGACGGAAGCGGCTGTCTGCACCCATGCGAGCGCAGGGGAGCCGAGCGGTACAGTGCTCGTTTCAAGTACGTTCGCTCATCTCTATAGAGAACCCATTTAAGGTGCCCACACACTTCACATGAGCGCAGGGAAAACCTATTGATTTCAGAAGGACCAGCTAACCATCCAATGTGTATGGGGGTGATTTGAAATATAGGTTATATAATAGAGTACAAAAGCTACACAAATTTCTTAATATACTACCACTTAAAGAAGAACTCCCGCAAATTTTTTTATTCTCTGACCTGTTAGAAAGGTGCATGATATAATCTGTAGTGAATGTCATTTTCTTATCAGTGACTGTTTCTGTGAGTAAAAACCTCTCTTCTTATTGTAGCTGGGTCATGTGACCAACTCCCTGACCTCCAACTGACCCAGGAAAGAAAGCCATAAACTGCTCTATTCATTCCTATGGGAGCCTCACTTTCAGTCTCATAGGAATACATAGAGAATTAGACTTCCTGTCCACAAATAAGTCTATGTGTGAGTTGGTGGGTCTAATTGCTGGTCACATGACACAGATAAGAAACTTCAGAATGATATAAGTCAAAAATTCAGACACTGGTAAGAAAATTACATTCACTACAGATTATATCATGTACATTTCTAGCAGGACATAGAATAAAATTTTTGTCGGGAGTTCTTCTTTAAAGAGGACCTTTCACCACTTTAAAAAAATCAAACTACACTATGTACCTTATAGTGTATCCCCCTCTGATGGCAGCGGCGCTTTTTTTTTTCCAAAAGGTCCCCCGGTGGCTTCACACGGCCCCCCGGTCTTCTGTCGGGCTTTATGTAAATTCAGAAGCATCGGAACAGGGAGGAGGAGACTCCCTGTTCCTCAATGGGCGTTGCTTCTGCCCTGCTGTGAGCGCTGTCCAATCAGAGCGGACCGCTCACAGCAGGGCCGAAGGAGTTCAACCCTGCTGTGAGCGGTCCGCTCTGATTGGACAGCGCTCACAGCAGGGCAGAAGCAACGCCCATTGAGGAACAGGGAGTCTCCTCCTCCCTGTTCCGATGCTTCTGAATTTACATAAAGCCCGACAGAAGACCGGGGGGCCGTGTGAAGCCACCGGGGGACCTTTTGAAAAAAAAAAAGCGCCACTACCATCAGAGGGGGATACACTATGAGGTACATAGTGTAGTTTGATTTTTTAAAAGTGGTGAAAGGTCCTCTTTAAGTCCGTAAATGATAATAGGGGCATAACATGGTCCAAAATTACTGATATACTGAGTAAAAAATCTGTCTACAAATTGGCACAATTTGGTGCATCTAGGGTTTCTAATCTTTTTCCCGACATGCTCAAAAAAGAGGATGGGACTGAAACGCAGAAAATGAGTGGAGCTTCAAAGGAAAGGGGCAAATTTAAAGGGGTAGTCCCATCTGAGACAATGGGGGCATATTGCTACCCACCCCTGGGACCCGCACCGCCACAAAGAACGAAGCGGGGAAGGTTGTGGCCGAGGGACCTTGGGTTTTCCCAGGTCTGGCCACCACCAAGCGCTCTCCCATAGTAGTGAATGGGAGTGCACCATGCTTGCGCGGCCAACGCTCCCATTCATTTCTATGGGGCAGATGGAAATAGCCGAGCCAGCCCTTGGCTATTTTCGGTGGCCCCATAGAAATGAATGGAGGGCAGCTGCGCATGCGCAGTGTGCCCTCCACAACATTCGGGGCTCCGTTCTCTGTGTAGGTCCCACTCCCGACAATGGGGGCTTATCCTAGCGATATGCCTCCATTGTCTGAGATCGTAAAACCCCTTTAAAGTGCGTCATTTAGCACCAAAAGGTCAGCAAAATTCTGGCATAAAAATCTGTCTCAAAGTACGCCAACTAATAGCTGGTATAAAATTAGAGTAAGTTGTTTATCCCTGTACTAGATTTCAGATGACTGTTTTTGGAAGAACCAGATATCAAATGTGTATGGGTGTCCCATCTTTCTCAGATGAAGGGCTGGGCACTGTGAATTTCAACACCTAATCCATTTGTTCTGGTAGGAGATAAGCCCCTGTCAGAGGTGTCTTGCAGCAGGTTACTCCCCTCTCCCCTTTCAGAGCACATGCAAGCATTAACCCCTTCAGCCAGAACACACTCAAGGCTTTACAACAGCAGCTGTAGGCAATAAAGACACACAGGATCTGCCCTCCTCACCGTACAGACACAGAGCTGATCTGGAGGAGATCTGCAAAGTATTGCACAAGAACGGGTAGGGGGAAGATCCTGTGTGTATTAGCAGTGTCATTGTACAGCTGGGACTTGTAGTCCTACACATAGAACATGCTGCTGAGTATTCCTGCAGGCATGTCACTCAGGGCAGCTCTTGTATTCACTCCCTTTGCAGAGCAAGAAGAGGGAGGGGCAGAGATTGTTATTACTGCATGTAAACAAAGGCCAGGGAAATTAGGAAATATAGATTTTTTTTTGCCTAAAGCTTGCTTAACTTAGTTATACATTGCTGCCCATCAGATTTACAGTACTATATTTTTTTTTTACTCGGACAACCCCTTAAAGTCTTGGAAAACTCCTTTAATAGAAATCTACATGCCTTTGTATTTAAATATTTGATTAGCGATTTATCACATTTGGATACCTTAACTTGGAGTATATAGCTTTTTTTTTTTTTTTTTTATTAAAGCATATTTCCAGAGATCTAAGTAAATATGTCCTAAGTGTATATCAAAGGGTTGTACACTTTTTTTTTTTTAAACAAAGAATCCTTTGCATGAATGTGCTATGCTGCAACATTGACTTCTGGGGGAAGACAGGTCCCTGCATACAGTAACTTCCTCCACTGAACATCTCATCATTGAACTACACTGTCCAGCATACCTAGCTGCCAGGAAATTCACCAGGGAGTTATCAATGCCCGTTTATATATTATTCACGGAGTGCTTTCAATTCTCACATTCATTATTTATGTGATTAATATATTTATATGTTTATGGACAGCTGGAGAGTCACAAACTTCGATCACTGATGTAAACCTACAGAGCATATACATTCCTAGGTATGGTATCTTGAACAAGTATCTGACAAGGATCTGTGGTTAACAGTTGTAGATCTAATCATGCATACCTCTGGTGGGGGGGTTACCAGGAGTGATTACATACAAACACCGATTTGTAGAGTCTCTCTTAATGGAAGTTCCATGGAAGCCCGCTTTTGAAAACCCATTTAAAAAATATCCTATTAGAGAATTCTGATTTAAGGGAGATCCCCATTCAAGACTCTAATCCACTAGCCAAAATGAAGGCTGCTACCAAGAGTGCTTCTTGCTAAGGGGGGCCTGTTGTGTCAGTACTCTCTATTGAGAGTCCATAAATTTCAATGAGAAGTGTGGGAAGAGGGTGCACAAATAAGCTCTTAGCAAACCCTGCCTCTAATGCCACCAGATGTAAGGTAGCTATCCTATAAGTCAATGCTTAACCCTTTAAACAGACCTTAAGGCATGACTTGGATAATAATTAAGCCAGCCTCTCATCTGCAGACAGCTGTTTCAGGGTGGTTGCCTCTCATTAGTGCACTGACTTATAGGATAGCTACCTTACATTGGTAGCATTAGAGACAGAGTTTACTAAGAGCTGATTTGTATGCCCTCTTCCCTGAACTCCAGAGGAGCATTGCCTGGCCTATAAGGCTCCTCACGCCAATCACGTGCTCTCCATAACAAGAAATGAGAACCATGTTTTTTCCCCTGTGGTGGTCTTCCCACCAATTACAGCCCACCCATGGGACGTCCAACAGTGGGACACCTGGTGATTGGGCTGTCAGGGGGCTTTTTAACAAAAATGAATTGTCCAAAGTGGGAAACTATAATACAGACCCTAATCCATATTAAAGCAGCAACTCGTGGACCAAGCTCAGAAGTTGTAAGCTGATCAAACCTTTTAGATCTATGTCAGCTGAACTGCCAATTTCATCAGGTTCAGCCGTCCATCTAACATGTATGGTGCCTCTGGAGTCTTCTCTGATGGCTGATGTCAGGGAGATAAGGATCGGGCAGGTTGGATTTCAACTGTCTGATCCTTTTGATCTCAGTAGAAAAGCTGCAGCCAAAGGTGCCTGGCAATAGCTTTCTCCCCTGCCTACTCACTACATATGTATTCTCGGACGAGCTGAGCATGCATATGTACGGTAGGACTGGGAGAGAACACTGTCAGACGAATTATCGTTCATGCACCAGTAGTCTTATGTGTATGTCCTGCTCTACTACTACTAACTGAAGTGTAATGGGCCTCAGGGTGTTATGGTCCCAAAGGTGCAGTTGTCTCTTCTATTTGTCCAAGTGTCTGCGGTGTTCCATGTTGACTTTAAATGGGAAAACTGTATGTAAGGCTACTTTCACACCTGCGCTTTCCCTTTCCACAATTGAGATCTAACACAGAATCTCAAAAGTGGTGGAAAACGCTTCCGTTTTGTCCCCATTCATTGTCACACATGGGGACAAAACTGAACTGAACGGAGTGCACCAGAATGCATGTTGCGTTCAAGCAGCGTTTTCGAGTGCATCATGGTATACTAATATACTAATCAGGACGGATCCGTCATGAATCACAGTGTAAGTCAATGGTGACATCCATTTTTTCGGACACAACAAAAAAATGGATCCAGCGCCTACTGACTTACAATGGATTTAGCGTCTTATTCATTTGGTATACAAAACAACCGGATCCATTCTGAATGGATGCAGGTGGCTATATTATTTACTGGATGCGTTTTTTTACTGAACCCAGGAAGGATCCAGCAGATACTGAGATGTGAAAGTAGCCTAACACAATCTCTGAAAAAAAGTGTTGTCAAAAACTGCAATTATGGCACAATGCCAGTGTGTCCCAACAGCTTTATTGCAGTGTTTAGTGCTAATTTATTATTTGAAGTAGAATTCTCTACTTTATCTATCACTTCTGTTAAGAATCCACTCCTGGTTTTGGTCAAAAGAAAAAAACAACACCGTGTGATCAAGGCATAGAAGAGCAGTGAAGAAGAAAAGTGGTGCTGCTTCATGGGACAACTGCAGGAACAGAGCAGAAGAAACATCCTATATCAAAGATACCTCTGATGCTACAATATCAATATTACCTACTGAATTCTGTGTATGTGCACTGTTTTTCTAATGATGCATAGCTGTCATGAAGCTGCAACCTCATTTATCGATAGGCCCGTCCTGGTGACCACAGCCTCCCAGCACCAGATGTCAGTTGCAAGGAGGGGGGTAGAATTAGTGTAGGGTAGAGTAGAGGATGCAGAAGGCAAATGGCCCAGAGATATAATTTAACCCATTTATGACTAGACGAACGGCAAAGACGTGCATTATGAAAAGCTGCTGCTATTTCCCAAAATTGTCATTTTAGAGCATTGCTTTCAATGGGTCCACAATCCATTGATGTAGATAGGTCATCTACACATGCTTCAAACAAGCTCTTACTTTTTTCCTGCATTGAAAACTAATACTAAAATTTGGATTTGAGAAATAAGTGTGAGCTTATAAGGTCAGCTTGACCTGGCTTTTTTGACCTGGGAAAGCTGGATGATATGACAATTGCTCCCTCAATGGCTGTCACCCAGATTTCTCAGGCTCCTGAACCTATACCATGGCCTGTATCACTGGATGACTAGGATGGTTTGTCATTTAGGACACCCTATGACACAGTCTTTTGAGAAGCAAAGAAACAAGTGAATACAGCCTTGTGGAAGAAATAATGGTCCAAGTGTCACCACATATCACCACTATGAAGCTGACAACTGTGCCATGTTTGCCAGTGGGGACTTGCAACCTATTGGTATTCAGTGTGCATCTGAGCCCTGAGTCCAAGGGGGTGATTCGTGACACTCAGATAATAGTATTTCTTAGTTCAGGGAGTGAGAGTGACCTAGTAATGACTTAGAAAGACAAACTGTACAATATAAACAGCAATAACTAAGTAAGAGAGAAAATCACTGCCGAGCACAAGATTCACATCTTGCAATAACCTAGGACTCAACTGTAAAGAATACACTGGATTTTTACATTGTAACCTGACAAATATTACATAAGATTTTCTGTGAAAATGAATATATTTGCCATCATTTATGACTAAAAAACCTATGTGCTTTATCTACATAGTATGTATGTGCATGGGAGTGATGTATTTGTGGAAATAAACTAATTATATAATAATAATAATTATTATTATTATTATAATTATAATGAAAATATCAGGGAGACATCGGGAGATGCGAGGGAAAAGAAGAGAAAGGGTTGTCTCATTTTTATAAGGCCCTGTAACATAGATGATTGCAACTCCTCCACCGTAGCGCTACTTTTGAGAAATAGCCCCTGTTTTTTTTTCTTTTCACAACAGTCTGCATTCCCTAATCAACAATTTAATTTCCTCATATATGGTTTGGCTTGTAGAAACCTTTGTATTTCTTAGCTATCATGCACAAGGCCATATTCAGTATCCGCATTACATGGATCCCAAGGAGAGAGCCCATAGAGTTTGATGTCATCTACTGCACTTACATGTATATTTTACATGGAGGCACGCAAAGGTTACGGAGGAATTCTCCAGAGAAATATACTTTGCCACATGGACTGCAGGATAGCTCTGTGAACCACTGTGGCTTTAGAAATAATAATCTTTGGTAGATTTGGGCTACAAACAGCTGCAGGTGGAGACTGCCCAGGATCTCCAGACCAGGACAACCTCACAGCAATAAGAGCAGTGATGGTGCGTAAAGTCTCAGATATCAGTGGGGTAACAACCTGCAATACTGACAGCATTAGACGAGGGTTCATTTTTGTCAGGGTTTACATTGTGCTTAATTGCCCAGACTGCAAAGGCCTACAAGCAGGGGCTTAACTACCATAGCGGCAGACCAGGCGACTGCTATGGGGCCCAGGGCAAGAGGGGGCCGAGTCTTAGTTGGGATGATCTCCTCTTCTACTGGAGGTGAAAACTTGGTCAGGACAAGGGTCATTGAAAGGGGTTTAGGCAGAAACCCTTCTGTCATGTGTGAGGGGCCTGGCTTGATCCTTGCTATGGGGCCCTTACTTTTCTATGCACACCACTGCCTAGAAGGTAAACATGGTAGTACAAAGCAGTACAGATACAATAGAACAGACATGCCCAACCTGTAGCCCTCCAGCTGTTGCAAAACTACAATTCCCAGCATGCCTAGATAACAGCTGGAGGGCCGCAGGTTGAGCATTCCTGCAATAGGATATGTTATCTTACCATTTTCACCTATTTTTATTAAATGCATGCCACATGTATGTGAAGATAATGCTCTGTAGGCTTCCTTTGAAATTATTAATAAAAACAAGTCAGGGTGGGACCTTTATTATTGGCGACCAACCAATTTCTGAGTGCACTGACAAAGGAACCCGCTTTATTACTTTCAACCTATCATATCATAAAATAAGTTTGGTATGGGTCTATCATCCAGAACCAGGACTGGCCCATGGGATGTACAACAGTCCTAAAGAAGAATGAGGATGGGGGAAATAAGGCTTGGCAAGCAAGGCTTGTGAACATGCACCATATGGGAGGAGTGCTAACAGAAGCTTCCACACAGGAAGCGTGGTTGGGGACTCTACAGATGGACTCTGATGGACTGATGGATTCTATGGAGAAGCCTGTATAGTTTTTTTTGCTTTTAGTGCAGAAATTAAAAAAAAAAAAACGCACACAAGGTTTTCTCTTTTGAAATTATGGGGAGCTGTTGAAACTTGAAGGATCCAACTTTTTAAATTGGAGGGTTAACAAGCATATATGGATATGTCTGTGTTGCAGCCAAGAATCTGGCCCACAGGTTTGAATACTATAACATATCTTATTTTAGACAAATATGTATTTCTTGAAATAGCCCATTTTCATTAGTACACAACCTCTTCTGCTTTATTGTTTGAAGGAACATTTAGTACCTTGAAATTACTGCAGTGATTTTATTTCTAATGATCGCAAGAAGTCAGGGAAAGGTATTATAGTAAAGTAATTGAAGACGTTTTATTCAATGCAGTACGAGAATTTCCATCAGAATAATTAACACCAAGGTCACATAAAGTATACAACACATAAGAATGGATGGTCCTAATTGAGGTGGTTGTAGGAATAGATGGGTGTCTCACACCTTGCAGCAGTTGAGAGGTTAAACATAGCGACGTGAATAATACCAATAGTTAAGTGTTCTGTGCATTTGTGACTTGCGGGTAAGTCCCAGATGGAGAGAAAACATCACGTAATCTGTTAAATGGACCTTAGACACCTACACTTCCACCGAGCCATAAGGCTACCGGAGAAACATTTCATTGTTACTTATAATTAATATTATTATAAGCCTAATATGATTTATTTACTTTCTTCAGTTTAAGGCCCCATTCACACGACCGTATGAATGGGGCCGTATGTATTCCGCAAAATTGCGGAATACATGCAGCCCCATTCACTTCTATGGGAGCACACAGCCGCGGCACGGAGACAGCTCCGTGCCACGGCTCCGCATAAAAAGATAGAACATGTCCTATACTTGTCCGTACGCACGGACAAGTATAGGCATTTTCAATGGGGCCGCACGGCGTGTGTTCCGAGCGCTGCGGAACACACGCCGGGCGGTCCCTGTATATTTGCAATAATGTGGACCCGCAAATATACAGTCGTCTGAATGAGGCCTAAAAGTGGATTATACTTATATACTTATCACACCCATTAAATAATGCTGAAAGTAAAGGTTCTCAGTTATATCACCCGCAATTTATTAATAAAATTCTGTAATGCGAGATGCTTGCTTTAGGACTGCAGAAATCGGCAGGCAGCCTCCCTTCACCACTGACAGATTACAGGCACCCATTGCATTCTGCATAAGACAGACAGAGAGGTGCTGCAGAGATTTTAAGAGAGCTGCTGCAGAGAATCTGATTTTCCTGTAGCTGTTCTTCCTGATCACTCAAATTCCTCCTATTCTTAAACAGATTGACCTGACATTTACAGATACTGTACAAAATGATGATAATGTAATATCCCCCAAAAAGTGAAGGTCAACTAAAAGCATTTACTCTACAATAAAAAGCTAAATCAACAAGAAAAACACAATTACTTGAATACGCCGTATCCTTGCTGTTTATAAAAATCTATACATTTAGCCATTTCTGTTTTTTAGGAAATGTAGTGTAAAAAACGAATAATCAAAGTGCTAGTTATGCACAATATAGGTGCTGGTCCAGTATCAGTACACAGCAAGGCGGATGTGGAATACCTGGGTAACAACCCCCCGGGGGCCGAAATGGTGGCCGTGGAAGCTAACACACTGATTTCTCAGAAACAAATGGTTAACTTACATTAAAGGGAACCTGCCAACATGACAATGCAATGTAAGCTACAGGCGTTATGCTATAGGGCAGGAGGAGCTGGGCAGGTTCGTAGTCTTGTGGGAAAAGATTCACATATATTATATCCACACTCATTCTGAGCTTTGACGTCAAGACGGAGGTCCTATCAGTGACTAACAGCCTGCCCTCTGTGACTGTGTATATAGAGATAGCTGTCAATCACTGATAGGACCGCCTCCTGGACTGCAAGGCTCAGAATGAGCGTGGATATAAATGTATAAAATACAAGTTATACTGAATCTTTTCCCATAAAACTATACATCAATCTTCTCAGCTCCTCCTGCTCTATAATCTGCTGTCTGCAGCTTAGACACCATGTTCAACATGACAGCTTCCTTTAAATTTTGCAATAGGTATATAATACAAATTTTCTATCATTGTGTTCCTCCAGCTCCTATCCAGACCTATGGGTCTCCATGGTAACAGACAGCAAACACATCCAATGTAGTCTGGTTTTGCCACCATACTCAAATTTATCCTAAATGTATTGGAATAACAAAAGAAAATGTTTGCTAAAGTAGATGCCATAATACTATCATAGTAATAGCCCCCTTTATAAAAAAAAAAAAAAGAAAGATTCCTGCCAGGAGAAGAGATGTGACCCTTCAGCAATTATGAGTAATAGCTCAAATATGGAAAAATGAACCACATAGGCAAAATAGGCGTAACTCACCAACCACAGCTATGAACGGGGGTACAAAGAGACATATGTGATTTTGTATAACATTGTTCATTTGTCAATACATGATCTCTGTGATTTTACAATTAGTTACGGTTATTGGAGGTGCTTTTTCAGATAAAGGGGCTCATATAAAAAAGCACTGAGTGAGATATACACCATATAGAATGTTAAAGGGTCATTTATCAAACTGGTATAAAGTAGAACTGGCTTATTTGCCCATAGCAACCAATAAGATTCCACCTTTCATTTTTGGCAGCTCCTTTGGAAAATGAAAGGTGGAATCTGATTGGTAGCTATGGGCAACTAAGCCAGTTCTACTTTACAGCAATTTGATTAATCTCCCCCTGAGTCCCCAAGCTTGATCCATGTTTATCAGGCCTCATATACCCAACTGTATGTATTTTGCAATCTGCAAAACGTGGATCAGCAAAACATGGATGACGTCCATGTGACGTCAGTTTTGCATCTGTTTTTTTTTTTGCTGACCCATTGACTTCAATGAGTCCGTGGTCCACGGCCAAGAATAGGACATGTTCTATCTTTTGCAGAATAGATATGTGGATGCGGACAGCACACGGATAATCCTTGTGCTTTCCGCATCTGTATGCCATTACTCATAAAGAAATAATACGTTCACAAAGGTTTTTTTTTTAAAATGCAAATGGCAAACAGACTGCATCTGTATTTTGTGGATCTGCGATTTGCAGACCACACAACAGACACGGTCATGTGCATCAGGCCGTATTTATGGATATCTACACTAAACTGTGTAAAGTAATTAACACAGAAGAGGACAGTACACTGCTACAGATGGATCTGGATAGACTGGAGGCTTGGGCAGAGAAGTGGCAGATGAGGTTTAACACTGACAAATGTAAGGTTATGCATATGGGAAGGAATAATGCAAGTCACCAGTACATACTAAATGGTAAAACATTGGGTAACTCTGACATGGAAAAGGACCTAGGAATTTTAGTGAACGGCAAACTAAGCTGCAGAAACCAGTGTCAGACAGCTGCTGCCAAGGCCAATAAGATAATGGGTTGCATCAAAAGGGGCATAGATGCCCGTGATGAGAACATAGTCCTGCCACTTTACAAATCACTAGTCAGACCACACATGGAGTACTGTGTACAGTTCTGTGCTCCTGTGAACAAGGCAGACATAGCAGAGCTGGAGAGGGTTCAGAGGAGGGCAACTAAAGTCATAGCTGGAATGGGTGGACTACAGTACCCAGAAAGATTATCAAAATTAGGGTTATTCACTTTAGAAAAAAAGACGACTGAGGGGAGATCTAATAACTATGTATAAATATATCAGGGGTCAGTACAGAGATCTCTCCCATCATCTATTTATCCCGAGGACTGTGACGAGGGGACATCCTCTGCGCCTGGAGGAAAGAAGGTTTGTTCACAAAAATAGAAGAGGATTCTTTACAGTAAGAGCAGTGAGACTATGGAACTCTCTGCCCGAGGAGGTGGTGATGGTAAGTTCAGTAAAAGAGTTCAAGAGGGGCCTGGATGTATTTCTGGAGGGTAATAATATTACAGGTTATAGTTACTAGATATGGGTTGTTGTTGATCCAGGGAGTAATTCTGATTGCCTGATTGGAGTCGGGAAGGAATTTTTTTCCCCTAAAGTGAGGAAAATTGGCTTCTACCGCACAGGGGTTTTTTGCCTTCCTCTGGATCAACTTGTAGGAAAACAGGTCGAACTGGATGGACAGATGTCTTTTTTTTGGCCTTATAAACTATGTTACTATGTTACATGATAATCTATATGGATGGGATACAGTATATACGAAGAGATACACATATGGAATATAACAGCATATCTATGTGCTCATTACAGTCGTTTGTGCTCCTAGCTTAGTATCTCGCTGCCTTCCCAGAGGGAATAAGGACAGGTCATGACTTGATTACTATGAAGCTGCTGATCTGATTAGAAGGCACTTTTTTAGAAGTTGCGGCACATGAGAGTATTTCTCACAGCAAAAACAGACAAGGTAAAGTGAACCAGGAGCTTTTTTTCTTCCAAATGTACATGATGGCACAAACAATGCCAGCATTTGTTGGTGCACACCCTGGTGGTTCGAAATAAAAAAAATGGCGCTGGAGCCTGAATTTCTAGGTATTTTTTATTTAGGAGGTTTGTAAGAAAACTGGAAGAACAAAGGGTTTAGCAGAGGACTCCCTATCTGAAAAAACTATCAAAAGCATATCACGTAACACAGTGTCATTCCTATAGATAATCAGAACATACATTGCAGTCTGTGGAATGAATAGCAAACTGCAGACATTGCTGACTGTTTCCTGGATTCTCAGACAAGGAAGAAGTTCTGTTTAGTAACAATTCATGTACCAGATGGTGATGAGGGAGTCGGACCCAGCAGATCCATTGTGTTTATTAGAAAAGTCTGCTAGCCTGACGCCTGTGACCATTTGTAAGTTCTGGATTCATAATCGGAGACTGATTCTTGTTGTTTCTTACTCTCCATCTGGTTCATCACTAAAAGAACACTTCTCACATTTAATATAAAATAAAACGCCAATAAGAACGCCGATTTCTGTTTCGCAAGACGATATAAAAATTAGTTCTGGAACATATAACATGGCCACTGACTATAGCATAGATTAAAAGTGGTTCAGGGTAGAAATAGTCTAATTGCACACAGCAGCCAATCAGAATTCAGTTCTTGTTCTCTTTCTAATCTCCACGGACTAAGGGCTCATTCACACAACCCTATGAATGGGTCCACATCTGTCCCGCAACGGAACGGAAAGGGTGCCTGCCCATTCATTTCAATGTGGCCGCAAAAGATGCAGACAGGACACTGTGTGCTGTCCACATCCGTCGCTCCGTTCCATGGCCCCACAAAAAAGATAGAACATGTCCTAATAGGCATTTATATAATGGGCGGCCCGTTGCACAAATTTCAGAACGCACATGGGCGGCATCAGTGTTTTGTGGATCCGCAAAACATGGCACGGTTGTGTGAATGAGCCCGTAATGAAAGGATAGGTCATCAGTAGCTTTCAGTAGCACCGTGGCCTTCTCCAGCTTTGCCTAGGCCATGAGACGTCATGTTCATCGGTCACATGCCCTAGCCACAGCTCTGCCCCACTGAAGTGAATGGGGCTGAGCTGCAATACCAAGCACAGCCACTATACAATGTATGGCCCTCTGCTTGGTGAGATAAGAAAAGGCTGCTGCTCTACTGCGAGCGCCCGTGTCTTCTCAAAGAGCTGATCGGTGGGCGTCCTGGGTATTGGACCCCCATCGATATGATACTGATGACCTACCCAGAGCTTTTTCAGGCAGGCACAGCTCCAGAGACCTGGCCTGGAAACAGACAGCTCCATACAAAGATCTGCAGTAGACCAGCCCTTTAAACCACACAGTGTACGGGGCCTCTGTATACTGCATAGTTTTCAGTGCCGTGGCTGCCAAAAACAGCTGTTTGGTGGGGGTGCCGGGCATTGGACACCCAACATTTTGATATTGATGACCTATCCTGAGGATAGATCATCAATATCTGTTGCCCAGAACCCCTTTAACTCAGGCTAATAATGTATTTGAAAAACCTGTAGAACATCAGAATGTTACAGATATTGCACATACAGTGGATAAAATGTGGCTGCATTACATGAATGGCATCTAAAAGTGGCCAAATGCTATGTTCACGTCTAGGTAGGAGGCATGGACAGGAGCCTCTATCACAGAATCCTGCAGTGCTTTCCTTGCCATTATAACAAGAGACAACACATTAGATACAACAGATCCCAAACTAAATCAGTGGGGTACATTGGCCACTGTTGGTATATGTCATATGATGGATCCTGCAATGCATCATGGTTTCCATTTCTAACAAGAACCACATGGCAGATGTACACAGAGCCTAAAGCTAAATTTGCACCGCCATATTACCAGTCTTCATATTGGTTCCCAAATACGGACACTAATCTCACACGCAAAATGAACAAAAACTAACGCTCCTGTCTATTTAAGGACATTTGAAGGCATAACATATAAATTTCCCGGGTTCATGTGCTAATACTCAACGAAACAATACCTCAAAATCTGGCAAATCCATTTTCTCTTTATTTGAGGAGAATACAATGTAGTGATGGGATATCCTACAGTTATTCTGAAGCAAAGTCATAAAAAAGACGCAGTGAATGCCCCATACTAAAATCAGACCATGGTTTATGTAATACAAGCTGTACATATACAGTACGCACTAATACTTCCCTGCCACTCATCTAGCCACTAATAAAGACTTATAAGACCTACATCCACCAGAAGTCAGGGGATCCTTCATCGGATCAAACTGTGAAGAACATGCCTAAGACAATGCTGCGTTCTTGTCTCTGGATTCTGTCACCGTAGCAACACATTGTGACAGGGGATCCGTTAATTGTATGCTTCTTCTGCAGCATGTGTCAGCACAAAGTAATACTCAGTGACTGGACTTGGCTCAACATTTGTTTCAGAGAACTATTTCTTCATGGTATCACTGTAAGGCTATAGAAATAGCAAAAACATTCAACATGAATTACAGTTAATTATGAATCAAGATGAAAAGGTCTCAGATAAAAATATGACAGTGAAATATGTGTCTGTGTGCAGATGTCTTCTACACATCTTCGGTCATGTTATCTCTTGTCCCATTCCGCAGTTCCCTAGTTATGTCCATTCTTGGAAAAGCTGGATAACAATTAATATGGCACCAACATAGTATGCACCTTTCCCAGACAAATCTGCCTCATTATATATCTCTCACTATCCCTGAATACCTGCAGGACACAGATTAGGAGTCTAGGATAGGTAACAACCCCATGGTAGGTGTAAGGGTGGCCATACTAGATGTCAACTTTTTAAGAAAAAGATCTAGAGCATGAACATAATTGTTAAAACTCTAAAGAGGTTGTCCGTTTAATGCTGGCTCCTCCTGAGTAAGAGGCACTCTTTGTAGCCAGGAGACTTGATTAAATCCATATTCCCTAATCATGAATATCAAACTGGGTTTTCTAAACCAGACAACCCTTCGACAACTGAAGGACTTATATCTGGTGAGAGTGCAATGAGCATTCATCTTATTTTCATGAGTCAGTGTTGTTCCAAGATTTTGTCCTGAAGTCCTGAAAAGTAGAACAGCTTCCTGAATGAAAGCATTAAGTTCTTCTGGATGGCCCAGGGCCAACTGCCATATTCGTTCAGATAACACAAGCCAGCAATTGGACTTCAGCACCTGTGTAATTTGGTTATGAAGAAATCTGGTGCTGGCTTCATTACCTCTTGCTTTTATATTCTGTGGGCCTTTATAAAGAATATGTGCAGAAGCTTACTCGTGGGATAACAGGTACGTGACATTAGATTATGTCCTAATGGTGTCTGGGGGGGGGGTGCTTACCTTTAATGTACTGTCAGGCAATGCCTCTAGGTGCCCCTGTGCAGGAACAAAGATAGCAGAGACTACAAGTGATGAGAGTGAGACTGGATACACAGTATCGTAGAGCAGCACACTTTTCATCAAGCATCACACCAGTCCTTTAGAGACCAAAGTTGGACTATCTCTTCTTAACTCTATGATTGAACTCACAAAAGTCATATGTAATCTTCCCATAATGCACACTTCTGTGGTGATATGTGGAAGATGGAGAAGGAGGCTGAGCCACCTAAAGGGTTAAACTGACTACTTCACCCGTTTCACATTTTGGACTTTCTTTTCTGTAACCTCTATAAGAGATATTACAGCATTAGAGGTTTGACTTGAAAGAGAAAATATGGACAAAATTATCGACTGATTTGTGATCTTGACTAATTTCAATAGGCATGAGGAACTTAAAGGAATGCTCAGAGAAAAAATTATCAAAATGGTGCATGCAGGGAAACGAAAAATGCTCCTATTTTCAAAACTACTGAGCTACATTCGTCTACCTTCTACTTGCAAAGTCTACAGTCACTGTTTTACTGCCTAACGCAGTGCCCAGGATTCTCTTTTCTTGTGTCATGCACTGCTCCTCCATTCCCTCTGTGGTACCAATCAGAAACCTTTACACACATTTCTAAACACTAATTGCCAAATTTCTAATCTGTAATCTGATCTCTAATCTCTATCAAGTTCAAAGAAGGCTTGATGGCTCTACAGAATCCTTAGATTCTCCAGATCAGTGGTCGGTTAAAACTTCTATCAATGCAGAGTTCTCATACTGTATGCGCCTGGCATGTCAGTAGATCATTTCAACTAGATTTTCCCTGGTGGCCAAGCAATAATTAGTGGTCAGATCAATAGTTTATGTGTACCTATGGTGTCAACATGGTTGTCTGTGACAGTATGATTTATTCACAGTTCCTAGCCATTATTTCTAGGAGCCTTATGTCTAACAATATTTTCCATTTAAAGGGGTTATCCCATGACTATTGTAAAACATGAAAATCAGACATCATATAATACATGACAATCTCTTTCTAACAAAGCTAGAACCAGTCCTGTACCTCACATGGATCCAGAGATCTCCCCATTCATTGCTCTGCTAGATTTATATCAATATGACAGCTCAAGGGGAGCGTCCTTTCTTTTCCCAGAGGTGGGACCTGCACCTATCAGACAATGGGGGCATATCCTAGTGATATGCCCCCATTGTCTGAGATGGGACAACCCCTTTAAATACTGATCTAAATATTAAGTATCTGATTGGTAGGGGAACCCCAACACCCAGGACCCCCGTGAAATCAGCTGTTTGAGAAGGCATCAGCGCTTGCAGTAGCACCACGGCCTTCTCACAGCTTTGCCTAGGCCATGTGACAACATGTTCATCGGTCACATGGCCTAGGCACAGCTCAGGCCCATAGAAGAGAATGGGGTTGAGCATGATACCAAGCACAGCTGCTATACAATATATGACACCGCTTGGTGAATGCGGAGAAGCCCGTGGCGCTCACAAACAGCTGATCGGTGGGGTCCAGGGTGTCGGACTTCCACTGATCAGATACTGATAACCTATCCAGAGGAAAGGTCATGGGTATTTAAATCTTGGAAAACCCTTTTAAGAGGGACTGTTCTCATAAAAATGCAGCATGATGTACTACTGTGTGAATACTTCGGTATCTGCCGGTGTGTAGAAAGGGCAGGAGGTACCAGTGTTCTAGACTGTTTTAACCTCCAGAAATCTTGTATTTCAAGCTCAGGAGCGATGACTTTACATAGTAAACTGTAGGAAGCTTGTCTCCACCCATGTGGTTTGAATGTAAAGCTAATTTGGTGAAGTGACGTGGAAGTAATGAAAATTTGAATATCATCATGGGCTAAATGTTGAAGGCTATGAGAATTAAAGGATACTGTGTGCCCGTATTTAGCCTGTTGTTGGCTGAAGACCTGCAAGGCAAACTAGAAAGGGCAACAGAGCTTAGGTCACTTGGAAGCTCATAGAGTTGATAATGCCCTGTGGTTTTGTGTTCAATGGAGGGAGAGAGCGGACTCAATCTAGTCTTTAACTCAGTGCTGTATTAGTGCCTATTAGTCTTAGACACCAATGTGAATTCTCTATTAGAAACCAGGGTGCCCTTTTAACATCACACAATTTACTGTTAGAAGCTCTTATTGCATGCACATCAGTAATGGAAGTGTGTATAGCTTTACTACATTATCAATTACATTAAAATACTATATCTTGTGGATGTAACTTTGGGAAAATATGGTGGGAACTCCAAATGAAGCGACCTACTCTTAACCTTCAGAGCAGAAGGAGACTCCATAGCAGAAGCCAAACTAGTCTTCCCTGCTGCTCCCTTTTATATCACTTGTAGAAAACAAGGGCTGCATTGCCCTCTTGCTGTTTACCACTCGCTTTTTTGCCTAGGGTTAAACTGAGCTGAGATCAACCATGGGGTGAAGATAACAATAAGCTATTGATAATAGGAAGGGGCTAGGAAATATATAATCCTTGGCAAATTATAAAATGGGCGATTTGGGAAGGCACCCAAAGACATGATTTACATTGCCATTTTATGGCATTTTTGCAGTGAATAACAGTAAAATACAACAAAAACAGTAAAATACAACAAAAAATTTACATTGTGGATTTACTGCTAATTTTGGGAGAACTCTGCCAAAGACCATGAGAAAATTGCAGATGGTCCCTTCACTTCAGCAGGTCCTCAAGGGGATAGCAGTCAGGAAGAGCTGCTGTGTAAGTGCATGTGGTCTGGGGTCTGTATTCATTTACTTTATATTTAGGGCCCTGGAGTCTGAATTTATTCATGGGGTCTGCTCTGGGTCTGGATTTGGGGGTTTTAAGATTTACTTTGGATGTCTTTGGATCCGTATTTAGAGGGTCTGGTTTGGTGATCTGTATAGATTTAAGGGATAAGTTCTGGGGTTTAATTTGTTTATGGGGGGTCGGGTCTGGTCTGGAAACTGTAATAGTTTAGGTGTCCAGAATTTGTATTTGTTTAGGGGGATTGTTCTAAATGTATTCCTGTCTGTATTTATTCTGGAGGTTGGTCATGGGACTGTAATAGTTTAGGGGTCACTGTTAAACCGGGCACAATGAATTGTAAGGCTAGCTCAGCTATATGTTGGTATCACTTACAGGTCCATTGCTTCATTCTGGAAAAAAACTACTTTTAATTCATATGCAAATGATTAAAGGCTATTTTTTATGATTGCATTTTACTTATTTTGGGCTAAAAATAATGTTTTCAATTGGTGTTTATTAAAAATATTGAGCCGTTCTCTCACTGTTAGCTGTGTGAAGCATACGTTTTACTTTCACTTTGTGCTGGTCATCTAATAAACCTTATCTCTAAATTACTAAAAGGTCATAAACACTTATGTAAGCCACAGTCTTAGGCTACATTCACACAACAGTAGTTTTTGCGGGCTCCAAGCTCCATATTTTGCGGCTCAGATCCGGACTCTGTCTGTGCGCTGTCCGCATGCGTTGCTCTGTGCCAGGGCCCCGCAAAAAGAATAGAACACGTCCTATTCTTGTCCACAATTGTGGACAAGAATAGGTATTTCTAGGATATCCACTGCATGCACGGTCCGCAAACTGCGGAACGCACATAGGCTGGTATCAGTGTTTTGCTTATCCGCAAATCACAGCGGCCACGTGAATGTAGCCTTATCAGTAAGATAAGAATTGAGGTATAATAATTGTTAAGTCAGAGATCAGAGATAAGGAGCCATCAGGTGAGCTGTCTGATGGAACAGGGTGAAAATTCAGATCCTGCTACTAGATAAACTCAAGGCTGCACAAAGACAGTGGTTAAATTTCTTTTAATAAAGACCAATTGAAAGAAATTGTTTTAGCTCAAAATGAGTACTATGCAATAACAATAGGAAAAAATTGCCCCCCAAATGTGTACATAGCCTTTAAGTGTCTCAAGGGTTGGCCCAATCCACTCTGTGCACCCTTGTTCCTCCTGCGTCCTTGTTCCTGAATGACAGAGCCAGGCGAGAAAGCTGAGCCTGTCAATCAAGAAGGAGAGGGAGGGGCTGTCAGAGGAGTCAGGAAGAGCAAGGGTGCACGCAGCAATTACTTGCGAATTTACATATGAATTAAGAGTACTTCTCCAGAATGAAGCAATGGATTGCTAAGTGAAAGGTATCATTATATTCTGCTGAGCTAGGCAGTTTACCTTGCGTAATTCCTGATCATAGATTCCCTTTAACAGAGTCCCCACCTACCATGTGCCATGTATAATACTGCCATCCCAGCTGCTGCCCTGGCTCAACACACTGCAAAGGCCAGTAAAGGACCACTCAGCCAATCACTGGCCTTTAGAGGTGATCCACCTCATCCAGGCTTCGTCAGCATATACCAAGCTGAGACCAGCGGCAGGGACCAGAGAGAAATTATCTGTGCCTAGAGGGTTTGGTTCACCAGAAATGAGCATGGATTCCTGTGAAGGGGAGTGGTCTGATATGCAACTTTTGCCCCAAAATTGCATCACAATTCTGGCGTAAAATTTGGTCTCAGATTAAGCCAACCAATAGTTGGTAGCCAAAAGTATCTAGTCAAGGACCAAGTTTATCATCCAGCCTAAGCCACTGTGATAAATGTGGTGCATGTGTAGACAGTCTAAGCTTAAGCCAAGTACAAGCTGAGTAAATTTGGGCCATTAGTCCCATTCCCGTTTAGGATTTGTGCAAATGGAAGAGAAATGTGCAGGAGCCTGTGTGGAGTCTATGGGGCAGTCTTGATCCTCTGCATTGAGGAGTGAGAGCGTAATATTCGAGCTCTTCTCTATCCTTGTTCTAGTGATCGGTGGCGGTCTTTCTCTATGAGATATCAAAAGTTTTGCCATGGCTTAGTGACCCTTGAAAGTATTGTATTGTCCTGCAAATTTGCATCAGAGGTTTTACAACATTTATATAAAAGTCCCTTTAGGATGGGTAAGGTTGCACTTTATTAGGCTATTTATGGGTTTGTGGTGTGAGTAAATGGACATTTGGATAAATGTATTCTTAAATGAATGAAAGATTAAATGTTTGCCGTAGACACATAAATAATTTATACATGTAATAGAAAAAAAAGAATTACAATGATCTGTCAGAGCACCTCTCTTGTGGGTTTGGCTCCATTTTACATCAATATGGAATAAGTCTACAGTAGTTTTTCCTAGTGGCTAGAACACTGAAAATGATATATATATATATATATATATATATATATATATATATAGTGATGGTAGATATATACAGTAATTGTAGATAAACTGACAATTGCTGAAGTATATTGTGCGGCCTCTATAAAACACTGGCAGATATACACCCCACAATATACAATATCAATGCCTAAATTATAATACTGTAATATAGTGTATGGTCCATGCATCCACCGTTACTGTATTATATAGTATATACATTATATATACATCAAAACCTAGCTTAAATGTATGTTTTCACTTTAACGCTGTTTTACAGTTTTCGTTGGCATATACCAATAATTTATTAAAGCATTCTGTGACTCATTAGAGTATGATCATTAGTTTACATCAAGACCTGAATTCACAGTTTGCACATTTCCGTGCAGTATTATGGGATTTCACCACTCTGTTAGTTCTGGGCCTGTTGACAACGTGTCGACTGGTTCTACTAAAACCACCAGAGGTGTGAATACAGAACTGGCTTTAATACATTATAATTCATCAGGCACTTTTACATGTATATATAGACTATAATCACATACAGATGTTAAAGGTGTAGTTCAGGTCTATAATATTGATGGTCTGTTCTACGGCCGGGCCATCAATTTTCAATCAGCAGAGGGTGGACACCGCAATCCCCCAATGCCCCCAATCAGCTATTTCAGAATAGCTCTAGCACCGGAAGATGATCAGTATTAAAAAAGTGCAGATTGACGGTGGAAAACTTTCCATTTTTATTTTATCTCAAGGCTGCAACGTAACAGTAGAAAAAAGTGAAAGATTATGAAGACTTTCCGAATGCACTGTAGTTTTAAAATACCGGAGGGTATATATTGCTTGGCTAGAATCAGGGGTGCACCGACCCTTTCTGCTGCCTGAGGCAGAAACTGAAACGGTGCCCCCCCCCCCATGCCAATTTCTTCTTTGCCACAATTAAAACGCTCCCTGCCCATGGCCCTTCTGCTGCCCCCATCTTGCCCCTTCCTGGTGCTGCCTGAGGCGATTGCCTCACCTGGAATCATTGGTGGTGTACCCCTGGCTATAATAATTTGTACTAATCCCTTTCATTTTCATTACCTATTAAAAGTCTCAATAAACAGTATTTCAGTTGCAGTAACCAGGCTTTATTGAGTTATTCTATTACAACTGTCAAACATCATTACATTTGTATTTTCATGTAGGTTACAAACTAAAGCAATACAAAGTGACTTCTGAGTATACCGGTACTCCTCAGACACTCATAATTATCCTGAGCTTCTGAGTATGATACGTGCAGTTCTAGCCTGATGAGTGTCATGAGTTTAATTAGGATATATTGATAAGGATAACACGGTATTGTTAAATGGGGTTCACTTTAATAGGACTGAGCTGAGCCTAGGCCACGTGACCAATGAAAGTGACTTCACAGGTCTAGGAAGTAGCCCCAGCACTCACCAGATTGCCACGGCCTCTACAAACAGCTGATTGGCAATGGTGTTGAGAGTCGGACTCCCACTGATCATATATGGATGATAACGTTCACGTAGCGTGCCACTGTTTCATTATTGAGAAAAAGTACTCTTTAAGTACTTTTAATTCATATGCAAATCAGCAGATATGTGTACTAAAGGTGGGCCCAAGCCCCATTGTGCATCCTTGCTCCTCTGCCAACAGCTCCTTCTCCTTCTTGATTGGCGGGATGACTATGGAAGGTCCTGGCCCTGTCAGTGAAGAAGCACAGGGGGCCTGGCAGAGGAAGCAGGAAGATGAAGGGTGCACAGACTGCTTGGGTCCACTTTTGGTGCACTTAATTGCGCATTTGCATGTGCACTTAAGCATTTTATCTACAGAACAAAGCAACAGATTGCCAAGTGAAAGGTATCATTACATTCAGTTAAACTCGCCCTACAAGCCATTACACCTGGTTTAACTGTGAATTTCCTGGTTAAAGGCTCTCATAAATCTATTAAGGTCAATTCAGAAATTTAATTTGACTAATAACTGGTATATTTTAAGTAGTAGGTACAATTTAAAGGGGTTGTCCCACAAAAAAATATTCTACAGTTTTCAAACCAGCACCTGGATCTGAATACTTTTGTAATTGCATGGAATTAAAAATTTTGCATAACCACTGAGCTATTCAATACAATGTATCTGTACAGCGTCACCTGCTGTTTGTTTTTTTCTTATTTCTTTGTCCTGCTCACTGAGATGGCCGCATATGCTGTTTCATCCTTCAACTGCCTCCTGAACTGTGATTGGGAGAGCTGAGATACGCCCCCTTAGCTGCAGCAGAAAAGACACTCCCCTTGAGCTGTCAGCTTCATATAAATCTAGCAGAGCAATGAATGGGGAGATCTCTGGATCCATGTGAGGTACAGGGCTGGTTCTGGCTTTGTTAGAAAGAGATTGTCATGGACTACATGATGTCTGATTTTCAGTTTTTTTCATTAGTCATAGGATAACCCCTTTAAGGGGTATTAGTTGCCATTTGACAATTTGTATATATCTGAAAACGGCTTTATGTTCCCCTGAAATTGGCCTTAGGCCTCATGCACACAACTGTATCTGTATTATAGTCTGCAAACCATGGATCCACAAAATACAGATCCCTTTGGTGTGCATGCCACATTTTTCTCACCAACAGAAATGGCTATTCTTGTCTACAATATGGACCGGAATAGGACATCCATAGAAATGAACGGGTCCGTGTGCAATCTGCACAATATGCGGATCAGACACAAATGGAAAATATCGTTGTGTACATGAGACTTTCTGCATCCTTATGTCCGTTCCACACAAAGACAGAATATGTCCAATATTTGGCTACAAAATGCAGTCCACCGACTGACTGAAGTCAATGGGTCCACAAAAAAACAGTTGCAACATGGACATCATCCATATTTTGCAGATCTGTGTTTTGCGGACAGCTAAATACATATAGTCGTGTGCATGAGGTCTAACAGGTCCTCAATGTACAAGGACTTAAAAGTGTACAAGGCTGGAATACCAGTGGATCTTCCAGGGGGCCCAGAGGCTGATATCATAATAGGCCCCAAAGGTCCAGGAGAAACATGTCCATTGTGCTGCCTTTCTAACCAATCAGATGCCACCAGGGTCTGGCTCAAAACCTATTAAGTGTTTTAATAATATAAGGGTTGGGCCTCGAGAATAGTTTGTAAGTGTACTATACCTAAATGTAATTAAAATAAGGCTAATTGGGCAGTAAAAGACAGAGAAACTGGTAGTTTGCCATGCCTCCTCATCTCTTGAATACTTGCCATAAGTACTTGGAGACACGGAGGATGCTGACTGATGTGCTAACATCCCAACAAAAAAGATTTTGGGTATAGTGCAATGCATTCCTAGCAATGAGAATGTCACACATGATACAATCCATACCATTCCACCCCTCAAGATACATTGCTGCTCCGTCAGGTGAACCTCTCAAGATCTTCTGTCTGGAACCAAATGAAGAGGTCTTGTGGGAAACTTTGAGCACTTTAGGTGCCCAGTCTCTCGATGGATTATGATAAAATACTACATACATTTTCAATATATTAATACTCATAAATACTTCCAGAAGATCAAAGTCCTTAATATAAACGATTGCAGAAATTATACAAGCCAATTAAAGCTGATTTAGCCAACTGTATGTTATAAAAGAGCCTCAATTTCCTTGACTATTACAAGGACCATTCCTTACGGACTTGTATGTTTAAATGGAGTCTGTCACCAGGAAATTATGGTCAAACCAGGCACAATACCTTGGAGGGCTTGCTCTGTTGAACGTATTGATATCACTTAGTGATCCACTGCTTCATTTTGGAGAAAAACAGCTGATCGGTGGCGGTGCTGAGAGTCAGACTCCACTGGTCAGATACTGATGAGTGTCAATCACTATTGTACATATTATATTTTGCACAATATATAATCACTAACGTACGCCTTATATTGTCATTAATATTACTCTAAAGTTTCTGAATTTAGCTGAATTTTATTTGCTTTATTTGCAGAGGTTAATGTTGCATTTAGCATGCTTTACATGGGTTGCTTCATGAAGACAACCCTTGACCATATGTGCTGTTGGGTCATACGCACACCTCAGAGCGTGCACTGCAGGTATGTCTGACGGGCTGCAGCCTCCTCTGGAAAAATCAGCTGTTTCCCAGGTATGCCAGGGGCTGGGCATTTCTAGTGAGACCCTACTGTGATGAGACATCATGTTTATTTTAAGCATTAGGCTGGTTTAGACTACCTGGCTTTCGTATCCATATAGAATAATACTAAGAAGCAAAGGTGTTTTCAAAGCTTTGAAAGTCGCAGTGATGTCCTCTCGTCTTTAGTTATGCCCCTATTATCTAATAGAGAAGCTGTTTGTCAGGCTCTAAAATGACCTTAAAGGGATTGTGCAAGAATAGGAGGGTTTTGGGCAAAGCCACCATTCTGCAGGACCTGTAAAGGGAAGCTTACTTACCTGCTTCCCGGCACCGCCCCCCCCCCCCTCTCCTTCTCCTCCTGGCCTGCGATGATCTACTGGGCTCCAGCGACAATGTCAACATCCGGTTTGACATTGCTGCAGCCAATCACAGGCCGCTGCGGTGTCAGAGTCTCTGTGAGCATTTGTCATGATGCAAGGAGAGCCTGACACCCTGTGATTGGCTGCAGCGATGTCAAACCGGATGTTGACATTGCTGGAGCCCAGAGGATCATCACAGGCTGGGAGGAGAAGGAGAGGGGAGCAGGTGCTGGAAAGCAGGTAAGTAACCTTTGCTTTGCAGGTCCTGCACAATGGGGGGGGTTGCCAAAAATCCTCCCATTCTTACACAACCCCTTTAAAGGGGTTGTCCAGCATTTTTATATTGATGGCCCATCCCTAAAATAAGCCATCAATATGTGATAAATGGGGGCCTAGCACCCTGCACCCTGTCAAGCAGCTGTTCAAGAGTAGCGTTGGTTCTACATAGCTCTATCCATACAGTGCTGGTCACTGCAGCGCTGCTCTCATTCACTTCAGTAGGAGCAGCTCTTCAGTAACTGGTAATATCCACTGCCCAATGGACAGAGCTGTGTAGTTCTGCTGCCTACTTCCAGAACAGCACAAGGCTGCGAGGTGTCAGACCCTTGCCAATCAGATACAGATGGCCTATCCTGTGAGCCATCATTGACAAAATAATGGACAACCTCTTTAAAATAATTTGCCTTCACATTACAATATTATCAGTTCCTATGATGTAACATAATGCGATACAATCAATATCTGACTTATCCTAACATCACAATGCCCAAATAATGCAGAGAGTTAAACGGAATCTGTCACCAGCGACCTCCCTATTACACTTTTTGAATAGACACATAGCTCTACTTCGCCTTATTTTTCTTTTGGTGATCTGAGATTCTGTCCCCAAGTTATGATACTTTTTCTGAATGTGCAAATTAGGTGTTTGGTGCAATGAAGGTATCACAATTGCACCTAAGCTCTGCTCCTTTTTGTGACCAACACTTCCCCATTGATTTGATTCACAGGGCCAGGCAAAGGCATAGCAGTGAGGGAGGGAGACTACAGAAAGGAGCGGCGCTTTGGTGCAACAAGAGCAATGGTGCACCAAACAGCTAATTTGCATATTAAGAAAATGTATGGGAACAGAGCCTCTGATTAACAAAAGAGAAACAGTGTCGTTGTAGCAGATTCCCTCTAATGGACCGTTCAGATCTACTATATCTGAGCTTCAACATATACCGTAACAGAGGGTATGTCACAACTGGATACTACAGTGCATTGTGCTGTGTCAACGCGACAAACAACCACACTTACAAAGTCAAGGATGAGGAGAATTAAATGTCCTCCCAAGAGAACACAAGCCAGCGGAAATCTCTAATACAGAGGGCATGTACAATGCATCTTGAGAACACAAGTTACAAGTTAATACTGAAAAGATAAAGAGGAAACATAAAATCTTTAGACATCACAAAACAGATTGTTTTATGGCAATGCTCATGGGATAAAAAGGCTATAAATATATACCGTATTTTTCGCCCCATAAGACGCACTTTTTTCCCCCAAAAAATGGGGGGGAAATGCCCCTGCGTCTTATGGGGTGAATGCTAATGAGCGCTTCCATTATGGAAGCGCTCATTAGCACCGGAGGACCGGGAAGCGGTAAAGGCTCTGTACTCACCGCTTCCTGGACCTCCGTTCGGCTGTGCTGCACACAGCGTGAGGGCGCGCTGTGACCTCACACTGCGCGCGCTGGGTCACAGCAGAGCCGATAGGAAGAAGAAGAGAGAGCGCGAGCGGAGAGGAGTGGCGGCGTCCAGGAGCAGGAGAGGTAAGTGGCTTTTTTATTTTTACTGAGGCATGCTGGGCTCTAACTGGGGGCTAATAAGAGGCATGGAGGCTGAAGTGAGGTATAGGGAATCATATGGGGGCTGGAGTGAGGCATAGGGCTGATATAGGGGCTAAAGTGAGGCATGGGGGCTGATATGGAAGCTAAAGTGAGGCATGGGGGCTGAAGTGATGGGCTGATATGAGGGCTTAAGTGAGGCATGAGGCTGATATGGGGGCTAATTACAGGCATTAGGGGCTGAAATGGGGATTAATTACAGGCATTGGGGGCTAATTACAGGCATTGGGGGCTAATTACAGGCATTGGGGGGCTGAAGAGAGGCATGGGGCTCTTATCTGAGGTCTTATTGGGGGTCATTAATATTGGGGTCTGAGCTGAGGTCTGATTGGGGTCTTATTAAGATTGGGGGGTCTAATTGCTGGTCTGACCTGAGATCTAATGAAAAATATATTTTTCTTATTGTCCTCCTCTAAAACCTAGGTGCGCCTTATGGGCCGGTGCGTCTTATGGGGCGAAAAATACGGTATATATATATATATATATATATATAAAAGAATAAATCTAAATATCTTTCTCCCACAGGTAAGGCCCCCGCTCTCTCCAGTCTCCCACATCTGCTGCCTCCTAGTAACCTTTGATTCCACCCTGTCCTTCAAACCACATATCCAAGATGTTACCCCATTCTGCTGCCATCACCTCAGAAGTATTCCTCAAATCCGCTCTTCACTCAGCTTCAGGTCAATAAAATGCTCGTACACACCCTCATCATCTCCTGCATGGACTACTGAAAACTCCTCTGTAGCCTCCTCTACAGCACTCCTTCAATATACTCTGTGCCTGGTTGGCCTACCTCTGCCTTTGTGTCTCCAACAGCTCTTCTCTCGGCCTGTCATGCATTTAGGACATATTCTGTGGATATGCCCAGGGGTGCACCACCAATGAGGCCAGGTGAGGTGATCGCCTCAGACAGCACCAGGAAGGGACAAGAGGGGGGCAGCGGAAGAGCCATGGGCAATGAGCACTTTCATTGTGGTAATAGGGGTTAGGTTCAGAAATTGGCACGGCGGGGTTAGGGTGCCCTTTCAGTTTTCGCCTCAGGCAGCGGAAAGGTTAGTTGCACCCCTGGATATGCCATAAACATATATAGCGGGATAACCCTTTAATTCCCAATCTCCATTAGAGGACACAAAAGAAATAATATCATTTCTATATCTTCTAGCGCCGTTTTTCCACTTTTCATGACAATACCAAATTAATAGGATATTTCCTGCATGGGACTGTGAGCATGGTATATACATTACAGCAAACCAGGCATCTATAAGCTTCCTTAATTTCTGCTCTCCAGCGGGGTTTCTGCTGAGCATCCTCTCCTGTTCCGGTGCACTCCCCCAGTTGCTATCAGCCAGTCCTTCTTTCATTAGAATCAAGTAGTTAATTAGACCCAGTCTGTCCTCTTCCCCTCTCCCTCTCCCATGAACATAGCAGTAATGAGGTCTAATTACCAGAAGCACTGGATTGCACAACCATCAGGAGCAAATCTCAAGGAACAAGCTCTGAATCCTTCAGCAGATAAAGTTTACCGAATAAAATGTAGAAATACCGGCTCCGAGTCTAGACACAAATGAGATTTGCTTCAAATATTTAACGCATCCATACTGCTTCATGTAATATTAGAGCGGCCGGACCCCAGCCCCGCGGCACGGCCAAGGCAGGACAGCACCGAGGGAAAGAAGGAGAAGGGCATTTGATCTTTACAAAGAAAAAACTGAGCTGCTCATTAATCCTTCAGGTCTGTACTGGGAGCTATTGATCGACAAGGAGAGCACACGCACTTCAACGCCGTGAATATCAGCGCAATTTTGATGCAATCGGTGCAGCCTTGACAGATGCATTTTTAAAAGAGTCTGTGAGTGGATTTCGCCAGGCTTGCAGTATTATACGAGGCCTCTTCACTAACATCTGTCAAACTGCTGAGAAGATGGCAGCTGTCCCTGGATTAGTCGAGAGAAATATGAAAATGCCAAACGCACTGAACACAGAAAATCACAGTGTATCCCACGGACATTACGCGCAGCGTCATAAAGGAACACGCCTAGAGAGGAGAAAAGCGATCCTAAAATTCAGAAAATCGACCCAAATTTTTTAAAAGTTTTAAGGAATCTGAATTTTGTGTGATTCTATTTGGGAGATTCAGGGTAAAGCCTTGTGCACACGACTACATTTTTTGAGGATCGCACAAAGACCCATTCATTTCTATGGGTACGCAAAAAATACGGACAGCACGCAGATGTCAACCATGTGCCGTCTGCATCTATGCAGTCATTTTTCAAATAATAGAACATGTTCTATAAGTATTTCTATAATAGAGACAGAGGAAAGTGCGGGATGCATGCGGCAGGTATCCGTATTTTGCGGATCCGCAGTTTGTGGACCACAAAACGGCAATGGCCATACACGAGGCCTAAAAAAGGGAAAGAGGAGAGAAGAGAGAGAAAGGGACAGAGCTTTTTCAAATCGAATCATATAGCTGATTCAGCCGAATCGGACCCAAAAAGGCAATGGCTATCATTACTTCAGTAGCAAATTTCTCTGTGTGCCTCCGATTATTAGGATATTTATTGTGAATGTTTTTATTCTGCATTTTCTTTATTATAACAATTGAATCAGACATTATTGTGGTCGCTGCCGTTCTCTAATGCTTTCCTGCCATTTACCTTCTCCACTGTCACGACATTCACAAACAGCTATGAACAGTGACTTTAGCCCATCTATATTGTTTAATAATTCACTTCCTGCCTCTTCAGAGGATCCGGCTGCTGCACTACTCCGTCTCCAAGCTTTACACTGCAGCTCTGCTTGTTCAGATTGGCTGCACACTACATCGGACAGCTGGTTTCCATTACAACAAGGGCAGAGTAATTATAAACTGTAAGCAATTAAACTACCAGGAGAATAAAATGGTCATTAAACTTTAAAGGGGTATTCTCATTTCAACCATTCATGGCTGAGGTCGGAATAGGCATCATATATGGCCGCCAGAGGCTATGCGACTTCCATAGCTCCCATTCACTTCTCTATGAGTTAGATCTATAGGTAGCACAGCCCCCTCGGTCACCTCTGACCACCGCATACAATGATCTTGAAGAAAAACTGGGGGTCAGTCAGCACATCCAAGTATGCAGGTGCACGTCACATGGCTGCAAATAGAAAAGTAAAACATAAAAAAATTACAATGATCTTGTCCATGAAGGGCTGAGATGGAAAGACCCTTGTAATGACCGGGAATACTGGTGTATGCCACTTCTTAATACCGTGTCAGTTTCAGGGCCTGTACTGAATTTTGTGGAAATTCCATATTTTAGACATTTAGCTCCTTCGAATTCCCTGCAGCCCCTTATGAAGCAACTGATATAAATGGTGAAGTGCAGGCTGCCTGCAGCCACCATGAACGGGCGCGTGGAGGGGTTTCTCACAAAGAACACTCATACACAGCTGACAAGACGATGAATAAGTGTCTTATGGCTGGCGTCTGACTCCATTCACTTCTAGGGACTGTCTGGCATCTTCTAACAACTTTTGGTCTTTGTGTGGAGCCTCAAAACAATATCACCCGGGACTGAAGCGAACTGGACTGCAGAGAATACATGGAGCCGAGAGAGGCGAGTAAATGCGAAGGGAAATGTGGTCTATACATCATATAGTAAACGGCATACCGTCTGCTGTGAGTATGTGCAGTACAGAGCGGATGGGAGGACATCCAAAAATGAATAATAAAAAAAAGGTCAAACAACATCCTGAATTCACATTTTGACTCCCACATGACTCCTGTTGTTCATGCAGTCCTACCTGCAGGCAGCATGTCATAGAGCTGGAGGAGCTGAGCAGGTGATTGTGGGAGTCTAGTAGGTGGGACTACTTAGTAACTGACAACTAACTCTATTCAGGCTCATATAGGAAAGGTTGTCAATCAGGAGGACCGCCCACTTGACTACGAAGTGTAGAAATAGGAAGGATATAAATGAATAATTACATGTTTCATCTGATATTTTATCATAAAACTATACATCAATCTGCTCCGCTCTTCCTGCTCTATAACCTGCTGCCTGCAGCTCAGACACCATGTTCAATGTGACAACTTTCTTTTAAGACTGTAAGGCCTCATGCACACAACTGTATTTTTCATCACAATTTTTGCAGCACCCTGATCCATTCAATTCTATGGGGCCAGGTGCACATTGATATTTTTTTTGTGGATTCATGTGGCGTTTCTGCAAATGATAGAACATGTCCTATTCTGGTCTGTATTGCAACGAGAAGAGTCATTTCTATTTATGGGAGCGAGAAAAATGCACGAGGAAGGTATCCGTATTTTGTGGATCCGTGTGGCCGTTCCTCAAATTATACAACAGGTCCCCGTTTCGTCTGTAGTGTGGGCTACAGAACGCACAGGGAAGATATCAGTATTTTGTGGACCGAAATTCGGACATAGCCGTGTGCATGAGGCGTTAGATTGCTACTTGGCTTTCACCGAGAAAAAAGGAGCGACCCATTAATCGCATTCTGTTTGTCCATAATGAAGTGTGAACCTATCATCGTATAAATGTTAAGAAGTAACTCAATACATGCTATAACTACATCGAGCGCCAAAAAGAGTAGTGACCTAAAGTTTCCAGGAGGAGTATTCATCTGTGATTAATACAAGGGGCTGTTCACGGCACAAAGACGCTTTACTGAGGTGCGGCGACTTGTTCCTCTTCATCTGCAGCATTTTCTCCCATGCTGGCTAGCTTCCCCGCACCACAACTGACACACGCTTTGAGACAGATCACTTAAAAGACAGCAATCTGTGTGATCGCTTTCTTCTCTGACAGTTTCCTAACTGGCATCAATAACTAAAATTCCTTAACAGAAGACTTCTGTTCTACCCAAAGAAAAAATAAAAAATAAACATATATATATATAAATTCCGTTAATATCTACCTGACGGTTGCCAGTGTAGTGATGACAGCTGATGACAGGCATTGGCGCTATAGGGCATAATGTTTACCAGTCAATAAATGTGTATTCCTACGATATAATAAAATCTGAAGTCGTGTATTATTTGACGTAAGTGCTCCACAGACGTCTCCTCTTCTTGCAGAACCTGTTCTCATTTTCCTCCGCTTGTCATAATGGAGCGGAGACGCCATCAGTCTAAGCGCATGTTTTTATGTTACCTATATGACTATGAATTTTATTTTAACTCAGTCTAACGATATTAAGCTCTGGGGACTGTGGAGATATTGGCTCCTAGTACCTGGGAAGAAGCCATTAGCGTTATTTATTATATATGTTAATGTTGACTTTAGCCAAGTCACGATAATTAATGTCATCGCTCATTCATTCTAGCAAGTCCTGCCAGGGGAATTCTGAAATGAACGCTGCAGAGTGGCCAGATAGAAGTTACTCGCCAACCCTAGGGGTCCTATGGTAAAGTGTAGCTATATAAAGTGTGCAGAGATGCTTAAAGGGGTTCTCCGGGAATTAAGAAAATGAAAATACTTAAATATTACTTTATTATAAATATATTCCCAAATATATTTCATTAGTTATAATGGTTTGTTTTGTCTCAGGAGCAATCATTAGGAAAAACAAAATGGCCGCTGTCCTATTAGTACACACAAAACCTGTCCTAATCCTACAGGAGGACAAGTTACTTCACAACACTGACGTAAAGCGCTGCCTCATCCTCCTCTCTGCTCTGCTTGTCAGGGATTATGATCCTGAATACAGTTTAATAAGGTCTTCAGCTGAATCTCTGTAGGAATGGAGACCATGAGGAGACATGAAGTAGAGAGAGTACGGACAGGACAGACTGTGGTAATGGAGACTGCAGACAACTGCTGCTGCTCATTAGCCACATCCTCTCTGTACTTCATGTCTCCTCATGAGCTTCATTCCTACAGAGATTCAGCTGAAGATCTTATTAAACTGTATCCAGGATCATGACCCTGACAAGTAGAGCAGAGAGGAGGATGAGGCAGCTCTTTACCTCAGTGTTGTGAAGTAACTTGTCCTCCTGTGTGATTAGGACAGGTTTTGTGTGAACTAATAGGACAGCGGCCATTTTATTTCTCCTAATGATCGCTCCCTAGACAAAACAAGCCATTATAACTAATGGAAGTTATTTGGGAATATATTTATAATAAAGTAATATTTAAGTATTTTCATTTTCTTAATTCCCGGAGAACCCCTTTAAGCTGGTTCTCTTAGGGTATGACCACACTGTCAGGTTACTGCAAGCAGTTTAGGAAAGCAAAACCTGGGGCAACTTCAAAAAAGAGGAGACATCGTCCTTTATACTTTCTTACAGTTATATGCGCCCGCGGGTATATGGAGCGGGCCTCTGCAGTGAGCAAGCTCCATACGTGACTGTACTGACGCTGATCTTGGCACCTGTGAGTGAAGGCAGAGGGATGCGGCTCCTTCCTATCGAAGCCCCAGCAGTGAAATTGTGAGGCTCCGATCGGTTGCCATGGCAGCCTGGATGTTGCTGAAGCGCTCCAGGCCTGTCATGGCAATCTCCATACTGAGCTATGCACGAGGCATAGCTCAGGAGGGAGAGAGTCAAATTCCTATTCACCCTAATAGATCTCTATTAGGGTGAATAGAAGAGGGGATAAAAAGAGCTCATGCACTAGCACTCTATGGTGGCTAATAGTTACAAAATAAAGTGAAAAAAAGTTTAAAAAATTATAATTAAAAAACCACCAATATATTAAAAGTTTAAATCACCCCCCTTTTTCAAATTTTACACATAAAAATATATAAAAAATAACCATATTGGGTATCGCCGTATCGGAAAATGTGTGAACTATTAAAATATTTTTAAAAATTCCGTCTCCTGATACAGCTGATCGCGGGGATGCCGGGTGTAGGACCCCCGCCGATCTGATATTGATGACCTATCCTGAGGTAATATGACCACCAACTAGACGCAGAAGCTGAGGAGTTTCAATGAGATTTCAAAAAAACTCCAGCCCTGGGCCTGGAGACTTCTTTAACGGGGCTGTCTCACTTCTGCTTATGGCATTTATCATGTAAAAGTTAATACGAGGCAGTTACTAATGTATTGTGATTGTCCATATTGCTTCCTTTGCTGGTTTGATTCAGTTTCCAATAACACTGCTCTCATATACGATTACGACCACCCAGCAATCCAGCAGTGGTGGCCGTTCTGTTTCCTATAGTGTGCAAGCATGACCACCATGGTCATAACCATGGAAACAAGCAGTGTATAAGGAAGCAATATGGGCAATCAAATTACATTAGTAAGAGCCTTGTATTAACTTTCTCTACATGATCAATGCCATTTGCTGAAGTGAGACAACCACCTTAAGTAATGAGCCATCATGGAAAGTCCATTACTGCACCAACAAACCATGGAAACCGACGGTTGGCGGCATACAGTTCAGCTCATATAAGCACTTTTCAATGCGTTGCATCTTGTGCATTACCATTTTTAAAAAGTTATTCTCTTTGTAGAGGCCTCGGCACATGTTTTTTTATACTAAAACAGAAAGCATTTAAGCCAGGAAATAAACTGGAAAGGCGGTTACAATGGCGCCACCCATGGATACACATGGGACTGTTCACTCTCCTCCATCCATGGACGGTTATAACGCTACCTATCACTGATACACACTGGGAAATGATGAGTCACAAGTAATTACCTCGGCGTGCACACATAATTGTCAGGAAACAATGTGGTTTGGCTTCTTGGTTGAAGAAAATCAAAGTGGTACACAAGTTTTATCCTCCTCCAGAGCACAGCTGCCAATGTCATGATGGAGACTAAGATTCAATTTAGCGGAACACCGCCTTGAATCATGCCAAAGAGCGGACTCCTTCCATGGATTTATGAAAGCTACAGTGCTCGGTATTATTTCTTTTATAAATATATAAAACACACTTTATACTTTATTTCTTATTACAAACCTGTATAAAAGTAAGCCGTCCTTATATAAGATATAAAGAAAACCGGCAATGCAACTGTTAAAAAAAGACCTGTCCCCTATCCTCACATGACTGGAGCATCCTTTTCATATAACCCTATGTTGTGCCATTCCACCATTATTCCTGCTAGAAGTTATGAATGAATTCCCAGCAGTTTGCAATGAAGGTCCAGCTGGGTGTTCCCAGTTGGAGATGTGTCCCTGCATATTAGGCAATCAGTGATGACAGTGTCGGACTGGGCAGGGACATACCCCTACTGGTAACACCCATCTGGACCTGCCTTGCAAACTGTTGGCAATTCATTCATAAATTCTAGTAGGAATAATAGAATGGCACAAATTTAGAGTAATAAGAATGGATGCAATTGTTATTACATACGGAATGCAAGCAGTTACTAAAACACATCAGGAGAGGAGACAGGTCCTCTTTAAGACCCATGCACAAGACCATATTACAGTCCTGCATGTAATACGGCACCTATACGTAACTGTATGTAATACCGCACCTGTACCTCAAACTATACAAAGGCACACAGGATTTTTTTCCTCATAGATTGCTATTATATTATAGATTGCTATAAACACTGGTCTAAAATGTATGTCTCTCCTGCTATGGGACTACAAACACTAGCATGCCCTGGCACCCGCCATGCTGGGGACTGTAGTTTCACAGCAGCTGTGGAACGCCAGGTTGTAGACAGTAATGTGGCATTTCTAGATATTTAAGCATTATGGTGACGTACAGTAAGAGCAGCATAGATCTTGTTAGTTACATGAGCAGGAGGACATTAGCCCTCTCACAACGAGGACGATAATGGCACTGTCGCCATGCGTCATTACATCACGTGTTAGTGTTCTGTTCATAATGGAACATGTTCACCAGCACCTTACCAATAATGCAGATAACTGTACCGCCATATCATATATAGTGCATTGAATACTGCCACTCCCATAGGCTGGCACAGTGATGTACGTTATTATTTGTCAGAGGGGTACTCTCTGCCCCGGGACAAGACACAAATCTTTTCTTTTGATACAACACAAAGAGAACTGAAGAGTTTTATCATACGACTCAGAACAAAGAAGGTGGTGTACAAACACAGGAACAGCCGAGACGAAAGAGAAAAAAGTCATGTAGTCAGGAAATGCTGCACTAATGAAACCCAGCAGCGGCAGTGCAAACCACATTCAGTGTCTGTGCTCATCTGGTGCACATGTTATAGCTATACTACAGGTCTACCGGATGTTACATGTAAAGCCGAACCATGATCACTGTGTCATCGCTGACCTCAGGGTTATAACAGATATACTGGTATATATACTATAGATATAGGAGTATATTAGATATAGTATAGTAGATATAGTAGATATGGAACTGTATAGTAGATATAGGAGTATATTAGATATAGTATAGTAGATATAGGAGTATATTAGATATAGTATAGTAGATATGGTATAGTATAGTAGTATATGAGTTATAGTACAGGATAGTAGTTCTACTACTATATTAGCTATGATATATTATAGTATATATGCTAATATATTAGATATGGTATATAATAGTAGATATACTAGTATACTAGATATTGTAAACTATAGTATAGTAGTATGTGAGATATATTATAGAAGATATAATAATATATTAGATATGGTATATTGTAGATACAGTAGTATATGATATATGATATATTATAGTAGATATACTAATATATTAGATATGGTAGACATACTTATATATTAGGTATGGTATATTATTGTATAGTAGTAGATATGGTATATTATAATAGATATACATGTATATTAGATATGGTATATTATAGTAGATATACTAATATATTACATACTGTATGGTATATTATAATTGATATACCAGTATATTAGATATATTATAGTAGATATACTAGCATATTACTTTACATTATAGTACAATATAGTAGGTTTACTAATCTATTAGATATGGTGTATTATAGTATAGTAGTATATGAGATATATTATAGTAGATATACTATAGTATACAGTATAGTAGTAGTGAAGGTGTGAGGATTAGCACTTCACAAATAGGAACTACACACAAAAGCCTTTGCCACTGTTACACAGCCCTTGGCACACATGCCATGGTACCAGAGGTCGCACTGGGCAGATTTCCACCAGCTTTCTGCTCATTCTGCTTTTTTTCCACTGCTGTATTTTTGCCTAGGGTCTTATCTCCCATCCACATATCTCATCCATTCTCCACCTTCCTCACACTCTTCAACCTTGATGCTGATTCTCATTCAGCTGCCCCTCCCCCTCCCGCCTCAGGTTTGGTCCCTCTCCTACCTCCCTCCAGCCTGAAAAGCAGGTGGTGGGGGAGCTCTGTCATGCCTCTCAGGCTGGTTGGATTTTAATGAGCTGGGTCACCATGGGATGCCTCTTCTCCTCAAATAGGAAGTCACAGCCTGTACAGAACCTCCAGCTTGTCATTCTGTGGTCTAGGAGGCAGTCATAACTGACAGATGGTCTTTAGATTGTAGATTTACTTGTCTGTGCTGGGGTCTGGGAGATATAATGTGTAGGAACCCCTCATATTCCTGTTTTACTTCAGAACCTACAAAAGACCACATTCATGTGCACAATGTGGTGCGGACGGCACAAGATGCTGGCAGAGCTGTCCTGAACAAAAATTGACATAATTATTTAGAGAAAAAGATTGCTTAGGATCAATATGAATCCTTTCTTGTCTTTGTTTTATGTTCAATAAAATAGCTAATAAATATAAATTAATCACAGAACATTTAAAGGGGTATTCCAGGACTTAAAGGGGTTGTCTAAGATAATTAGAAATGTTACCACTGCCCATGAATACCGTTAAAAAAAATGATTACATACTCCCCTTTTCTTCAGTGCTGTTATGTGAGCCGCCGATCCTTCTCCTGCTGTTTATTTACAGACTGCAGTGGTAACATGTAGGTATGAGCCATGTGACTGCTGCAGCCAATCACTGTCCTCAGAAGCACATCACCACTGCAGTCTGTAACAAACAGCAGGAGAAAAACTGGACCGACGGTGTAGAGAATGGTAATCTTTTTTTTTTTCACAGCATTTAGGAGCATTGCTAACATTTTTAATTATCATGGACAAACCCTTTAAATATTGTCTATCCTTAGAACATATATTTCCTCAGTGGAACAGAATGGAGTAATATGTAATCAATACAGAAGAGTGGGTAAAGGGGACATAGGCACCACACTAATACCGTGTTTCCCCGAAAATAAGACAGTGTCTTATTTCTTTTTTTCCTCCGGAAAAAGGGTTAGGGCTTATTATTGGAATAGGTCTTATTTTTGCCCCCACTGAACATATATGTCATTTTTGGCCCCTCTGAATATATACCGGTATGTAAATTTTTTGCCCCCGGACCCCTGTGCACACACAGACAAAAAATATGCTTACCTACACTCCGCTCCGGACTTCTTCCCAATCCTGTCATCCGGAGTGTGCTGTGTCATCCCGTCAAACAGCGTGATCCCGCGAGACCCGGCGCTGAGGTCACGTCACAGGGGAGACATCTTGCAGCACAAGATAGGGTATGGGTATAGGTGTGTATATAGGTACCTAACTGCGCAGCGCTGCGTAGGTAGCGTAACCAGCAGAGAGGCCCTGACTGGCCATTAAAATCAACCCACCGGAACTGTAACCCTATTCTCAGTGTATGCTCAATGTACCTAGGGCTTATATTTGGAGTAGGGCTTATATTTTAAGCCTACTCAAAAAACAGGGCAAAATAGCACTAGGGCTTATTATCGGGATAGGTCTTATTTTCGGGGAAACAGGGTATCTAGTCTTCAGAAGTTCTGCACCGTTTTCTCACTTTCTGAAGCCACACCCCCTCAAAGTCGTCCCCTTGAACAGCCTCGCCACTGATGGATAGGCATGTGATACAAACCTGCCATCAGACCTCCAATTAAAACACACCTGCACCAGTTCCTGGTCATCATGGTCATCCGGGATCTGCTGCCAGGAAGGAATGAAACCCTGTTCATTACATGTAGAAATACTGATTTATTGTGTCTTAATTTATTAACTTCTAGGTATTCCCATGACGGAAAGCAGTGGCATACAAATACAATGTCACCAGGTCACCACTTTCTCATCACCTGAATGGAGTTGCAGTTGAAAATCTGTGATGGGGCTACAGTCCTAATCCAGCACTGCAGCCTCTTCATTCTCAGGATCGGTAGCTGTCCAACTGCTGGTGCTATGCCATAATTTTCTATGATGGGACAACCCCTTTAATAGGAAGGAGGTTTGCAGAAATGGTCAATCTCATGTCATTGTTTACATATTACGGTTTTATATGATTTTGTGTCAAAATCTCTGACATAGACCTCTGAAAGAACAGAAGAAAACGAAGCGCTACCTGAGACTGTCTAAGATAAGTTAGGCAGTCTTTAGATGTGCCACATTTATCAAACCACCTGAGCCACTGTGATCATTCTGGTGATAATTTAAAGACTCCTGTCTATATGTCCACACCGTCTAACAGATAGTAAATCTGGGCCAGAACTCTATGTTTTTCAGCTGGCCCTTAGATATAGTCTACAGTATTGTCAGGTTCTCTAGGTGGCCAAGTTCTAAAAGATATATGAACATTTTATATCATATCTGTCACCAGGAATGGAAGTTCAATTCAGTCACCGAGAGGGTTCACATCAAACCAAGACTCATCCTTCATTCTAGCCTTGATTTGGAACTACAGGGGGTATGGGCGCATTTAGTGGGTGGAATTACATCTTTGAATTAAACGTTATTAGGATAACTAAGGGGACGGCCACACATGCAGGGTTTTTCATAAAAGGAAAGTATAAAGGACAGATACGACTTCTCATATTTTAATCCAATCCTGCTATTGGCTTCAAAAACTGCATCAAAAAACCTGACCGTGTTTTCATGCTGACCCAATTCATAGGCCTGATCAGATAAGAGATTCTAAATGTTGTTTTTTCGGTCAGTAGAAATTTCTGGTGATACGAGATTCAACGTCTCAATAATTTCAATAAGCAGAATATCAACCTAAGCCAGCAATTTTATTAATACAAGTTCGCTTTATGAAAGCTATTTACTCAATTGCAGCTCTAAAATGTTTCCACACTGTAATATAGCCAGTGGGAGATAATGATGATGATAGTAATAATGATACAAAAGAACTAACGTCGTATAAGCGGATACCTCTTTTATGGCTATACCCCTACACCGAGGATCTGACATTATGGAAGTTAGTAGGGGGCTTGTTCCACCAGTCCCACCATGTTAATTCAAATATACAATGTCACAAGCTAGTAACATAAAACATAGCAGAGAAGTCCAACCGTACCAACCCAAACTCTACTGTTCAGTCCGTCAAAGTCTGAATGATGGCCAAGAACCCGTTCAGGGACCGAGCAGAGTTGGCCATGACCAAAAAAGATCTACCACTAATATTTCAGCTTATATAAGCCTTGTACTCTCCCGACTCCTGGTGACTTCCTATAGCTCCCATGTTCTATATCTCCCTAGCTTGATCTGCGTCCAATAATTAACATGCTAGGTGGTATGGCTATTTAATCTTACCATTTTTTAGTAATTTGATGCTCCCTCATTACCTTTTCTAGGAAGACTAAGAATTATTGTAGAAGGACCCAAACAAAATTGTAGCTTTCCTTCTCCTTTGTTTTAAAGAGGACCTATCACCTGACCATTCTAGAGCATCCATTAGTATGACTCTATATTGAGCCACTCCTCTACAATCCCTACTAGAAGTTAATGAATGAATAGCTAACTGGGTGTTGGAGGTATGTCTCTTCAAACTCTGGCTAAACTTCTAAACTTCTAGTAGGAATTATGGGGTTGAATTAAAAAGGTGCCACCAGACTCAACCCTCTCATTATTCACTTATGTATTATATCACAGATAGTAATATAATGTCCTGCCTTCTATGAGTAGAACTTCTAGTGTACTTTATAGTTAAAAACTATGAGGAGGATAATGAACGTACTGCAGCTGAAAACTGTTCAACGTGCCAAATGGCACCCGTGGTTTAATATATTTGGCACAACTCACTAGACAGACACATTTCTCTGCCTTGTATCAGACATATTTAAAGGCGGTATCTAGTCAAAATAATCTTTTGATGAGACTGATACATTAGAGAAGAAGACACTGGTGGGGACTGTGGGCCATCATGTGTTTCCAGATTGAAAAGACCACTATACAAATACTTGACGTAAAGAACATCTACATGGTGCCCTCCTTCTCATACTTCCGCTGCATATCTGCCAATCCCTGGGCTCCTCATCTGCCATCCAAGAAGGCTGCATCGATTCTCAAACTATCTGCTTCATACTGGCCATTTGGTAGTCCAAGACACTTCCTGCTGCCCTCGGATTAGCCAGCAAGTGAACAGTCCAGGGCACCCTAAGAGCAGGACCAGAGAAGCAGGATGTATCTAGGGTTGGGCGATATAAAAAATATTTAGACGATAATGATATTAAAGGGATTCTGTCACCACGATTTTGCCTATTAAGGTAATCATACTACTGGATTGAGCATGGGGATCTCAAAAACGTTATTATTATAGATCATAGTTGATGATTTGATGGTAAAAAAACGTTTTTTATGAAATGCCAATCACTTACATAAGGAGCCCAAGGGATGTGCCCAGCGCCGTTGGATCCCGGTCACGCCGATACAGTTGGAGCCCAGGACCGCCCACCTAATTAATATTCACTACACTGCTTCCAGCAGTGAAGCTCCGTCATCGTTGTAATCCCGCGCAGGCGCAGTACCTAAAGCGGTCTGCGCTCGTGCGGTCTGTGGGCATCGGCCTCAGAGAAGGTACTGCGCATGCACCGGCTCTCTGGTACTCTGTATTTGCCGCTTGCCTAAGAATGCTTGCACTCCGGAGGGAAAATGGCGCGCCTCTGACAGTCTCTCCCGCCACTCCGCTCTTCCTTTCTGGGTCGAGCGAAGTGCGCAGACAGCCGGCGCATGCGCAGTACCTTCTCTGAGGCCGATGCCCGCAGACCGCACGGGCGCAAACCGCTTTAGGTACTGCGCCTGCGCGGGATTACAACGATGACGGAGTGTCACTGCTGGAAGCAGTGAAATGAATATTAATGAGGTGGGCGGTCCTGGGCTCCAACTGTATCTGCGTGACCGGGATCCAACGGCGCTGGGCACATCCCCTTGGGCTCCTTATGTAAGTGATTGGCATTTCATAAAAAACGTTTTTTACCATCAAATCATCAACTATGATGTATAATAATAACGTTTTTGAGATCCCCATGCTCAGCTGAATCCAGTAGTATGATTACCTTAATAGGCAAAATCGTGGTGACAGAATCCCTTTAAGAAATTTATCGCGATAACGATATATATCGTGATAAATACCCATTTAGAAGAAAAAAACACAAGGAGACGTTATACTGTATGGAGGCCACAAGGAGACATTATACTGTATGGGGTCCACGAGGAGACATTATATTGTATGGGGGCAGTCACAAGGAGACGTTATACTGTATGGGGGCAGCCACAAGCAGACATTATACTGTATGGGGGCAGCCACAAGCAGACATTATACTGTATGGGGTCCACAAGGAGACATTATACTGTATGGGGCAGCCACAAGGAGACGTTATACTGTATGGGGGCAGCCACAAGCAGACATTATACTGTATGGGGTCCACAAGGAGACGTTATACTGTATGGGGCAGCCACAAGAAGACATTATACTGTATGGGGGCAGCCACAAGGAGACGTTATACTGTATGGGGGCAGCCACAAGGAGACATTATACTGTATGGGGACCACAAGGAGACATTATACTGTATGGGGGCCACAAGGAGACATCATACTGTATGGAGGCCACAAGGAGACATTATACTGTATGGAGGCCACAAGGAGACATTATACTGTATGGGGTCCACAAGGAGACATTATACTGTATGGGGACCACAAGGAGACATTATACTGTATGGGGGCAGCCACAAGGAGACGTTATACTGTATGGGGGCAGCCACAAGGAGACGTTATACTGTATGGGGCAGCCACAAGCAGACATTATACTGTATGGGGGCAGCCACAAGGAGACATTATACTGTATGGGGGCAGCCACAAGGAGACGTTATACTGTATGGGGGCAGCCACAGCAGACATTATACTGTATGGGGTCCACAAGGAGACATTATACTGTATGGGGCAGCCACAAGGAGAAATTATACTGTATGGGGTCCACAAGGAGACATTATACTGTATGGGGCAGCCACAAGGAGACGTTATACTGCATGGGGGCAGCCACAAGGAGACGGTATACTGTATGGGGGAAGCCACAAGGAGACGTTATACTGTATGGGACCACAAGGAGACATTATACTGTATGGGGGCAGCCACAAGGAGACGTTATACTGTATGGGGGCAGCCACAAGGAGACGTTATACTGCATGGGGGCAGATACAAGGAGATGTTATACTGTATGGGGGCAGCCACAAGGAGACGTTATACTGCATGGGGGCAGATACAAGGAGATGTTATACTGTATGGGGAAGCCACAAGGAGACGTTATACTGTATGGGGCAGCCACAAGGAGACATGATACTGTATGGGGGCAGATACAAGGAGATGTTATACTGTATGGAGGCAGCCACAGGGAGACATTATACTGTATGGGGAAGCCACAAGGAGACGTTATACTGTATGGGGCAGCCACAAGGAGACGTTTATACTGTATGGAGGCAGCCACAAGGAGACGTTATACTGTATGGGGGCAGCCACAAGAAGACGTTATACTGTATGGAGGCAGCCACAAGGAGACGTTATACTGTATGGGGGCAGCCACAAGGAGACATTATACTGTATGGAGGCAGCCACAAGGAGACATTATACTGTATGGGGGCCACAAGGAGACATTATACTGTATGGGGGCAGATACAAGGAGATGTTATACTGTATGGAGGCAGCCACAGGGAGACATTATACTGTATGGGGGCAGCCACAAGGAGACATTATACTGTATGGGGGCAGCCACAGGGAGACATTATACTGTATGGGGACCACAAGGAGACGTTATACTGTATGGGGGTAGCCACAAGGAGACGTTATACTGTATGGGGGCAGCCACAAGGAGACATTATACTGTATGGGGGCAGCCACAAGGAGACATTATACTGTATGGGGGCAGCCACAAGAAGACATTACACTGTGTGGGGTGATGTGTGGTAGTGTTGGGACGCCTCTCTGGGGTAAGATCCTATTATGGTAGTTCGTGGAGGAATTCTCCTTTGGTTGATTTTAAAGAGGACAGGGCTCCACATGGGCTAGAAGTGACAACTGGTATGGGGGGGGGGGAGTCATTCTGTGGTGCTGTCACTCCCCACCCCCAAAATAGCAGTACACGAGGAAACTGACTTTAAATCTGAAGGATTCCTACCCCTATACATCACTCCCATGGACAGTGACTGCAAACATTACCTGAAGAAGTAATGAAACAGCCAGAGGTTATGTTATCAGTCATGTTTGTACAAATTCTTGGTAATTTTGCAGCTGATGGCAGCAGGATCACTTGTTCTAGTCATATGTCACTCAAACTACTGTATTGACAATAGGTGGCGGCGCAAAGCAAGGCGAAGCACCAGACTTGCGCTGCAGTTTATGACAGGTTTACATAAAGTTTAATGTAAAAAAAAAAAAAAAAGCCTGCTAGTCCCCTCCCCTCCAGTGCACTTGCAGCCGTGTCCAGCCCTCTGCACACAAGTAGTAATGCAGGAGGCAGAAGCCAGTGACCCGGGAATGTAAGCCGGTGGCAGGAAGAGCACAATTTAGAAGCGGTCAGCACACATGCGTCTGCTCTTATTATGTCATTGAATACCACGATTATTAGGAAACGGTGATATCGCTGTTTTTTAATATTGCGGTATATCGTGGATACCGATATATTGCTCAACCCTAGATGTATCTTGGACTACCAAATGCACATTATTCATCAGGTAGTCTGATAAGTGTCCATCTTGGATAACAGAAGAGGACAGGAATCTTTGGATTTGCAGATGAAAGAATAAAAAGGAGGTCACCATTTAAGTGATCATTCCTCAGTTTATGCGATTTTTTTCTTGAACTGGAAGGTCACTTTACAGCCCTTTGGAACTGCTTAGATTTCTACTGTTGAAAATCAGACGCAATCTATGAAAAGTACCAAAGAGGTTTAAGACCTCAATAAAGCACTTTCATACTGGAGATCAGTGTTAGCTCAAGTTTGAAGTCTTCACCAGTGGGATCTTCTCCTATGTACCTATGACATATCAAAAGATAATTCTGAATGGGTTTCCTCTTAAAAGAGCATCTGTTACCTGATAGAGCTGTTTATTTTAGGTTAAGGCAGTTGTCCAAGATTTTCATATTGATGACCTTTTCTCAGGATAGGCCATCAATATCTCATCAGTGGGAGTCAAACAACCGAAACCCCCGCCAATCAGCTGTTTGAAGAGGATGCAGCTCTCTGACGAGCATTGTGGCCTTTTCCAAGGCAAGTTCATTGGTCACATGGCCTAGACTCAGCTAAGTCCTATTCAAGTGAATAAAGCTGAGCTGTGAAAACCAAGCACAGCCGATATACAATGCACAACGCTGTGTTTGGTAAACTGTGAGGAGGTCACAGCACTCACCAAAGTATTACAGCCTCCTCAAACAGATGAAAGGCAGGGGTGTGGGACTCCTGCAGATCTGATTTTGATGACCTACAGTATCCTATAAGTCCTTGAAATGTCCTCTTTGTTGAGTTAGAACATCAAAACCACCAATGTATTCATCCATCTGTATCTTCCCATGCGGGCCATCATCCCCCACAGGGGTCACCATCCGGCTTTCCCCAACTCCTGAATGGCAAATCTGCTCAGCAATTCAGTGATAATGGGGCGGTGGATTTCCCATTCAGAGGCCTGAGGCAACGGGATGACACCTCTTGTGAGAATTAGAATGATGACCATTAGAGGTTGCTGTGGTTAAAAAAAAACAATAAGGGAAAAAAACAATACAACTAAGTAACGACTGAAAAAAAAATAGAAATTGCTATTGACTGCTTTCTTCCTGGATCCCAGACATATTTTCAATGTAAGCCAAAGGCCCTATCTGAGAGCAGAAGATGAGAAGCTTTATCATTTCAGCGCATATTTACATCTTACCCCTCACTAGACTAGATTCACTTTGCCTTCCCATCCCATAGGAACATAATTTAATTTTCTGCATTTGGCTGGTATTAAGTCAAGATGAACAACTTACCGTAGCTGTAATTCAGCCTGTGGTTACATGTCCTGTCCTGTGGAATCATGCAAGGCCTACTACTGATTCAAGTTTTCATCGGAGAGGTGGGATAATACTGCCCGTTATCTAGGTAACCCAACTTAGAGGCGAGACATGGAAAATAAAAATATCATTTTCTTCAAAGTATATAAATAGCTGCATAGAGAACACAGTGATAAAACTCTCTGTACTTATTCTAGTGTTCTTTTTCCATTCAATACCAAGATTCCCATTTACTGAAGTGCTGCATGCTAGATATAGCCTTCTTAGTAGGCTGCTCAAATTGGTGTTATTTGCAGCAAGCAAGAGTGAATGGGAGGCAGAATATAACTGACACTTTCCAATAATGTCGTATATCTCCACAAGGAAGTTGTTACTGAGAAAGTGAAGCTTTAGAACAAAAGGTCATGCACTGATGCCAGAGGGTGGCAGGCAGCGGGGAAATCACAGGAAGATCTACTTCATAGACGAGGAGCTAGATTCCAGCATCAGACTCCCAGCCGAACCAGGAAGGCAACACGTGAATAAAAGTAATACCCGCCTTTAAATGCAAGTCAATACAATAGTAACATAGGGGGTCCTTTATGACCAAATATATGCCACTTTTTGGCCTATATTTGGCACAGATTTTGTCGCAAAGGTGATTCCACGCCACGTACGCCAGTTCCAAAAAACGGGGCGTGGTGTGGAAGAGGGCGGGCCGGCAGGCCCATCTCATTTATCATTTTCTACACCAGTTTTTGGAATAGAAAATGATCTAAATCTATACCAGCAAGGGATCTGGCGAAGTTTAAGGCTGTTGTATAACAGCAGTGGATCCACCTACGTTATGTGGAGGCCGGCGCCTCTACATAACTTAGGCGCATCAAGCGCCTAAGACAGACATCTAAAACACTGGTCTAAATAAATGACCCCCAATAGTTTGTAAGGCTGAAAAAAGACTTTTGTCCATTTGTTCAGGCTGGTATACTTCAAAGTTTATACAGAGGAAGGCAAAAAATCTTCATGAGGTAGAAGCCAATTTTTCTCATTTTAGGGTGAAAAATTCCTTCCCAACTCCAATCAGAATAACTCCCTGGATCAATGACCCATCTCTAGTAACTATAACCTGTAATATTATTACCCTCCAGAATACATCCAGGCCCCTCCTGAACTTTTTTAGTGAACTTCACCATCACCACCTCCTCAGGCAGAGAGTTCCATAGTCTCACTGCTCTTACCGTAAAGAATCCTCTTCTATGCTGGATGAAATTAGATCAGAGTTTAGATTTCCTGTTGTACAAATTCGTTTTTATACATGTAACTATTAAAGATCATTTCAATACAAAACATAAAACATCTCCTGGTCTTGTCCTTGAGCCGTTTCTCCTTTTGGCTGATTATTATTCTGGTTGCCCTCAGGAGTTGTCACACAACTTTCCCAGGTTTCCTACAGGGCAACTCTGCCTACTTATCCAGTAACACCCCCGTTCCCTCCCAATTTGATTCCTAAATACTGATTTTGTTTTTTGGATTACAAGAAAGGTAGGTGAGATATATATACAGGTGAGATAAAGTTGCTCCTCCTCATATGAATGCATTGTTGGCTCCAGAAAACAGACATGATCAGAATACAGCCATCAGCTGGAATGAGCAGACACCCATGTCACCCTGTGATGATGTGCCAGTCTCTTATTGGCCGCTGGCACTGAGCTCTTGACAACGACTACTTCCTGAAATGTATGTAGAACTGTATACATAAAGTAACATACAGACCCAGCAGCTCCACCATAGACATCCCATCACACGTGGACACATATGTATATGAGTCCTGTCTACAAACAGGTCAATGGCAATGATTAGTAATCAGCAGTCCCCAGTAACCTCCAGCGAGAGCGGCCGCCCCTCAGCGTACAATATGTGCACTAGAACATGGGAGCAGATGATACAACACACATCCAGCCCTAGACACAGTAACCTGCTCCACACACATGCTGCATACAGGAGGAGCAGTAAACTTTATATACAGGGGAAATTAACAGTGTTCCCTAGATTGCAAGCTCTTCAGGACACTTCACTGACACTTTTTAATTCATTATGTGTAGTTCTTTCTAGTAATGGAAAGACAGAACCTTGGATTTATACAACTAATTACTGCAACAGTAATATGTAAAATACACATAATTACCAGAGTAATACTGTACACAGAGAAAGTACAGAACAGTCATTATAATATCCATCCATAGACTATGTCTATCTAATATCTATCCACAGTCCACCTACCCATCCATCCATGTACCTATCTAATACTTATCCACTTACCTACCTCAGATCTAGGTACTAGCTATCTATGTACCTTTCAGTCTGTCTATCGACCATCTATCCATCCATGTTTCTAATATACATCCTCTAGCTACTATTTATCTATCTGATATCTATCAATCAGTCTATCTATCTTCTATCAATCTATCTGTCTATCATCTATCTATCCATCAATTTATGTATCTAATATCTATCGACTATCAATTATATATCCACTGGCTATCTATCCTCTATCTATAGCTACCTATCTATCTATCCTCTATCTATCCATCAATTTATTTATCTAATACCTATCAACTATCTAACATTTATCCATTGAATATCTAATATCTGTTATTAATTATACATCCATTGACTATCTATCTACCATATCTCATAACTATCTATCCGTTATATATGGAGTATATTTCTGGGCACTACCTTCTACCACCCCTCCACTGACTATCCTCTCCTGAGCTGCACCTAGTTACTTAGATGCCACTTTTCCCAGATGTTTGCAGGCTTTGCCCCACAAGCTATACACATACTAGAGAAGTGAATGTAAGACCTACTTGTGGCTCCCAGCTGTGCTCCAGTGGCACCAGGCGCTGGCAGAGCTGTGTCCAGGGTGGCAGTGGGGCACATACATGTCTTCTGATGCTGCAGCCTGGCTGACTTATTCTAGGAGAGCTGCTTCTCAGCACTAGTGGTTCAAGCTCATCCCTCCCATCCTCCTCACCCACCACCACCACCACCATCATCATCATCAGTGTGTGTGCCAGTGTGTGCCTGGCTGCTGTCTGACAATGAGCTCTGGGAAAGCCCCCCAATAAAAGGGCCAGCGCCACTGCTGGCACCGCGCCAGGCTCCGGCCACCCTGCTCCAGCTCTGGGGGGCTCACGTCAGGTGATGCCAGGGGAAGCCCATCCAGGGGGGGGAGCTCATGTCATGACATATTGTGACTGCAATCTGCCAGTGTGACACATTGCAGTATGCCACGGCGGCCAATGGCACAGGGCAAGGGGAAAACAAAGAGAGGTGCAGTACAAAGCCCCCCTCCCTCTGCGCCCGGCGGGCACTTACCGTCGTCTTGACGGGCACGTACAGCACCTGCTTGTCCCCCAGGCTGCCCTCCTCCGCGGCGCCCAGCTGAAAGCCCTTAGATTTCACCCAAAATTTAAATTTGGCGTTATCTGTGGAGCTGGACTCGGAGCCATTGAGCAGCTGCACGATCCGCTCGTATTTCTTACGGGTCACGGTCTTGGTTTTCCCTGAGTCCCCATAAGTCCTGAGGCACCAGTCCTGGAAGTGGCGGTACATGTCCCGGTCGCTGTCCATGGTGCTGGCACAATGACAGGGTCCCGGAGCAGGGGGGATGTAATGGACGTGCTGGCTGGGTGTGTGGGGGGAGGGGGCACAAGTCTCAGATGTTTTTGTTGTCCTCCTACGTGCTCAGCAGGCTGGGCTATCCCAATGCTACCCCCAGAGGGCAGGACCAGGCACTATACCTGCTCCATGGAGGGGGAGACAACTCCGGAGATCCCAGGACGCCCCCCGCCGGGCTGGATGGACGGGTCCTACCGCGCGCCCTGCCTTGTCCCGCACCCGGTGGAGGATGCTGGAATCTAGAAAACTTCCCGTCTTCCCCGAGCCTGGCAACTTGTGTCGGGCATCATCTTCTTGTCATATGCCCCCCATCCACGGGCAGGTGCTAGTGTAATACACCTGCTCCCTGTCTCTTCAGATGCCCAGGAATCCCTGGAGGGGTGTTGAGCCGGTACCGGGCTACAGGGCAGGACGGTGCCCCTCTTCTCTTGGCACTGGATCCCAGCGAGGAGCAGACATGTATCCCGTCAGAGCCTGGGACTATTGTCTGATGCAGCCTGGAAGCCGCCGTGCACTGGTGGGATGCTGCTCCTCTGATGAATGGGATGAGGGGCAGGCGAGACCTCTCCGCCGTTGCCTCTGTCTTCTGAATCCCCGCGGGAGACCAACAGTGATCAGAGCCTATGGAAGGAGCCGGTCCCTGGCAAAATGGCTTATGCCTCCTGTTCCCGGTGCCTGCTCGGTGCTTTACAGGAAGCTGTAGCGACGGCTGGAGCCGGCCCGGGACTGACAGCTCACACTTCTCCTTGTGTTCTTTAAATGGCTGCTGGCCGGTTTGCAGGTGTGCTGCTGCCACCTACTGGACGCTGAGCGCACTGCCGCTACATTCAATCCTCTGCCCCAAATGCGGGCGGGATGATCGATGGGAATGTCGCATCTGCAAAACTGGGGCAAAAGTGGCCTTGATCCTGACTCACTCCACATGAGTGACAGCTTTTCAAGTCACTTAAAACACTTGAGTGAATAGCAGGGGCGTAAGCATGGTGTATAGATTATACAGTATACTATAAAGCATGTTGTACGGATTATACTGTGTATTATACAGCATTGCGTATGGATTATACTGTACATTGTATAGCATGGTATAGGGATTATAATGTATACTGTACAACAAATGCATGGCGGTTACACCATGCCGGAAAATATAACCCCTGTGCCATGCTGTACAATACACAGTATATACACACTGTATGCATACACACACGACACATAAAAACTTACAGTTACTTGGCCCTTGTCTCCACTTCAACGCTCTGGAGGGGGCTGGCCGGACTTGGTCTTCTTCTCCCTTCTTCTTTCCCCTCTTTTGCCACGCTGCACAGTTCCTCCCATCCAGTAGCAGCAGCGCGGCACGAGGGAGAAGGCGGAGCCAGCTGGGAGCGCACAGAATCGTCCTAAATGCGCTCGGACGTTAGGGGAAACTAAGGATAGTGTATGCCTGTTCCGAGCCCACCACAACAGGTCTTCCCCAACGGAACAGGCGTACACAGTAAATCCAGGTTGCGGCGGTAAGCGGGCCAGGACAGGCCCTGAGCGGAGGCAGGGAACACTGTTGGGACACATACTTGGCCGCCGCCCCCTCAGCATCGGCACGGCAGCTCTAGAAACCACAGCTCCAGCTGCCTGCCGCTCTCCTCTGAAGCGGGCGGTAGTGCTCCTGCGCGAGAATTCAGAGGAGAGCGGCAGGCAGCTGGAGGTGTGGTTTCTAGAACTGCCATGCCGATGCTGAGGGGGGCGGCGGCCAAGTATGCAAATGTGGGCGTTACTCCTGCCCTGAAGAAGAGTGCTTTATACTCTGTTTATTGATAGTAACGCCCCTCTGGGCTCCTTCACTTGAAATTTGCATATTAGAAAAACGAGAATTAAAATAAAGCCACAAGTCCGAATTAAGAATAAAGACTACAGCTGGAGACAAGGTACTTTATTGAACACAGCCATACTTTTAGGTTAATACACTCATATCATGTGACAGATTTCCTTTAATGATGCAGAGTTGGGGGCGGGGCCTTCCGTGCGTTCCGGGCCCCCCTGTGCCGCGGGCCCCATAGCAGTGGTGTGGTCTGCCTATATGGGCGGTACGCCACTGGTGAATAGTGTAACTTGAAGCTCCTTCAAAATCCATAACAGTGACCCCCACTCACCATATGATCAGGCAGTTGGGGCCCTAGTTCCAGTGCTACCTCTGCCCCCCCCCTTTACAATAAGGGCAGCCTACTGTGAGTATGGGACCTCCTATATAAGACATATCTATGTGGGTCTAATGACAGAATTTTGTTTTACAAAACTGGAAAAAAAAGCAAAAAAAAATAAATAAAAAGCAAAAACGCCAAAAAGGGATATTTGTGGAACCAGCCTAAGGGCTCATACACACAAAGTATTTTTTGTCCGCATCTGATCCACATTTTTTGGAGGGTTGGATGCAACCCATTCACTTCAGAGGGTCCTCAAAAGATCAGTATATCCATTCCATGGCACCCACAAAAATATAGACCATGTTCTATTCTTGTCCACATTACCGATAAGGATAGGACTGCCTATTAGGGGCTGGACATTCCGTTCTACAAAATGCAGAACGCACACAGCCGGCATCCGTTTTTTGTGGATTAGCAATTTGCAGACTGCAAAACAGGCAACGATCATGTGCATGAGTCCTAAGGCAGGTGAACAGGACTTATGTGGTTTCATAAAAGAAACCATTACAAATTGTCTTGTTTAAAAAGTATCAATAAATGATTTTTGAATAAATATTCCACAGATATCACCCAGATTCATTGCCTTTTATATTATACCAGACCTTGCCCTGCAGCAGTACTGACCAAGGCTAGCTTCACACTAGCGTTCAGAGCTCCAGCTCTCTGGATCCAGCAATGCCGGAAGCTACCTGAATACTGCTGTTCCTATTAACCCCCAAACATACCAAGAATCTGCTGGACAAATACCGCTATGCCCAGCTGTTTTAGTCGATCCTCAGCATATTTGCCAAGTTGTGGCCGGATCTCCGCCAGTCCCCAGTACTGTAATGGGGCTGCAGGCATTCAGGCAGCATCCGGCACTGCCTTAGTCAGTACTGCCACAGGGCGCGGTTTGAAGTAATATAAAAGCCAATGAATCTGGGCGATATCTGTGGAATATTTATTAAAATATCACGTCATTTATGATAAATACATTTATTGGGACTTTTTAAACAGGACAATTTGTAATGGTTTCTTTTAAGAAACTACAAAGAGCCTGTTCATCTGCTTTACCGCTAGTTTTAAACTAGACAAATCTGTATGGAGTCACCTTGTATGTATATTCTGTATATCATGTATATTATACTACACCCCACCATGCACTTAAAATGTCTGTCTTAGTAACTACTTGTATCCCCCATGTAATAACAATTCTGGAGCATCTGTTCTTATGACTCTATGGTGTACCATTCCTTTATTATTCCTGCTAGAAGTTCTGAATGAGTTACTAGCAGTTTCCAATAAAGGTCCAGATAAGTATTACCCGTTATTTCAGGATATACAGTATATGGTTAAAAATTCACCCCATCTTTGTTTGTTTTGTTTTGTTTTTTTTAAAGGGAACCTGTCACCTCCTAGACAGAAAATAAACTGTTAGCAGTACCTTACTTTAGTGACCAGTGTGAGGCAGATGCATATCTTCATCGTGACAAGCGATTCCTGTAACAGTCCAAAATCGATCTTTTATTCCTGCAGCGCGCGCTTCCCTGAGTCATCTTGAAGTCAGCGGCCTCCTTTCTCCAAGTCAAGATAACCACTCCCCTCTTGCAAATGATTGACACGTCTGCCGGCGGCCGGGGATCGCGCAAGTCTCGCGCGTGCGCGCTGCGCGATGAGTTCCTGCGCGATCCCGGCTCCGGCTGTTCACCTCGCCGGCGCTTTTAACACTAAAGCGCATGCGCCGAATAGGCTTGCCTATACTAAAGCGCATGCGCCAAATAGGCTTGCCTATTCGGCGCATGCGCTTTAGTGTTAAAAGCGCCGGCGAGGTGAACAGCCGGAGCCGGGATCGCGCAGGAACTCATCGCGCACCGCGCACGCGCGAGACTTGCACGATCCCCGGCCGCCGGCAGACGTGTCAATCATTTGCAAGAGGGGAGTGGTTATCTTGACTTGGAGAAAGGAGGCCGCTGCCCCCTTGACTTCAGGATGACTCAGGGAAGCTCGCGCTGCAGGAATAAAAGATCGATTTTGGACTGTTACAGGAATCGCTTGTCACAATGAAGATATGCATCTGCCTCACACTGGTCACTAAAGTAAGGTACTGCTAACAGTTTATTTTCTGTCTAGGAGGTGACAGGTTCCCTTTAAAGGGACGTAAATTTATCTTGCGACTAGCTCTAAGATGGCAAATACTGTTGCATTGGCACCCAGCTAAACTTGCTAGACAAATCAGGAGTGTAGGTGGCTGTGGGATCATGTGCCACAACAGCTGGGTGACAATTGTCAGGTCTCTGGCCCCTCGGCACGGCATCCCTTGCTCCTCGCTGGCCACGAGGGGCAGGGTGTCAACCCCGGGGGTTCACATCCAGTAAGCGTTCGCATTTCATGCACGCGCATCATTCTATGAGACGCACTACACGTCCTAGTATTGCTGGGAGATGGGACGTAGTCATTTCCAGCGCTGACGCTAGCCAGGGGTCCTGGGACGCCGGGGCTCCTAGCGTCAGCTGTTGCCAGAGAACCACTACCACTTTATCTCCTGAGTCAGGGAGGTGGTGGGAGGTTTTCTAATTTTCACCCACTCAGTCCTCACCTGTGCTTCCTTGGCCTGAGGGTGGAGATTGGGTGTGATGTCAGCAATGTCATGTGATCCCAGGAGGGCTATTTAAACTAGCTGTTTGCTCTCACACATTGCTGATTATTTCAGTTACTTTTAGTGCTGGAACTAAGCTATCTGGTGAGTGGTTTGCTTTGGTTATCTGCTTCAGCTTTGGTACTGGTGTTCTGCTGGTTCTCGTGTCCTGGTTTATGTTTTGACCTTGCTCTTGTCTCTAACCATTACACTGCATTTATCTCCCAGTACCCTCTGGTAGTTTTTGCCCAACCAAGGTCGGTGTGCCCAGCCACCAGCCGCCTCGCTACTGGCACCTGGGAAGGGCTCTGCATAAGCCCCCCTTCCTGTGGGAAGCGGGTGAAGAGTAACCCGGGCCTCAAGGGTGTTCAGAGCGCAACGGCTTGCGCAAAGTGTGTCTGGTACGCCGCATTTGCTGACCACCAGTTCGGCTTTAGTTCCATAGCCTTTCACCAATATGCCACTTAAAGAGGTCCTTTCACCTCTCCTGATATTCCTATTTTAATAGCTTCATGCATTTCCCATGTAATAACAATTCTGGAACATCTATTCTTATGACTCTATGTTGTGCCATTCCTTTATTATTTCTACTAGATATTATGAATGAATTACTAGCAGTCTGCAGTAAGGGTACAGAGGGGAGGTAACCAGTTGGGAATGTGTCCCTACATAGACTGTGCAGGTACACACCCCCAACTGGTTACCACCCCTCTGTACCCTTACTGCAGACTGTTAGCAATTCATTCATAACATCTAGTAGAAATAATAAAGGAATGACACAACACAGAGAAATAAGAATAGATGATCCAGAATTGTTATTACATGGGGAATGCATTAAGCTATTAAAACAGACATGTCCGGAATGGTGACAGGTCCTCTCTAAGCCCCATGCACATGGCCATATTTTCAGTCCTCATCTGATACGCACTTTTTTGCAGATTGGATGCGGACCCAATTAATTTCAGTAGGGCCGCAGAAGTCAGTGGAAAGTGACAGTAGTGCAATACTTCCATTGGCCTGGATCGGACGAGTCACAGGAAAGATACGCAGCACACTAGAACATGTAGTGTATTACAGATGGAAAATCTGCTGTGTAACACTACAAGCAGGGGCGTAGCTATAGTGGGTGCAGAGGTAGCAGTCGCTACCAGGCCCAGGAGCCTTAGGGGGCCCAAAGAACCTTGTGCCGCATAAGAAAAACACATAGCACTGAGGGAAGGGGGGCCCAAGCTGAACTCTTGCACCAGGGCCCATGAGCCTTTAGCTACGTCACTGACTACAAGCAACGTAAATCCGATTGTAACGAACCTCATCCACATGCTACGGAAATCATCCATGCAGAAACTGACATGCAATGTGGATTTTATAATCCACAACCTATCCATTTATTTCAGATTTTCACTAAAAATGCTAAATAAATTGGTAAATTCTCTCATTTCAATGTGATGGGTGGAATCTGCAGTAAAAATCGGAAGCAAATCCGCCACAGATATAACCCTTATCAAGATTTGCTGTGGATCTGTGGAAAACCCACCCTGTGTGCAGGTATCCTGAGGCCTCATGCACACCACCCTATTTTACATCCATATGCGATTTGCATTTTTTTTACAGATTTCACATGGACCCATTCATTCCTATGGGTCCACTCCTCTCTCTGTTTCATCCAAAAAATAATCTTCATATGTCATGCATTAGTGGCCGCTTGACAGTTGAGACCCCGACAAGGCACTGTGAAGAGAACCGCGACAGAGCTGCATTGAAGTGAAAGAAACTGAGGTGGCATTCCAACATACTGCCAGGTCAGAGGCAGTACTGTGCAAATAGACCCAAAGGGACCAGTGTACCAGCAGTCCAGACCCTTCATTCTAAGCTGTAAGGCAGAGGGTTCATGCCTGCTAGCATCTCCCTTCTCCTGGCCGGCATGGACACAAGAAAACTCACCTCTCCTGAAGTGCTGGTGTGGCGAAGGTCCATACCTGACGGCACCTCTCTCTTCCCAGCAAGCACAGCCACCAGAGTTCTGGCCCTCTGTAGCCTCTTCGCCTTCTGCTATGCCCTATCCCTTGGAGTGCCCACATGCTCTTCAGCTCTTAAAGGGCAGTGTGCGTGGCTGTGTCCTCAGCCAATGCCTGCTGTCCCTGTGTTATTTAAAGGGGTTGTCTCACTTCAGCAAGTGACATTTATCATGTATGTATAGAAAGTTAATACAAAGCACTTACTAATGTATTGTGATTGTCCATATTGCTTTCTTTGCTGGCTGAATTCATTTTTCCATCACATTATACACTGCTTGTTTCCATGGTTACAACCACCCTGCAATCCATCAGAGGTGGCCGTGCTTGCATACTATGGGGAAAAAAAAAAACACCAGCTTATATGAGCTTCTATGGTCCCAGTCACCGGAGAGGCTGGCATTTTTTCCTACAGTGTACAAACATGAGCACCACTGATGGATGACACTGTGGTTGTAACCATGGAAATGAGCAGTGTAAAATTTGGTGAAAAAATGAAACCAGCCAGCAAAGGAAGCAATATGGGTAATAATACATTAGTAAGTGCCTTGTATTAACTTTACATGATAAATGCCACTTGAAGTTACAAAACCCCTTTAAGGCACCTTCACTTATTGAAAGGCACCTGATCAAAAAGTTCTCTAGCTAGTCTAGTCCTTGTGAAGGTGTATTCTGTTGTCTGAACCCATGTGTCTGACCCCTGCCTGTCTACTATGTTGAATCTGTTCTGCCTCTCCGATCTCTGTGTGTTGAATGCACTCAAACTGTGCCGCTGACTCTGACCCATTGCCTGTTTGTGAGATTGAACAAACTCTGCCTGTTCTGAACATGGCTTTTCCACTGACCAGGATCTCACCTGTCCCTTTGGTGTCTCGCACCAGTCTATTGACCTGGCGGAGTCAGCTGTCACTGAGCAGAGACTACTTTAGGAGGTAGCAGTCTGTTGGTTCTCCTGCAGTGGATTCCAGATCCCAGTATAGAGGTAAAAGGGTGAAAAACATGGCGGCACTTAGATAACATCCTTAGGTGTACCCTTAATGTGTAACTAACTTTTCATGTACAGTGTGATTACGTAAAGAATAACACTATATCTGGTCACTATTTCACCTGTAGCTGGCATTTTTAGCAGTTTTCTTTGTGCATGCTGCATTCCTAGTTTGCAATTCTCTCAGATGTAGTAGGTGGAGACTAGCTGCCATCCACTGCTCCTTAACCCTCTCTCATGCACTCCAGCCCCAGGATCACTGAGGACATTATAGATAGGTACTGTACCATTTAAGTCAAATCAATTTAGTGACTGGACCTCCTTTAATCAATATCAATACATATCTAAAGTACCAAATTACTTCATAATCCAAAGAGTCTAAAGGGGGATTTGAGCATACACATCTAGTGCTGCTGGAGGAGGCACCTAATTTAGGAGGAGGTGCATGTCTCATTATTAAAATCTATGGCAGTTCTGAGTTGCCCTGGATTTGAGTCTTCTTTTACACCCAAAAAAGAATACTGAAATCTGTTTGAGGGTTTTCTAAGAGATGTTATCTCGGAGTATGTCAATGAAAATAAGCCTATAACACCATGTCAGCATGGCTTCATGAGGGATCGGTCATGTCAAACTAATTTAATCAGTTTCTATGAGGAGGTAAGTTCTAGACTTGACCGCGGTGAATCAATAAATGTCGTATATCTGGACTTCTTCAAAGCATTTGACACTATACCACATAAAAGGTTAGTATATAAAATGAGAATGCTTGGAATGGGGGAAAATGTCTGTGTGTGGGTAAGTAACTGGCTTAACACTGACAAATGTAAGGTTATGCACATGGGAAGGAAAAATGCAAGCCACCAGTACATACTAAATGGTAAAACACTGGGTAACACTGACATGAACTAAGAATTGTAGTGAACAGTAAACTAAGCTGCAGAAACCAGTGTCAGGCAGCTGCTGCCAAGGCCAATAAGATAATGGGTTGCATCTAAAGGGGCATATATGCCCATGATGAGAACATAGTCCTGCCACTTTACAAATCACTAGTCAGACCACACATGGAGTACTGTGTACAGTTCTGGGCTCCTGTGAACAAGGCAGACATAGCAGAGCTGGAGAGGGTTCAGAGGAGGGCAACTAAAGTAATAACTAGAATGGGTGGACTACAGTACCCAGAAAGATGATCAAAATTAGGGTTATTTACTTTAGAAAAAAGATGACTGAGGGGAGATCTAATAACTATGTATAAATATATCAGAGGTCAGTACAGAGATCTCTCCCATCATCTATTTATCCCCAGGACTGTGACAAGGGAACATCCTCTGCGTCTGGAGGAAAGAAGGTTTGTACACAAACATAGAAGAGGATTCTTTACGGTAAGTGCAGTGAGAGTTGGATGTATTTCTAGAGGGTAATAATATTACAGATTATAGTTAATAGAGATGGGTCGTTGATCCAGGGAGTTATTCTGATTTGCCTGATTGGAGTCGGGAATGATTTTATTTTATCCCCTCAAATCAGGAAAATGTCTTTTTTCAGCCTTACACACTATGTTACCATGATAAAAGAAGATCAATTGGCATAAGAGATGATACATTTGCTGGGGCATCAGTTTGCTCTTGCCCCCTCTGGGAAAATGGTGAGGACAGTACACAAATGCTGCTAGCACATAGATTTAGCCACAATTTAGATTTAGCATTTAAAATGTGGTAAACACAGGATTTCTGACTTTTAACAACCTGATAACTGGCATGGGGGGAGTGATAAATTCCCCCCATGTCTATTTTGATCAACACTTTGAAAATGAAAGCTGATGCTAACAAACCTTTTCTTCAGCATGTACCATTCCTTCCAAAATGTCTCTTTGAAAAAACAAAATTCTGTTTGTGTATCTTAGGGAAGGGAATCTGTCAGCTCTGAGCAATGCTGCATTCCTTAGATATTAAACTTCACGGATCAATATTTTGCTAGAGCCAGATCTGTGTTGTTTCTGTGGATCTGGTGAAAAGTGGTACTGCAAGCGATAAAAAGAAACAAATTATGCTAACAGGTGATGAGTGATGACGGCTAATAGTGTTGAGTGATGTGAGCTTTGGATGCTTCATTCAAAACTTCAGAATATTACTGTACGGAGATTTGTCTCTGTACAGTATTAGAATGTATGGGCTCTGATGAGCAAAAGTAAGTTATTCACAAAGTTGCATGTGACTTCGGTAGTTGATTTTTAAAGTGGAAAACCACTTTACAACTTGAAACCGAACTCGCTTCAGTTCTGAGGTACTAGCTGGAACCGAAGCCAAGTTCGGTTTCAAGTTTTAAAGTGGTTTTCCACTTTAAAAATCAACTACCAAAGTTATTCAATGAAGTACTTTAAACAGGAATGAAAAATGGAAAGTTTTGGCTATGAGGCTTTTCTAATGAAACACTCCAGTAAAAACTGATAATCTGTTATCCTTAACAGGGCTTTGAGGGGCAATGCATGTCACTGGGATATTGATTCACTGTGTCATGCATTGCTTCTTCCTGTCCTACACTAAGATAACTCAATTGCCTTGAGTGTTCTGTAATGTTAAAGGAGTTGTGCCATTAAAAGTATTCTACAGTTTTTAAACCAGCACCTGGATCTCAATACTTTTGTAATTGCATATATTTAAAAATGTATTATATTTACTGAGTTATTCAATAAAATGTATCTGTATAGCACCACCTGCTGTTTGTTTTTTTTTCTTATTTCTTTGTCCTGCTCACTGAGAAGGCCGCACATGCTCAGTCTCATCCTTCAACTGCCTCCTTAGCTGTGATAGGAAGAGTATGGACACACCCCCTGAGCTGCAGCAGAAAAGACACTCCCCTTGAGCTCTAGCAGAGTAATGAATAGGGAGATCTCTGTATTCATGTGAGGTTTAGGGCTTTATTAGAATGAGATTATCATGTACTACATGATGTCTGATTTTCATTTTTTACGTTAATCATGGGAGGATGGGGTAGGTGTGCAGTCAAAACTCAGCCAAAAAGATATATGCACATCATGTAATGCACCTTTATGTTTCTTACCCAAGCTTAGCAAATGTTCAACTTACTAGTGGAAAAAATAGTGCCCTGTACAGTAGTGGGATACTCTTACTATTTTTATAATAGGAAATTATATGAATTGATACGTGGTCTTTGTACCTTACTATTACAAGACACAACATACATGAGATGGACTTCAGCAGAAAAAGGTGAAATCAGTGAAGGAAGGTATCTTTTGAGAAGAAATGAAGATGGCACTCACCCGAAAAGTCCAGATTCGCTTTATTTGTCCAAAAAAGACAGACTTACATATAAAGTGGCAGGGGTGCGGTAACGCTACACAAGTGCTGCAGAGCGGCAACGGCCGTTTCACGTGAGATGCGCTTCCTCTGGCCTCTCTAGACTCCTGAAACAAGTGCATCGTCTCTTAAGCAGGAGTGCCAGCCCCCAGCTGACATGAACACAAGCAGCAAGGGGGGAGGGGTTGCACTAACTGCTCAGACTATTAAAAACATGTATATAACCATATAAATGCAGATGTGCGACTAATGTTTAAAGGAATACACTCAAATCATTTTTATCATTAAAGGGGTTCTGCAGTTGTTTAAAACTGATGATCTATCCTCTGTATAGATCATCAGCATCTGATCGGCGGGGGTCCGACACCCGGGACCCCTGCCGATCAGCTGTTTGAGAAGGCAGCGGCGCTGCAGGAGCGCCGCGACCTTCTCTCGGTTTACCGCAGGCCCAGTGACGTCACGACTAGTATCGCTGGCCTGGGCGGGGCTAAGCTCTGTTCACATGAATGGAGATTAGCCCCGCCCAGGCCAGTGATAGTAGTCGTGACGTCACTGGGCCTAAGGAAAACACAGAGAAGGCCGCGGCGCTCCTGCAGCGCCGCTGCCTTCTCAAACAGCTGATCGGCGGGGGTCCCGGGTGTCGGACCCCCGCCGATCAGATGCTGATGATCTATCCAGAGGATAGATCATCAGTTTTAAACATATGCAAAACCCCTTTAAGACCTAACGGTCCTAGTGCATTGGTTCTAATGATCCAGCTGGCTTCTCTGCGAAGTAATGCTGTATGTCTGCTGCCCCCTCTGGACATATTGGGAATTGTTTCTATCCCTGCAAATGAAAGTGCCATCCATGGCATTACTGACTAAACACACACAACATGTGCGGCTCTGTATAAGGCCCCTGCACATGACTGTGTCTGAAAATCATGGATCTGCAAAATACTTATGCGGTCTGTGTGCTGTCCGCATTTTATTTGTGGACTCATCATTTTCAATGGATCTGTGGTCTGCATTTTATGGATATTGGGGGTAATTATTAAGACATTTTAAACTCCGGTCTTAATAACTCTGATATCTGGCGGTGTATCCGCCAAAGTTATGAAGAGGAGCAGGCCTCCACATAACTTTGGCGCATCCAGCGGCAGACTAAATGAAAGACAGCTTCCTTGTTGGCTTACAGTACATTTAGACAATTTTCTACGCCTAAAAAAGGAATGACAAATCATACAATCATAAGAATAGATGTCCCAGAATTCTTATTACAAGGTGGGGGGGGAGTGTCCCTTCCGCATCCACGCCACACCCACTTTTTTAGACCTGGCATGAGAAATATGCCGAATAAGACCTTATGCACACGAATGTGTGCCGGCCGTGGCTGTGCTGCGGGCCGCATACGGCGGGTCCGCAATAAACGGGCACCGGCCATGTGCAGCCCGCATCACGGATCGCAGACCCATTCACTTCAATGGGTCTGCGATCCGGGAGATGCGGAGCGGAGGCACGGATCAGAACACCACGGAAGCACTACGGTGTGCTTCCGTGGTGTTTCTGGCCGTGCCTCCACACCGCGAGCGCAAGTACTACTTTTTTGCGGGGTGGACCCTCAGATGCGGATCCCGGACCCCATTCAAGTGAATGGGTCCGCGATCCGCATGCGGTGGCCTCACGAACAGTGCCCGTGCATTGCGGACCGCAGTTTGCGGTCCGCAGCACGGGCACGCCCAGCACACGTTCGTGTCCATGAGGCCTAAAGGTGTATTCCAGGTTAATAAATGACCCCCACAGTCTGTCTTTTTGTGGACATATGGATGCAGAATGCACACAGATTGAATTTTTACAATTAATATCTGGGAATATCTGAAGTCAGTTTTGCTGGAGTCTGTATTGGCTTACTTTGTTACATTTATCAAATGTCACATTTTTAATAAATTTGTCTTATCCTAAAACCTAACACTTTTGTCTAGAAAAGCTACTCTAGTTTTCCTGTTTTACCCTCCCACTAAACTGAGATTGTTAATTTTTTTTTTGAGACTTTCTAAAAAAAATATCTCATTGATAAATCTGAAGTAAAACTCATTAACATAGCTAACCATCCACCTTCCCACCCACATTTCATACCTGGAACGAGTGGTGTAAAATGTCACAAATTTGCAAAAGTCCCATTTTGCGACTTTCTGAAGACAGAATTCTGGGGTGAAGGCATGATAAATCAGATTCTGTTTTTTTAATGCTGCAGCTAGAAGGGTTTTTTAATCTCTTAAAGGGTTATTTTCATTTTATATAGTGATGACATATTGATTACATATGGCATCACGTTATAATCGGAGATTTCCAACCTCTGAGATCCGCACTACAATGAAGGGTCACCTGACTTAGCACTGCCTCCTCTGCACAGTGGAGCTCTCATCTGCCTGGCATTTGCTTATAAGGGGCAGTGGTGTAGTTCCCTGTACCATGCTAGACTGGAGCTCTGCTGTGCAGTAATGCACAATAAAGACAAATCTGTGCTACTGTAAGGCTACATTCACATCTGTTATACAGATCTGGCTGCCTGATCTGGCACAAATGATGGCTGTCGGCCATGTCTATGGGCTCTATAGGTTCCGTTCTGTTAAGTTATGTGCCGAATTCATCCTTTCCGTTTTCCTGTTCTTATAACAGAGCAGAAGAACGGAAAGCCTGAACGCTGATATGAACGCAGCCTTAGCTCTTATCATCATATAATATAGAGAACCGTCTCATTAGCAACACCTTATGAGTCAATGTTCAACTTTTCAACAAACCTTTGAACTTGATAAGGGAAAGTAGCCATTGTTTTTTTTTGTTACCTATACTCAGGATAGGTCATCAGTGTCTGATCGGTGGGGGTCCTGGGTGTCTTCTCACGCGGCTCCTGCCTTCTTTCAGCTTACCAGGCACTGTGCCTTCTCAAACAACTGATTGCCAGGGTCCCGGGCAGGGGCAGATTGGCCATAGACCCTACAGGGAAATTTCCCGATGGGCCGATGCTCCAGGGGGCCACCCAAGTCCTCCTCTCTGCCACTGACCGGGTACATAATGAGCTCTCAACAGTAATTAACGCTGTGAAATTCAGGTACTCATGTACCCGGCCTGCGACTGCCCATGCCCTCCTGAATTCAACCTCTGTGGCCCACACCTCACCTCCTATGTCCCCTGCTCCATAGACAACTGGAGGAGAAGAACAGAAGATGGTAGCTATTGATGGCGACCACAGAGGGCCAGCCTTTGGGGCAGTATATTGTCCTACACTGTGTTATTTGGTTCTGCTGGGATGGTATTTTGATATTGTTTGCCCCGTCTACTTGTGTTGCCCTGTCTTCTATTAATTTTGCCTACAAAATGGGGCCACTTTTAGTTTGTTTTCTTTCCAGGACCACTTTAACTTCCCAGTGCGCCCCTGGTCCCAGGTGTTGGACCACCACTGATCAGATACTGATGACCTATCCAGAAAAACCTCTTTAAATGTTTTTTTCTCCTTTAAATAATCCCTTACTATATAGTAATCCCTTACCACATTGCATTGCATTATTCTGAGCTAACAGAGGGCTCAGAAACTGGACAGATTCCGTTATAGCCAATAGGCTCAAGCGTTGAACAGCAGTATCTGGCTAGACCGCATCCGGTGAACGCTGACAGACTGTTCCTAGCCTAAGGATCTATTCGGTAAATATATGTATCTGCAAGAACTGGACAAAAAGTTGGAAATAATGAGCTGCCATTATCTGCTAATATATTAAGCAGAGGGGGGACCCCATTAAACAGAGATTTATTACATGTTCAGTCACATCAGGACTGTCCTTTCTACTCCTTTACACAGTAACTCTATGATGCTGTTTGAATTCCAAATGAAACACTATCACTTTTATCTTTCCCTGTGTCTGGTTTGTGCTGGAGATGGTGGCAGAATTGTAATTACTTCATAAAAACTAGCAGACCCAGTTATATGGGAATAGGTTTACTCTGTAACTCATAAAAGTACAGGATGTAACTATGGAGATGATTATTTTCCATCTATTTAATTGCCAGATTCAAGGCACGGTAAGATGAGTAGACATCCTCGCAGTTCACATTCCATAGCAGCAGAAGATACAGTGTTCCACAGCAAACTCGTAGCATATTCAGCAGACACCATATGATAGGCTACATTCTGTATGTTCATTTCATGGTTGAGCCGGCTGGTTTAATGGTTTCAGCTTTATCATTCACAATAACTAAGCCACAAGTTCTTAAGAAGTCTTTTCTGATTGTGATCTTGACTCCTTTTTATGTGCATTGACTATGCATTTTTTTAATCCCAAATGTATGCTTTCTTTTTTTATACAGATAATTGTGAACAAAAAAGACCAAAAACGACAAAGATAATAATGTACAAATTAAATATTACTTCTAATAAAATAGCGCTGGTGGATGATAGAAGAAAAATCAATGACACAAAAAAACACATTCTGGGCAGGGTTGCCAACCGTCCAGAAATTTCTGCACAGTCCGTAAAAATAGGGGACATTTTCCCTATGTCCATGAAAAAAATTTAGATGCGTCCTTAATTTTTTTGAGGTTGGTGGTGCTTGAGCAGGTCACTTTGATTGTAATTCACCACATTTTAGACTTCACAGTAAATACTCATAATGTGTTCAGTATTAGTATCTGATCTACAAACTTGTATTACTTATAATTGTTACAGTTCATTATATTTTTTCCAAATTGTCCAGAACAAATGTTGACTGAGATTTTTGATTAAATTGTCCACAAAAAATAAAAATTTAGGTTGGCAACACTGATTCTGAGGAGTGACTTAAGCTGAGCCGCCCTACTACACAGTATACAGATCCCTTGTCCCTGCACAGGACTGTATACAGGCAGTGGCATACACTGGTACTGTGACCTCCTCTGCCCCAGTCAGATATGCTTGACATTATACATGTCACATGTTTACGGTTGCTACATAGCAATGCTGTGGGGCTCTGTTTTATGCTTCTCTGTACTCTGGTAGCTAAAGAAAGCTACATTAATAAGCCATTAGGAGATTTCACTTATTAAGACTAAAAGCAGACTGTACTTTAAAGTCATAAGATAATAAATAGTTTGAAGCAAAAGAAAAATTGCCCCAAAATGAGAAATACACCAGTTATCTTGTTCGCTTCCATACTTCTATGTGGTCCAGGCATGACTAGTAAATATTAGCATACCAGGATGTGTTGTTAAGGTGGAATGAAATGATTGATTCTAACCTTTTAACATATATGTAAACTTGGGTATTTTATCAGGGGCCCTTCTTGGAAAAAAATTAATTAATTAATTTAAAAAAATCCTGAAGGGGGAGTTTAATATTGATGGCCTATCCTTGGCATAGGTCATCAATATCTTATCAGTGGGGGTTCAACATCTAGCACCTCAATCAGCTGTTTGGAGAGGCTGCATTGCCATGTTATATTCACATGGCCTATTTGCGCTCAGTCCCATTTAAGTGAATAGTTATGAGCTACAATACCAAGCATAGTTCTTATTCTGCCACTGATGTATGTGACAGAAGTCTCAGATGAGTGTGAGTGGCAATCTCTTGTATAAGCCATGGATGATAGTGAACTTGCTATAATCATTCCCTTAGCGACACTAGTTTCATGTAGAATTCCAGCAAGGAATAGGCAATAGATATGCCATTAGATATTTTATTGAATGTACCTTGAGAAATGATGATGATAAGAGGCCCAAGGAAAATCATCTCTCCAGTTCTGTGAAGTTTGTCTGAAAAACAGGAAAAGACTGTAGGAAACAGGATATGAGCTCATAGAAGAGGAATAGTTACATGATGAATGACATTGGAATTACAACCATAGATAACTTATATAAACCAAATATAACAATGGCCACTAGATGGCAGAAACGTACGCTAAGTAAAGTGGATAACAGATATAACACTGAATAAATATGGATTGTAGTTCATAGGACAGCACAGCTGCTAAAATGTGCGGTGCTATGCTTGGTATGCTACGAAGAAGCCGCAGCACTCACCAGAACACCACACCTTCTTCAAACAGCTGATCATTAGAGGTGCCGGGAGTTGGACACTCACCAATCAGATAATATTCAACTCATGACAATCCCACCATGTGTGATTGCTGGAAATATCTCCCACTAGATCACAACAGCAGTACAATCTGACAGGGGTGGCAACTTTACTGATGACAACCCACAGATGAAACTGTTAGTTGTTTGGTCATGTCACCATTGATGTCAGCAGTGCAGTTGTCAAATTTATCAGCTGGTGGATCCCCTGTAGGGAACCAGTGGATTATAGAGTGATAACAACTGGGAAGTCAGTGCCATTCTCTGATGTGTATTCATAAGCCCTAGAATTGAATACTGGGGCCAACAGGTGTTAGCCAGATGGGGTTGTCTTGGTCAGAGTGATGGGATGTGCCATTTCAAGGCTCTTAAACAAGATTTTTATCTTCCTCTCATATTTACCATATTTTTCAAATATTAAATCTCTCGAATGTACAATCATTTATACACACAAACCATTGTATAGTGGATGTGATCCCTATATTGTGCTCTCAGACATTACTTGTTAAACTTTATTGATGGTATATCAGGGGTGCACAACCCATGGGCCAAGGGCCACATGTGGTCCCCCACAGCCACGGTTTGCGGCCCCTGTCTTGCTGGGCAGAAACACAGCTGATCATGTGATCAGCTGCGTTTGTGCCCAGAGTGCCGCAAGGCGATGGATTGCAGTTCATGCTCCTACACTCTAGTGGGAGCAGGTCGGGTCCCTTGCTGTCAGTGACATCATGCAACCTGAGGAGAAGCCAGAAGCAGTTTATCAGTACTTCTGTCATCTTGTAAGAAAAAAAGTTATTTAAATAAAATAAAAAAAGTAAAAGAAAAAAATACAAAGAAAAGAAAAAAATAGTAACAAGGGCAAAATAAAAAAAAGTCAGTGTCCCCCAGAGGTCTTTTAATGAACTCTTGGAGGACATATTATGTGGCAAAAATATGTTTACAAAAATAAAATTAGTTAAAAAAATTAGTTAAAAATTAGTTAAAAAATAAATAAAGTAAAAAAAAAAGTGCAATATAAAAGTGTTCACTGTCCTCCAGTGGTCTTTTTATGACCTTTTGGAGAACATATTATGTAGCAAAAATCTGTAAAACAAAATACAGCAATTATAAAAAATAAATTAAAAAAAAATAAAAATAAAAAAGTGCAAAATAAAAAAAGGGCCAGTGTCCCCCAAAAGTCTTTTAGTAGCAGAATATAAAAAAACAACAACAATAACATACATGAAAGAAACACCCACACCAACCAAAACCATCACCATTACCATTCCATTCAGGTGAAACTATACATATTATATAAGCAAACGACAAGCACAAAATAGGGAACTAATTATAATAATTTGCATATTTAAAGAATGAGCTGAGCTATAGTTTGAAAAAAATTTACTTTTTAAAAATATTTTGTACAGGTTTCCCCAAATAAAACAAAAAAATATAATAAAAAGTCCTATGTCTCATATAATAAAATTGCAAAAATTAATTTGGTAGTCCAACAAGTGTCTGGTCATTAAAGGGTTAACCAATAAGCGTTTTCCTCGCTAGTAAGGGAACATGTTTACTGGTCATTGAAGGGCACCTATAACTGAGGGCAGGAGGCGGTAATAACCAGTGAGCGCCGTCCTCTGCAGTGAATGAAAGTACTCATTTATGAACAGGAGGGAGAATGGAAGGAAATGTCGCCATGGAAGATGGAGACAACAGGGGCAGCGCAGAGGACTGGAGTGGCAGGGAGCAGGTAAGTAGAAATCTTCTGTTTCAGGGGCCATGTAAGAGGAGCTTGTTATAAAAAAAAAAAAATCATTTTTACTGGGAAATCTCTAAGTTCCTATTACACTGCACGATATTTGGGCCAATTACTGGGAACAAGTGTTCAGAGAAACACTTATTCCTGATAACTGGCCTGTATAATTGTGAAGATGATCAGCCAATGAATAAGCAATCACTTGTTTGTCAACTGATTTGAATATTTTCTCACGATGAAAGATGGACTATAATCATCAGCACATCTCCCTGTGTAATCAATAAAACTGAATGAGGGGGGAATGACTGTGGTAGTGATCAACTTTTTTATTTTATTTTTTTTATTATTTTTTTTTATTTTGCAGCCCCTTGGAAAAGTGCAATGTGACAATGCGGACCCCTGACCAAAAAAAGATTCCTTACCCCTGTGGTATAAGGTATAGAAAAATTTCCTCTGGTGGGCCACAGAAACCCCAGTCCATCACTGAACTCACTCCATGAAAATGTACATAGACGGTACATTGCATGTGTCCCAATGGGGCCCCTCAGCATCCAGGGACGATTACAACACCATGGACCCTGGTTGAGATTGCAGCCATGACAGATTCATTCATTGGTCAGGTGTTCAACTGTGCACATCGCCAGGTGAGGGTGCACTTGTGTGTGAGTCAGCCAAGGGTATGCATCCACAGGGGGACAGGTACTTTTGTGCAGATTGAAATACTGTTGCAACATATTTGGGCAAGCACAGAACATACAAGCCACCTCACTCATTTCTTGATGGGATGGTCCTCTGGACTTAGAGGGTACATTGGTGCACCCACCCCCAATTACAGTATGTCAAGGGTGAGCTACAGTGGCCACCAGTGGTGGGGACAATTTCTGTTTATTGCACCTTGGCCACGGTGCTGCAGTTTAGTGTTTGAGCAGCCCACCATGCCATGGGATACCATATGTTCTCCATGTCATGGAGAATGAGCCTGTATGTATGTATGATCCACATGCTGTGCTGGTATCACACTTCTTCAGGGCCACTGCCACCACCCTACCTGGTCCAGGTTTCCGAAAGAAGGATCCAGTGATCCAGTGCAGCTGTAAGCAAATTTGTCTGGAGACTAGGGTGTCTCCTTGCTGGCTTCCACTCTTGCAATCCGACCCATTCACCACAGTGCTAATTCATTGGATTCTCAGGTATGTCCAAGTGCAAATCACAGTGGCAGCTTCTAGAAAATTAGTTTGGTTTTCCCATGAAAACTTCCATAGATGGAACATAGTGCATGTCATAATGGGGCCCCTCAGTGTCCAGGGATGATGACTTCACAGGGACCCTGGCTGCTTACATCTGTGGCGGCAGCCATGAGCAGGTGAGGGCATGTTTGTATGTGTATCCTTAGGGGAGGGGTGTAGGCCAAAAAGGCACTTGGAATACTGTTGCAGCATATTTAGGCAGCGCAGACCAGACAAGCCAGCTCAAGTGTTTCTGATAGAATAGGCCTCTGGAAGTACACTGACTTGGAAAGTACACTGATGCATCCGTCCAGGGTCAGGCCTGGAGGGATGCATCAGAGGAGTACCAGAGGATTCTCTGGTAGGCTCAGGCCCTGATTCCATAATGGCTGCCACTAGGATCTATTTCTTTGATTTAAAACTTGTTAAGCTTTATTGATCATATAGGGTTTGAACCTCAAGAAAAAATTTCTCTAGTGAGCCCCAGGAAGTTCAGTTCGACACTGCTTTATGGTCCACTCCTGAATTTGGCTTCCAAAACAACATCAGTAAACTTGACCGTGTGGCCGTACTGTAGGGTTGTTCACATACTGAAATGAGAACAATGATGAGAGGTTCGTAGACAACAGTGCCCATCATTTCTAAAGACTGCTCTGGCTAAGTTATCTTGGTATCATGGCAACTACATTGACTTTTGCCACATGACATCAGCCTCTAGTAACGACACAGGAGAAGGTCTGGCCGCTGTTCACAGTGCAAGTCACATAGTATCCCAGTCACTGCGGAGGCACAAAGAAGCCAAGCTGTTTTGGGATGACATAAGATAACGTGTGCTCTGGTGGGATTTCCACTGCCTGTCCCAGGGTTAGAGTAAAATCTCCTCACTGGCAGTTGTCCCCTCATTTGTTGCTCCAATAAGCAATAATTAAGTCCTGAGCTAATGATGTCAGGTTTTTTTTTTTTTTTTGAAGGCTCGACCCAGAGGGGTCTCCATGGAAACCCTCATTGAAATTAGCCACCTGGATATGCTGCTTGCATATTCATATACTCTGTTACCAGCCTGCCTGAAGCATTTACAGTTCACGAGGGCCGTCCTACATCCCTAAATGGGACAATTGTGATCTCTGTGACATCAGCGTCCATTTTTTTCTCCACAGAAAGTTTTGTTGTACTCGGTCAATCACAGAACTTTGAATAAAGCCAGGCTGAAAATCTATCTGTATGTGTGATATTAAACCATAATGGTAGGGTCTACCTATTATGTGGACAGAGAGAATAAGTCTCTTCCCTGCTCTGTATATTAAAGGGGTTAGCCTTCACAAAATATTTTACATTTTTCAAAGCCGCACCTAAATCTGAATACTGTTATAATTGCAGGTAGTTAAAACAATTTGTTTACCCACTGAGCTAGTCAATAAAGTCTATCTGTATAGTACCACCTGCTGTTTGTCCTTTTCTTTACATCTCACTGAGGTGGACGCACATGCTCAGTTCCATCCTTCAACTGCCTCCAATCATATCTACTGCTAGAAGGGAAAGAGCTGCAGCAGAAAGCACACACCTCATGAGAAAGGACACACTCTCTGCGCTGCCACCTTGAAATAAATCTAGCAAAGCAATAGCAGCAATGAATGGGGAGATTTCCGGATCCATATGAGGTACAGGGCTGGTTCTAGCTTTGTTAGAGAATGTTTTGTACCATATGATGTCTGGTTTTCATTTTTTACATTAATCATGGGATAACCCCTTTATGCCGTATTCACACATCAGTGTTTTGGTCAGTGATTTCCATCAATTATTATGAGCCAAAACCAGAATTGCTTTCACTCCTGATCTTATTTCTGACAGCTATATTTCCCGATGTAATGGCGATAATGCTGTGATTCTTATCTTGTTTTTCGAACTATGGGACACATTTATTAGGCCGGCATTTTAGACACTGGTCTTAATAAGCCCTATATCTGGAGGTGGATCCGCCTGAGTTATGAAGAGATGCCGGCATCTACATCTTCGGTGGATCCACAGCTACTTGTAAATGTAAGACAGCTTCCTAACTGTCTTACATGAAGACCACACCTAAAACAGGCGTAAAAAATGGTAAATGAGACGGCCTGCTGTCCCCTTCCCCACCCACGCCACACCCACTTTTTTAGACCTGGCGTGAGCTGGGAGAAGTTGCATACTTTAGGCATATTTCTGTTAATAAATGACTCCCTATGTCTATAGTTGCTCCCAATTCAGAGATATGAGTCGTTAAAGCAGCCCTTTAACTGGTTGTTGTGACCTAAGCCAGCTGGAAAGGGGTTAATGAGATCCCCCCCTTTAAGAATCTTTTTTTTATATATCTTTGTTCTCATTCTTTTTTTTTTCTTCTTTTTTATTTATATTAATCATACTCTCCACCCTTGAAAGGTTTTATTGCATGTGTGCTTCCTTAAAGGAGCTCAATTACCCCTGACCTGTGACCCAGAGAGGAAAGGGTGGTTCCATGGTGTTTGTATGCATGTGTGAGTGTGTGTGTATATATATATATTCAGTGCATGTTTGTATAACTGTTGTGTAATTCGTAATGAAGGGACCCTCCACTTCATTAAACCACAGAATAAATAAATAAATAGAAAATATAAAAATATGATAAATTAAATAAATAAATGGCTGGTATTATGAAGACAATCTATTTTCAGAGAGAAGATAATTCCCCTGTAACATCACATTCACGTCTTAATAGTAAGGTTTTTAGTTTTTTTATAGAAATATTTCTTGCAAATATGAAATTTTTTTTTATAGTTGCAATGTGGCATAGCAGTATATCTAATATGCAATGACATGTATGGTATTTCTAATTCCAAGCCATAGAAATACCACACAATGTCGCTATACAGTAAACGGTATTTTATTATTACAGTAGTTTCCTGCGTGGTTTTTGATGCCTGAGCATCTTTCTCCAGCTTCCTTATCATACTACATGTGTGGTGGTGAGAAATAGTGAAGCAAGAGCTACATTTTGGTTAGAGATTACCCCATAAATTGACTATTATGGGCAGTTGTTTAATCCAAGAATAAAATAAAAGCCTTCCGATGAATGTGCGATCTTAAGGAATGGCCGCCATCTGATTACTGTATAAATAAACAATGAGCTTCTATAAAGGCTGAAAATTGGGATCAATGATCTCTATATAATATATGCATGGTCAGATTCACAAATATCTTCATATTCAATGAAGAAGGATGCATCATTTATTTTGCACATTTTTACAAATTATGCACCAAAAAAATATAACTGGTCTATTTTATTTCTTCGTGTGTATGAATTAATTGTACTACTATAGATGTCACATCTGCTGAAACATTTACCGGATGGTATTGCATGTTACTGCGGCAATCAATTTTCTGTGTATAGCACCAAATTCCCACACATTTGAGCACCATTGTCAACAATATGGTACACATTAGACCTAATGGGATAGATGTATTAAAACTGTTGTAAAGGAAAACAAGCTTAGTTGCCCTTTGGAAAATGAAAGGTGGAATCTGATTGGTTGCTATGGATCTATTTTTCCTTTACACCAGTTCGATATCTCCACCCAGACCCAGAAACAATGCCCTTCCAACCACTATAATGGCATATCCCCCCCCCCGGCCCCTCATATACATTGTATTTACCCTGCTCCCCGTCACCCGCGTCACTGCTGATGCCCACGCAGCTGCATCTCCCCGTCGGGCAAACCAAAACAACCGATGACAGAGGGAGCAGACAATAGCAGACTGCAATGGAAACAAGCCCGTGATCCATTTTTTTCCAGTGGACCCATAGGAATCAATGGGTCTGTGTGTGATCTGCAAAAAACGCAGACTGGTTATGGACCAAAAATACGGTTGTGTAAATGAGGCCTTACAGAAAGGCAGGACACTCCTATGATCTTCAGAAGCAGTGTAGAAGCAGTTCTTTTATGTGGCTAAGGATGTCAGCAGGTTGACACGCCCTCATTTTCTGTGAGCCATCTTTTGTGTCTCTGGTACTAGGGACGGATCTTGCCTGACAACAGGCAGCGGACTGCAAATTAAGTGGAAGTGAGACCCCTAGTGGCCGTGACATTACAGTGGATGCAGGCAGATTTTTTAAATGAAGTGATTTAGAAATTTGCTAGTCACACCATTCTCTATTAGATGAAATGAAATTGTGTGAAAGTACAGTGACTCTTTAAGAGTAAGGGTTCTGCATTCAGTTTTGAAAGCCAAAACCAGGAGTGAATTAAAAAGACAGTGGAAACTGTATCTGTCTTTTATACTTTCACTCCTTTTATGATCCACTCCTGATTTTGGCTTCCAAAACTGCATACAGAGACCTGACCATGTGGCCGTACCCTTAGCACAACTTCAGAACCCTTTTAAAGTTCATATACGACTGTAGCACTTGGACCCTGCATGTTCCTACTTTATCCATCCTAGGTTCTACAGTGATCTAGGATTCATCCACTAGAACCTTGTGGGGTGTCTTGGTTGTAGCTGTAATACTGTTTATAATATTTGACAATGTAGACCTTTACCATCATAGTCAGTTTTGGCTTCAATACAGCAATTTTTTTTTTTAATTTTCATTTTTCATCCTCAGATTTTTTTTTTTAGCTTTCAGTCTACTAAGGCTTTGTTCAAATCTGGTGTTGGAGATTCTGTTAGGGACTGTGAAAAATAACATGCTGTGCTATTTTGTCCAGCAAAAAGCTGGGTTTTTTAACTGAAACCTGACAGAACCCATGCATCACCAAAAAAAAAAAGATGTCAACATGTTACCTTATGTACTATAATATATTTGGTCATGCATAAAGGAAAATTGCCTGGTCTTGAACTGGTTAATGACCTGAACAATTTTTTGTACAAAATACTGGTTTCCTTGATGTCCTAAAGCAGAGACCACAAGGACCACAACGACCATTACCTAGATTCTAAAGAATCGAATCGTCTTATCAAGCAGAGTTCTTCCCTGCAACAGTGTGTCCTCAAAGCTGAGGATGCTCTCCCTGCTGCTTCATTAACATGGACAGCCCTGACAATCTAGCACCTGGGGCACTGCAGTGAATGGCGGCGCAGAGGCACTGTTTCCGATACTGCTTCGCTACACTTCCTGGTAGAAGAGCATGAATAGTCACTGCTCCAGAAGAGGAAGCAGAACCTCTGTGCTTGTGTCACTACTCAGAGCAGCAGCTTCAGGGACACCCTGTCACAGGTTCAGAACTCTGCATGATGAGATCAATCAATGTGCTCATCTCAAGAGAGGAAATCTCAATAAACTAATTACTTGCAGTTCTATAAAAAGAAAAAAAAAACTATTCTAGCACCCACCACTGTCCTTCCTGGAAGTGTTTTCCTAGCCTGAAGGAGGAAGACATATAGGAAATATGTAGAGTGGTGCTGGGAAGTATTCAGTATTGTTGTGCCATATGTATTTGTACTTCCCTGTCTGTATAGGTCTGTAGAGACTGTGATAAGATGTTGGTATGCTTTCCTGTTTGGGCTATGCATTGCTGAGTTTGCTAGCGGAGAGTCCTGGAGAGGAAGCTCCTCCTCCCTGGCGCGTCAACTTCAGGGTTCTGGGACTTTAGAGTGTGGCGTTGTGGTGTCATCACGCTAGGTAGGGAACAGTGGCCAACAACTGGACGGTAGTCCCTTCCTAAATAAGTGCTGGGCCCGAATCAGGAAAGGGAACTCAGGGAGACAAAGTAACAGATGACTACTGACAGAATGGCACAGCAGACAAAAGACAGAACCAAAAACGTACCAAGCCGAGGAGAGCCCAAACCAACCAAAATAAGAACCAGTGGCGCAAACCAGAGATAGCCAGAGATCAAAACCAGGAGAACACGTCAAACTCAAGTTGGAGTCAGGGTACAAGCCGCTGTCAGGAATGCAGTAGCAAATTCAGAGAACACGATACACTAGTGTTGTAATCCAGAGGAGAGGACCAATCACAGGCAGCCTGTGGCCAGCAGGTTTCCTGTATAAATAGGCAGCTCTTCCAGGTCACCTGACGTGGCCAGCATCACGTGACCTATGATATCAGTGCAGCCAGCAAGCAAGCACCACCTCTGATTGGGTATCCAGGAGAGGGAATGCCGACCAATCTATCCCTTAACAACCAGAGGCCGGGAGTGCTGTGGGGAAGGGCTGCTCTGGCATAGGGACATCACAGTAACCCTCCCGAATGACTAATTGCTAAAGCCCCATTGGCCCTGTTGCTGTCATCAACAAAAGTGTCATTTTTACTTACAGTAAATTCTCTTTTCTTTAGTCCACACACATTGAGTGTTACATTTCCTTATTATGTTATTAATACACAATAGGCAGTACTAGAAGAGGGGTTTTTATAGGACTGCATCTAATTAGTTTATTTATTTCATGCACTTATATAATGCTACTATATTCCGCAGCACTTTACAGACATTAGCATCCAACTGTCCCCAATGGAGCTCACAGTCTAAGTTCCCTATCAGTATGTCTTTGAAGTGTGGAAGGAAACCGGAGAACCCGGAGGAAACCCACGCAAACACGGGGAGAACATACAAACTCCATGCAGATGTTGTCCTCGGATTTGAGCCTAGGACCCCAGAGCTGCATGGCACCAGTGCTAACCACTGAGCCACCATGTTACTTGTTATCTCCTGACCTGTCTTTCAGGAGGACAGATCCCTCACTGGTGCTGCTGCTTGGGACTATGGGCTAATGCACATGCCTGTAGCCTGTTTTGCGGTCCACACCCACCATGTGTATTTGCAGGTGCTACTGAACACGATGTGCGCATCTTTTGTGGCCCCACTGAAGTGAATCGGTCTGCATCCGACCTGCAAAAAAATGAGGATCGGATGTGGACAAAAATATATTCGCATGCATGAGCCCTAATGGAAAGAGAAGTTACGGTAAGTAAAAATTATACTTGAAAATGCCCTACTGTGTTGCAAACTTTGCAAAGAAAGAAAGTTTCAGACTATTGCTATAAATTTGTTTCGTATCATTTTTGCCTTTTTGATGTTTTACAGTACATTTTACTCTTTAACTCTGTCGTGAAATGCTTAGAGAGGACTTCCCGCATTCTTTCAGTGCTGAGCACATGTGAGCAGAAGTCTAGGGGTTAAATTGGTAGGCAATGTTTCAGGTGCATGGGATGAGTAATGTTACCATGGAAACTAACTAACCGGCTAGAGGTACCGTGAACCACAAACTCTTCCCCACATTCTCTCCTCGCTGATATAGTATATGCATAATAAATAATGGACAGAATGGAGTCCAATTAATCAGGAGCAGGAAACGCCTTCCACCACAGCTGCTCATATATTCTCATGTACCCGAGCACATCCAGTATAGTCAGGAAGATTTTTACTTTAAAGAGGACCCGTTGTGAAATGCATTGCAGTCTGGAAGCAGCAGGTTATAGAGCAGGAGGAGCAGAGCAGATTGATAGTTTTATGGGAAAAGATTCAGTAAAACTTCAACTTTTATTGATTTGGGGGTAAATATGATTTTAATCACTTTTTAATTCAATTTTTGGGAGAGACAAAACAACCATAAATGTTGATTTGGATGGTTTGATTTTTTTTTTTCTGCTACACAGTTCACAATATGGGATAAATACTTTTCAGTTCAAGCATTTTCAGATGTGGTGATACCAATGAAATGTTTTAAAAATTGTTGTAAAATAATTTTAGCCCCTCCCTCTCAGGTGGTGCGAACATGTGGTGGTAAAATTGCTGTATTCCTTTTAAGCCATGCTATAGGTAGCACTTAATAAGAACATAAAGGGGTTTTCTGAGTGTTTAATATTGATGACCTATCCTCAGTATATTTGTTAAAAGTAATTCAAAAGCAGTACCAACGTCCCTCAGGAATGGCCATCAGGAACACAACTGTCCTTCCCACTGATGGATCCACATCCAATTTTCAGTAGAATTCCAGAAAAGACATCCGATGTATTCATATCCTTCAATGGTTTCTTTAAGTAGATCCAAAAATGTACAAAGGTGCCAAAAATGTGACTATTACATAGTGAAAAGGACTATGTATCAGTCGAAACATCACATTTTTTGAACCTTTGTACATTTCTACTTAAAGGGGTTATCCAATATCTAAAACATGCCCCCCAATGCCTGCTCCCTAGCACCCACGTCGCTCCTGATCACCACACGGTCACTGTTGCATCTCCCCGTCATGCGGATCAAAGCACCCGGCAATAGGGGGAGCAACCAATCGCAGGCCATGACAGGGACAAGCCTCCCTAGCATCGCGGATGCCGCGAGGGAGGCTCGTCCCCGGATGTTTTGATTCGTGCAACTGGGAGATGCAGGGGCAGCGTGCAGGGATCAGGAGCGATGTGAGTGCAGGGGAGTGGGGTAAGTATAATCTATATGAGGGGCCCAGGCATTTGGGCACAAGTTTTAGACATTGGACAACCCCTTTAATAAAAAAAACATTGAAGGATATGCTGACATCGAGTGTCTTTTCTGCTGTCCTCAGTACAGTATCTGATTGTGCGGGTCCAACTCGATCCACCCTCGATCAGCGGAGTTGAAAAGACATCGGGGCTCTGTGAGTGCTGTGTCTTCTTCCTAGGCCAAGTGACGTCACGTTGATCAGTTACATAGCCTAGGCCTGTGATGGCTAATCTCTGGCACTCCAGCTGTGGTAAAACTACGACTCCCAAGATGCACACTTGCTTGGGTGTTCTCAGAACTCCATAGAAATAAATGGAGCATGCTGGAAGTTGTAGTTTCACCACAGCTGGAGTGCCAGATGGTTAGCCATCACTGGCCTGGGCAAAGCTCAGTCCTATTCAAGTGAATGGGGATGAGCAGCAATACCGAGCACAGCTGGTGTACAATGGATGACGCTGTGCAAGGTAAACTCTGAGAAGACCATAGCCTCTTTAAATAGCTGACTGTGCCAGTGTCACGCTCTGGTTTGGAGGGGAAAACCACACCAAGCGTAGGAGGGAAGGGGATGAGGTTAGGAAACAAGTAAAGGGAAAAGGTCACCTCCTGCAGGAAACCCTGACACCAATCCTGACTGACTTACAGTATGAACAGGCCTCAAAGGTAGGCGAGTTCATACACAGGAACCTAAACCAAACTGACCCTATAGGACCCTGCAACTACTGACAGGGCTGAGTCTACCCGTTCCTCCAAAAGGAAGGACGAACAGGAGTCTCCCAAAGGCCAAATAACACAACAAGGAAAAACAGGGTAAACACAAAACGGAAAGTGGACACTTATCTTTAAGAAGAAATTGAAGCAACCGGATCTCAGGAGAGAACCACACTAATCCACCAGAATGTCCACAGAAACTATAAACCGCAAGTAACTGTGGTAGAAGCAGGAATAAATAGGGGAAGGACAATAACCACACCCGCAACAGCTGAGGGGAAGGGGTGTGGTAAACAGCAACAACACAAAAAGGAAAACAAGTCAGATTATGTCAAATGAGCAAGCCTAGACGACTTTCTGCAATCTGTTGCAGGAATGACCATGACAGCCGGGAGTCAGACCCCATTAATCAGATACTAATAACCTATTCTGGGGATCAATAGTAAACACTCAGATATACCCTTTAAATATGGCAGGCCTAGGAGCCTTCAGAAGGCTCCCAGCTGCCACAGCAACTGAACGGCTCCCAATTGGCTGCAGGATGTAAGGAGTTAAAAGTCCATGATCGGAGTTGTCTCGGCAGATGAGGGGAAGGGCTTAACCCTTTTACACAGCAAACTATTTTTATTTTCGTTTTATCCTTTATTTTTTAATGGCACCATTTACTTTAGAGGTGGAGCAGTTTCTGACTAGATTGTGATATCACGTTACAAAAGCCATGGCAAAAGTCAAAGTTTCTTTATTTACCTCTTGTAAGTGTCAAGAGAAGAATTGTTACATTGGTATTATGTCTATCAAAAATGGGGGAAATAATTATTTTTGGGTTGAAATTGAAAAACAAAAATACACAATTCTGCCATGTCTGGATTTCATTTTTATGGCGTTTACTATGTGCTAAAGCTGAAACGTTACCTTTATTCTGATTGTCAGTATGATTACAGAGGCACCAAAATGATAGTTTTTCTTATGCTTTACAATTTTCAAGAAATAACAAAATACTTATTTTTCAGACTATAAGATGCACCAGGCCAGATTTAGACAACAAAATCAGCTCTTGTTAACCTTAGTTTCTTGTCATTGCTCTGTTGCTCTGTAGTTGTAGTGCCATGCTTCTTTTGCTATATCATTTATTTTTTTTAGGTATTATTTTTTACTCTCCATGATCCTGACATCATATAAATACACACACAGGCCTGCAGTATGCACATTATACACACACACTATACATATACACAGAGACATACTATATACACACAGCCCTGCTGCGTGCATAGCTGAGATATATGCACACACATACATCTCTGCTATATACACAGCTGAAAAACACAGCTCTTCTACATGCACACACAGCCCTAGCACATGAACATTTGACGAACACAGCCCTGGTACATATATAGCTGAAAAACACTGATCTGCAGATATTCTAGGAATAATGCTAGAATAGCACCACCTGCTATCTCTAATGAACAGCCTTTGTATGTCCACCAAAGTAAATGTGACAGATCCTCAGTCTATGAGAAGGAGTCCCTGGTGTGGTAGTGGCTGATTCTGAAGATGCAGTGTCTTCTTTTCATGTCAGAAGATATACTAATTGAGTGATAAAACACAATGTTACAGAAATTGCTTAGGTGGACACAGAAAAGCTGTTCAATAGAAACAGCAGGTGGCGCTATTCTAACATAACTCCTGGAATATCTGGAGATATGCAGGGCCATGCTTACAAAAACGCATATGAAGGAATGTGCCAAGGGTGTCAGGGAGGTGGCACTTCACAGAGAAAACTAATGATTTATATTGATTCCTTTACCTTAGTGCTGCTTCTCACCTTTGTTTATTCTAGATACAAGTCAGAGAATTAACTTCATACTGCTTCCCTACAGCTAACGTAACCGTAATCTCTTCAGAAAGGCAGTGTAAGGGTTAAATTCCCTGACTTGGTGCTGCAGTTAATAAAAGTAAGTGATCAGAAGACATCAGAGCAGTCAGGTGAGGAGAAAGGTGAAGGCAGTATATGACATCAATGCAGTAAAGCTCAACAGCATTACTTAAAAATAAAAAAACACAGCTGAGAGAGAGTAAAGGTGGGCATACCCTAGCAAGAGTTAGGGCTTGTTCAGATAAGTGGCGCTAAGCTAATTCGTGCTCAGGCCTGTGAACATGGATGCATTTTTATATGGACCACTCACAGATGATGTCCACATCCTGTCCGTTTTTCTTGCAGATCCACTTGAGTGAATGAATCTTGGGGGTAAATCAGCACTGGATGGACCATACTATGATTTTTCCAGTCATAGCATACACATCCGGAGATGTCTTCAGACTTGTGCATTAAGTAGATTTTACATGAGATGTTTTTAACCACACAGTCAATTCAAAAGGAGTTAGAAACCACACTCAGTTTAACCGGATTTACTGAAGTTTTGTGATGTGGTTATTTGCCATGTGTTTTTTCCAGGTTAAAAATGTAATATACTGTATGTAAATCACTTGTGTAAGTTGTAAGGCCAATAACCACATCACAAAACCACAGCAAAAAATCCAAGTGCATTTTCAACAGCGTTTTTTACCTCATGTTCAAAATCATGATTTGTAGCTGTACCCTCAGGTCAATAGGCAGCTTTAGCTGAATTAATAGGGGGTGTGAGCTCTGCACATGCCTAAGGCAGCATAAACTCTAAATACAGCCCTGGGGTTATGAGCAGTTTTAGAACTTGTTTTTAACCTCCCTCATACATATACAGTGGAAGTCAAGGTTTTGATCATGGCGCACACAAAGGAGAAAAGCAGGCACTATAGTCAGTTGGTGACTGCTGTATTCTACAGCGGACACCTGCTGGCAGTGTACGTGATCGGAGATATCTCCAAATATGGACATTTAACCCCAAAGATACCATGGTCAATTGCGACCAAGACATCTGATGGATCAGGATATACTGGCATCTGTAGTTTCACACTGTACTGTGCTTTGTTTTTGTGCTGTATTTATGCAATGTGCTTGGTTCTGGGACTGTATTTATGTATTGTGCTTGGTTCTCGGACTGTATATATGTACTAAGCTTAGTTTTAGCACTGTATTTATGGAATGTGCTTGGTTTTGGGACTGTATATATGTACTGGGCTTAGTTCTAGTGTTATATACTGTACTTGGTTCTGGCACTGTATTTTTTGAATGAGCTTTGTTCTGGTACTCTAACTTTTTTTCTAATGAGCTGCAGGAGGTTCAGGTGTTTGGTCCATATTACAAGAGTAATAAAGCGCCCATATTATGTCTGTCTAAACCTGCTTATTATATTGTAGGATTTATCATTGCTAACACTGGTCTACATCAATTTCGCTGACTACAAGATAACATCTGATATTTATGTATTTTGGGGTGCTGAATCCGAAAATCACATCCGTTTCCTCCAGTCACATCCGGTTTTCCGCAAAACACAATTTTTTTCCTAAAATTCTTACATTAATAACGAAGCATTACAATAATTATATTATTTAGATATGCTGAGTAAACAAAAAGGTAATGATGCACAGAAAGATATGCTGAAAACATAAGCAGTCTAGCTAATACGGGTATTAATTAAAGAGGGACTACCACCACCCCCCACGATAGTAAACTAAGCCCACCACTGAATAGCTCTTGGGATGCTGATTCCAGCGGTACCTTTACTTTGTTGATCCGATGTTCTAATGTGAAGATATGGCTGTGTAAAGTTTCCCCTGTGCTCTGAATATTGTTATAAGGTGACTGGGATCTGTAGTGCTGAAATGCTGATCCTGGAAGGTCCTCAAAATCTTCATTTGTAAAATGCATTTCATACACTGTTTGCAAACTTGAACATCTGAGCAAAAGGACCTTTGATGACCCAGCTAAATCACATGACTTTTGACATCATCAAAGGTCCTTTTGCTCAGAAGATGTATTCAGTTGTTCAAGAGGCTTACAAATCGCAGCAAGTTTTTATTCTGAAAATCTGTTTTAATTTTTGAAAATGTCTTCCAACACTCAAACTGTTTGTGGACAATGCAGGAATGATCCTGATATATTCTGTTATATTTGTGGCTGTTTTACAACACCGAAACAAAGGACAAATATATCAGACTTTGCACGAAAGGCTTATCATGCATATTTTGGTGTTAAACTTGGAGACCAGGACAAATCTTGGGCGCCACATAAAGTGTGCAGGACATGTGTTGAAAACCTAAGACAGTGGACTAAGGGTCAGAGAAAATCTCTCAAATTTGTAGTGCCAATGGTGTGGTGGGAGCCTCAAAATCATGTTGATGATTGCTACTTTTGTATGGTAATTATTACAGGCTTGAAAACAAAGACAAAATCTTCCACCCAGTACCCAAATCTCCCTTCAGCTCTAAGACCAGTTGTTCACTGCGACGAAGTTCCTGTACCTGTCTTCACCACTCTGGAAATTTCCGACGACAAAGAATTCTGTCCTTCCAATTCTTCCACAAACACCAGTGAGGTAGATTTCGTGGCTTCAGAAGTTGATGTCAGAATTCGCCAGCCGTTCACTCAAAGTGTTGCTGCCCCCACTGCATATAAAATTGGGACTCATGAAACAGTTCGTTAGGGCTTTGGATCAAGATGATGATTGCTTCAAGTATCTGTGCACCAAATTTCCTGCTCTTTCACACGAGAAGTTGAAAGCTGGAATATTTGATGGCCCACAAATTAGGCTTCTGATGAAAGACAGAGAATTCCTTAACACGATGAAAACCATAGAAAAGGATGCTTGGTCTGCTTTTACTAATGTGATTACAGATTTTCTTGGCAACTTTAGGGCCAAAAATTATAACCTTTTAGTTCAAAATTTGCTGATAGCTTTTCAAAAACTGGGAGCAAACATGAGTGTCAAATTACGTTTCCTTCACAGCCACCTAAACTACTTCCCTTCAAATCTTGGAGCAATGAGTGAGGAGCAAGGAGAACGTTTTCATCAAGACATCAAGACCATGGAACATAGATACCAAGGCAGATGGAACACAAACATGATGGCCGACTACTGTTGGTGTTTACAGCGAGACAACCCTGATCATAACTATTCCAGAGCTTCTAAAAAAAGAAAATTTCTTCCTTAAAAATAAAATTAAAATTTAAAAAGTAAATATAAAAATAAAATTTACACAACTATTGCTCTCTTGGTTATATAATTGACTTTTTTTTTGCATGAATAAAATATATTACGTGCTATGGCTTTTTCAAAATTTTTTATTACTACTAATATTCGACTTTATGTACTGGCCGCGCCGATTTAGCAGTCACACACCATCAGTGTGGCTGCTTTTGCTGATGTAGATTTGCTACGAGCGTATACAGCATAATAGTACCTGCTCCTGATGATTCACATTGATGAAACGCGTTGAGCGTTTAAGTTTTATGCTGGAGCAGTAGCAATCGTTAATTAGGAATAGACAACTCAGTCCTTATGCTCAATTTTGCATCTCCCAATTTCAGCTATTGCCGTACACTATACTGGGTGATTGCAACGAGCATTTTTCTGACCGCTACGTATGATATATGAGCCGCCAGTACCCCTAGGTACTTTCTTTCCTCTAGGGATACATACTTTAACACACATTGTATCCTTGTTGGAGAGGGGTAATTGGTGGTACTTACGCTAGCGGACTGTGTCTATATCCTAACATATTATCCTCCCCTTTTGGGTAGTGTCCATACATCCACTAGTGACACCCCATAGTGGGTCAATTGCAGGTGCAACCAGAGAATCCTAATTCCTACCCATATAAACGCAGTGCTGGATCAGGTCATCATATCTGACATTCCAGCAACATATTGGGATAGTGTGAGATTGGGCACTCTCTTGGTATTCCACACATACTACGTCTTTTAATTAATTTGGGATATTTGTCATTCCACTTCCCTTTTCCCTTTGTAAGTCCATTGCACTAGTTGCGAATAAAGTATTTAGTTCTCAGCGTCTGTAAACAGTCCGTGAATGCCGTTATAATAAGACGCCTAAGTTTTTCTATATATACAGCCGTGAGTTGTCCACTATGTTTTATCAAGACCAAAGTCAGTGCAGCCGTCTACCAGGAAATTTTAGAGCCCTTCATGCTTCCCTCTGCTGACAAGCTTTTTGGAGATGGAATTTTTATTTTCCAGCAGGACTTGGCACCTGTCCACACTGCCAAAAGTACCAATACCTGGTTTTATAATGACAGTATCACTGTGCTTGATTGGCCAGCAAACTCGCCCGACCTTGTATTGTCAAGAGGAAGATGAAAGACACCAGACCCAACAATGCAGACAAGCTGAAGGCTGCTATTAATGCAACCTGGGCTTCCTTAACACCTCTGCAGTGCCACAGGCTGATCGCCTCCATGCCACGCCGCATTGATGCAGTCATTCATGCAAAAGGAGCCCCAACCAAGTATTGAGTGCATTTACTGTACATACTTTTCATTTGGCCAACATTTATGTGTTTACATTTTTTTTACATTTGGTCTAATATAATATTCTAATTTTCTGAGATAATAAATTTTGGGTTTTCCTTGGGTGTAAGCCATAATCATCAACATTAACAGAAATTAACACTTGAAAAGTTCACTCTGTTTGTAATGACTCTATATAATATATATGTTTCACTGTTTGAATTGAATTACTGAAAAAAAACATCTTTTTGATGATATTCTAATTTATTGAGATGCACTTGTATATTGTTATTATCCATATTGCCTCCTTTGCTGGCTTGATTTCTTTTTCCATTATATTATACACTGCTCATTTCTGCGGTTATGACCACCCTGTAATCCAGCATTGGTGGCCATGCTTGCACACTATCGGAAAAAGAGCCAGCCTCTCTCTCAGAAGTGAGACAACCCCTTTAAATGTACTTGTGTAATATTCATAAACTCCTCACACCTTGCAGTTTTTTGCAGACTATATTTTATTTACATAAGGACTCTGCCTCAGTCGCAAATTAGAATTTAAGGATCACTGTTTGCTGCAAAGTTGCATTAATGTGGTTGTGAGTATTAATTATTATGGTATATTTTTATACATGGTATGTTTTGCATTCTCAGAAAAAACACAGTGGTTTTTGTCTGGCCGAATCCCAGCATATTTGCCGGGTAGTGGCCGGATTCCATTATAGTCAATTATACACGTTATAGTCCACAATGTCAGATCCAGAAGGCTCTGGCAAGCTGTTCTCTGCCAGAACAGCTGGTGGAACTTATAACGGTAGTGTGAAAAAGGCCTAATTCATTAGAATCAACTTTTTAAAAAATTATATTTTGACGCAAAGTTGCATGAATGTGCCTGTGTGTACTGTATAAAGTGCTGAGTGTTATTTTGACAATGTCTTGGGTGTCTGCTTTCAGAAAATATATGGGTATGTGGGTTAGTATGATGATATCAGAGGTGCAAAATTTCTGAACACCCCTGATAGTGGAAGAGTTAAAAAAAAACAAAGCTAACTTTTAAAAAATGCATAATTTCATCACAGCATGCCTGTAGTCTAATGTATTGTTTTTGTGTGTCATAGTGGACTGTATCCAATTGACCATTTTGACCATGTCTTGCCCAGCCTTCAGTGTACTGTCAAACAGGCTATTCTGTGAAGCTGGTGGCATCATCACATGGATGATGAAAGAGGACATAATTGTCTTCCAGATGTGTAAAAATCATGAAAGTGAATCAGGCATGGATCTGAGAGGATTTTCACTCGTCTCTGGTTGATGCCAATTAAAAAGATCTGCCACTGTTAACAGTGGAAACTGACTATTTACCACTAGCTCAATTATGCTACTGTTGCTCCCTGCCTGTCCATCATGTTCCACACTGTACTTCTGATGCTGACGCAGCTACTACAACTGTTACTGCTACTACTACCCCTACAAATGTAGCACAATTGCCTGCCTTGTCTATGATGTCCTATACTGTTGTCTATCATGTTCCATGCTGTTGCTACTAGTAATAGCCCTACACAGACTCACATCCCCTGCCTTGTCCATCATGTTCCATACTGTACTGCTGCTGCTGCTACTACTACCCATACATAGCCTCACATCTCCTTCCTTATCCATTATGTTCCATTCTGTACTACTACTGCTGCTAATACTACCCCTACGCAGCCAAACATCTTCTGCCATGTCCATCATGTTCAATACTGTACTGCTACTACTACTACCCATACATAGCCTCGCATCTCCTTCCTTATCCATTATGTTCCATTCTGTACTACTACTGCTGCTAATACTACCCCTACGCAGCCAAACATCTTCTGCCATGTCCATCATGTTCAATACTGTACTACTACTACCCATACATAGCCTCACATCTACTTCCTTATCCATTATATTCCATTCTGTACTAATACTGCTGCTAATACTACCCCTACACAGCCAAACATCTCCTGCCATGTCCATCATGTTCTACACTGTACTGCTGCTACTACTACCCATACATAGCCTCATATCTCCTTCCTTATCCATTATGTTCCATTCTGTACTACTACTGCTGCTAATACTACCCCTACATAGCCACACATCTTCTGCCATGTCCATCATGTTCAATACTGTACTGCTGCTACTACTACCCATACATAGCCTCACATCTCCTTCCTTATCCATTATGTTCCATTCTGTACTACTACTGCTGCTAATACTACCCCTACACAGCCACACATCTTCTGCCTTGTCCATCATGTTCCATACTGTACTGCTGCTGCTACCAGGGCTGTGGAGTCGGTAAGCCAAAGCCAAGACTCCAACTCTGACTCCTCAATTTTCCCTCACCCCGACTCCTGACTCCGACTCCTGACTCTGACTCCCTCATACATGGAGCATGTTTTAGTGATAACTTTAAACAAATTTGCATAAAATCAATAGTACAGATAAGTCATGACAAAAACAGTTTGTAATCTATCAGGCTTCTCTGGGTACAGCTCACTTAGGGCCTAATCAGAGCCGTAGCTAGAGGTTCAGCACATGGGGGGGTGAAACATACTTGAGTGGGCCTCCAACTTATTGGCTTCCCAAACACACGTTTCCAACTTCACAGGCACATACTACTAGTTGTGGTTATAATACTGTATTAGCAAGATGACTATATAAACTGCTAGATCATCTATGCTGTTAAGTACAGTACAATAGACTTTCTACATACCCTAGTGTAAATACTCTACCACATAATGCAGTAAAATATAGGATTAATAGGAGTAAAAAAGGGGACTCCTATGTTAAAGGAAACCTGTCCCCAGCTTTTACATCACTAAACTAACAGTCCCTTGCCCCCATCAGACCTCAGATCGGCTTAATGTGCCTCCATCAGACCTCAGATCAGCGTATTGTGCCCCCATTAGACCTCAGATCAGCAGAATGTGCCCCCATCAGACCTCAGATCAGCTGAATGTGCCCCCATCAGACCTCAGATCAGCTGAATGTGCCCCCATCAGACCTCAGATCAGCTGAATGTGCCCCCATCAGACCTCAGATCAGCAGAATGTGCCCCCATCAGACCTCAGATCAGCAGAATGTGCCCCCATCAGACCTCAGATCAGCAGAATGTGCCCCCATCAGACCTCAGATAAGCAGAATGTGCCCCCATCAGACCTCAGATCAGCAGAATGTGCCCCCATCAGACCTCAGATCAACTGAATGTGCCCCCATCAGACCTCAGATCAGCAGAATGTGCCCCCATCAGACCTCAGATCAGCAGAATGTTCCCCCATCAGACCTCAGATCAGCTTAATCTGCCCCCATCAGACCTCAGATAGGCTTAATGTGCCCCCATCAGACCTCAGATCAGCGTATTGTGCCCCCATCAGACCTCAGATCGGCTTAATGTGCCCCCATCAGACCTCAGATCGGCTTAATGTGCCCCCATCAGACCTCAGATCAGCAGAATGTTCCCCCATCAGACCTCAGATCAGCAGAATGTTCCCCCATCAGACCTCAGATCAGCAGAATGTTCCCCCATCAGACCTCAGATCAGCAGAATGTGCCCCCATCAGACCTCAGATCAGCAGAATGTGCCCCCATCAGACTCCATAATGTAAGCGCTCACTTGTATTCGCCTGATTGTACTAAGGCCATCCCTGCTGGGCCCCCCCAGAGGTATTGGGCCCGGAGCATTGCCTCCCCTGCCCCCCCATCACCCCAGTAGCTACGCCTCTGGGCCTGATGTATGAAAACTGTATAGGTCTAAGACTTTTTTTGTTGCCCATAGCAACCAATCAGAGCTCCCCTTTCATTTCTCCAGAGCACTATATGAAATCAAAGGGAAGCTCTGATTGGTTGCTATGGGCAACAAAGAAACTTCTACACCTAGACAGTTTTCATACATAAGGGCCCTAGGTGTTTTACATCAGCAGATAGAAGCCATGAGAGCAGCTAACCTCTCCAAACATGAGCTCAGAGGAAACATAAAGCATACAGAGAGAACATGCACTGGACATAAAGGGCAGTACACAGTCATCTCAACTAAAAGCCTAAATCCTTACATCAGGAATAGAACAGACATTTATAGGACATTTCATCATTTTCACAAATTCTTATAAAAATATATTCAACACTTATTGCACTGAACTAAATGTACTAATTCATTATATATTTTAGGAGTCGGAGTTGGTCCATTTTATACCGACTCCGACTCCACCAAAATGGTGACCGACTCCTACTCCGACTCCACGACTCCGACTCCACAGCCCTGGCTGCTACTACTACCCATACATAGCCTCACATCTCCTTCCTTATCCATTAGTTCCATTCTGTACTACTACTGCTGCTAATACTAGCCATACACAGCCTCACATCCCCTGCCTTGTCCATCATGTTCCATACTGTACTGCTGCTGCTAGTACTACCCATACATAGCCTCACATCTCCTTCCTTATCCATTATGTTCCATTCTGTACTACTACTGTTGCTAATACTACCCCTACACAGCCACACATCTTCTGCCATGTCCATCATGTTCCATACTGTACTGCTGCTACTACTACCCATACATAGCCTCACATCTCCTTCCTTATCCATTATGTTCCATTCTGTACTACTACTGCTGCTAATACTACCCCTACACAGCCTCACATCCTCTGCCTTGTCCATCATGTTCCATACTGTACTGCTGCTGCTACTACTACCCATACATAGCCTCACATCTCCTTCCTTATCCATTAGTTCCATTCTGTACTACTACTGCTGCTAATACTACCCCTACATAGCCACACATCTTCTGCCATGTCCATCATGTCCAATACTGTACTGCTGCTACTACTACCCATACATAGCCTCACATCTCCTTCCTTATCCATTATGTTCCATTCTGTACTACTACTGCTGCTAATACTACCCCTACACGGCCTCACATCCCCTGCCTTGTCCATCATGTTCCATACTGTACTGCTGCTGCTACTACTACCCATACATAGCCTCACATCTCCTTCCTTATCCATTATGTTCCATTCTGTACTACTACTGCTGCTAATACTACCCCATACACAGCCACACATCGTCTGCCATGTCCATCATGTTCAATACTGTACTGCTGCTACTACTACCCATACATAGCCTCACATCTCCTTCCTTATCCATTATGTTCCATTCTGTACTACTACTGCTGCTACTACTACCCCTACACAGCCAAACATCTCCTGCCATGTCCATCATGTTCCATACTGTACTGCTGCTACTACTACCCCTACACAGCCTCACATCTCCTGCCATGTCCATCATGTTCCATACTGTACTGCTGATGCTGCTGTTGTTGCTACTACTACTCCTCCTAACAGCCACATACCTCCTGCCTCTCAATGTTGGTCCCAGTGGTGGAGTCCCACCGATCAGATACTGTCCCCCATCCTGTGAATAGGGGATGAATATAAAATTTGTTACAACTCCTTTAATACAATTTAAAAATCTTATTTTTTGTTTTAAGGTGGAATTTTCCTTTAATATATTAATGGTTGAACATAGAGTGTTGTTACTTGTCTGTACAATTGAATGCACATACATTCTATATAAATCTGCCAATTTCCAAGCAGGGCAGCTGAAAAACAGAAGATCAACACAGATATAAAGCACTCGTAATGCCTTTTTAGCATCTTGTAAATCACTGATTCTGGTATTGACACTCACACACATCCATTAGTTTTCACTGCAAACTGCAAAGTATATAGAGTGTAGCACAGATGAATAGCATACAACATTGATGACTTATAGTAGTAGTTAGGGATGAGCGAAATTGTGTTTTTCACCGAACTCGAACTTGACAAACACAAGTTGGCTCATCCCTAGTAGTAGTATCTGTGCAGACTGCCATTCTTTCCACAGTACAGATCACTAGATAGCACCATCTTGTGGTCTTTTCTCGTATTGAAATGAAAATAAAGGCAAATAAAACAATTTGTTTTAATCCAGGAAAAAACAAGTTGACATTGGTCTAAATATTTTAACTACAAATATTAACATGACAACTCATATTCATAAGACCTTCAATCATGGCCATTTCAGTGCTAAGCATGTTCACAGCATGAAACAAGTGCTGGGAATGCCTCATGGCTCTGCATTAGTAGAAAGGCATTGTGTTATATCATCCTGGTTTCTGTGTTGGTTCCCTAGAGGGCTGATAAAGCTATTCACTCGGGATGCTTGTAGTATAAGTGCACCTCTGAGACTTTTTATATGTCTGTAACTTCATAATATAATTACAATATTATAAATATACTACTGTATATATTAATGTGGGATGTAGAAAATCTTAATGTACTGTATACAAAATCAAGCTTAACACACCAGACCAAGCTCATATATACAACACCAGATCCAACTGATAACATCAATACAGGACTAAAATCAAGTTCAGTACATACTGTATATACACCACAAATACAAAGTTCTTATATAAATACAGCCCCAGAACCAAGCGCATAACATACATATAGAACTTAGGTTCAGTACATACATACAGCACCAGAGCCAAACTCATAAGATAGGAGTTTTAAGACCATTAGTACTCTCAACAGCAGTGGTGATGTCAAGTGTCAGGAGTGTGATATTCTGTGACATCACAAAGGAGCCCAAGGTAACCTCTAAACAACTAAAGACCCTTCTCACATTAACTAATGTTAACGTTCACAAGCAGGACACTGAACTTCAATGATGTGCTTGGCAGGAGTGCAAGGAGAAAGCTGCTACTCTCCAAAAAGAACACCGCTGCTTATCTGCAGTTAGCTAAAGATCACTTTCACACTTGCGTTTACATTTTCCAGTATTGACATCCATCATAGGATCTCAATACTGGGGAAAAACACTTCCATTTTGTGGACATTCATTGTCAATGGGGACAAAACGGAACTGAACTGAACAGAGCGCTCCAAAATGCATTCCTTTCCATTTGGTTGAGTTCTCATACCGGAGAGCAAACTGCAGCAAGCTGAGGTTTTCTTTCCGTCATGGGATGAGGAGCAAGACTGATCCGTCCTGACACACAATGTAAGTCAATGGGGACGGATCCGTTTTCTCGGACACAATAGAAAACAGATCTATCCCTCATTGACTTTCAATGGAGTTCATGACGGATCCGTTTTGGCTATTTTAGAGATAATACAACCAGATCCGTTCACAACAGATGCAGATGGTTGTATTATCGGTAACGGAACCGTTTTTGCTGATCCCTGCCAGATCCAGCAAAAACTCTGGTGTGAAAGTAGCCTTAGATAAGCCAGAATGCTATTGCAACAATGTTTGTACAGAGGAATGGGCTAAAATTCCTCCAAGCTGATGTGCAGGACTAATCAACAATTTCTGGAAATGTTTATTTGCAGTTATTGCTGCACAAGGATGTCACACCAGATACCAAAAGCAAAGGTTCACATACTTTTGTCTCTCACAGACATCTGATGTTAGATATTCGTAAATAAATTGCCAGGTCTAATATTTTTTACTCATCTGTCTGATTTGGGTATCTTTAACTACTTTTAGGACTTCTGTGGAAATCTGATGTACTTTTATGTCAAATACATGCAGAAATTTTGAAAACTTCAAGCACCACTGTATCTTTGCTATATTTCAAGCCCACAACAGAGTTATGACTAGACATCAGCACAATTAAGTGGTTAGCACATATTGTATGAGTTGATTGGGTATTATAAGACAGGTAGTGCCACATATTGTTTTTTTGCATTTTGTAAGCACATAACATAAATACTGCACCAGAGCCAAGCAGTACAGAGATCAACTCAGAATCAGTAGGACCTCAACAACCGTGCCACCACCCATCATCATGCCGCAGACTATACAAGGTTTGATTACTCAGAAGCCAAATAAACAATAAAATTGAGTGACTCACTTTGATTCTCCGTACAGTTCAGATCATCATGACAACTTCTTCTGGCCATAGAAACCAAAGAAAGTATAAATAAAGGAGTGACCACTGTAGTGGTCTCCTGGTTGGATGCTACAGCTTTCACTCAATGCAGAGAGAAGGGGTTGTGAAGCATCTCTATGCAGAGAGCACTTCACCATGAAGCTCCACCACCTTGACACCTGCAGGAGCAATGACTGGCAGAATACTACTCCTAATACTACTCCACAAAAGGTATGTTTATCCTGCTCTCCCTCCAGCCATTTGAATGGTCATAACTACTGACAGGTTCCCAAAAGTTTAGCTTACCTCATAAATTTCATTTTACCAATTATAACATTAGACTAACCATGCACATTGGGAAGGGCTATGCCAGGGGCGTACATAGAAATCATTGGGCCCCATAGCAAGAATCTGAATGAGTCCCTAACCCCGCCCACTACCCCGGCCCATCCCACATGCTGCCCTGGCTCCTCCCATGCCACACCCCCATTTGCCAATAAAGAAATGTATACATGAGCTACTGATTTTTTTAATTATTTTTTTAATTAAGGAGACGTTATACTGAATGGGGGCTGCCACAAGGATGGATTATACTGTATATTATACAGCATGGTGTAGGGATTATACTGTATACTATACAGCATGGTGTACGGATTATACTGTATATTATAAAGCATGGTGTATGGAATATACTGTATATTATAAAGCATGGTGTATGGAATATACTGTATATTATACAGTATAGTGTAGGGATTATACTGTATATTATACAGCATGGGGTACAGATTATACTGTATATTATACAGCACAGTGTAGGGATTATACTGTATATTATACAGCATGGTGTACAGATTATACTGTATATTATACAGCATGGTGTACAGATTATACTGTATATTATACAGCATGGTGTACGGATTATACTGTATACTATACAGCATGGTGTACGGATTATACTGTGTATTATACAGCATGGTGTACGGACTATACTGTATACTATACAGCATGGTGTAGGGATTATACTGTATACTATACAGCATGGTGTAGGGATTATACTGTATACTATACAGCATGGTGTACGGATTATACTGTATATTATACAGCATGGTGTACGGATTATACTGTATACTATACAGCATGGTGTACGGATTATACTGTGTATTATACAGCATGGTGTACGGACTATACTGTATACTATACAGCATGGTGTAGGGATTATACTGTATATTATACAGCACGGTGTACGGATTATACTGTATATTATACAGCATGGTGTAGGGATTATACTGTGTATTATACAGCATGGTGTACGGATTATACTGTATATTATACGGCATGGTGTACGGATTATACTGTATATTATACAGCATGGTGTATGGATTATACTGTATATTATACAGCATGGTGTACGGACTATACTGTATACTATACAGCATGGTGTAGGGATTATACTGTATTTTATACAGCATGATGTACGGATTATACTCTATACTATACAGCATGGTGTATGGATTATACAGTTGATTATACGGCATGGTGTATGGATTATACTGTATATTATACAGCATGGTGTACGGATTATACTGTATATTATACAGCATGGTATACGGATTATACTGTATATTATACAGCATGGTGTACGGATTATACTGTATACTATACAGCATGGTGTATGGATTATACTGTATATTATACAGTATGGTGTAGGGATTATACTGTGTATTATACAGCATGGTGTACGGATTATTCTGTATATTATACGGCATGGTGTATGGATTATACTGTATATTATACAGCATGGTGTACGGATTATACTGTATATTATACAGCATGGTGTACGAATTATACTGTATTTTATACGGCATGGTGTATGGATTATACTGTGTATTATACAGCATGGTGTACGGATTATACTGTATATTATACGGCATGGTGTATGGATTATACTGTATATTATACGGCATGGTGTATGGATTATACTGTGTATTATACAGTATGGTGTATGGATTATACTGTAGATTGTATAGCATGGTACAGGGATTATAATATATACTGTACAACAAATGCATGGCGGTTACACCATGCCGGACAATATAACTCCTGCGCCACGCTGTACAATATACAGTATATACACAGTGTAGAGGTATAATGTATATTGTCTTGCACAGTGTATGCATATACCCACACACATACATACACACACAAACATACATACACATACATACACACACATGAAACACATAAATACTTACAGTTACTTGTCCCTTGTACCGCCGACGCCACTCTGGAGGGGGCTGGGGCCTTGATCTTCTTTCCCCTCTTTGCCGCGCTGCACAGGTCCTCCTCGTCCAGTAGCAGCGCGGCATGAGGGAGGAGGTGGGGCCAGCTGGAGCGCACAGGAACGTCCGGGCGGTCCTGCAATGAGCGGAGGTGAGCAGGCCAGGAGAAGCCCGGAGCGCAGGCAGGGCAGGACGCAACTTAATGATGCAGAGTAGGGGGCGGGGCCTCCTGTGCTCTCCGGGCCCCTCCTGTGCCGGGGCCCCATAGCAGTGGCGTGGTCTGCCTCTATGGGCGGTACGCCACTGGGCTATGCCAGTAGTGTGTTCGTAATGTGCAGATGTGGAATGGTGCTAAATGATGCCAGATGGACTATAAAAATTTCAATGCAGCATAACTTTACTTACAGATGGCATTCAGGGTAACAAACAAGCATGGCTGTTGCATCAAAACATATTTACAGTGTACGTAATGCTTGGTGGTTGCAGTCTCTGAGTGAGACATTATAAATGTGATAGTCATTCCACTGTCAAAGTAGATGGGCAGCAAAATGAGGAGCTGGTGGTACTTTTCCGCTCTGCAGCTCTGTCCAACTCTCTTAGTCACAGCAGGGAATCTCCTAACTCTTCCCACCCCTCCTATACCAGTGGCTCCCAGGGGCTGATAAACAGACCAGGACATGCACCCATTTTTGACTGGGCAGCACTAACCCTTCTCCCAGCTGCGTCACTGCTCTCCAAGACCCAGTATCTCCTTACAGCATTCACCATCTGTAGACTGTCTATGCCCTCTGTTGTCTTGTAAAAGTCCTTTGACCGCTCAGAGCTACAGCTGCCATCTCATATGTAAGTTTGTAACCCCTTCAAGACCAAGTCCATTTTCGTTTACGCATTTTCGTTTTTTCTTCTCTACATTCCAAGAGTCACAACTTTTAAAAAGAATTTCCGTTCACTTAGCCACTTATTTTTTGCATGACTTTTAATTTACGGGGGAAAAAAATCTTTGTGGGGTGAAATTGAAAAAAAAAATTTCACCACGGTTTTTTGCGTCCTAACATTACGGTGTTTACTGTGTGATAAAAATTACATGATGTCCTTATTCTGTGGGTCAATGCAATTTTGGCCTTACCAAACCTGTATAGTTTTTATTTTGTTTTACTACTTTTAAAAAAAAATAAAAACCTTTAGAAAAATCAAAACTTTCTATGCAATGCCATTTTCTGACAGCCATAACTTTTTTACCTTTCCACGGTGCTGTATGAGGGCTAATTTTTTGCAGAATGAACTGTAGTTTTTATTGGAACCACCTTTGTGGTACATACAACTTTTTGATCACTGTTTTTCAGTTTTGAGGGGGTGGATAAGATGACTAAAAAATGTCAAATCACACATTTATTTTTTATTGTTTATTTTTATACATAAAATTGAGAAAGGGAGGTGATTTAAACTTTTAATTTTATGTTTTTTTAATTTCTTTTATTTTTTACTTTTTGCATAAAAACACTTAACCCCCTTAGGGAGCTATGACCTAGGATATCCCTTGTCCCATTAACCCTAATAGAGATCTATTAGGGTGAATGGCATTCTGCTGCTCTATCTGCTGAGCTATCTGAGCATCTGAGCAGTTAAATCATGGGGTTCCGCGTGATCACTATTCCCCATCATTGTGGCCAAGTGTCTGCTGTATTATGCAGCCAGCACCCACCTCATTCCCTCACGCATTATCACATTATATTGTTTATATTGTGTGAAACATGTACAGTATACCAGCTCATTTATAAACGGGGGGGGGCAAGCAATTTCTGGAGGCAAGGTGATACAAGGGAAATGTTTAGCAGCATACTTACCAACTGTCACGTCAGAGGGTAAGTGCAGCCCTGACTTGAACCCCACCTCTGACCTTGCCTACTTGCACGGCCTGTCCTAGGCAACGGCATACAACTTGGAGACAATCCCTAGCCTAGATACGTGCAGGGGCGTACAGGGAAAGGGAATGACAGGAGAAAACAATAAACGAAAACAGAACCACAATACAGAAATGCAGAGTCGTAAAGCCAAAGTCAAACCTGAAGGACATGTCAAACTACAGGGGAAATCCAAAAGCCAAATCCGATAACAAGCAGAGATCAAACCGAGAGATAACGAAGTACCAGGGGAGAGACGAGAGGCCAAATTCACAGATAGCAATCGCAGTGGTAACAAGCTCTGGATGAAAGACTAATCAGGGAACCTGTGGCTGGCAGGCTACCTGTTTAAATAGAGCTCCAAGTAGGTCATGTGACGGGGCGGCGTCACATGACCTAATTCCAGAACTGAAAATGGAAGTGCTGGCTTCCCTGCCAGTACTCAGAGATAGGTCACGTGACATGGCCAGCATCACGTGACCTATAGCACACATATTCATAGCTGAGAGCTATGAGCACACATCTCGTCCTTGCTCCTGAACAACAGTGGGGGTACTGTCACAAGGGGCCACCGGACCCTTACTTGCCGGAGCCGGTTTCTCAGGATGACTCTGATGAAACCTCTTAATCAGAGTGTCTACATGCATTTTGTTGGCCAGGACCCAGGATCTGTCCTCCGGACCAAACCCCCTCCAATGCACAAGATATTGAAGTGAATTACGGACCTTCCTAATATCAATTATCCTTGATATCTCGTTTTCCAATTGCCATGCCACCTCCACAGGACAAGGAGGTGCCTCATCTGGACAAACCGGTGCAACGTAGTTCTTAAGTAGAGACTTATGGAAAGCATTGTGTATACGAAAGGAGTCGGGTAGGCGCAACTTAAAGGACACTGGATTAATAACCTGAGTAATCTCGTATGGACCAATAAAACGTGGCGCGAACTTATTAGAAGGTACCTTCAAATGTAGATTCTTAGTAGATAACCTGTCATGGACATTGCTATGACAGATAACAGGAGGTCTGTCCGATTGGCAACACGTGGTATAATCTGACATGTTTTCCCTTTTTGTTGTTGGTTTTTACCACACCCTTTTCCCTCAGGTGTTCCTGGTGTGGTAATTGTCCCTCCCCTATTTATTGCTTCTTCTCCCACTATTCCTTGCGGTTATAGCTTCAGTTGTTGTGGTGGTGAACAGCAGTTTGGTTTTCAGCTGAGATCCTGGAGCCTCCATTTCTTCATTGAAAGATGTTTACTTTTCCCTCCTGTTGTTTTGTTATTAGGCCTTAGGGAGACTCCTGTTCGTCCTTCCTTTTGGAAGAACAGGTAGACTCTTTCCTGTCATTAGTTTCCAGGGTCCTATAAGGTCAGTTCGGTGTTTAAGTTCCTGTGTATGAACTTGCCTACCTTTGAGGCCTGTTCATATTGGTAGATAGACAGGAATTGAGCCAGGGTTTCCTGTAGGAGGTGTCCGTCTTCCTTCCTTAGTTTCTAGGCCTAATCTCCTTTCCCTCCTATGCTTGGTTTGGTTTCCCCCCCCCACACACCTGCGCGTGACATAACCACACTCTGTCACCCACTTTAAAGTCAACACCTCGCAAACGTTTCTTATCAGTCTTAACCTTCTGAACCTCCTGGGCTTTTTTCAGGTTCGACTGAGCCTGGGCCCAAACTGTTCACAGTTTTGAGTGACAAGATTAACCTCCAGAAGTAAAGAAACTGACGAGGAAAAAGACCCAAATCACTGGTGGAACCCCTAGTAACAAAAGAACGGCAAGACACCAGATGAAGAATTGATTTGGTTATTAATAGCAAACTCGGCGACAGACAAATACTTAGCCCACAGAAGTTGATTATCAGCAACATAACACCTAATGTACTGCTCCAAAGACTGATTAAGACGTTCAGTCTGACAGTTGGTCTCCGGATGGAAGGCCGACGAGAAAGACAAAGTAATGTTAATCTTATGGCAAAAGGCCCTCCAAAACTTAGAAATAAACTATATGCCTCTATCAGACACAATGTTTTCAGGTATACCATATATTCTAACAATATGGTCAATAAACAAAGAAGGTCTTAGCCAGGGGCCAGCTCCAGGTTCATGTGGGCCCTTGGGCGATAAATCTCAGTGGGCCCCCCACACAGTATAATGACCCCACAGTGGCCTTCCATTCAGTATAATGACCCCCAGTTACCCCCATTCAGAATAAAGACCCCCAGTGGCCCTCAAAGCAAATTTTTTTACAAACACTATTCTGCCTCTGATTATCATAATGCCACCACAATGTCTAATAATAATGTCTCCAGTAATGTCCCTATAATGCCCTCAGTAATATCCACCCCCCTGCCCCAGTAATGTCCACCTCACTGTGCCCAGGGAACAAAAAAAAATCCCATTTGCTGCTGCAGTCTGAGATGCATTTTTTCAATATACTTTATCGATTACCCTGAACATTTAACAAAAAATGGCAGTTACATAAATATATTCTGCATATATAAAAACCATGAAGAAATGTGTGTATACACACACTAGTACATACAGGCACATACTGCACATCACACACTTTATAACATACAGGCACATAGTACATATAACGCAGGTTATTACATACAGGCACATAGTACATATCACGCAGGTTATTACATACAGGCACATAGAACATATCAAACATGTTGTTACATACAGACACATACTACATATCACACATGTTATTACATACAGACACATACTATATATCACACAGGTTATTACATACAGACACATAGTACACATCACACAGGTTATTACATACAGACACATGGTACACATCACACAGGTTATTACATACAGGCACATGGTACATATCACACAGGTTATTACATATAGGCCCATGGTACATATCACACAGGTTATTACATACAGGCCCATGGTACAGATCACACAGGTTATTACATATAGGCACATAGTACACATCACACAGGTTATTACATACAGGACCATGGTACAGATCACACAGGTTATTACATACAGGCACATAGTACACATCACACAGGTTATTACATACAGGACCATGGTACAGATCACACAGGTTATTACACACAGGCACATGGTACACATCACACAGGTTATTACATACAGGCCCATGGTACATATCACACAGGTTATTACATATAAGCCCATGGTACATATCACACAGGTTATTACATACAGGCCCATGGTACAGATCACACAGGTTATTACATACAGGCACATGGTACACATAACATAGGTTATTACATACAGGCCCATGGTACAGATCACACAGGTTATTACAGACAGGCACATGGTACATATCACACAGGTTATTATATACAGGCACATACACATCACACAGGTTATTACATACAGGCACATGGTACACATCACACAGGTTATTACATACAGACACATACACATCACACAGGTTATTACATACAGGCACATGGTACACATCACACAGGCTATTACATACAGACACATAGTACACATCACACAGGTCATTACATACAGGCCCATGGTACACATCACACAGGTTATTACATATAGGCACATACACATCACACAGGTTATTACATACAGGCCCATGGTACAGATCACACAGGTTATTACAGACAGGCACATGGTACACATCACACAGGTTATTACATACAGACACATAGTACATATCACACAGGTTATTACATACAGGCAAATGGTACACATCACACAGGTTATTACATACAGGCACATGGTACAGATCACACATGTTATTACATACAGGCACATGGTACAGATCACACATGTTATTACATACATGTAACTCACTTTTATGCAGGATTCCTGGGGCTCCATCAAGCAGTGGAAGGCAATCCTACAGCTATAGGGGTGGGCACAAGGCAGTACTGAGCACCCTGTACTAGGCCAGATCTAACACTGCATGGACTGACAACCCTCCCCCTCCGACCTCATCCCAGACTACAGAGCTGGAAGTTGCATCATTTACACCAGCAGCTGTGTAAATAAGAGGGTAAGGGTTAACAGGGCACCTACTAACCAAGGGGAAGGGGGCAGTGACCAGCAGTTCTTACTGCAGTGTGGGCAGGGCCGGCGTTAGGGGGGGGCAAACAGGGCAATTGCCCAGGGCCCCCTTTCTGAAAGGGGCCCCCTGCTGTTTATAGTTTAGTGGGCTGACGATATTGTTGCCAGTATTTTGTTCTTTTCACTATTTGGCCAGATCGGACAGTGGGTCACCCGTCCCAGCCCCATAAAGAAAGTTGGTTATTTTCTTATCTGTTAGACGTGAAGGCTCAAGAGGACCGCAGGGCATCAGCATTATATATCAGTAGGCACGCTGAGCCAATGAGCAGCCGGCTCTACACACGTGCCTGCTGACGCTGATTAATGCTGCCCAGTGGTCCGCGCTCCGTAGAAAGTATGCAGAGGTCAGGAAGAAAAAAACCTCTCTGCATGCCATCAGCGGAGCTCTCCCTCCTCCTCCTCCGTGTCTCCTCACTGCTCCTCTCCTGTAGCCTCCAAGTAAAAAGATAAGTGACCAATCTGTGTTTGTTATGTTTGTCATGTATGCATGTATGTATATATGTGCCTATATGTATGTATGTATGCATGTATATGTGTCTATATATAGCTATGTATGCATGCATGCATGTATATGTGTCTATATATAGCTATGTATGCATGTATATGTGTCTATATATATGTATGCATGCATGTATATGTGCGTATATATATCTATGTATGCATGTATATGTGTCTATATATATATCTATGTATGCATGCATGTACGTATATGTGTGTATATATATATATATATATATATATATATATATATATACATGCATGTATGTATATGTGTCTATACATCTATGTATGCCTGCATGTATGTATATGTGGTTTCAAGTTCGGCAAATAAAGTTCAGGTTCCGTTATGGACTCTGCTACCACAGATCATAAGTTATGGTCTGTGGTAGTGGAATCCATAATGGAATTCTTAGATAACCCGAACCTTGTACGCCAAACCTGAAGCACAAGTTCGCTGAACACTACTAATGATCGCCACCTGGTAATTTAATGCCAGTGCCAATAATAATTGCTGGTATTCTTATAAGGCCTGTTACTAATGAAGCTTCCATTGTGGAGCGCTTATTAGTACAGCCTTTAACTCCCCCCCAGATACCCCATAACAGTGTCATCCACAGATCCCCCATAACAGTGTATAATACACAGATCCTCCATTACACCATAACAGTGTCATCCATAGATCCCCCATAACAGTGTATAATACACAGATCCCCCATAAGAGTGTCATCTACAGATCCCCCACAACAGTGTGTCATCTACAGATCCCCCACAACAGTGTGTCATCCACAGATCCCCATAACAGTGTCATCCACAGATCCCCTATAACAGTGTCATCCACAGATCCCCATAACAGTGTCCTCCACAGATCCCCCATAACAGTGTGTCATCCACAGATCCCACATTACAGTGTCATCCACAGATCCTTCATAACAGTGTCCTCCATAGATCCTCCATAAGAGTGTCATCCATGGATCCCCCATCAGAGTGTCATCCACAGATCCTCCTTAACAGTGTGTCCTACACAGATTCTCAATAACAGTGTGTCCTCCACACATCCCCCATAACAGTGTGTCATCCACAGATCCCCCATAACAGTGTGTCCTCCACAGATCCCCCATAACAGTGTGTCCTCCACAGATCCCCCATAACAGTGTGTCCTCCACAGATGCTCCATAACAGTGTCTTCCACAGACCCTCCATAACAGTGTGTCCTCCACAGATCCTCCATAACAGTGTGTCATCCACAGATCCCCCACAACAGTTTGTCATACACAGATCCTCCCTAACAGTGTGTCCTCCACAGATCCTCCATATCAGTGTGTCCTCCACAGATCCTCCATAACAGTGTGTCATCCACAGATCCCCCATAACAGTGTGTCATCCACAGATCCCCCATAACAGTGTCATCCACAGATCCTCCATAATAGTATGTCCTCCACAGATCCCCCATAACAGTGTCATCCACAGATCCTTCATAACAGTGTCATCCACAGATCCCCCATAACAGTGTGTCATCCACAGATCCCCCATAACAGGGTGTCATCCACAGATCCCCCATAACAGTGTCATCCACAGATCCTCCATAACAGTATGTCCTCCACAGATCCCCCATAACAGTGTCATCCACAGATCCTTCATAACAGTGTGTCATCCACAGATCCCCCATAACAGTGTCATCCACAGATCCCCCATAACAGTGTGTCATCCACAGATCCCCCATAACAGGGTGTCATCCACAGATCCCCCATAACAGTGTATAATACACAGATCCCCCATAAGAGTGTCATCTACAGATCCCTCACAACAGTGTGTCATCTACAGATCCCCACAACAGTGTGTCATGCACAGATCCCCTATAACAGTGTCATCCACAGATCCCCATAACAGTGTCATCCACAGATCCCCCATAACAGTGTATAATACACAGATCCTCCATAACACCATAACAGTGTCATCCATAGATCCCCCATAACAGTGTATAATACACAGATCCCCCATAAGAGTGTCATCTACAGATCCCCCACAACAGTGTGTCATCTACAGATCCCCCACAACAGTGTGTCATCCACAGATCCCCATAACAGTGTCTTCCACAGATCCCCCTATAACAGTGTCATCCACAGATCCCCATAACAGTGTCCTCCACAGATCCCCCATAACAGTGTGTCATCCACAGATCCTTCATAACAGTGTCATCCACAGATCCCCCATAAGAGTGTCATCCACAGATCCCCCATAACAGTGTCATCCACAGATCCTTCATAACAGTGTCCTCCACAGATCCTCCATAAGAGTGTCATCAATGGATCCCCCATCAGAGTGTCATCCAAAGATCCTCCATAACAGTGTGTCCTCCACAGATTCTCAATAACAGTGTGTCCTCCACACATCCCCCATAACAGTGTGTCATCCACAGATCCCCCATAACAGTGTGTCATCCACAGATCCCCCATAACAGTGTGTCCTCCACAGATGCTCCATAACAGTGTCTTCCACAGACCCTCCATAACAGTGTGTCCTCCACAGATCCTCCATAACAGTGTGTCATCCACAGATCCCCCACAACAGTTTGTCATCCACAGATCCTCCATAACAGTGTGTCCTCCACAGATCCTCCATATCAGTGTGTCCTCCACAGATCCTCCATAACAGTGTGTCATCCACAGATCCCCCATAACAGTGTGTCATCCACAGATCCCCCATAACAGTGTCATCCACAGATCCTCCATAACAGTATGTCCTCCACAGATCCCCCATAACAGTGTCATCCACAGATCCTTCATAACAGTGTGTCATCCACAGATCCCCCATAACAGTGTCATCCACAGATCCCCCATAACAGTGTGTCATCCACAGATCCCCCATAACAGGGTGTCATCCACAGATCCCCCATAACAGTGTCATCCACAGATCCCCCATAACAGTGTCATCCACAAATCCCCTATAATAGTGCGCCATCCACAGATCCATTAGTTTTTTTTAAGCACAGAAAATACTCTGTGTGAACATACTCAAAGAGGCTGCAGGATCAGAAGCTTACAGTGGAAAGGCTAAAGAGAGATAATGTGGCATTCTACAATCAGCTGCTTTGAGTGCAATCGCTGTCTGTGCCTGTAAAGTCTTCTGGTCCAATATTTCAAGATTTGGGGCCCCACTTTCAATTTTGCCCAGGGCCACACTTTGTCTAAAACCGGCCCTGAGTGTGGGCTCCTCTGACCAGGAGCAGGCTGGGAGGAGGAGTCTTCTTATGATGTCTTCAGGCTGCTGTGTGCGGTACCGCAGGGCTGGCAGCATGATTACACGTCACCACCAGCACTGCTGCTCATTGGCTGCCTGCTACAGAAGCCAGGAGTCTAAAGGACACTTTTCAGATGGAACGGAGGATGCAGTTGGAGGAGCGATTTCACAGCAGGGGCTGGTTGTCAATGTGTAATCCTGCACACTGCCGCCCCCCGCCTGCCGCCCCCCGCTAGATGGCGCCGTCTCATTGATGGTGTGTCCCTGTGGGCTCTCTGCGCTCCAGCAATGAGCGTTTCCATCTGTATTGATGGAATCGCTCATAGCAGCACAGTGGGCCCCCCCAGAAGCAGTGGGCCCCGGCACTTGCCCGGGTATGCCGGGTGCTGACGCCGGCCCTGGTCTTAGCATTGGGTAATTTGGGCAGAGGAATGAAGTGGCACATCTTACTGAACCTATCCACCACAACCCATTCCACTGTCTTACCCTCAGAGCATGGCAGGTCAGTAATAAAATCCATAGATATGTGTGACCACAGTCTATCGGGGACGGGTAAGGGAAGTAACTCACCCACCGGACGTGTCTTTGGATTCTTGGACCTGGCACAGACACTACAGGAAGCCACAAAGGACTGAACATCTCTAGACATCGAAGGCCACCAATAAAATCTAGAGACGAGTTCTTTAGTGGCATTAATACCCGGATGACCGCTTAAAACGGAGTTATGGCACTCACCCAGCAGTCGGAAACGCAGATGAACGGGTACAAACAACTTATCTCTGGGAGAATCAGGTGGAGCCAGATGTTGTTCCTCAGAGATTTTAACAGTCAAATCAGACGTAGTGGCAGCCACAATCATATTAGCTGGCAAGATGGGTTCAGGAGGAACATCAGGAGGCTGGAAGGCATGGAAGCTTCGAGACAGAGCATCGACCTTGACATTTTTACTTTCGGGCCTAAAAGTGACACAAAAATCAAAACGGGTAAAAAACAAAGCCCATCTAACCTGCCTGGGGTTCAATCGTCTAGCATGCTCAAGGAACATCAGGTTTTATGGTCCGTCAGGACTGTAACACGGTGCATAGCCCCCTCTAAAAAATGAAAAATGGCGCCATTCTTCAAATGCCCATTTGATCGCCTAAAGCTGTCTATTGCCAATGTCGTAATTCCTTTTGGCCAGGGAGAATTTATGTAAGAAGAAGGCACATGGTTTTATATTAGTGAAGGTGGGAGACCCCTGGAAAAGTATAGCTCCTACACCATCCTCAGAAGTGTCCACCTCCACTACAAATGGTTTAGTTTGGTCAGGTTGGACCAAAACTGGAGCGTTGGTGAAGCACCTCTTAAGAGCTTCGAAAGCCTCAATCGCTATGGGAGACCAGTTAACAAGATCCGCACCTTAAAGGGTCAGATCCGCAAGGAGCTTGACAACTACTGAAAACTTTATAATAAATTTTTGATAAAAATTTGCAAATCCAAGAAAACGTTGGAGCGCTTTCAAGGAGGAAGGCCGTACCCAGTTTAGAATCGTAAAGGAATACAGAGTGAGGATATAACCCAGGAATGCAACCTCTTGAACACCAAAAATACATTTCTCCCCCTTGACAAATAGCTGATTCTTACGCAAAACCTCCAACACTTGTCTAATATGAGAGACATGCGAATCCCAATGAGCTGAGAAGATGAGGATATCATCAATATAAATGATCATAAATCTACCGATAAATGGCCTAACAATATCGTTAACAAAATTTTGGAAGACAGCAGGTGCATTACTTAAACCAAAAGGCATCACAAGATATCCATAGTGACCCTCCGGGGTGTTAAAAGCTGTCTTCCATTCATCCCCCTCTCTAATTCTAATCAAATTATAGGCCCCTTTTAGATCCAGTTTAGAAAACCAGCAAGCTCCCTGTACCTGGTTCAACAGATCTGGAATGAGAGGCAATGGATAACGATTCTTAATGGTGATCTTATTCAGTTTCCTGTAATCTATGCAGGGCCTTAAACCTCCATCCTTCTTACTTAAAAAAAGAAACCTGCCCCCATTAGCGACACAGAGGGTCTTATGTGCCCCTTAAGCAGACTCTCCTTCAAATACTCCTTCATAGCCTGTCGCTCAGGGGCAGATAGATTGTTAATCCGACCATTGGGATATTTGGATCCTTCAATGAGGTTGATATAACAATCATATGGTCTATGAGGAGGAAGGAAGTCTGTTTCTGACATGGAGAACACATCCGAAAAATCGCTGATATACTGGGGAAAGATGAAAGGTGAATCAAGGGTAACCCCAGCTTGTAACACAGACTTAAAACACTTATTACAATTGGTCCCCTATTTCTCCAGTTCCCCTGTGGACCAATTAATAATCGGGTTGTGATCCCGTAACCAAGTCATACCAAGAATCAAATCAGCAGGTATATTTTTCAGAATCAAGAAGGAATAAATTTCGGAATGTATCGCACCAACAGTTAAAGTAACCTCAGGGGTACAAAACTCCACCCTGCCATTGGAAAGAGGGGTGGAGTCAAGGGCAATGATACGGATAGCACTCCTTAAAGGAATTATAGGCACCACAAGGAGTAGTCAGATGTTCTCTCTGTCTCTCTCTTAACCATCGATCCAGTCTGACGTCATGGTCGAGTCTAAGGTATCAGGGGAGGGATAACACACTAATAAGTCTTTAAGGTCCTCAGACAGTCCCAACCTAAACTAGCTTCTTAGTGCTGGATCATTCCAGCCTGAGGGAACTCACCACTTCCAAAATTCCATGCAGTAGTCCTCTACTTGACGGCTACCCTGACGGAGAGATCGGAGTTGGCTCTCAGCTACTATAGCCTTCTCAGGTTCATTATAAAGAAGACCTAAGGCTTGAAAAAACGCTTCCACAGACGAAAAGCAGGGAGAGTCTGTGGGAAGAGAAAAAGCCCACTCCTGCGGGTCTCCTTGCAACAACGAGATTATGATCCCGACTCTCTGCTGCTCGGAACCCGAAGAGTGGGGGCGCAGGCGAAAGTAGAGTTTGCAACACTTTTTAAAGGTCATAAAAAAAATTCTATCCCCTGAAAAACTATTGGGCAATTTAACATAGGGTTCCAAATTCTGTAAAGAGGGAGCTGCCGCCGAGGCGGTCTGAAGCTGCTCTTGCTGCTTCAGCCTCTCTGCCAGCTCCTATATGACCTGGGCCATGTTGCTCATCTGGTCTGTCAGGACTCGCATTGGCTCCATGGTAATTGGGCCTGTGATTCTGTCACATCAGGGGGTAAGTGCAGCCCTGACTTGAACCCCACCTCTGACCCTGCCTATTTGCACGGCCCGTCCTGGGCAACGGCGTACAACTTGGAGACAATCCCTAGCCTAGATACGTGCAGGGGCGTACAGGGAAAGGGAAAAACAGGAGAAAACAATAAACGAAAACAGAACCACAATACAGAAATGCAGAGGCGTAAAGCCAAAGTCAAACCTGGAGGACACGTCAAACTACAGGGGAAATCCAAAAGCCAAATCCGATAATAAGCCGAGGTCAAACCGAGAGATAACGAAGTGCCAGGGGAGAGACGAGAGGGTAGTCGAATACACAAGCCGAATTCACAGATAGCAATCGCAGTGGTAACAAGTTCTGGATGAAAGACTAATCACAGGCAACCTGTGGCTGGCAGGCTGCCTGTTTAAATAGAGCTTCAAGTAGGTCATGTGATGGGGCGGCGTCACGTGACCTAATTCGAGAACTGAAAAAGGAAGTGCTGGCTTCCCTGCCAGTACACAGAAATAGGTCACGTGACGTGGCCAGCGTCACGTGACCTATAGCACACATATTCATAGATGAGCGCTCAGAAGCTTCTCCTACCTGTTGTCAAGGGGATAGGGAGGATGCCGGCCGCACTGAGACTGAAGGCGCGCCGGGTCCTCCCACCCCTGTTGTCATGGAGACGAGGACGCACATCTCCTCCTCGCTCCTGAAAAAAAGTGGGAGTCCGGCGGCGCTGCACGGAGGCAGTGCGCCGCCGGCTCCCCGTGACACCAACATTTAGGTTGGTAAAATCGAGACATTGAAAACCCCTCTCCAGGAACACCTAAAGTTTCATTCACACGTGAGTATTTTGGTCAGTGATTTCCATCAGTGATTGTGATCCAAAACTAGGAGTGGAGCCTCCACAGACATAAGGTATAAGGGAAAGATCTGTACCTGTTCTGTGTTTAGCCACATGTCCTGTTTTAGGCCGTTTTCACATCCAGACAGACCCAATTAAAATCAATGGGACTATTTTTAACTGCCGCTTAGACAGGAGTGCACCCGTCTAACATCAAATTAAAAATGGGTACAATTGTTCAATATGACCTTTTAGAGAATAAAAAAAATCTTTCACCTCATCCACTTGCAGGTGGGCTCTCATGATTTCTTCTGATGGCCCAAGGGACTTTAGTCCAATGCTGGTAACCTCCATTGTTTACAAGACACAGCTCCATACAGTTTGGCCTCATGCACATGGCAGAGAATGACAGCAAGCAGAGGTCTTCAGTGAAGGATTGATATAGAAAGGACACTGATGTTAACTTTTCATTTTACACAGAACATGAGTTAATTGCTGAATCGGTAATACACACTTAATGAAAGCATCATGATTCTCCTTTGGCAATGCATTCATTTTCCTACATAATTATACGAATGTACATACAGCGGTTTTCAGTAATGATGTTTAGTAATGTGCACGCCACGGGCTCTATAACTGAATGCTGATACAGCATGATTCCATTATTTATAGCTATTTTGAGTCATTGACAATTCTCAGAATTAAGTTTGCTGCATGACCCATATGTGGTCAGTGATTACAAAGCATTTAATCCTTTTCGTAAGAAACACATTGATTTTTGGAATTGGGCAATTAAACCATCTCTCTGCACATTGCTGAGCTGGGAGTTTTACTCATATCAAAATACAGTAAGCCCAACGGCTACTGAAGAAGGTCAACAAAATCGTATTCCCCCCATATGGTGGTCTACTGCGAAATGTAGGTATGGTTTAATTCATGTGGATGTGTCCAATCAAAATGTGTTTTATGAAGAATACCACTTTACAGACCATAAAAAATACTGATATATGTGTACTAAAATATGTAAATCATACTGTACATTATCTACAAGGAGAGCTACACAAAGGTTGGCACAGTGGCTGATCACTGGGCTTTTCCTCTAACTTGCCCCCCTGTTGTCCAACCATACCCTGTTTATAGCCAATATCATCTTTCTCCTACAGCTTGTTTAATTCTGATTAATCAGTAAGCCATTATTTTGCTTGTATTAATAACCTGGCAACTAGGTGTCACCATTCCTTTTGTCAAAGGAGTGCATCCCTATGCTGACATTTTCCAATTATCTGTCACAGAATCAGACTGTGTAGCGGCAAATCCTCTTGATAAGGGAAATGCTAATGGGTACATAGAGACTTGTAGTACCTCCTACTACTAAAAGTCTCAGTGGTCTCTGTGGCTTTATGTTCTCCTAGCTACTAAGTTTTTTTCGTCAGTTGATATGTATCTGTCTTGCATCTGTATTTGGGATTGGTTATTGCCTTGCTTTGTCTAGTGAGGTGGAGTTGCTGATTGTTCAGCCTTTATATATCCAGGCCTTACTCTACTCTGGTTGTCAGACATGGTGTTTGCTAGATGCATTCCCTTCCTGATATTTTGTACTTTGTTCTGTATTCTTTGATCTCTAATTCCATGATTGTATCTTGGTCTGGTCTAGTGTGTTTTCTATGTATTCTTGGATGTTTAGTTACACCATCATATTGTGGCTTAGTCTACTGTCTTTTCTGTGTATTCTGGGTTTTTTAGGCTACTTTCACATCAGCGTTTTTTATTCAGGCTTTGAGATCCGGCCCAGGATCTCAAAACCTGAATAAAACGCTTCCATTTAATTAAATACATCCAGATGATTCTGTTTCGTCCACATCTGGTTGTATTAAATAGAAACTGAACAAACTGGATCTGGCATTAAAATCATTGTACAGAACCATTAACTTACATTGATTTTCATGCCAGACTCGGTCTGTTCAGTTTTACAGACTGGACACAAAACTACAGCTTGCAACATTTCGTGTCAGGTAAAAAAAACTGAACAAACTGGAATGGAATGCACCCTGATCTGGTTTGTTCTGTTTTGTCCCCATTTAGAATGAATAGGGACAAAACAGAAGCGTTTTGCTCTGGTTGTGAGATCCTCTGCCGAAACGCATATGTGAAAGTAGCCTTAGTCCCACCATCATATCTCAGTCTAGTCCAGCGTATTTTTCTGTGCAGTCTAGGATCTGAAGTTTCCACCATAATATTGTGGTCCAGTCTAGTGTGTTTTCTGTGTATTCTGGGATCTGAAGTTTCACGGGCTTTCTTGCTGTATTTGAGATTTGCTTGTTTCTGTGCTGTTGTATTATGCAGGCTGATTTGCTGACTTCAGATAGATTTCAATTTCAATCCATTTTAGTCTGCAACTTTAAAGGGGAACCACTCTAATACCACGTTACAACTGGTTTATGGCATGGTTCATAATAATCAAAGGATTTCTGTGTAAATTTCCCAGAGATCAATTCTGTTTCTGTTCTGTATCATACATCTGCTATGTACAGGTATAACACATCTTTGGCCCCTCACTCCTGCAGCTATTTACAACATCAATAGCAACACAAATAAAAGAACCCATACCCCTAAACTAATCCAGACTGCAGACCAGACATCCAGATTTATATAGACCCCATAAAAACATCAGACCAGACATACATTAAACAAATCTATGGCCAGCTCATCACTTCACTCAAACTGAATAATCTATGTGCCCAGGGACAAGTTCAGGTTTCACAAAAATAAGTTGAAGAAAAAGGTCCGGCATCAAAATGGAATACATAACATTGTATTGTAGACAGGTTAAAACAAGTCTCTACACAGAACATGGTCAGCTTGGCTTCCGAGTTTCAAATGTCACTCCTTAGTTGGGACCCTAAATTAATTCAGACCCCAGACTAGACCCCTAGATTAACTGAGGCCCAAGGCATGGCCCCCAAGGGATTTCTGATTCCAGAGAAGAGTTCTATATACCCCCACATACCTGGATTAATTCAGAAGCCAGATCTGACCTCTACATACATTCAGACCCCAGACAGAGCAAGGAAAAATATTGAGATTCTATATAAGACTCATTTATTTGCTGTCCTTGCTCGTGTGTTCAGCTCTAAGCAACACTACACACAGTTTTAGGACATTGAGCAAGTTGAAGCATTAAACTGAGCATGTGCGGCCATCTCAGTGAGTCGGACAAAGAAATAAGAAAAAACAAAAAAACAGCAGGTGGCGCTATACAGATATATTTTATTGTATAACTTAGTGGCTATGCTAAATTTTTATTTACATGCAGTTACAAAAGTATTCAAATCCAGATGCTGGATTGAAAGCTATACAATATTTTTTTCTAATCCAATAGATTATGGCTAATTAAAAAAAAAAGGCAGATTAGATGATGGACCCTTGGCGACAGTTCAAAACATCCAGGACTAAAATAACTTCATTATCCCATAGTATTGTATATGCTTAACAGTTGTCTAATATACTGTGCATCGTATGAAATTTGTAGCCTTCAAACATGTTGTGCCTAAGTACTATGAATAGAAAAAAGTAAATTTTATGTTTCACTCCATTTTAGTCTGCAACTTTAAAGGGGAACCACTCTAATACCACGTTACAACTGGTTTATGGCATGGTTCATAATAATCAAAGGATTTCTGTGTAAATTTCCCAGAGATCAATTCTTCAGTAAAGGAGTGGTTTTAGTGTTGTATGGACTGATGTAGTGTGCATGGGATGTAAGTAAACTGAGTAAAGGTCATTTTTCAGTCCAGTGCTGACATCGATCATCATGTTTGTAAAAATGATTTGCTTTTAAAAGAATAGTGTCAAGAGGACGCAGATGACTAAACCACCCAGGAGTTCCCTCATTTGTCATCTTCCATTGCTAGATTCCACTCGCATTTATAAATTCATCATATGTTAAAAAAAATGACCCCTGGGTTCCATTATCCAGCTTGTGAATTAATAACGTCAATTTGTGAAACTCGCCTTCTATGCATATCTATGAATCATTCATTCCCTTTCCCTTATCTTTGAAGAAGCAAAAGCACTTAAGCGCAGGGAAAGTATTGCTGTTATTTCCTTTTCTCCCAATAATATATGCTGCATTATTCCTTGTCCCATGCTGTGTGATGCCTGCAATTCATCATCATTTTCTGTATAACGTTACTATTTTTTAAAATTTGCTGTTTGATAAACCTGGCAAACCATAAACTGTCTGGTCTACATTTATACCAACCATTAATTGGCTTACTGAACACCAAAATTTTAAGGCAAATTTTGGTGAATTGTTTGCCGCATTTTTGCTTAAAACAAACCCCTTTTCGCAGCAGGCCAGGCTACCCTGTCAGACAAGTAAATAAAGTCTCTCTTCTGTGACTTCGGAGGGTTTATCATCTCAGTGATGGGATATCATTGAATGCATTATTCATGTTCAGTGACATAGCTGTGAAAAATATTCCTGAGCAGTGACATCACTGTGCATTTCCAGTGGTAGAAGTATGGCGACGCTACAACATAAGCGCTGTATTCTGTATAGCTGCGTCATTTTTAATATCGGTGTAGATTATATTATAATTAATTAATTTGATTTGGCTGCTTTGCCAAATTTGACAAAGAAATTTGTTTTGTAACTACTTACTTTGTCACAAAGTGCATTTCTTTGTGAGTAGTGGGCGCAATGACGGGGAAAGGCGATGGTGCCACCCTCCATCACTGAACCCCTCAGATATGGTGTTCATCACTGATCACGGTATTTGAGATTACTATTGAGGGCCGTCAGGGGTTAAAAAAAAAATAAAAATACTCACCTTATGCATTTGATAGTGAAAAGTCTGCCACGGGCATCTTGATTGAAGATCCAGAGCTAAATCTCGTGAGGTGCGTGATGATGTCATCACACTGCCTGGTGTAGTAAAGTCATATTGTACGTCATCGCGCATGAGATTTGACACGGAATCTTCAATCAAGATGGCCATGTTGGACTCTTCGCGTGCAAATGCATAAGGAGAGTATGAATTTCATTTTTTTAACACCATTTTAGGGAAAATTGATTTGTTACCACAAAGCATAAGGAAATTCGGCTTCGCAATGAATCAAATTTTCCCTGAAATTCGGATCAAAGTCCACTTTGTGAAGTTTGATTCGCACAACAATAATTATAATACAAGATTGTATTATTTAGGTATTTTATATGTTACAATTATATGGTGGCATTATTTGATCATGATGTGGTATAAATATATTATATAAGGAATCTCCGATACCATCAGAAAATTAAATATTGTTTTAATCAAGTTTTTATGTTACATTTTTTGTTTTATAATTTTTTTTTAAGTCCCTCATGCCGTTATGTTTGTTTAAAAAATATGGCAGCTTTTCCATATATTACTATGATGCCACTTGAATTGAAGGGTATGGTACACAGTACGTATATATGTTGCACACTATTGTAAGGCTAGTTCCACACCTGCGGTTCAGCTATCCAGCAGGCTATTCCTGCAAAGGAGCAGTCTGCCAGATTTTACCATATCCAGCCTATCTGGATACTGCCATTCACCACCAGACCCCATTAAATATAATGGGATCCAGCGGGATCCGGATGGTTTCTGGCAAGAGTACCGGGTTACTGCAGGTGTGGAACTTGCCTTATTATGCATAATACTGCACATTCTTCATCCTATGGCTCCATTCATACGTCCTGTTTTTCTTTCCTGATCCGATCCGCAACCGATCCGCAAATCATACGGATAGGATACGGATCCATTCATTTCAATGGGTCCTGAAAAAATGCTGACAGCATTCCGTATACTGTCCGGATTCGATGTTCCGTTCCATTATGCGGATCCGCAAATAAGATAGAGCTTGTCCTACTTATGTCCGCATATGTGGTCCGTGGTCCCATTATAGTCAAAGGGTCCTCAAAAAATGCGGATGATATGCGGAATGCATCAATATGTCATCCGCATATCATCCGCAATTGCGGATCCGTTTCCAGGAAATAGAAAGAAATACCCTACCAACATATATTCCGCCTTCCTTTTTTTGCGGAAAAACGGAACGGATGCGGATGTACAATTGGTAAAAACAGAAAGTTTTTGCGGAAACACAGATCCCCAAAAACGGACCGAAAATCTGGAAAAGAAAAATACGGACGTGTGAATAGAGCCTAAATGTCTATTTTATGTTGTATTAAAGGGATTTTCCAAAATTACAATATTGATGACCTCTCTTCTGTATAGCTCATGAATATAAACTCACACCCCACCGATCAGCTGCTTGAAAGGTCCGTGGAGCACAGTGCCGTACATGGCATAGTGGCTATGCTTGGTATTGCACTCACTTGAAAGGGAGCGAGCTGCACATAGGACATGAGACCAAAGAACATGATGTCACTGGTCTAGGAAGGGGCCACAGTATTCAACAAGGCACCTTGGCATCTTCAAAAAGCTTATCATTGGGTGTGCTGGCAGTCGGACCCTCACCAATCAGATATGGATGACCTATGCTGAGCATAGCTCATCAATATTCTGCCCCCCAGAAAACCCTTCTAAATGTCTCTTCAACATGGAGATGACTCATTTTCACTTGCTTGATATGTTTCATTTTCTACAGATTTGTTTTGTTTATAGCTGTATTTTCAGATAATATATTTTCCGTTATTATTTGTTTGATTTAGATGGTAGCAAGTTTGTTTAGTGTTCATAACATAAGGAACTGGGAGACAGAATGCATATTAATATATTAATGCAAAAATGTAATTGCTTGTGTTGTCATATGTCCTGAGGAAAGAAGAATTGCCTCACTGAAATATGTTGACTATGATGCCAACTATGCTGCTGGAATTTCAATAACGCAAGCTTTTGCCCTAGATCTTTTGAACGTCTTTAATAATGGTGGTAATATCTTGAATTCTCCAGAAGATTTTAGAGCACAAAGCAACCAAGTAAAAACTAGAGTATACTCTGCTGTTAGTAGGAGAAACCAATCATGAGAGGACAAATCTTACTATAATTATTTCAATCCTGACTACAGCATATGTGTAGAATAACATACTATACAAGTGTCAGAAGTGGGCAGCAAGAGACAAATATGGCAATAATAATAATAGTAACATAGTAACATAGTTTATAAGGCCGAAAAAAGACATCTGTCCATCCAGGCCTGTTAATCCTACAAGTTGATCCAGAGGAAGTCAAAAAACCCCTGTGAGGTAGAAGCCAATTTTCCCCACTTTAGGGGGAAAAAATTCCTTCCCGACTCCAATTAGGCAATCAGAATTACTCCCTGGATCAACGACCCATCTCTAGTAGCTATAGCCTGTAATATTACACTGCAGAAATACCTCCAGGCCCCTCTTGAACTCTTTTAGTGAACTTACCATCACCACCTCCTCAGGCAGAGAGTTCCATAGTCTCACTGCTCTTACCATAAGGAATCCTCTCTATATATAAAAATTTATTTATTTATTTTTTTGTCTATTGCCTTTTTTTTTTTTTATTAAAGCATGCTCTGGGTGTGGTATTTTTTATTTGTTTTCCCATAGACATCCCTGTTGGAAAAATCAAGATCCACAAAATCCTTTTTTTGTGCTGTTTTTTTCACACATTTGAAGTGCATGCAAAATGCCTCAAAAAAGGCCATAGCATGCTGTGAGTTTAAAAAAAAAAAACCATAATGGACCCATAAAAAAACCAAGCCATTTCAAAATTCACAAAGATAGCAAAAATCTGGGGTCAGGGTTTTTTTTTTTCTTTAAATAGCGAAAAAATGCAAGTAAAATATGCAGCAAAAAATGCAAACGACACGTTTCCAGTGGGGAGTGCATTAACACAGTTGTTCTGGTAAGTGACCTAATCAACATCATTCTGCATAATATGTACCTGATTATAATTAATCCCATCATCAATCAGTGTAACATAAAAGCCAGTTTGCATGATTATGTATTTAGTGTACGATAGGGATACCAGTGTATTCTCCGTTTCTACTGTATCTCTATTATGATGTGATGATGCACAATAAACATATAGATAGATGGGGCTGTATGCTCTTCTCTTGTCCTATGTGAAGAAAGGTCATGCTTAATGACGCAGAAAGTCAGCCTGTCCTTGTAAGCTATTGTAGAGAAGTGGAGAGAGGACCGGGCTGAGAGCACCACATGACTATATTGATTATTGCTGCAGCTACAAGGAATGTCAAAATGTCATAGTTTTTTATGCTCTATTATGACTCATAGTTATTACTAATCATTTCTTTAAAATGAGAGGATTATGCAGTGGTCCTTTGTTCATCCTAATCTTCAGGGACAGTCGCTGGCTTTAAGAACTGCTCTTTAGATTTTGTTTGTCGCTGGAAATGTCTTCATTTCTTGAGAAATTGCAGAAATATATCCTTTTCTGTTTGCCGGTGACTGGAGCTCACATTCACCAGACTTTTCCTTTATTGAATAAGTCTATTGAAAAGTGAAGATGATGTTTAGTGACCATGTCAGTATGAAAAAACTATTATCTGATCATTTCTCAGGGACATTATCGCACATAATAGGCTTATAGACATACGGTAGATTCAGCTGATAAGTGTCCATTATTTCAGACAGAAAACTATGGTTAAGAAGGGCAGATGCCTGGGTCCACCACACCTCTGGGGTTCTAATATCTCTGTGGGTAAAGGCCTCCATCCCCATTAAACTACTGTCAGGCAAAAACACTGGGATGTCAAGAAGGGGAAGTATCAGACAGAGGGTCCGAAATCCTGCACCCCCACTGATCAGCTGTTCTGTGTAGCTCCATTGCCGGAAGTAAGATCCAGAACTACACAGCATTGTCAGAACGGTAGGGATCAGCACTCGCAACTGCAGTGCTGCTCCCAATCACTTCAATAGGAACAGTGCTGCAGTTGCAAGTGCTGTCCACTACAATGAGGACAATGCTGTGTAGTTCTTTGTCTGACTTCCAGCAATGGAGCTACATAGAACAGTAAAACAGGCTAGTGCTGGGTGTCAGACCCCTGCCGATTAGAAGGGGGTATAGGCTACCACTTTAAAAGGCTGGACAACCCCTTTAAATTTTCCCTGTATGTTTCCTGGACCCCTTTCCCTAATTTCTTGGTGCACCTCTGATTAGTGAAATCTCTGGGTACACCTCTCTTTCCGTTCTACTCATCTAATGTCCCAAAATCAGTGGTGTTTAATGGTTTAGTGCCCTATAAAATGTTCTTACTCCAGTTGTTTGAGTCCAGTGGCATAGTGCCCTGGATAGTCCCTGGTGTCAAGTGGTTGTAGAGCCTCAGTCCCTGGTATCCAGAACATTATTACCCCATCCATTATCCATCATCATAACTGCACAGACAAACTAGAACCCCCAGCATAGTCATGTCCTTTATTCTACATGAAAAACTATTGGTGTCAAACATGAACATACTGAACAATATGAATGACACTGCAGCTGGTCTTTCTATTCTGTTGGGTTACCCTAAATCTTTAAATTAAAGATAACCAAATCAAAAAATGAGTCAAAAATGTTAGAGTTGGTAATTTATTTTATTGAGGAAAATGATCAAATATCATGTCTGTGAGTGGCAAAAGTATGCAAAGACTTTTGCTTTCAGTATTTGGTGTGAGACCCTTGTGCAGCAATAACTGTGACTAAATGTTTCCAGTAATTGTTGAGTAGTCCTGCACATCAGCTTGAAGGAATTGTAGACCTCTCCTTGCACTCTTGCCATATACATCATTGTTGTTTTGTGTTCTCCTGATGGTGGCCTCTTTAACATTAGCTAATATGAAAAAGGCCTTTAGCTGCTTTGAGGTTGCCTTGGGTTTCTTTGTGCGCTCATGGACTATTGCATGTCTTGTATGATTTTTGTTGGTTGACCATTCCTAAGGAGGTTAACAATGGTTCTGAATTTCCCCCATTTGTACACAAGCTGTATGACTATGGATTGGTAGATTCCAAACTCTTTAGAAATGGTTTCATAACCTTTTCAAGCCTTATGAGCATCAACAACTCTTCCTCTGAGGTCCTCAGAAATCTCCTTTGTCCATACAATGATACTTTTCCACAAACATGTTGTGAATGCCTGACTTTGATAGATCCCTGTTATTTAAATAAAACAGTGGTTGCCCACTCACACCTGATTGTCACCCCAATGATTGAAAACACTTTAATTTCACCTTCAAGTTTGCTGCTAATCCTAAAGGTTCGCATACTTTTGCCACTTATGTACATGTGATATTTTTTATAATACTTCCCAATAAATTGCCAAATCTAATACTTTCTTGACACATTTCCTTGGTATGGTTTTTATCTACTCTTATCTACTCTTAGGACTTGTGAAATTGTGTTGTAGTTTTAGGTTAACTTTATGCAGAAATTCTGAAGGTTTCACAGATTTTCAGGCACCACTGTATATATGTTGGAGTTTAGAATGTGCTCAGAACACTTGTTCAATATTTTCCCACATACCTTTCATTGTGGTGCCCACTGCAAACATTGCTACGAATGGACATTTTCACACTGTGATGGCAATAACATCTAGTTTACAACTAATGATAAGGAATCTGTATTTCCATTTAAAAAGGGGTTGTCTCACTTCAGCAAATGGCATTTATCATATAGAGAAAGTTAATACAAGACACTCAATAATGTATTGTGATTATCCATATTGCCTCCTTTGTTGGCTTGCTTCATTTTTCCATCACATTATACACTGCTCATTTCCATGGTTACAACCTCTCTGCAATCCAGCAGTCGTGGCCGTGCTTGCACATTAGAAAAAGACATAGAAGAAGACAATGTTCCTACCTCCCTGTAGATATGGTAATAATATCTCACCATATCTCTTAATAATATAAAAATGAGTTTCTGTCTGTCTGTCTGTCTGTCTGTTCTCTATGCGCGACCAAACTACTGGACCGATTTTCACCAAATTCGGCACACAGGTACATCAGGTGTCCGGGAAGGTTTTAGACCAGGTCTCATCTCTCTAGGACCTACCGTTCCCGAGATATTCCCAAAATATGATCTCCATTAGCCAACATTACAACTGGGAACTTTGGTTTTAAACTCCAACTGCCATTCTCTGCAAAGGCGAACACAGGGAGGGCAGGTTTCCATAACAACCAGGTAATTATCAGCAGCTGAGGATCTCATCCATTTCTATTTACTGACACTGTTAAAGGTATTCTGGTTACCATAAATATAACTTATGTTTTTTTCTATTACTACAGTTCAGTAGTAATAAAAGATGTTTTCCTCCACTGCTGCCTATTGCGTGGGCTCATAAATAAGCATGGTATTGACCTTTAATTCAGGCCACCCTAAAAGAAGTACTTAAAACCCCCGCCCCAGGTCTCACTAAGCCACCCCCCAACTCTGTCAGGCCACACCCCCTTTCACTCCGCAGCCAACAGAGATTGAAAAAATAAAGGTAAAAATCAACTTCTGTCAGCTGCAGGGATGGGTGGGAGATTGACTTTCTTTCTGCAACAACACACACAAACATTAAATAAAATAGATTAAATCCACCCATGCGAAGCGTCTTGCTAATCCACGCCCCCGACTCTGTCAGGTCACGCCCCCTCCCACTCCGCAGCCAACGGGGATTGAAAAAATAAAAGTAAAAATAAACTTCTGTTAGTTTATGGATGAGCACACCCTATCCAGTACTGTATTATTGTAGGATTATAAAGTATGCAGAGAGTGTAGATTATCAATATAATATTTATTATTAATACATATAAAATAATAGCTGGCCAGCTATGAATGGGTCAGTAATAAAATTGATAAAAGAATCTATCCCAGGGGGGGTAGGGATAAAAGAAAAAAGTAAATGATGATTAACAATGTCTTGCTAAAAAAGAAAACAGAAATATGAAAAAATGAATAAAAACAAATCGTGGAGTTTTTGAACAGTAGTAGGTAGTCTTTGTATTAGCGCTAATGTATTTGTGGCGCTACAGCTCAGTTCAATTGAATTGGCAGTCTTTGTGTATTTGTAGCGCTTCAGCTCAGTTCAATTGAATAGACATTCTTTCAATACAGTTTCCCATATTGGGCTTAATCATATAAGTCAAATTTTGTACGTTACCCCTCTGTTCAATACCGTAGTGTCTTGGGGGCGATATCTTCGTTGCTAACGGCCGTCAGCACGAGGACGCCGTTCTTCTATTAGTGTAGCGGCGGCAACAACACAGTGTGCACGGTTCTTTTCCCGGCTTCTATACAGCGATGTCCAGCGTGGCGTCCCACGTATTGGTAAACAGCTGTTGTTGTTTGTAAATGGGCCGGTGTTCTCAATATCCCTTTTGGGACCTTAGGATTTCAATGAGTAGCCTCCTCTTTGTATGTTCAATATAGGGGCTTGTCTCGGAGGACAAATAATAAATAAAGAAGTAAAAAAAAAAAAATCTAAAGGAGGTAAAATCGATCCAGTAAAATGGTAGTTGTGGTGAATTTCAAACTTCTTAATGCCAGTGTCCGTACTTGTCCTTCAGATGCCAAACGCGTTTCGGGGCGTATTCTCCTGCCCCTTCCTCAGTGGCTACCACTGAGGAAGGGGCAGGAGAATACGCCCCGAAACGCGTTTGGCATCTGAAGGACAAGTACGGACACTGGCATTAAGAAGTTTGAAATTCACCACAACTACCATTTTACTGGATCGATTTTACCTCCTTTAGATTTTTTTTTTTTTTTTTTTAACTTCTTTATTTATTATTTGTCCTCCGAGACAAGCCCCTATATTGAACATACAAAGAGGAGGCTACTCATTGAAATCCTAAGGTCCCAAAAGGGATATTGAGAACACCGGCCCATTTACAAACAACAACAGCTGTTTACCAATACGTGGGACGCCACGCTGGACATCGCTGTATAGAAGCCAGGAAAAGAACCGCGCACACTGTGTTGTTGCCGCCGCTACACTAATAGAAGAACGGCGTCCTCGTGCTGACGGCCGTTAGCAACGAAGATATCGCCCCCGAGACACTACGGTATTGAACAGAGGGGTAACGTACAAAATTTGACTTATATGATTAAGCCCAATATGGGAAACTGTATTGAAAGAATGTCTATTCAATTGAACTGAGCTGAAGCGCTACAAATACACAAAGACTGCCAATTCAATTGAACTGAGCTGTAGCGCCACAAATACATTAGCGCTAATACAAAGACTACCTACTACTGTTCAAAAACTCCACGATTTGTTTTTATTCATTTTTTCATATTTCTGTTTTCTTTTTTAGCAAGACATTGTTAATCATCATTTACTTTTTTCTTTTATCCCTACCCCCCCTGGGATAGATTCTTTTATCAATTTTATTACTGACCCATTCATAGCTGGCCAGCTATTATTTTATATGTATTAATAATAAATATTATATTGATAATCTACACTCTCTGCATACTTTATAATCCTACAATAATACAGTACTGGATAGGGTGTGCTCATCCATAAACTAACAGATTTATCCTCTCCATACAAAAAGGCTGTGGGTATAGCCTAGGATTTGAGCACCCCGACGTCTCATTGATCCCTAGTGGTGAGCCACTCACTGTTGATTTATTCAAAAATAAACTTCTGTTTGCTGCAGGGGTGGGAGGGTGAATTTCTCTCTGCAACGACACACAAAAATTTTAGATAAAATAGACTAATTATAGACTACAACTGTTCGAATCGTCTTGCTAAGTCACGCCCCCAACTCTGTCAGACCACGCCCCCTCCCACTCTGCAGCCATTCTGCAACGACACACAGAAACATTAAATGAAATAGATTAAATCACCTATACGAAGTGCTTTGCTAAGCCACACCCCCAACTCTGTCAGGTCATGCCCCCTCCCACTCCGCAGCCAACAGGGATTGAAAGAATGAAGGGAAAAATAAACTTCTGTCAGCTGCAGGGGTGGGAGGGTGAATTTCTCTCTGCAATGACACACAAAATTTTAGATGAAATAGACTAATTTCAGACTACAACCGTTCGAAGCATCTTGATAATCCACACCCCCAACTCTGCCAGGCCACGCCCCCTCCCACTCCGCAGGCAACAGGGATTGAAAAAAATCAGCTGCAGGGGTGGGAGGGTGAATTTCTCTCTGCAACGACACACAAAAATCGTAGATGAAATTGACTAATGACACTCTGACCCCCGCCCCAGATCTCGGGAAACCACGCTCCGACTCTGTCAGGCCACGCCCCCTCCCACTCCGCAGCCAACGGGGATTGAAAAAATGAAGGTAAAAATCAACTTCTGTCAGCTGCAGGGGTGGGAGGGAAGTTGGATTTCTTTCTGCAACAACATACAGAAACATTAAATGAAATAGATTAAATATACCCATGCAAAGCAATGGTTTCTTCCACTGTTACCCATGGCGTGTCCTCATAAATTACCATGGCATCGACCTGTAATTCTGTCGACCATCAAAAGAAGGACTTAAAACCCCGCCCCAGGTCTTGCAACGTCACGCCCCCGACTCAGTCAGGCCATGACCCCTCCCGCTCCGCAGCCAATGGAGATTGAACAATTGAAGGTAAAAATCAACATCTGTCAGCTGCAGGGATGGGAGGGAGGATGACTTTCTCTCTGCAACGACACACAGAAACATTAAATGAAATAGATTAAATATGCCCACGCAAAGCAATGTTTTCTTCCACTGCTACCCATTGTGATTCCTCAAATTACCATGGCATTAACCTATAATTCAGGCCACCCTGAAATGAAGGACTTAACCCCCCCCCCCGTGTCCCATTAAACCACACCCCCTCCCACTCCGCAGCCAATAGGGATTGAAAAAATGAAGGTAAAAATCAATTTCTGTCAGCTACATTGACTTTCTCTCTGCAACGACACACAAACATTAAATGAAATAGATGAAATATACCCAGGCGAAGCCGGGTCTTTCTGCTAGTTTTCTATATATTTCTAATGGAAGCCCATCGGGCCTGGGAGATGAGTTGCCCTGAACATCTCTCAGTGCTTCACTCAACTCCGTCAAGTTAGATGGTGCATTGAATATCTCCCTTTCCTCTTCCGTTAAACTCGGTTTGGTTATACTGTATGTACACAAGCTATCTGACTATGGATTGTATGATCCAAACTCTTGAGAAACAGTTTCATAATCTTTTCCAGCCTGATGAGCGTCAACAACATTTCCTTTAAGGTCCTCAGAAATCTCCTTTGTCCGTGCCATGATAAATTTCCACAAACATGTTGTGAACGACAGACTTTGATACATCCCTGTTATTTAAATAAAACAGGTTACCCACTCACCCCTGATTATCATCCCATTGATTGAAAACACTTTTTTCTAATTTCACCTTCAAGTTAGCTGCTAAAACTAAAGGTTCACATTCTGTTGCCACTGGCGTACATGGGATTTTTGATAATATTCCTCCAAAAATTACCAAGTCTAATACTTTTTTGACACATTTCCTAGATTCGGTTTTTATCTATTTTTAGAACTTATGTGAAAATCTGACGTAGTTTTAGGTCAAATTTATGCAGCAATTCTGAAGGATTCATAAATTTTTAGGCACCATTGTATATACGTATTTTAGAGTTCAGAATGTGCTCAGAAAACTTGTTCAATCTTTTCCCACATACCTTTCATTGTGGTGCCTACTACAAACATTGCTATTAATGGACATTACTGGACATTTTCACACTGTGATGGCAATAACATCTAGTTTACAACTAATTATAAGGAATTTTGCAAGAAATCTGCATTTACATTTAACCCGAAACAGCTAGAACTAAATGCACATAATTTAAAAGAGGTTGTCTCACTTCAGCAAATGGCATTTATCATGTAGAGAAAGTGAATACAAGGAACTTACTAATGTATTGTGATTGTCCATATTACCACCTTTGCTGTCTGGATTAATTTTTCCATCACATTATTCACTGCTCATTTCCATGGTTACAACCTCTCTGCAATCCAGCATTCGTGGCCATGCTTGCACATTATAAGAAAAAGCATCATCCTATATGCATTGCAATGATCCTGGCCACCAGAGAGGCCAGTGCTTTTCAACACCCCCACTCAACAACTACTTATCCTGTTAGTCCCATAGCTGGCTTGAGCTTTTCAAACTTGTTGCTTTCAGATATCTAATAACTCTCTTAACAGCATTCCAGTTTCTTTGACGTGGTTTGCTTACATGTCTGCAGAGAATTCCAACTGCTGTGATATCTGGGCAAGTTATATTTACTACATACAATAGTGCCCCCACTGCTTGTCTGTAACTTTGTGAGTTTCCATGTTTAAAGTTGATGAAAGGATTTCATGTGTAGGTAATCCTTGCATCTCTTCCCATGAATGTGGCTCTAACTCTAGAAGTGTCTTGACCATGTAAGATAACTGTTGAGCTGAGATGCCTTCGTTTGATCTAGTTGATCTTCTGAGTTGAGGTTGATCTATTTTTTTCTTCAGTTGAAGACTGTATGTTCTTTCTGGTTGCTTTTGGATTGTGACTGAAGTTGTTCTTGTTTAGGTTGAACTATTGGTGTGATGTCATGAAACGTGAATGACACATGACTCCATCAATCACTACATCTCTACTTATTGTTGGTCTCTTGGTGCAGGATTCTGTAACCCTTTTGAGATTCACTATATACAGATGCCTTACTTACAAATATTCTTATGTGGTATAGTTTGGGCTTCTTGTTGTTCCATTGCTCATTTGGCGTTTTTTCAGTAGCTTTACTTGGTAGTCTATTTTGAATCTAGCAAGCTGTCATGATTGCTTCAGCCCAATATGTTGTTAGTAGATCTGTGTAAAAGAGCATACTTATTCTGCTTTCACAGAGAGTTTGATTCTAACTTTCTGCAAGACCGTTTTCTATAGGACTGTATGGTATAGTAGTCTGGAATAAGATGCCATTTCTCTTTAAAATGGTTTGTGTCTTCTCAATTGTGTTTTTTTCAACTCCATTGTCTGAACTTACAATCTTTGGCTTTTTCCCAAACTTGTTAATTACTTCAAAGAGATATTCTTCAAGTTCCTCTGCAACTTCATTTTTGCTATGAAGCAAATAACCAACGCTATACCTTGAATAATTAATTAATGTGAGAAAATGTCTTTTTTTGCCAAGAGTGAGCGTACTCATTGGACCACAAACATCTGTGTGTATTCAGTCAAGTGGCAGCCCTGATCTTGTGACACTATTTTTATGTTATTGCTTCTGGGTAGGGATGAGCGAACTTTTGAAAAGTTCGGTTCGGTTCGGCGAATTTTCTTGAAGTTTGGATTCGTACGAACCGAACCTAAAACGAACCTTGCTATAACGGCTGAATAATTGCTGCAACAATAATGGGAGTCTGGTAGGGTATAGTTTCGTTTACTTGCAGTTGCTATTACAATGAAAAAAGTAGAAAAAATCAAAGTGACTTCAACAACGGCGACGCAAAATATACGCATATTTGAGAATTTAAACTAATGCGTACGCTAATGCGAACATTCATAATAAAGTAACGAACATACAGTGTAGCGTTGTCAAAGGTACGCTACTTAACTGAATATGTACGCATTAGCGTATAAATACACTGCGTCTGCGAACATTCCTACTCCAGTAACGAACATACAGTGTAGCGTTGTTAAAAGTACGCTACTTGACGGAATACGTACGCATTAGCGTACAAATCTTTAGCGTACTATTCGTACGTACGTACGCACGCACGACGTAGAGGCCTAGCGATGGCAAGAAGAGCAGCTGCTTTTAGCTCAGAGGAGCTCAAATACATGGTCCGTGTCATGGACCGGGAGAACTATGGCCCACACCGCCATCAACATGTGCACAAAAAGGAGGACATAGAGGTGGTGATCCGAGGCCTCCTACATAGGTGTAGGACTGTGCGGACCCCCGGCCAGATCCAACGCCGATGGTTGGATCTAAAAATAAAAACCCCAGAGTGGCTAAAGGAGATACGGGAGGAGATAAGAAGGGGTAAGTAACAAAATATTTAAAAAGTAAAATCATGTTAATAAATTAGTGTACTGTATTGTATATATACCAGTCCGGGTTGCCAACTGTCCACAAATTTCTGGACAGTCCGTAAAAATAGGCAACTTTTTTCCTATGTCCATGAAAAAAATATAGGGGTCCGTGATTTTTTAGAGGCTGGTGATACTAGATTATTTTGGTGGTAATTATCATCATTTTTCTGCTCACAGTAAATGGTGGTAATGAGTTCTGATCAGTATATTGAGCTATAGACCTTTATTACTTTATATTTATCCTTCATTATGGTTTTCAAATTTTTCCTTTAAAAATGTTGACCGTCCATGATTTTGGGATAAGTTGTCCAAAGTTGTCCAGAAAAAAAAAAATTTTGGTTGGCAACCCTGATACCAGTGCCAATAATGAAAACCGTATAGAAGGACAACGTGGGCGTGCGTGGTGCGCTGCAGAAATTTTCTTTCATGCTAGGCCACGCCTCTAACTCCACTCAAACAAGTGAAGATATTCTCAGATACGTGCCCCTTCACAGTAATTTGCCTTAGGCTACTTTCACATATGTGGTGGTAATCCGGCAGGCTGATCCGCGGTATTTGCCCTGCAAATTCCCGGCGTTCTTGCTGGATAGCGGCCGGTTCAGCACCGTCACCCATTATTGTTGATGGGGTTGACCGTTCTCCTTTTTGTGTCAGGCAAATGCTGGATCCGGAGATATCCGTTGGGCTGTTCCCGGCCGTAGCAGCCCACCGGATCTCTCTCGCTAGTATGAAAGTACCCTTAAATATATGCCCCTTCATAGTTAGTGCTTCCTCCTCCTACACACAGACTCAAAGACGTGCTCATGCTGCATCTAATGTGTCTGGAGTGGGCGATATCAAAAATATTCCCACAATAAAGATATTAAGAAATGTATTGCAATAAATAATACCCATTTAGAATAAAAAAACACTTGGGGCCACAAGGAGAAGACATTATACTGTATGTGGGCAGCCACAAGGAGACATTACTCTGGACGTCGGGAAAGGTGAAGGGACTGCTCCCTGCTTACCGTCACCCATCTCTGCTTCTTATGGATGCAAAGAAAGCTGACCACGGGACATAGCCACCCATTCCTGGACTCAGCCGCTAAAATCCTGACAGTCCAGCCTAATCCGGAACGGTTGGGACGGGAGCTATGGTATACTAGTGCATTGTATGTGCTGTATTTATATTTGTTATGTTTGTACCTGCAGAATGTGACACACAGACATCTTTGATTCATTCATTCAACCCTCCCAAGAAATGCCCCCTTCATCAAATATGCATCCCAGATATTCTATGATCCCTTAACTTTAAATGCCCACTCCACATCATATTGCCCTCCTCTCACCCATAATATCTTCATAGTAGTATACAGTGTTAGTATTAAAAACGGTCATCATAACAATTGTGTACGGATTCATGTTGCAGAGCGACGTCAGCGACGTCACCGTCGAGGCCTGACGGCCCCCACAGTACCATCAACTTCTAGTAAGTGTAAACATATTTAATAATTTTTTAATCCAGGCTATGTGGGAGTGCAGCAGCAGTGATATAAGAGCACAAGTGTTTAGGAATGGGATCCAGCCCAAAACTATTCACATGTATCAACATTAGCAATTACAACAGTTCATTTGAGTTGAATGAAATGCCATTATATAATGATTTTTTTACAGCTGCTGCACCACAGGGGCCGTCTACCCCGCCTGAACCCCAGCCACAGAGGAGCCCACCTGCCACTCCAACAGCCCCCGAGGTAGAAGGTAGGTAGACTGCCGAGACTGACCTCTCTAAACCCCCCACCAAACCACCCTCGCAGCCGGCCAATAAAACACGCAACTCCTTAAGTTGGGTAAGGGTCGGTCACAGCTTTATTTTCTTATCTTATCCAAAACTTCAACTTGTTGACCCTAAACACCATAACCCGGAGTATTGAAGTGCTATGCCCCACAGCGTTCTGTGGGCAAGTCTGCCTTCTTCTCCGTCTGAAATTGTCAACCGACCTCTGTTGTGACTTGTAATATAAAACACTGAAACAAACCAGAAATGAATCAGAAAAAGTAAAGAAAAAGATGAAATAATGGGGAAGGGAGGGTGGGAAGCTTTCAGTGAAGATGCTGGAGAAAGAGGCCATCCCCCTATCAGGGCCATCCTTTTAACCCCTTAGCCGCTACCACCACCTCAGCCAACCAGGACGCAGGGGTGTGGGTTAAAAGAAACACCCTCTTGCTGGTAATTAGAAACAGTGTCCACAAGAGAAACACCCCCGCGGGCAGAACCATTTTTTCCCCTTACTGCAGGCTGAGTTCATTAACCATTTAATGCACCACCGCTCGTCAGTCATAGACGCCTTCACTTAGTCACCTCGGCGTCCGCTAAAATCTAAAGTGTAATTGGTGGAACTTTTGTCTTCAAAATAGAATCTAAATTTATGCTTTATCTTTTGTAGCTCCAACCGTCAGGGAGGCAGAGTTTTCCCCAGGACCCTGGGAGGACCACGCCATATGGGTGTCTAGTAAGTACAAAGCCATAATTCACATAAGTGAAATATTCTCAAGCACTAGGATCATGTCACCCAACATGTTATGATAACTAGACTGTGTACACATTATGTTCTCCAAGTGGTTAGTGAAGCAGACATATCACAATAATTTTAAAATCAACGTAGTGAAAGAAGTAGAAACTTGAGTTACACCAAAAATATTTAAGAAAAAGGTGACATACATCACATAATATTATAGTACATTGGCAATCTCTTTTTAACAAAGCGAGAAACAGCCCTGCACCTCACATAGATCCAGAGATCTGCCCCAATTACTCTGCTACATCAAGCTGGTTACTGAAGGGTAGTGTGACTAGTGTCTATTCTGCTGCATGTCAGGACTCGTGTCCATCTCTCCCTATCACAGCTCAGGACAGAAGGCAGTTTAAGATTGAGGAGGCAGAGAAGATTTAAACTGAGCATGTGCGACCTTGTCAGTGAGCTGTTCAAAGACATAAGAAAAAAAAGGCTCAATAAAAATACATTTCACTGAATAACTGAGTCAGTTCGAGTAGATGTACAAAATATTTAATGACATGTAACTGCTAAAGTATTCAAATCCAGGTGCTGCTTTGAAAGTGTAGAATATTTTTTGTGCAACAACCCCTTTAACTAGATAATACTAATTGTATTAATGTTTCCACCCCTACAGCTATCCCCACAGACTTCGAATTGGAGGCAGCCCTCAGAAGGGTCAATGAGCGACTCTATGCTGCCTCACGCATCCAACGCAGCCTTCAATTAGAGGTGTCGGCGATGCAAGCCATGTTGGCAAAGCGTCGTCAACCTCCGGTTTAATATTTATTTTATTTTGTTTTTTTATTAATAATTTGTAATTGTTAAAATATTTTTCTTTAAACCTGTGTTTTGTGTTTTTTTAAAACCTTTAACCCCTTCCTGACATACTTTGAAGAAATATTGTTATGAAATATATGATGACTTGTACGTAAAGCTCAAGTCCAGCCAAAAATTTCAAGGAACAGGCACTCCGATACACCTTTTATTACACATAAAGGAGGGCATCAGTCACACCCATGAAAAATTAAGATTGATGGCCTGGTGGTGAACAGACCCTTGAAAACATTATGGTAGAAGGCCTGGTGGGGAACAGACCCTTGAAAACATTATGGTAGAAGGCCTGGTGGTGAACAGACCATAAAACATTATTTTTGGGGGACTTGTGGTGAACAGACCCTTGAAAACATTATGGTAGAAGGCCTGGTGGTGAACAGACCCTAAAACATTATTTTTGAGGGACTGGTGGTGAACAGACCCCTGAAAACATTATGGTAGAAGGCCTGGTGGTGAACAGACCCTAAAACATTATTTTTGAGGGACTGGTGGTGAACAGACCCTTGAAAACATTATGGTAGAAGGCCTGGTGGTGAACAGACCCTAAAACATTATTTTTGAGGGACTGGTGGTGAAAAGACCCCTGAAAACATTATGGTAGAAGGCCTGGTGGTGAACAGACCATAAAACATTATTTTTTAGGGACTTGTGGTGAACAGACCCTTGAAAACATTATGGTAGAAGGCCTGGTGGTGAACAGACCCTAAAACATTATTTTTGAGGGACTGGTGGTGAACAGACCCCTGAAAACATTATGGTAGAAGGCCTGGTGGTGAACAGACCATAAAACATTATTTTTGAGGGACTTGTGGTGAACAGACCCTTGAAAACATTATGGTAGAAGGCCTGGTGGTGAACAGACCCTAAAACATTATTTTTGAGGGACTGGTGGTGAACAGACCCCTGAAAACATTATGGTAGAAGGCCTGGTGGTGAACAGACCATAAAACATTATTTTTGAGGGACTGGTGGTGAACAGACCCTTGAAAACATTATGGTAGAAGGCCTGGTGGGGAACAGACCCTTGAAAACATTATGGTAGAAGGCCTGGTGGTGAACAGACCATAAAACATTATTTTTGAGGGACTGGTGGTGAACAGACCCCTGAAAACATTATGGTAGAAGGCCTGGTGGTGAACAGACCATAAAACATTATTTTTTAGGGACTTGTGGTGAACAGACCCTTGAAAACATTATGGTAGAAGGCCTGGTGGTGAACAGACCCTAAAACATTATTTTTGAGGGACTGGTGGTGAACAGACCCCTGAAAACATTATGGTAGAAGGCCTGGTGGTGAACAGACCCTAAAACATTATTTTTTAGGGACTTGTGGTGAACAGACCCTTGAAAACATTATGGTAGAAGGCCTGGTGGTGAACAGACCATAAAACATTATTTTTTAGGGACTTGTGGTGAACAGACCCTTGAAAACATTATGGTAGAATGCCTGGTGGTGAACAGACCATAAAACATTATTTTTTAGGGACTTGTGGTGAACAGACCCTTGAAAACATTATGGTAGAAGGCCTGGTGGTGAACAGACCCTAAAACATTATTTTTGAGGGACTGGTGGTGAACCAGTAGGGTTGAGAAGAGACAAGTTGAGGAGGAGGAGGAGGCAGCACTTGATTGCACCCAGTATGTTTCCAAATAGACAATTGATGGTGGGGGCATTAGTAAGAGCAGTATTCTTTTGGACCCAGAAGGGCCTAGTACAGAGAAATGAAGTTGGAAGCTAAGAATATGCACGCTTGTAAAAATCAGTTTTTATACATGACAAAAAGTTGATGTTGAGTTCAGCATAGGACAGTCAACGTTAAAAAAACCCCTCTAACATTACAGCTAGTCTAGTAGGATACGGATACGGTGAAATAGACAGACAACCTCACCCACAGAATCCATGAGGTGAAGAAAGGACATTTAAAAAGGCACAAATTCAAGAAGGCTTTATGCCAGTTCCATTATACAAAAATATGTGTCCAATTTTCATGAAATGGACACCTCACTGCCACTCGCTTTACAAATTGACGCAACTACTCTGGTGTAAAACCAGTTGCATCTGGGCCTATGGCTGTTGGCAAGACATATATATATATATATCTTTGTTACACCAGTTTGATGTCCTAACCGAGTGCAGCGCCCAAACCAATGGATGTATGCTTTTTTTTTTTTTTAGTGCTGTCGCCAGCTGGCTTAAAGGATAAGTCCATGCAATTTATAAGGCCCCATTCACACGACCATAAGTGAATGGGGCCGTATCTATCCGCAAAATCGCGGATAGATACGGCCCCATTCACTTACAGTCGTGTGAATGGGGCCTAAGTTTCTGGGTCAAATAAGGGCACAGAAAGTAATTAATTGCCTCGACTTATCTTTTAAAATGGGTAGGGGAAAAACCCCTGATGGGGTATGGGAGTGACCTTCCCACCCTCTCTTTGGTCACTCCCAAAAAACCTCACCCTATGGGTACCTTCACATGGGGCTGCGGGTCTGCTGAGTAAAATCCACAGGGCATTTTTATACCGTTCACCAAACGGCATTCAGTACTATGGTGCCGTCCGGACATACGCAGTTCTACGCTGAACTGGGTATTTGTGTCCAGCCCCATAGTACTGAAGGTGGCATAAAATCAGCCAACGATGCGCTGTGGATTTTATGCAGCAGAGAACCACAAAAAAGCATCCCATTGTAAAGGCACCCGTAAATAAGGCAAGTAAACCTGCCATTCAGCAACTGTTTGTTGCTGTAACTAAGTGTGGAGGTTTTTTATATCACAGTTGAAGGACAGCAGCCTCCGTGATATATACCCCATAGACAGACTTATTCCACGCATGACTGCATGAGAGGCATGAAATCATTCGCACAGAGAAGAACCCCATCGGGATTTGCGGTGCGAGATTTTACTACTCTCATGATATCAACAAAATACCTCAAGAACAGTTAGTACCTGCTCACAAAACGGTGAGTAGTGTTTCTTGGCACGGGTGCCAGGGATAGAACCCCAAGGCTATAGTTCACAATAGGTGAAATCCCCACTTTGTGAAGCATAGTCGTGGGGATTATTTTAGGGATGGTACTGTTCTTGGGGTATGGGTTGGACGGTGCACCGGTGTGAGGCATTAAGCTGGTGTGGAGATGTTAAATGGCCAACACACCATGGGCATGAAATTTGGAGATGGGGTTCTGTTTATTTAAATGTATCCGAATTAAGTATTTTTAAGGTGATTTTTTTTTCAATTTGGGGTCTAAGGGGGGAACATTACTTAATAAGTTAAATTACAGATTTTTACGTTGGGCACATATTTGGGATCTTAAGGTCATTTTCTTGGACACACGGATTGCCATGCAAGATGGGTGACTGATGACTTAGTCATTCACATCAGGCAGGGGGGTGGTATAATCCGATGTAATCCAGGCACGATTCATTTTTATAAAAGTCAGCATCTCAACACTGTGGCAAGAGAGCCTCGTTCTTTGCGGTGTTACAATGTTACCCGCCACACTGAACACCCTCTCTGACGCGACACTACTGGCTGGGCAGGACAGCAGAGCCAAAGAAAACTCTGCCAGTTGAGGCCAAATGTCCAGTTTCTCTGCCCAGTACTGCACGGGGTTGGTGACACTTTGGGGCAGGGTACAATCCAGGTAGGCAGTGACCTGGTGGGTGAGCTCATGCTGGTCCACGCCATGAGTCCGGTGTTGTGTCCCCTCTTCAGCAGCTGGCTGCATGAAATCGCTCATCAGCGATTGGAGGCTGTAGCGACTTCTCACGCCTCCACTAGTGGTGGTGGTAGTGGAGCACGCTGGTTCCCCCCGAGCGGATGTTGTCTAGGAACCTGGCTGGTCTCGCTGGTAAGTAGAGACCAGCTGTCTGGTGAGTAGGTCCCGGTAGTACCCCAGTTTTGCCTCCCTCTCTGATGGTGGGAAAAATTCCGCCATTTTGCGGCGGAAGCGAGGGTCCACCAGGGTGGCCAGCCAGTATTGGTCCCTCTGGCGGATGTCCACAATCCGGCTGTCACTCCTCAGACACTCCCGTAGGCACCTTGCCATCCGCACCAAGGACAATGAGCGCCTCTCCTCTCCACTGTCCTCGGTATAGTTCCAGGGTCTGCTGGGGTCTTCCTCCGCTTCCTCTACCACCTCATCCTCCATCTCCTCCTGTTATTGAGAGGCAGAGAAGCCAGGTGGCGCTGTGTGGAATGGCTGGGCATGGATATCTTCCTCCTCCTCACCCTCCATCTGAACTTTATCCATCTCTGGGCTCAAGGCGATGTTCAGCCTTGGAGTGGTGGCCTGGGAATCCTCGCTGATGATGCTTTTTAGCGCACTTTCCAGAACATGGACGAGTGGGATGATGTCATTGATCCCATAGTCATTCCTGCTCACAAACAAAGTTGCGTCCTCAAAAGGGATCAACAATTGGCAGACTTCACGCATCATCTGCCAGTGTGTGTGTCACGCGAGGTCGGCGTCGTGCTCCCTCTGCACGACGTCGCCGGACCTCTCCGCCCCCTAGAGACGAGCAATAGGGAATTGAAGTGCTGGTCTTGTCAGCCAGCACTTCATGAGTTAATTCTCTGTTTGGGTTTAGCCATGTGGTGCTGATCACACCACATGGCTACTTTGCATACTGTTTTGGCTGCAATGCTCCGCCTCAGGTCATGTGATGCTGGCCACATCACATGATCCTGTGTGGGCTATATAAAGATGGCAACTGCCTAGACAAGTTGCCTGTTATTGGTTTTCCTGTACAGTGCTGGTGTTTTTGTTGCAGTTATTGGATTTCAGTGGATTCAGACTTCGGCTTGTGGACTTGGACTTCGCCTTTGCTTTTCCCCTGGTATTGACGTGACCTCCTGATATGACCCCTTGGCTAGTTGACTACTCTGTATTGTGTTTGTTCTGTCTGTGTTTGTTATTCCCTTTGTTTCCCCTTTCCTTGCCCCTGCACTTACTCAGGTCAGGGCCTGTCGACCAGTTACGGTTCTGCCATCTAGGGCTTATACTGTAAGTAGGCAGGGACAGTGGTTGGGGTTACAGTCAGGGCTCACTTTCCTCCCTTCCCCCCGTGACAGAATAACAGGCCTACCTTCATGGAGCCGTTTAGAGTCCTCATGGATCAAATGAGTAACATGGCTCAGATGATCCAGGATCTAGCTGAGAGACTCCAACATCAGGAGCAGCTGCAGTCTGTACCTGCAGCCGTTCCCTCCATGCCTATCCCCAATATTGAACCCCATATTAAGTTACCTGATCGGTTTTTGGGGGACCGAAAGACTTTCAGGTCCTTTAAGGAGAGCTGCAAGCTTTATTTCCGTTTGCGCCCTCATTCCTCGGGCTCGGAGCAGCAAAGGGTCGGTATAATCATATCCTTACTGCAAGGGGATCCGCAGGAGTGGGCTTTTTCATTACCATCTGACTCTCCATGTCTTTCTTCTGTGGAGGCATTTTTTCAGGCCTTAGGGCTGTTGTATGAAGAGACTGACATGGCCGCAGTTGCCGAAAATCAACTTAGATCTCTTCGCCAGGGTAAACCGTCCTGTCGAGGATTACTGTTCGGAGTTCCGTAAATGGTGTGTGTCCTCTGAGTGGAACGATCCTGCTTTGAGGAGTCAGTTTAAGGTGGGACTGTCCGACCACTTAAAAGATTTACTTGTTAGTTACCCCTCCCCAGACACCCTAGACGCGACTATGACTCTAGCTATTAGACTCGACCGACGATTCAGAGAGAGACAGAGAGAATGTCGGACTGCTCCTCAAGTGGTTGTTTCGCCTGATGCTCCCACTCAGAGACCTCCTCCTGCTGAAGTCCTGGAAGAGCCTATGCAACTAGGGCTAACTATGAGGGACCAGAGACGCCTCAAGGGAGCTTGTTTCTACTGTGGAGAAATGGATCACTGGCTCCAGCAGTGCCCAAGACTTCCAGCCTCAAAGAAGTCTCTTCCGAGGAATAAGGTTTCACCCAGGGTGGTAAGAAAGAAATTTTTGTTACCTATTACGATTTCGCATAATTTGTGTAAGGGTTCAGGTGAAGCATTTGTGGATTCCGGATCCGCTTCTAATTTTATTGATTTTGATTTTGCTCAGGCTGTAGGGATTCCTACAATTCCGTTGAAGGGTGTTATACAAATTATTGCTCTTGATTCCACACCTCTGGGTAACGGGAGGGTAGAATTTTGTACTCCTGAGGTTACCCTTACTGTAGGGGTCTCTCATTCTGAAGTTTGTTCATTCCTAGTATTAAAGAATTTACCTGCTGATCTTGTCCTGGGTTTGCCTTGGTTACAGGACCACAATCCGGTAATCAATTAGTCATCAGGTGAATTGGAAAAATGGGGGTCTAAGTGTAACCAGTGCTGTAAGTCTATACTGCAAGCTGGAACCACTGTCGAGTCTCTTGTCCTTCCAGAGTATATCAGAGACTTTTTAGATGTGTTTACTATGTCTGAGACTGACTTCCTTCCTCCCCATCGGCCTTATGATTGTTCCATTGAGATCATTGAAGGGTCTAAATATCCCAAGGGCCGTATTTATAATCTTTCAGCCCCAGAACGTCAGGCCATGAAGGAGTACCTTACTGAAAGTCTGGCTAAGGGTCATATCAGGCCTTCAGTATCACCAATGGGGGCGGGGTTTTTCTTCGTCAGTAAAAAGGATGGAGGGTTAAGGCCGTGTATTGATTACAGGGAACTGAACAAAATTTCAGTAAAAAACAGGTACCCCCTGCCCCTTATTCCAGATTTATTGAACCAGGTCCAAGGATCCTGCTGGTTCTCTAAACTGGACTTAAAAGGGGCCTATAATTTGATTAGGATCAGGGAGGGGGATGAATGGAAGACAGCTTTCAATACCCCAGAGGGTCACTATGAGTACCAAGTGATGCCTTTTGGGTTGAGTAATGCACCGGCTGTTTTTCAAAATTTTGTCAATGATATTTTTAGACCATTTTTGGGGAGGTTTATGATTGTCTATATTGATGATATTCTCATTTTTTCGGCTGATTGGGAATCACATGTCTCTCACACTAGACAGGTGCTGGAGGTGTTACGCAAAAATCAATTATTTGTTAAAGGGGAAAAGTGTACGTTTGGTGTCCAGGAGGTGGCCTTTCTAGGTTATATCCTCACCCCTTTTTCTTTTAAAATGGACCCAGCAAAGGTACAAGCCATCCTAGATTGGGTACGACCTACCTCCCTAAAGGCGCTCCAGCGCTTTCTAGGATTTGCTAACTTTTACCGTAAATTTATTAAAAATTTCTCGGTTTTGGCCAAGCCCATTACGGATCTGACTCGTAAGGGAGCAGATCTGGCCAATTGGTCCCCGGCAGCCATAGAGGCATTTGAATCTCTTAAAAGATCTTTTATTAATGCTCCTGTTTTGATCCAACCCGACCAAACTAAGCCTTTTATAGTGGAGGTTGATGCTTCTGAGGATGGCGTTGGAGCTGTTCTGTCTCAGGGATCCTCCACTTTAACTAATCTCAAGCCATGCGCTTTTTTTTCACGCAAATTCTCGCCTGCCGAAAAGAATTATGACATCGGCAACAGGGAATTATTAGCTATTAAATGGGCTTTTGAGGAATGGGCGTCATTTCTTGGAGGGGCATTACATCGTGTCATGGTCCTCACGGATCACAAAAATCTGATGTTTCTGGAATCAGCTAAGCGGTTAAATCCTAGACAGGCAAGGTGGGCTTTGTTTTTTACTCGTTTTGATTTTTGTGTTACCTTCAGGCCCGGAAGTAAGAACATTAAGGCGGATGCCCTGTCAAGAAGCTTCCATGCTTGTCAACTTCCTGAGGGTCCGCCTGAACCCATCCTGCCTGCTGACATCATTGTGGCAGCCGCCACAGCTGATTTGACTTCTGAAATTTCGGCGGGACAACATCTGGCTCCGCCTGACACTCCCACAGATAAGTTATTTGTGCCGGCTCATTTACGTTTGCGGCTGCTGGGTGAGTGTCACAACTCCGTGTTATGTGGACATCCAGGTATTAATGCCACTAAAGAGTTAATTTCTAGGGAATTTTGGTGGCCTTCTATTTCTAGGGATGTTCAGGCCTTTGTAACTTCCTGTAGCACATGCGCCAGGTCCAAGAATCCTAAGACGCGTCCTATGGGTGAGCTACATCCATTACCCATTCCTGATAGACCATGGTCCCACTTGTCTATGGATTTTATCACTGACCTGCCGTGTTCTGATAGTAAAACTGTGATTTGGGTGGTAGTGGGACAGGTTCAGTAAAATGTGTCATTCTCATCTCATTGTGTAGATTACCTACTGCAAAAGTTTTGGCCTCTCTGTTTATTGATCACATTGTAAGAATTCATGGTATACCGGAAAACATTGTATCAGATAGGGGTGTGCAATTTGTCTCCAGGTTTTGGAAGGCCTTTTGTCATAAGATTGATATTTCCTTGTCTTTTTCGTCGGCCTTCCATCCAGAGACTAATGGTCAGACTGAGCGCCTTAATCAATCTGTTGAACAATTTCTTAGATGTTATGTTGCGGACAACCAACATCAATGGTCTAGATATTTGTCTCTCGCCGAATTTGCCATAAATAACAGGGTTAATACATCCTCTGGGATATCGCCGTTCTTTTGTAATATGGGTTTCCATCCGCGTTTTGGTTCTTTTTCCTTGTCTACATCTGTTGTTCCAGAGTCAACTCTTTTGCTCAAGAACTGTGCACAGTTTGGGCGCAGGTTCAAACGAACCTGAAAAAAGCCCAAGAGACCCAAAAGATTAAGGCAGATAGGAAGCGCTCGAATGGTGTTGATTTCAGGGTGGGGGACAAAGTGTGGCTTTCGACAAAAAACCTAAAGATGAAAGTACCTTCTTATAAGTTCGCGCCTCGGTTCATTGGTCCGTATGAGATCACCGAGGTGATTAATCCTGTGTCTTTTAAACTGTGTCTACCTGAATCTTTTCGCATCCACAATGTATTTCACAAATCATTGTTAAAGGATTATGTTGCTCCCGTTTGTCCAGAGAATCAACCTCCGCCTCCAGTACAGGTGGCAGGAACGGAACATGAGTTGCAGTATTTTGTGTAAGAAAGGTTCGGAATTCTTCCAGTATC